>CAIGQV010017835.1:5540665-5555537 GCA_903798115.1 Danio jaintianensis | reverse complement strand
CCATCCATCCATCCATCCATCCATCCATCCATCCATCCATCCATCCATTTATAGAGTATGTCCATATTCTACATTCATTCATTTGCTGGTCACTCATTCATCTATCCTCTACATTAATCTGTCATCATGTTCATTAGTCGTGATCATGATGTACAGCTATCCATTAATTCGTCCATACTGTACATTGATTCATCCATCCATCTTTATTTCCATTTATTGAAATAAATCTGGAGTAAAACATAAATTAGATGAAAAACGTAATCTAAATGTAAATAAATTCATTTTTACAATTAATAATAATATCTAAATGCATACAAAATCTAAATGTTGCCTTGACAGGTCACTGAAATAAGCCATAGAAAAACTTAAATGAACAAAACTAAAACTGAACAAAAAGTAATAATAAAAAATATTTAAATTGTTAGCAAATTGCAAGTATGTATTATTTTACAATTCACAATATGAGAACATGTAATTTATGCTGTAGAACAATGTAATATTAACCACAGACCTTATTTTTCTCATATATCAAAAACCACTATTCTAAAAACCCATTGCCAAATCACCAGGGAACCATGGCAAATTAGCCTTGCGGGTTGGCCTACAAATTGACGTCACAACTGAACTGCTCTATTCTCTTACTGCTCCTCAGAGAGACTCTTTGTGTCTTTTTCACATTGAGGGTGGAAATGAAAGGGGAAGGGTGTGCTGGTGGTAGAATTATTATTATGGTTCTGATAAACCTGCCAGTCCATCTGTAATATCATTCCTCTCTTGATGTGATTTGGGACCATTGTATCCGCTCCTAAACCAGTGACTAGAGAAGGGTTCTTGTTAGTGACACCAGCGCTTTTCCGAGAAGAGCCTTGAATGCCTCATACTTGATAATTACATTTCCTTTTTTGTTAGAGACAAATTGTGAGTACTCAGTGCTATTCCAGAGAGGCCCACGGCTGAAATAAAAGAGTGAAATAAGACCAGATGGTTTCAGTCTGTTAAATTATTTATCATATGCTAAGAAGCAGCAACAGCTAGTCTCTGCTCATTGTTCACCAGACACACAATCAAGTGTGTATGTTGGTGATACTCATGAAGCATTGATTAATTTGAACAGATTTTTTAGTAATCTTTTTTGAGTTGTGCAGCAACAACATGCTAACAAGCAATCCTGCAATGTGTGAATCGTTCAAACCAACATGCAATCACTTATTGAACTTCATAAGTGACCCATTTGGAACACTTTAAATAGATAGCAACTTTACAAGCCACTCAAAAGTACTCCAAGTGGCAAAATGTACATTAGCATGCCGGTAAGCTAAGGCTGTTTCATGTGGTAGAATCAGCTCACAACAATTGAACTTTAGTTAAGCTAACACTGTTCCATGTGGCAGAAAAAACTTGCAACATTTATTTGTTGTTGAGCTAACACTGCTCCATGTAGCAGAAACAACTCAACAACTTAAAATAAAGTTTAGCTGAAGTAAGTTAAAGGGATAGTTCACCCCAAACTGAAAATTCTGTCATATTTTAATAACCCTTCACTTGTCACAATCCTGTTAAGAGATTTTTTTTTTTTTTTTTTTTGCTGTTGAAGACAAAATAAGGTATTTTGAAAAACATGTAAGCATTGACTCCCATAGTATTTGTTTTTCATGCTATTGGTGTCAATGGTTACAGGTTTCAAACATTGTTCAAAATATCATCGTTTGTGTTGAAGAAACAGAAAAGAAAAAGAAGAAAAAAAACTCATAAACTTTGGGACCACTTGAATGTGAGTAAATAGTAAGTACTTTTAAATTTTTGGGTGAACTATCCCTTAAGCTAACACTGCTTAAAAAAAGCTAGCAGCCTCGTCAGGACAGTTTTTGCTGGTTTTCCAACCTGCCCAGCTGAAAAAAAATCAGCTGCTGGTATTTAAATCCAGACTCAAAACATATTTGTTCAGCCAGACTTTTACTAGATGAGCAGTGTGCTGTGTCCAAAACATTGTATAATTTATACTATTTCCTTTTAATAGTTTAAATACATTTTTAATTGTTTTAATGTTGACATTTTATCTCTATATTTTCTGTTTTATTGTGATTATTTGTATGATAATTTATACATTTTCATTTTGTAAAGCCATTACTATTTTGAATTATTTGATTATTTGAATTATTTGATTATTTTTTAAATGTGCTATATACATAAACTTTCATTGTCTTGCTTAAATCAAGTCAAGTCAAGCTTTATTGTCATTCCGCTACATGTGTGGACATACAGAGGAACGAAATGTCGTGTCTTGCAGGACAATGGTGCTACATAAATTAATCATAAATACAAACAAAACACTGGACATAAGAGCTATTAAAAAAAAACCTATGCATAACTAACATATACTATAAAATACTTAACTATACACATAAGACAGGCTACACAAGTACTTTTATGTGAGACTGAACAATGTTGTGCAGGATATTGTGCAAGAGAGGTATTAAAGGTGAATATTGTGCAAAAGAGGTATTTAAGGTTTAATATTGTGCAAGAGTTATTTAAGGTTGAAGCAAGCAGTGCAACATGATTGTGGTACATTTATAGTAAACATCGCTTTCATTATTGAGTCCTTGTAAGATGGAGATAGATTTAGATAAAGTGTCAGGTGCATAAGAGAGAAGAATGTATCTACAGGTGGTTTGTCAAGCCCACTCACCTGAATGAAGCACAATTTGAAATGCACAGTGTTTCCAAGAGACTTGGAGTGATTAAGAAAGTGTCTATAGTGCAAATGTGCAAGCTGGTGCAAGAGTCAGAGAGATGAGATTGTATAAGCCAACAAACTAAAACAAACAATGTTTTACTTGAATGAAATAATTGAATTTCTAAGATATGTTCAGTTGGTCAGCTCATCAGGTTTTCAAAAAGAGTATATAGCCTAAATATCTTCTTAAGTGCTGTATGTAAGTTTTTAATACTTCTAAAGCATAAAAATATACTATACATTTGCAGATATTTAAGAAAGATGTTAAGTGAACATACAGGTTTATGTGAAAAATAATGCACCTTTGAAAACTTGCCCACTGCCAGTTTACCCAATTATATTTTAGCACTCTAGGTTGCCTTGGTAAAAAAACTCACAGCGAGCTGTTTTTAAGTAAATAAATTTGATACATTTGGAGCTTTTGGTGTTGCTGCCTTTTCATATATATTTGCGTATTTTTTGTTTGGCCGATCACCCAGTTGAGATTGATGTGCATGCTTTTGTTAAATCAGCAATTCAATTATCAAATAAAAATATTACAAATGTGAACATTTGCTAAGCAGCATACATTATAGCCATGTCCTAACAACATGTAACGTGACAAGATTTCAGCGACATGAAATTTGACTGTTTGTACACGGTGAAACACGACAGAAACATTTAAATAAGAACAGAATAGTGCACTCCACTCAAACGTGATCTTCTTTTGGTCTCACGCAATCACGTGATGCGATTTCGCTGGTCACCAAGCTTTCGCCAAGTTTGCAATACAGTGACATGCGAAACTTTTCGCTCTAGTTTGGTTTCTGGTCTGCCACATTCGCATGCAAATGAATGGAAGTCTATGGGACGAAAAGTGCAGCGTGACCACAGCTTTAGTGTCAATAAATCTGGCAACCTGTGTGTGCGTGGAGGGGCTGGGTGAAAAAGTGTTTTTAACTTGAACTGCAATACCTAGTTCAACCACTGGGTGTCAGTCTTACATACTGCATCTTCAATGCACTTCTAAACTTGTGTCGTTTTGTACCTTTTTTAACTCAGGCAAAACCTGGAATGAATGAGCAGTGGATTTACTTATGGAAATCTACCAATTACCAGAGACAGGGGTTTTGTAGGGACATCTGAATATGATGCATTCTGAGTTGAGTAGCCTAAATCCCATAATCCTCAGTGTCTAAGGCCATCTACTCTAATGCGGCATACTGCATTCTGAATCACAGATATTGAGATTAGTGTGCCTGTGTTTTTCATAAATAAATAGATAGATAGATAAATAAAAAAATAATAATATGCAGAACGAAAATAAAAAAGGAGGTAAGGTATACATGATGATTATATTTCTTAAAGTACTTAATATAAAAGTTATAAACTTTCAGTGAAGTGGATACTAGAATAATGTCTTTACTTTCAATATTTCATTGTGCTTTAAAGAACTTCAAATAACGTACACAGTACATACAGTGGAGATTTTTAAAATTGTATTTAATGGCAATTGACATGCAGTAAACTGAAGACATTGCGTACATCGTATACTTGAAATATAGCCTTTTCAAGCATATTTCCATTATAAGCACTCTTTTTAAAAACTATGCAAAGGTGTACTTTCCTTTCACAAGGGTTAACTAACTTTCCATTCACATCTGAGATTAACCAGAGCAACATTTACATCACTGACCTTGCGGTTCACAAAACGACACTGACTATGAATAGTTTAAATGATCAAATTTGCTTCAGTGACACTGGTAAACACATTCATTACGGCAGCAGGTGAGGAAACATACCACAGGTGGGTGGGTTACACAATCTCATCAACAGCTATAATGTCACAGCATGCTGCAGATTAGTAGCATTAGTTAGAAAGGTCTTTCCATGCATGCTTACAACATCCTAGGCATTAGGTAGGTATACTGCTGGAAATGACTAATTATAAAAGGAACAGGTCGACTTTAAATATATCCGGATGCGTTCAAAGCTGCTATAAAATGGCACCTGTGACCCCAAATTCTTTATTAGCACATCGGTTTTTAAAGGATGAATTGTTTAAAAATAAATTCATCTGTTTATTGAACATTGGTGTATTTCATCATACTGTTGGTGCTGCTGTTTTATAAGACACTTGAGTTTGTTCGATACATTGACTTTTTCCTCAGCCTCTCATGGCTTTTTACTTTATCTGATGCACGTGCAACTCTTTTCTCATTAAGATCTTGTGATACCCACTTGGTGTTCAGTTTGAATCTTCCACGATTTATGGGAAGGAAATCGTCCATGTAATGTCCATTTCTTAGGCTCCATCTAAAATATTATGTTAGTACTATCATTTGTCATCATTGCTTAAATGCAGTCTTGTCTGTACTTGAAGCTACAATCTTAAATTAAAGCTTTGATTTCTGTACAGCCTTTTTACAAATAGAGATTGTGATCTAAACATGTACACACACACACACACACGCACACACATTAGTGGTTCAGAAGGAGTGATTCAGTGCGTTTTTGATAACGCTGCCAGGAACAAACACTTTTCAAAGTAATATTGGTCAATTCTGAGAACAATCAGTCACAACATACAGTAATTCAATTATATATTTTTTAAAAAGTCAGGAATCCGTGCCAGCAATAAAAACTTATTGCTCAAGCAATCGTAAATAACAAAATATTGCATACATAGGGCTACAAGACAATATATAAATGAACATTGGCATTGCACTATTGCTGATATAAGTAATACTTCTTGATTTACTGAAGTGCGATTACATGCATTTGCATTCATTCTTCAGGATAGTCTTATATTGGATCTCCTTATTCAAGTTTCCAAGGGGACTTTCCAAAACAAAACCGGCCAGTGGATTAGATGGTTGTGTCTTTAAAAAATGTCATTTTTTACTACATTGTTTCAATATAAAATCTACTGACCACTATTGACCTCCTTTGTCCATGTTGACAAAGAACAACACAGACCTGGCATCTTTTTTATAAGGTTTGCAGACTGATTGCTAATTGAAGATTTGTGTGAAGGAGTGTCAAACAGGTGCTTCAGTGATTTCATACTGATCTTGTTAGTTTCTAATAGTTAGGAATAGATGGTTTCTGTTTGGTTACCATAGCTAGAACAATTGAGTTTGGACTGTTTGAATGACATCCGTGTTAACTGTTTTGCAAAAGGGTGGGGAAAATGCAACCCAGGCTCATTCTTAGAACATTCCCCATATACATTTCTGAAGAGCGCCAAATACGTCCCAGAAGCTACTTTTTTTGCAGTTTTTGTTTTCGTGAATCCACCAGAGGCCGCTGTGTACGCATTTTGAGATCTCAAATTTCTCTCGCAAGTGCTATTCGCGCCTGCTCTTCTCGCGTAAATCAACCGGAGGCCACTGTCGACTGACTGACTGACAGATCGACTGACCCACCCTGCTCCTTCCCTAAACCCAACCGATAGTGTTTTCAAACACACAGATTGACCTGCCCACCCACTTCCCTAAACCCAAGCGACAGTGTTTTCAAAAGCAATCCAGAAAAAGAAAAACCTTTGCGGAAGCCTGATTTTTACCACGTTTTCAGATTTTACCACATTCTCACCCTGTTATTTACTTGTTTATTTTATATTTTGGCTTTTTTTTGTCTTGACCTGAACTCGAACCCCATTGTCGTGGTCAACTCAGCTCCACGTTAAAAGTCCGTCAACATATGCGGCGAGCCACTGGACAAACTGGTAACATTGGGAAAGCCGTCCATACGGAGGTAAGCGGTCAGCTGGTAAGCGTGAAAAGAAATGGCGTCATACTGCCTGTAGCATTCATTTTAAAGACGAAATGCTGCCATACGTACTTCTGGCTACATAATTTGCGATGTCCAGAAATGTATATAGGGCTACATTTTCTGAATGTGCCTATGTTAAGAAAATGTGTCAATCCATTGAGAAATTGTTTACACATTTGTAAGACATGTCTTCTGCTCTGCTGGGATAGTGATGATGAAAACTGAGTGGATTCAAGTTTCTTTAACCAGGTCAAAGCAATCAAGAAAAACTGTAAAATAAGTACTGTAGTTTGTCGTCCTGTCTTCAGTTTGGATCTGGCCACAAAACCTCATCAACATCACCTCACAACAGGTTTCATCCACAGGCTTCTTATTGTTTAATTATACATTTAATTAAACACAAAAAAACAAATTGTCAGGATTTCTCCTGAAATTACAAATATGTGGGCCTGATATTACTGCAAATCTTAGTCTAAGACTGAGACCTGATTCCTGCTAGCATGAGACTTTATGTGACATCGGGTCTCTAATGAATAAAATGTATTTATAATAAACAAATATCTAAATTAATGCATAATCAATATTTGTGATTACTTACTAATTAGAAACACTGTCTAAATTAATGATCACTTGAAATTGAATTGAGATTAAACACAGGGCTAGAATTAGATTGTCTAAATTGTAATTAATTAACTTGCATTGACCCTTCTCCCACAATTTTGGATTTTATTGTTGGAGCAGTAGGATATTTACATAAAGGCGATGCATGCCTATTTAAAATTTGAGATAACAGCTTTACCACAGCCAATTCTTTTGGAATCTACTTATGGCTCTTATGTATGCCTCTATAGTGATTAAGCATGAGGTATAATCAGGGCTAGATTAGCCAGCGTCAGGACATGGACGCACAGGGGCGCTGTTTTTGCACATCAGTGTTTATGAATAGATTACACCAAAAATAACACAAGTAATCCTGAAAAACTATACATCAGTCTAAAGCTACAAACCTCAAGCACCTATTACACTAATTTGTGTAAGTTGTACAGAAAACGGTTATTAGATATGGAGTGAATAGCAGCGTAATAACAAGACACACATTGCTGTTCACACACACATTGTATTCATTGCTGTACATCACAGTTTATTTTAAAAGGTAAGAGTCCACAGAACAACATCCCATCGAACACATTTAGTCCACCGACACAATAGTGTTGAATTATGGATGGTTATTTGTTTGTTTATGTCACCGTTTCTGCCAGAGAACCGTTATTTACATTGTTTACTATGTTACTTACGTGCGAAAACTGCGTCTTTGTAGTAAAAAGCAAGTCGATGTCATAGCTTACAGTGTTACAGATAAAATGAGACCACAAACTAAATAAAAAGTCAAAGTTATAGTTACTAAAATCTAAACAAAGCAGGCGAGTGTTTTGACATTCTGCATATGCATATCTGTTAGCCAGTAGTTTGTACTTCCTAGTTTGACATAGAGAATTTAGCCAATGGCTGCATGATTCTTTCAACATATGACGTTTATTCATCTATTGGACACGTTGTTGTTTTATTGCACTCTGTTCGCTGTCCATGTTGCCAACTTAGCGACTTTGTCGCTATATTTAGCGACTTTTCAGACCCCCTGTACAATCAAACTGATCTGCTTCTCCTTTGTTTTAACAATTTTAATTTAACGGTTTATTCTTTTCTTGTTCACAATCACAGATATTTTAGTGACAGTTTCGGAACTTGTCTAAGTTTATTACGTCTGAGAGATACTGCAAATTTACTACACATCTATATTGATATACTGTATTCAAAAAGCAATAAATTTAGTTAAATTGACATGCATACATAAAGCGTAGTGCAAATACAAATACCCCTTTATTTAACCATGGGCTGTTTGGTGCCTTTTCATTGAAAATAGTTGCCACACTGCCTGTCAATCATTACGCGACACACCTGCCCTCCACAACTGCTAAGTCAAGTCAAGTCAAGTCAAGTTTATTTATATAGCGCTTTTCACAATGTAGATTGTGTCAAAGCAGCTTAACATAGTTCTAGTAAAGTCCAGATTTTAGAGTTGAAGTTTAGTTTAGTTTAGTTTAGTTCAGTGTGGTCTAAATTTCACTGCTGAAAGTTCAAACACTGTAGAGCAAATCCACCGAAGCACAGCTCTCCAAGTCCCGATCCGAGCAAGCCAGTGGCGACAGTGGCGAGGAAAAAAAACTTCACCAATTGACAAAGTGAAGGAAAAAAAAACCTCGAGAGAAACTAGGCTCTGTTAGGCATGACCATTTTTCATCTGGCCAAACTTACTGTTCAGAGCTGCAGTCTAGGCGCTGGAGGCTGAAGAAGCTGGACGTCCATCGTGGAGAAGCTGCAGGTGTGAGTAGGGCACCGGCAGGCGGTCAGGTTGGCGCACAGGATCAATGTGGCGACTCGTTTATCACAGTGGTCATTCAGAAATCAGTCTCATGCATTCCATTTCTCCATGACGACCACAGCATCAGCTCGGGATACAACGTGGTCCAGGATTATGGATACCTTGGGATCATCTCTTCACAGGACTCAAAAGTTTTAATCTGCTGAAGGGGGTTTGAGAGATTATTTGACGTGACAAGGAGAATATATTTGAGGAGAGCTGACACGAAGATGACGTGGATGAAGACTAACTTCCGGTATTTTCTAACGGTGAGTATTATACTCATATTGCCTGTATTATATGACAGTTGTTTACGTTTCGTTCGTCTGTTTGATTTTATTAGAGAAATTATCGGACCGGATAACATTATTAGTGAGCTGTATGACGGTGTATGTATATCTATATAGATATATTATGGCATATAGGCTACGTGTGTGTGTGTGTAGTCAGCGTGAGCCCATAAGTGTGAATGTCTCTCTGGTAGTGATAATGTTTCAATAATGTTTGCATTATCATATGTTTGCCATTCATCTAAATGGCCGCTGTTAGCTGAGCTATCTATAATATTACCATATGTATATGATATTGTCATCAGAGTAAATTGTGTTTGCTACTCAAGGGGGGTAAATACAAAATTATTTAGAATTGTTTACAATAGAATCCTAATTCTGTATTTTTGTTTTGTCTTGCACAAAAAAAAACAGTCATGTAGGTGATTCTCTGATGTGGAGTGGGTTTCAAACAGCAGCCAACAGCAAACACCTATGAAAAGATGTTCAAGCACTTTCTGCTAGTGAGTGAATGGGCGAAACAACAACTCTTGTAAGACTTTTTTGTTGCATGTGACTCATTTCACACAATGTACTTCTTGTGCTCAAATAAATCACTCATACTATACGTTTCTGTCTATTATTTTACAATTAAAAAAGAAGTGGTATGTGAAAACACTAAAATAGTTGTTAGAAACCTTCAGTATACGTGTGGTCATCAGACTGCTTCTCCACAAACAAGGAGAGGGAGAAAATCACAAGACATTGTCTCACAAAAATAATTCCAGAAATGTCATTTAGCATGATATTGCCATCAAATTCAAAACATATACTCAGGAGATGTGTGGCTTTTGACATATTACTTTTCAGTATTGCTCCAGGACTCCAGGATTTGTTTATGAAATATTAAAATGTTTAGTGCTGTGAATTTTCTTTTACATTACTCAAGCATCTATAACGTTTTTCATTTTGAGCATCATCTTTCCAGAGATATATGAACTGTGAACGTAGACCAAATTATTCAGCAACTGTTACTGTTTTAGTTTGGGAAGGTCATTTTTGAGAAAATGCCTCTGACGGTGTGGGAGAGAAGGACACGATATAGCCTCAGAAAACTTTTTACAGAAATCTTATTTTGCATGCTATCTTCATCAAATTTGAAATATAAACTATTGAAACATTTGGCTTTCAAGGCATATTTTTTCTAGGTCATTACATTAATGTTTTCCTGTGTTTGTATATGGAAAAACAAATATTGAACACAATACGTTGTTTTTTTTTCTCATTACTTCATAATGTATAACTTTTATATTTTTGAGCATGAAACTTTCCAGATGGACCATAGTAAAGCTCAATGTGTCTTCTTTCCAATGATACCTTTTGTTTGTAGCTTACTGGGGTCAAGAACTGTTACTGATTAAAGTTATGTAGGTGTAAATCCCCCAAAGTGAGTGCTGGCTAACAGGTTTCACAAGTGCTAACTGGGGCTAAACCACCAGGGCCTATAGAAGGAGAGGACACCAGAGCAATTCATTTGCGCCTTGATTTTAAGAATCACTTTGTGCTATGCTTTGAGATATCAATAATGTGAAGCCACAGCGGGTCTAGGAGTGGCTGCAGCACAATCAGAATTTGGAAAAGTCCTGTTTTAGCCCCCAATAGGGTGACAAGATATCCCAGTCTAGTATTTCACTCTATTATAACCCCAGCCATCTACAGTACTTGTAATCTAAGGTTTAACCAAGCTTGTGAATGAAAACTTTTTAATTTAAACTATCTATTTAAAAACAGTCGGTTATTGCTTAAGTCTAAATGAAAGGAAGCATTTTATGAATGTTTGCTTTGTGCCTTTCTAAAAATGACAATAATAGTCCAGGGCACAATGAAATGTTGGCGCTAGCTTGTTCCTCAGACAATATATCTGAAAAAAAAAATTTATGCTAGACTGCTGTAATTGACTCACCAAGCAAAGTTTTTGGAAATTAGAAGCGTGGATTTTAAGGATATCATCAGGGAATTCTGCTCAGCTAAAGTTCGAAAGATTTTTGAATGGTAAAAACCTATTTAAAGCAGGCCTATTAATGGTAAAGTACTCATTTAGGAAATATTGTAACGCTTTTTTTTTTTTTTTGCTGGTTTTGGCAGCCTTTTTGTAGTTCATTATGTAATTAATGTGTTACATTTTGTGTGCTTGTAGGCCTATTTTATAATATAGAGCCAATATGATAATCAAATATAAATCTAATTGTACAGAATTAGATAATATTAGTTATAAAGTCATATAATTTCATACATTTATCAAAATGTCTACCAGATCACTGCCTTTTATAATGGCTATTAAAATATTATCATTCAATAATACAGATTTTATATAAATAAGATTATTTAACAATAATAAAAAAAATAAAAAAAATAAATAAACTTCTGCCAGTAGATGGTAACAAAATACTTTTTGGGAATATTCAATACACAAAAAAGTAAAGACAACAAATATTTGTATGTTGCTTTAACTTATTTTAATAAGTTAATTAGGTTTCAACAAACATTTTTAAGTCACAAAGTTTAACTTAATATTTGTTTGAATTGAATTTTGTTGAAAAGACTATTTTAAAGACATTTGATTCAACTAAAAAATTAAAGGCAGTAAGATTGTTTTTACAGTGTAGATTTTTTGTTGTAAATCATCTCAGAGTGATTGACAGGTGTGTGTCTTTTTCATTACATTAAAACGATCTTGACTGCTATCTTCATTCATTAATTTTCCTTTGGCTTAGTCCCCTATTTATCAGGCGTCGCCACAGCAGAATGAACCACCAACTATTCCAGCATATGTTTTACGCAATGGACGCCCTTTCAGCTGCAACCCAGTACTGGGAAACACCCATACACACTCCCACATTCACTCATACACTATGGACAGTGCTAACCACTGAGCCACCGAGCCACCCCTTGACTGCTATCTTTCTGGTGCATATTAAAATATAACAAGTCAACAAAAACACTAAATTGGTTTAAGTCCAATCGGTTTAATTTAAAAAACTCCAACTACCAATTGCAGGCACTTGCGCTCAGTGTGATAAACTCCCATATCCCAAAATCACCTAACGCATGTTTCGTTAATAATAATTTCAAAATAATGTTTGAATAATTTCTTTGATTACATTTTTACAAAATAAAAAACAAGTGATTCTAAAGACTGAAGCAACCATCGACATCCATAATACACAATACTATAGCACCCTAACCCTAACCTTAACCCTAATTAAACACACCTGATCAAACTAATTAAGTCCATTCAGGCTTGTTTGCAAGCTACAGTTAAGTGTGTTGAAGCAGGGTTGGAGGTCTTTAGGAATTGAGCTTGACATCCCTGCTATGGAACAAAAATACTATGGAAGTCAATGACTGCTTTCCCAACATTCTTCAATCTTCCTTTGTGTTTATTGGAAGAAAGAAACTCAAACAGGTTTAAAAAAAGTGGAGGAGGAGTAAAAAAATACTGAATTATCTTTCTTTTTTTTTGATGAATTTATTATAGACAAAAATCACCAGCACATTTTGAGCTTAAGTTTGCACAGAGCAACAACATGAACGGGTCAAATATATCATAGCCTGAGGTTTATGATATACTGGTGGTCTCGGTTCACATATACAATACTAAACTATTTCAGAACTGAAAACTTTTCGATATTTTTGTTGCAAGGAAACTCTTATGCGTCACAGTCAAATAGATTAAAATCCAATTTTTTGGTCATGCTCGACAGGTTTGAAAAGACTTGGCATTTCCATAATAATAGGCAGCAATTTTTTTTAAAGGATGCACTTCCAGATGCCACTGACCAGATAAAACAATTATAAAAGACACAGACAGTCCGACTCTTCAACTGAGACATTTGTGCGGGGCCAATCCATCTGTGTTAAATGAGGAGAAGGCACAGGATGCCCAGAAGCCAACGGTTCAGCTGAGACCATTGCTGGACGACATTATAGCAAGGGAAATCTTTATGATTTATCCTGGTGTCTTATGTTCTAACAGATTCACAATAAAGATTCAAAGTGACATAATGGGTTTTTACAATAAAAAATAGACTTAGAAATACAATTCACTCAGAGAAAAAAGTGCCTGTATTGGATGTAGCGTGTATAGTACTGTGGCAGTACTATATGAATTCATTTTCTTTTGAAGATTGAACAAACTTCCTTGATTTAGTTCAATTTGAGTGCAATCATAGTATAAGATCCCATGCAACATTTCTGTCAGATTTATAACAATGTGCATGAACTTCATATCCTCATTTTAAAGTTGATTAATTCAGGTCACTTTAAATGAAGGAGTGCAGCCAGTAATTTGCTCAGACAGGAGTATGTCATGTCTAAGGCTTTCCATACAACCTTTCTTTTCTCTCTCCTGCTTTCTCACACACTTTTTTTAAACTCTTGCATACAGGATAAAAAGCAAGACTTTCATGTAAAACAGATGGTAAATACACTACCTGATAAAAGTCTTGTTGCCCATCCAAGTTTTAGAAACCACAAATAATAACTTGACTTCTAGTTGATCATTTGGTTTTAGAAGTGGTTTATATGAAAGGCAACGGCCTCTAGATTATGCTTATTTTTACCAAAATAAAATATCATGCCTTCATTTTTAATTATTTAATTAGGACAGTAAGATCTGACTTTGCTTAGACAAAAAGTATTGGCACTTAACAGAATTAATCTACAGCATAGGATATAAAGTCATGGTGCAGTGGAAAAAGAATTAATATTGTATATGACTCCCATGAGCTTGGACGACTGCATCCATACATCTCTGCAGTGACTTAAATAACTTATTAATAAAGTCATCTGGAATGGCAAAGAAAGCGTTCTTGCAGGACTCCCAGATTTCATCAAGATTCTTTGGATTCATCTTCAATGCCTCCTCCTTCATCCTACCCCAGACATGCTCAATAATGTTCATGTCTGGTGACTGGGCTGGCCAATTCTGGAGCACCTTGACCTTCTTTATTTTCAGGAACTTTGATGTGGAGGCTAAAGTACAGGAAGGAGTGCTATGCTGTTAAAGAATTTGTCCTGTCCTGTGGTTTGTAATGTAAACACGGCAGCACAAATATCTTCATACCTCAAGCCTCATTCACACTACGAGCGACTCGCAGTGGCAAAGCGACAAGCGACCGTTCATTTCAATGGAGAGCGAGCGACTTCCGGCAACCTCGTGGGCGTGTCGAGCGACGTGACAAAGTTGAGAATCCTTCAACTTTATGCAAATGAAGAGCGACTTTCTTGAGCGACAGCCAATAGGAGCACTCCGTTTTAATAATTCTCGGGGATTTTAACAAAGCAAAGCTATCCCGCGAACTGCCAAAATATAAACAGCATGTTACATGTCCCACAAGAGACAGTAACATATTGGATCACTGCTATACCACAATAAAGGATGCATACCGCTCTGTCCAACGAGCAGCTTTGGGGTACTCTGATCATTGTTTGATTAATCTCATACCAACCTACAGGCAGAAACTGAAAACAGCTAAACCTGTATTAAGATCTGTGAAAAGATGGACTACCGAAACAAAGCGGGATCTACAAGCCTGTTTCGAGCTCACTGACTGGAGTGTTTTTGAAGCTGCTGGAAACGATGTGGACGAGCTTACAGAGACTGTAACATCTTATATCAGTTTCTGTGAA
>CAIGQV010017835.1:5485613-5515665 GCA_903798115.1 Danio jaintianensis | reverse complement strand
GGCACCGCTTTTTTTTTTTTTTTTTTTTTAAAGTGTGCTCTCTCTCCCGGGGGACACAGCTTGCCCTGGCACATAAGGCGAGGGCAATGGCATAACTATAAATTGACCAACCTCTGCTTTGATACGGCACTTACCTTCTGCCGATCATAACAGAAAAGAGCTGCTTAAAGATGTATGCTCTACGTGTCACATTAAGCGCAGTGCGCGGACATACAATAAAAGGGCTGGGTCTGCCTCCTCCGCAGACAGCGCTTGCAGGCTCACTACCACTTTTAATATAAAAAAGGGGTGGTAGGAACCTTGGCACAAGCTGAACCGGGGTCTCAGGTAAACGTGAGAGTAGGCCGGTCCATATTCCTGGCACGATTCGCTGACCGAAAATGCCACCGGAATCCTAACCCTCCTGCTGATACCAACGCGACCAGCAGAGCTGCCTTCATGGACAGAAAACTTATAGATACTGAGTCGAGTGGCTCAACGGACCTAATCATAACCGCTGGGGCTAGAGAGATCCCGAGAGGGCAAGAGAGGGGGGCGGGGATGGAATTAATCATCTCGCGCCACGCACCTCTGAGGAACCGGCTGATAAGGTTATGCTTTCCCAGCGCGCTACCATCCGCCGCCACAGAGAGCGGGGATGGCAGCATGCCAAACCTTCAGTCTGGAGGGTGACAGCCTGCGCTCCAGTTATCCTAAAGGAAGAAAACACAACACTAATCTGGCATGTCCGGGGTTCTTCTCAGAGAGAAGAGCTCCACACAACGAATAGACTCCACTACAGGACATAGGCTTGCCTATACAGTGTGCTCTAGCCTGAGTGACGGTGTTAACCATCTACTGATAGGTCACCTAAGTCTACCGCGCTCTGTCTAGAAACCCTCAGTGAGGGTTCCAGAACGCTGCGCGGGTGCCAGAGGGTGCCCGTCCCAGAAAAAGGAGTACTTCTTCCGGGGAATTCGTCAGGGAGGGCCATCATGAGGAGTGTGAGTCTGGAACTCGGGTCCGGTTGGGCCAAGGAGGCGCAACGAGCGAGACCCGCACCTCGTCTCCCCGACCTTGCACAGAGTCTGCGCGCGCAGGCCCACTGGGGAAAACACATATTGCGTAAACCCGGGGCCAGCTGAGAGCCAGCGCATCCATGCAGAGCAGGGAAAGCAGCTGGCGAAGGGCCGCTCGGGAGAAGCGGCAGGATGTCCTGGGCCTCTCTGAAGCGTGCCCATAACGGCTGGACTGCGGGGTGGAGTCTCCATTCTCCCAGAAACGTAACTGTCGTGAGAGCATGTAAGCTGGCACGGTAGAGCTCGTATGGGATATGAACGGCGCGCAGCCATTAAGCCGCATGACTCCGGAGGCGCAGATGGCGAGCGAGCTGAGACATGCGGCGGTAGCGCCCATCAGCCAAACGGCTGACGTGCGCTATCGCAGCTATGCTGGCCGTCCTAACCAACACATGTGCCCCCTCCCGTACCGGTAGGAACCGGCGGAGAGGGAGAACACTGCCAACAACTCTAGGCAATTGAATGCCAACGCAACCGAAGTCCGATTTACAAACCTGCGGCTGCATGCTCGAAATACACAGCCCACCAGCCTGTACTGGAAGCATCCGTCAGAATGACAGCATGACTGGACACTTGTTCTAAGGGCACCCAGGCCCGTAGAAGGCAAGGTCCATCCAGGGGCTGAAGGTGCGGAGACACAGCGTAGTGATGGACACCCGGTGCGTCTCCGCGCGCCATGCCATCTGGGGACCTGATCGCGAAGCTAGCGCTGAAGTGGTCTCATATGAACAATTGAGCGGCGTGATAGCGCCTACAAATGTCATATGCCCCAGGAGCCTCTGAAAAACTTCAGTGAAACCACTATAACTGCCGAATTAAACGGACAGGGCAGCACTAGCCCAGCGCGCTAAAAGCGCACCGTGATGGAGACCGGGTCCAGCTCCAACCCGAGATGAGAGAAGCTCTGCCCGGGGGAGAGCTTGCCCATTCTCGGTTGACCTGAAACCCCAACAGGCCGAGGTGCCAGAGCACCAGGTCCCTATGCATAATCGACTAATTCAAGGTCTGAAAAAAATTCAGTCAAAGAATAATCAAAAATGCAGATGCGCGTGCGTCAAAGAGACACAGGGCATCCTCCACGCATGGAACAGGGAGAGCCCGAGGGGGAGGACCATTTACTGCCATGCTTGGGCCCCGTCACACTTTTGGAGGGAGAGAGCGAGACATGGAGTGAGCGTCCTTCAGGTCTATAGCTGCAACCAATCCCGCGGACGGACGCACTGGGGGATGCGTTTCTGCATGAGCACCCTGATCAGCATCCTGAACGGATGACAGATAAAAATGCGCAGATAGGATTGGTATAACCCACCGCTCTTCTTCGGCACGATGAAGTACGGGCTGTAAAACCCACACTTCATCTCGGCTGGAGGGACCTGCTCGATTGCATCCTTCGCCAGGAGGACAGCAATCTCCTCTCGCAAGACAGGGGCGCTCTCGGGGGAAACCCTCGTAGTATGAACACCCGTGAACCTGGGAGGGCGGATAGCGAATTGAATCGCAAGCCGAGTCTGATCGTCCGCATGAGCCACCGCGACGGGCTGGGCAGCGCTAACCAGGCTAGCAGAGCCCGCGCTAATGGCACCATCGGACTGATCAATGACATGCCAACGGAGGGGCAGCTCGGGAGGGGAGTGCTCACCCCGGGAAGCAGAGCGGCCCGAGGAAGAGCTGAAAATAAGAGAGAATCTCTTACCTTCCTCCCAGGATCCCGCGGAGAGGCTGGAGGTGCGAGAAAGGAGATCATCCTCTGGCGCCCTCAAAGCCTGTGGCGAAGTGCACCAAAGCTGAGAGCTGGAAGGCAGTGCGTCCCATGCTGGCAGCAATTGGGCTTCCACACCCAGAGGGAGGAAAAGCCGCTCTCTTCGGATCACTACATTCGTTCGCGCGGGAGCCCCAGCCCTCCACTGGGGAAAGAACGGTTCTCCTCCTCTCCAAGTGGCCCGCCTTAGGTTCGCTTCGCGGTCCGATTACCGGACTTTACGGCGACCTATGACGGGAGCGTCAACTTCCCGCGGCGAGGCTCGGCGCGTTCACTAGCCAGTGTAACGTGCTGTGACGGCGGAGCATTTTGGAGCAGCGGGAAGAGCGCTCTCGGCGAAGAACAGCCAGCGCGGACGGGTCCGGTGGGGGAGCAGTTTTCCGAGCCCACCAGGAGATGACCCGCTCCATCGCGCACGGCTGATCTCTCACCACCGAGGACTCCTGGGTAAAGTCCCCGACAGTGTCGCCGAGTAGGCCTGCCTGGGATATGGGCACACCAAGAAAGCGTACTTTGTTGGTGCGGCGCATATCTGCCAGGGTAAGCCAAGGGTGGCATTTCCGGACCACTGTGTGGCCATCGTCCTCCCCAGCACGGGCGGCCGACTTGAAGGTCATGAGAGCATAGTCGACCACCGTGCGGTGCTTACGCATAAGCCTGGGGATGAACCGCCCCTGTGCAGCACAGCAGGTGCTGTGGTGCAGGGCAGAAGCGGCCTGGTCCGCAACGGTGTGGGCTCTGGCCATGAGAGACACAGAAAACCCACCCGCCTTGGACGGGGGTCTCAGCTTACCCCTCCAGGTGGCGGCCAACCACCTGAGGAATAGCTTCATACTCACTGGCCGCCTCGCCATCAGGGAAGGTGAAGGCGGAAGCGCACGAGGACCGGGCAGAGAAAAACGCCCTCTATGCCAGCGTGCGCTCGCTGTGCGCCCCTGGGAAGAAGTGGACGGGAGCTGGAAGATTCAGCTCGCACGCCACACCTCTAGTCAGTCCGGCGGTGAGACTGGGGGACAAGCCATCTCCAGCCACACCGCCGAAGCAGCCCAGGAAGCGCAGCCATCATGTCTGATTCGAGAACCGTGACTACGCATTGCACCCCGTAGGATGGAAGCGAGCCCGGTCTGTCATCTGAGCATGACAGCTCGCCCTCCGATGTCGCGATGGACATCTGATCTCCGGTGTCATCAAGCGGAAGCGCGGGCATCCCGGGGGATGAACCGCACCACCACTCGAAGCTTGGATGGAGCGTGCTGTGGAGGAGTGGGGGGTCCGCGGGCCCGGAGGCGACGGATAAGCCCCCACTGTAATCCTCAGATCTGCCCGCGTGCTAACCGCTTTTACGGGGAGCAACGGGGGTGGCTTGGAAGCCGCGATCTCAGCTGTGCAACAGCCATGCCCTCACAGTGAGAGCATGAGCTGTCCGCGAGCACCGCATCAACATGCTGGACCCCCAGACATGTGATGCAATACCCGTGCCCATCATCCGGAGATAGGAACCACCGCATCCAGAAACGCACAGTCAGAACAGCGTCTTGAAAAAGACGTGCGATTGACTGTGTTGCTCTCTTAGGGAATCTGCTCTTTTAGTGTGAAACTGCTCTTTTATGAACACCAGCGAAACGCCCAGGGGACAGGAAGCCCAGATCAACTGCCGCTGTCGCGTCATCTCCCGCACCGGTGAGTAAACTGGTTTCAGTTTTGAAATCAGGTTGGCAGATAGAGTGTCTTCAGTCTCGTGAGAGGGTCTGAAGCAAATAAATTCTGAGGCTCACTCCACAGCTTGCAGCTTATATAGCGCTGATAGCTCATTGCTGCCAGCTGTGGAGCAGAGCTCTGCCAATGCAATTTGGCATTTCATTGGCCCGTTTTCTTACTCTTCAGAGTGATTGGTCGTCTGACGCACTCCCATAGTCTGTTCCAGACGCATGTTGAAGTTCCCGTATGAAGGGGAACTAATTTCTTTTTTTGTCATGATGATGGTACATAATATTTTACTTTTTTTTTTTTTTTTTTTTTTTTTTTTTTTACAAGATACAGGTGTTCAGCTTAAAGTAGAATATACGGACTAATTAGGTTAAACAGGCAGGTTAGGTTAAGTGAAATTAACACCCAGTTAAAATGTAAACTTTCACAGACACAGACATGAACCTCTAACAACAATCTTCAAACCATTACTTGAAACTTTATAATGAACATTTACTGGCTTGATTGACAAGGTTCCATCATACACTATACACTTTTGAGGTCTCACCCAACTCCATACCAACATAAACTTTGAGATGATGTCCACAGAGTCAGCAGTATGTTTTCCATTATTTAAAACCATTCACATTCTCTATCTAACAGCAGGCAATTACCCTGACATGAATGAAATCACTTTCCAAAACACAGCAGTAGCAATCTATTCACTGCCATAATTCATGGTTGTTTTCTGTGTGCATCTTCATTACGGGGCTTTCATACGGAAATGAAGAATGACAACGTTAATTTCAGCTGAAAACAAGGATTAAAAAAAGAGAGCACCTTGCTGCATAGAAAATGCGCTTCAAACTGGCTGTCAATAACATCTGACTCTGGAAGCTTAGATTCCTTAATACTCATGACAGAGGTGCAGTGCTGAGATCTCCACATCTAAGACAAATGTTTTGGTGGGAGTGAAAAAAACAACAGTGTCTGTGGAATACACAAACAGGGTCCTGGGGACGTATGTCAGCATAGATTGAAATATAGGTACAGGTTGGCATCTGGAAAGAGAACAGTGCTGGCAGCTTCTCAATCCACACACTGCTGCTGCTGGATCAGATACTGTCATTTACACAAGCAGACCCGAGGGTCTTGGCACCATGTGCTGTGCAGTGCATCTTAAGACCAAACTTGGGCTCTGTTTTTAAGGGATAGTTCACAAACACCACCAATCTATTGTCATTTACTCACTCAAGTAAATCAATGTTCATTCATTAATTGATTCATTGACTGATTCATTGACTGAATGATTGACCAATTGTCTGACTGACTGATTCATTTATTTATTCATTCATTCCTTCAATTATTCATTCATTCATTCATTCATTCATTCATTCATTCATTCATTCATTCAATCATTCATTCATTCATTCATTCATAATTTTTAAACTGTTTTTAATCCATACAGTGAAAGACAATTTGTTCACCCACAATAGCTGTTTTTCCATTGTCAGGTTAGTGTTCATCAGGGCAGGCCAATAGACCTACAGTTTGAGCAACAAGGCTGAAATCATGCCAGTATGAAAACCTCACCATAAATACGTCCCTCAAATCACGTCACACAACCCACCTTTTACCTTTCATCAACCCTCCAAACCCCAGTTGACCTGCTTTGGCCCTAGGTTTTAGGCGAGCCAAATAAGCCTGGCCATTGACCCAGAGAAAGCCCTGATTAGGCCCAGTTAGGGCCAAAGAAGTGACAGTGGAAACACAACTGGCCCCGACAGCTACTGGACCACAAAGTGTTTAGGAAAAAACGTTTTCCCTCAAAGTTTGAAATCTCTTTGTCGAAGTTGTGAAAATGTGAATCATTTTACCACTATAAGAGAGATCATACAAAATGCATGTTATTTTTTTTATTTAGTAATGTCATGAATACAATTTTTTTACATAAAAAAAATCCATAAATGCATATTTGAACCCTTTCCAGCAATGACTGTATGATCCTTTTCTCAATTGAGGGACTCAAACACAACTAGTAAAAAAGGTACAAACATTCATTGATGTTCCAGGGGAAACACAATGCATTTATATTTGTTCTCAGAATTCTGAGTATATCTTCACTTTTTCCTAGAAATGTGATTTATTAATTATTATTATTATTGCATTGTTTTATTATTGAGTATCTCACATTTTTGCCTTTTTACATTTAAAACTTGCAATTAAGTTTATAACTCAAAACTGAACTGAACTGCAATTCTTAGAAAGTACCTGAGAATTATCAGATACAAATATATATTCATTTATTTGGTTATTTACTTGCTTGCTTACACATGGTGAAAATATACTTCTATAGAAACAGCTGAGTAAATAACGACAGACTTTCCATTGTTGGGTTAATTATTACTTTAAGACTCAACTTTAAGCATGAATAAAGCATTCATTTAGCTACATTCATTAAGAGTGAAGTGCACGATGGAACTATATATTTACTTTTCATCTTCTTTTTACGTGAAGACTCATAATGCCAGACTTCAGTCAAGGTTATGTGTCATCATCCTCTAAATAACATATGGGCAAATAACCACCCACATTTTCACAGCATCGGTTTTCTTAGCATAGTCACACTAGAATGTGTCATATCATTTATAGATTTCAAAGGGCTTTTGCTTATTTAGTGATTAGACAAAAACAAAAAAGTTTCTGTTTTCTATCTGCATGATTATCCCGTTAACATTTTATTGCACATGTTGTTTTATTGTGTTCTTTTAAAAGTGTTCTTTTCTTTTATTCATAAAATAAACAGTACTGGTGAAACTTTTGGGATCAGTATAGTTTTTTTAATGCTTTTAAAAAAGACAATTCTTCTTACCAAGGCTGCATTTTAATAAAAATAAATACAGTAAAAACTTTCAAATTATGAAATATTATACTTTAAAATATATACTTTTTGTATGGAAGTCCATCTCTGCCATTAGAAAATAATAATGATACTAATTTGCAAGTGGTAATAATGACTCAAGAAGTAGTTAGAAAGTAATTAATTATTATGAAAAACAAGTAAGTTAATTCAGTATTATGAGAAAGTTTCTCATTATTATAAGATGTTAAGTCATTATTATGAAAAGGCAGAAATGGGCTTCCATAATTTTCCTTTTTGAGTGTAGTTTAAAAGGTTATTTATTCCTGGGATTTAATAATTTCCATAAGATCATTCAGTGATCAGTGATAATATGCAATTTGGCTCTTATATAGTGATCAAGTATTATTGGTACGTAATAATTATTAATGCTTCTTATGATTATCAATGTTGAAAACAATGTAGATGCATTGTCCTTTTTAGGATTGTTTGATGAAAAGAAACTAACAGAAAATAAAGCTCTATTTAAATACCAAATAAATTATTTTATTAACATTATAAACATTCAGTCTTGAACAGTGTCTTTGATGAATAAAGGTAAACACATTTTTAAATGCACTTTTGAATAGTTATAGACCATGTATTTCTATATTTTATTTTCTAATAATAATAATAATAATAATAAAAAGTTCATTTTTAAAAGAATCACTGGACAAGACCAGGTTTTGTGTTTGGCAGCATTTTATTTTGTGATTCCACTGGAACAAAGAGCCCTCGCATGAGAGAAAGTAATATTGCATGTGCACGTCAGCTTATATGCGAGGTAATGCTCCATGCCGAACACTATAGGAGCCACCGCAGGAGTAAACACTACCATTAACAGGCACATCCAGTCTGAAACAAAGCCAGTGTGTGTTTTTCTAGATCCCAGGCTCAAACCCAGATGAGATGGGATAATTTGCTGCACCATCTGAGCATTTCAGGCTGTTTGCGTGGCGTTGCAGACATGACAGATACTCAAGCAGCCTCATCACAGGAACCACTCTCACGTAAAAAGCCATGACAAACCACCCTAAACATCGGGTTATAAATATCATATTTCATCCCTTTCAACATTCAGGCACCAGTCTCCTCTCATATAAACAACATCAAACTCGATTTGCTGCCTTTTCTGACTCTTACTAATGCAATTGGATATTTTGCCCTTATTTAATTTTCAGGGAAAGTAAATCTCCAGGCCCCTCAAATGGCCAAGTTCATGTTTCTTTGTCTCTTTTCAGAACAATTATCCTCTCATCTGATCCTCGGAGAGCCCGTGGCAGGATGATACTGATAACTGTAATCATGTCATCGTGCCTCACTGGTCAATATTTGTTTTCCAGAACTTTCCAGGCTATTATTGTAAGGAGAAATGAAAATGACACATTTTTAGGTTGCCTCTATATATACATACATTGTATCGTTATATATGACACTGAACCACCAAACCAGGTTTGCACAGGTATAGTGTTGGCAATGAGTAAAAATACATTGTGGGTCAAAATTATAGATTTTTATTTCATGTTGATAATCTTTAGAACAATGAGTAAATATCATGTTCCATGAATATATTTAGCAAATCCCCAACTGTTAATATTTTGACTAGTAATATGCAAATTGTAGGTTGTATACATTATATCTGTAAACACATGTAAGCACATACTTAATGTTTAAAAGAGGGAAATATTTTATATTATATTTATTGTATTTTCTGGAAATAAATGCTCTAAATTAGATTTATTGGATATTTTGAAGACATGCTATAAGTTTTGTTAAACGAAACGCAAATTAACATCTAACTCAAAACACCTATTATTGGCAAATCCAGAAATCCAATAATAACTTTGAAATGGTCTCTTAAGTTTTTACAAAGCTAAAGCCTTTGTTACAAAACCTTGTTACAAAGGTTACTTTGTGATATTAATATCACAGTTAAACTGTGATATCAATAATCAGAGAATAGCTTTATATCATGCAGTTTTCTTTATCTACCCAAATGAGGAAAAGGACATCAGTTTGTCAGTTCTTTTTTTTTTAAATATCTGAATAATAGACCTAAGGGTTTGATGTCTTAAAATAGTTTTTTTTTAAACCTTAGGACTAATAGTAGCCTATTCTACTGCAGCATTGAATAAAAATGAAGGCCAGGCTACTAGAAGTGTTTATAAAATGCAGCACTCATGTGTGAAAATTAATGAAGCACGACGATCAAAGATGTCCATCTAGCATGTGCTTACATAGAAAATAAATAAAAATCATCACCATGACACAAAACACGTTCTGTTCGAAGCAGACCTTGTGAACAGCACAGAGTAATCACATCATCTCCTCTTTATTCATTCATTCATTCATTCATTTTCCTTCGGCTAAGGGCGTGCTCACATTAGGTACAGTTGCCTTGAACTGTGCCGAAGCGCGATTGTCCCCCCTCCCCTCTCCCCCGATGGCCTGCACTCACACTGCTGTTTGCATTCCGAACCTGAGCGTGCTTACGTCATCGATGATGCGACTGTTCAGTTCAACAGGAAGAGAAGTGCTCTCGCTCCGTACAGTGGCAATTACTTTTGTTATATCGTTTTAGTCGTTTGGGATGCAGTGACACTCACATATTAGAGACAGTCAAATATTTTGCCGAACAGATCCACAACTTTTGACGCTCATAAATTATCATAAAAGTCATCGCGCTGCAAGTATTAGAAGGTTTGCTGAAGGTTTGCATCTTTAATAAACTACGACAGTTCGCGTTCATTGTAAAGTAAGAATGATTAATAAATCCATATGAAACGGTCCCTTAAAAGTGACATCGCGTCTTCGGATTCGGGCTCAGGTGCGTTTTGCACTCACACTACAAGCATATCGTGCCAAGCCCAACCGAACCGCGCTCTGGGACACTTCTTCCAACCAGACCAGGGCCAGCCAACTGAACCGCCTCTGAGCCCGATTCGGAGGACTTACACTTGTCAAACGAACCGGGAAATGCGCCTGGGCATGGTTCGGATAGTATAGTGTGAGTGCAGCCTTAGTCTCTATTTTAGAGGTTGCCACAGCGGAATGAACCGCCAACTATTCCGGCATATGTTTTACACAGCGGAGGCCCTTCCAGCCATAACCCAGTACTGGGAAACACCCATACACACTCATTCATACATACTCATACACTACTGCCAATTTAGTTTATTCAATTCACTTATACTGCATATCTTTGGACTGTGGGGGAAACCGGAGCACCTGGAGGAAACCCGCGCGAAAACGGAGAGAACATGCAAACTCCACATAGAAATGCCAACTGGCCCAGCCAGGACTCAAACCAGCGATCTTCTTGCTGTGAGGTGACAGTGCTAACCATTAAGCCACTGTACCGCCACATTTTTTATTCAATTTTTTTGTGTCCCCTGGCCCTAACTTACCTTACTTACCTGTGAAGCGCTTAAAGGCTTATTATATTTTTGGGGAGTCATAAGAAATACACCTAGTTAAGTTCTATGAATTTTAAAATACGACAGTACGTTGGGAAGCGTGTCAGTCCCGAATGAGGAGGACGCTGCAGAGGCCTCCTGCTGCCCAAAAGGGTGGGGGAGACCTGCTGACAGGAAGACATATGGACTAACCCTGAAAAGGGGGAGTACACATACGAAGGATGGTTAGCGGGGAGGGAAGACACGGGCCTGCCTAGAGAGGAGGGGGACTATACTGTGGCTGAGTGAAGCATATGGGATCGCCAGAGCAGGGATTGCGCAAAGAAGGCACCTAAACCCATAACGCGGGCTGACCGAACGGGTATGCCAACAACGTAATGGGCCAGGCACCCGACTCCTCCGCTGAGTCAGGTGCTGGGGGCCTCAGAGGAACTCTGTAGGGTTCGCCAAATGGGAAACTCAACTGAGCAGAGTAAGAAAAGCGCACGTATCTCTGTGTTAGAGAGAAAGGCGCAGCAAGCGTGTTTCAACACCAAACCGAATTTCCTCATTCACTGGCGTTATCCAGCACACGTGAGGAAAATCGGCTCCACTCAAAGAAATAGAATCTTACGAATGTATTAGGTGTCGCCCAGCCCGCAGCTCTACAGATGTCTATTAGAGAGGTGCCGCATGCTCACGCCCGAAGAGGAGGTGACACTCCTAGTAGAGTGCGTTCTCACTCCCAGGGGACGCGGCTCACCCTTGCACTGAAAAGCGAGGGAGATGGCATCCACTATCCGGTAGGCCAACCTCAGTATGGATACGGCACCTCACATCTGCCGATCTTAACAGAAAAGGACTTCTTAGAGATGTAAGCTCTAAATGCGGTCACATAGTGCAGAGCGTTAACAGGACACAGCAAAGAAAGGGGCTGGGTCTGCCTTCTTCGTGGGCAGCACTTGCAGGTTCAGAAAAAAGCACTATTGGAACCTCGGGCACCTAGGTGAGACTGGGCCGCTCCAAATTGCGGGCACACTTCGCTGACCGAAAATGCCTCCAGATACCCAACCCTCTTGACCGATGCAAAGATGACCAGCAGAGCTGTCTACCTGGGCAGAAATCTTAAAGATACTGAGTCGAGTGGATCAAGCAGACCTCAGAGAGATCTCCAAGAGGGCATGAGAGGGGGACAGGATTAATTTATTCATCCAGCGTCTCGCACCTCTGGGAACTGGATGATGAGGCGATGCTTTCCCAGCGTGTCATCATCCCCGCGTCCTCAGAGCATGGATGATTGTAAGGCCAACCCCTCAGTGCGGAGGGGACAGCCTTAGCTCCAGCCAGCTGAAGGAGGATAGCATCACACTGATCTGGCCTGTCCGGGGTCCTTCTCGGAAAAAAGCACACCGCACAGCGAATAGACTCCACTTCAGCGCATAGGCATGCCTCGTAGAGGGTGCTCTAGCCTGATTGACAGTGTTAACCACCGAACCGGTAAGTCACCTAAGTCCTCCGTGCTCCATCTATGGACCACACGTGAGGTTCCAGAGATCTGGGCGCGGGTGCCAGATTGTGCCTGTCCCAGAGAAAAAGATGCTTCCACAAAAGGGATTTGCCAGGGAGAGGCTGTCACAAGGAGAGAGCTGAAATACAGGTCTGGTTAGGCCAGAGAGGCGCAATAAACAGACCTGCTCGCACACAACGATTTCCGTCACGTATGACTCCAGAGGAGTAGATGGCGAGCAAGCTGAGACATGCGGCGAGAGTGGATACCCCCCCGTGCGGTTGATATACGCCATCGTTGCCATGTTGTCTGTCCAGCATGTGTTTCCCCTCTAGTACCGGTAAAAACAGCGCAGCGCAAGATACACTGCCAACAGCTCCTGGCAATTAATATGGCAATGCAACCGGGTTCCTTCCACGGACCCGCAGCTGCATGCCCACAACACACGGCCCCCCAGCGGGTACTGGAAGCATCTGTCGGAATGATGACATGCCTGGACACTTGTTCTAGAGGCACACAGGCCTGTAGAAACGCAGGGTCCATCCAGAGGCTGAGGGCGCGGTGACACAGCGGAATAACCGCTACCCGGTGCGTGCCTGATTGCCATGCGCGTCTGGGGACCCGATCATGAAGCCGTTGCTTAAGCGGTCTCATATGGAGCAACCCGAGCGGCGTGACAGTGGCTGCGGATGCCATATTCCCCGGGAGCCTCTGAAATAATATCAGTGGAACCACAGTTTTCCTGTCAAACTGGCGCAGACAGGTCAGCATAAGCTCTTGGGGGAGGCGCGCCGTCATGGTTAGCATGGCCATCATATCAGATTCCATATCCTGAGCCTCGCATACTACCCCTGAGGGAAGACGCAGGTCCAAATTGTCATCGGAAAATGACAGCCCACCCTCCGATGCAGCGATGGACATCTGGTCCTCTGTGTCATCGAGTGAGAGGGCGATCATCCCGGAGGATGGAGCGCTTCTCTCACTCGAAGCTTGGATGGAGCGCGCTGAGGAATGGGAAGTTCGCAAGCCAGAGGGCGGCGAATTGACCCCCACTGTGACCCTCAGATCTGCCCGAGTGTCAACCTCTACTTGCGGGGGACAACAGGGGTGGTTTGCCCTTTTGCAAGAGCGAGCCGCGATCTTAGCTGCGCAATAGACATGCTATCACAGTGAAGGCATGTGCTGCCTGCGAGCACCGTATTAACATGTTGAACCCCCAGACATGCAACATAGTGTTCATGCCCATCATCTGTGGACAGGGTACCACCGCATCCAGAAACGCACGGTCGGAAAGACGTCTTTAAGAAGACGCGCTGCACGACCGTGTTGCTCTTTTAGGAAAATTGCTTTATACTCACCACTCTTGAAGTACCGGTCCAGCGAAATGCCCAGGGACGGGAGAAGCCCAGCTCGACCGTCGCTGCTCACGCTGTTGCTCGCACTGGAACCGGGAGAAATCAGCCTCTCAGAAGACGGCAGCTTCCTCTCACTCTCTCGAACGAAGTCGGAGGATGACAGCAAAACGTCTCTTTTAGTCTGCACTTAAGGCTTCTGAAAGCGAAAAGGTGTTTTTGTGATGCACGGCTGGCTTTCTTATACACAAATTGATTGTGATTGCTGCCAGCTGCGTGCGCTGACACCGCCAACTCATTGGCATTTCACTGGCCCGTTTTATTACTCTTCAGATTGATTGGCTTTCTGGCGAAATCCACATAGTGGAAGTTTTTCCACATAGTATTGATGTTCCCCTCCCTCTGAACAGGAGATACAGCAAATTTGACTTTTCCATTACAATAGCAAAAGAAAAAGAAAATCCATAATAGCATTGCATTACTTTCAAAAAAGGTAGAAATACTGTCAGAAATGGAAACAGATGTCCAATATTCAGTTGATTTCTTAAAATGGATGTGTTCATATTTCCAGAAAAGTGAATGAAAATTACACTGTAAAAAGTGATTAGTTACTTTACTTAAAAAGTATTATTAAACCCATTGTGACTTGGAATTGTTAAGTTGACTTAGCTTATTATTTTTTATAATTATGCACAGTTCATTTACTTAATAATTTTAAGGCAATGGGTTCTCTCACTTTTTTACAGTAAAATCAACCAATCAATTTTTACAGTGTAGGACTAATACTGTGCAATGTATACTTGCCTACATCTTAAATATCACTAGAATATAAGAAAAGAAAATGTGCTCTATTCAAATAAATAAATAAATAAATAATTAATTAATTAATTAAATAAATAAATAAATAAATAAATAAATAAATAAATAAATAAATAAATAAATAAATAAATAAATAAATATTACTAATAAATAAATGGCTTAACATAAAACCACCAGATGTAAGATGTTAATAACTGTAGATATGAATCATCAAAGCCTGTGAAAGGCTCTTCTGGAATAAAGTATCAAGGTTAAAAACAATAACAAAAATTCTATACTTTATCAAGATCACTTTTGGAAATTTAATTTAATGCAGAAACCAACATTATAAACACATCCTTTGTTCACACATAGCAAGTAATTTACCATTGTGAAATGTTTTCAGAACAATAGCATTCATTTAAAGTTTATGTTCACACATGCTCTCCGAAACAATTTAAAGTCCACAAGAAATATTTTCAGCTACTATCAGTATTTTAGTATTAAGGATATCTATAAGCTGGTGTTAACCAACAGTTTGCCACTTCTGCCTAAATGAATCAACATTTGTTTTTTACATCACTTCTTTCTTCAGTTTCTCATCAAATCTTCTGATCAATCAAATGCTTTCTAGTATCTGACATGTCAAGACATATTTAAGATGCACTCTCAATGGCAGAGCTGCGATTTAAAGAAAAATAAGCTATTGGCAGTTTTTGGGGGGAGATAATGTATTTCCCATCCTGTCTTCTTGTTTTAATTCAAAATAGCTCACACATTGAACAAAAATGCACTTTACATGACTTTTAACTGTACAGTATTTTACTGTGATATTTTTCGCACTGTGATCCTTTTTTTCCTCATGTTTTTATTCTCTTCAGTGTCTTTAAGGCAGTTCTTGACCTCTAAACAACCTTGCATTTGCTAACAATCTAACCAACTATCTAACCGAATACATACAGTACATAAATATAATAAAGAAAGCCCTAAACAACAACCAAGCTAACTCAGAATCACATTCGCAATTTCTGTCTGCAAATCCAAGGTAGAAAATGGAAAGCTATTCCTGGTGTAGTCCTGAACTCTAATTTAATATCCATGCAAAAAGAAGATTCCTTGCATGGCTATACGATTTAAAATCAAGCTTCTGCTGAATTAAATTAGATCCGGCATGCTCAAATGGCCGATTGCTTCGAGACAACAGGGAGATTTCTTGGACTGTAACAAGGTGACGGCAGTCCAATTTGATTAAGTTTGACATTTGATTGATGTATACGGTGCTGTTAAGCTTTCTGAAACTCCTTGTCCTGCCTAACAAGAATAATCTTTCTTTTAGTGATGGTTGCTCTCTGGGACGTGTGTGTAGTTGGAGATATATATATATATATATATATATATATATATATATATATATATATATATATATATATATATAGACGTTAATGGCTGGAGTTAAATGTGTGTCCTTCTCTTAACAACTGTTTCTCTGTGGCAAGTGTATTTATATAGACATTTAAGTCAGAGGTTTGCAACCATATGGATAAAAATACAGTACTCATAGATCTTTAAAACTTGAAATAAATTTGTACCAAACTATAAAACACAGCTAAAGTAACTATATTAAATTAAACTATATCAAAAAATATAATAAATAAATAAATACACAGACAGATAAAAAAAAAAAAAAAAATGAAATAGACAGACAGACAGACAGACAGACAGACAGACAGACAGACAGTCACCGGGGCTTAATAAATCCTGGGATGGTCTGGGCTCCAAAGGATCCAATGGTTGTATCCTTTATTACCCGTGAAATGAGGGACAAATTTGAATCATAAAGGTGAAATGAGGGACTTTATTAAATCACAGTGAGATCTTCATATTTGTAAGGATGGGTTTCCTGACCATATAAGACCCAGGGACTCTTAAAAACATATGCTGTATGATGCACTAAAATATTAAACCCTGGAATCTGAAAAAGAGGGCTTGTGAGAAAGTACCCAGGCCAGCCTATGTCCCATTCTTCCCTGTCGTCCCTGCTGAGTTTAGACCTCTCCTTTCCCTCTCATATTAAAAATGTCAATTTAAATACTTCGAGTGCAACTGGTAAAGTGATTTGTTCCCTCATCAATAGAGCAGGCCAAAATAAAGAGAACAGTGACTGCTCTCCTTATGAGTAAATGCTTCAATAGAGATCTTCGATAACCTTTGTTTTAATCCCAAAAAGATTGGTAACGATTGAATGGGATAACAAAAGAACCATTTACTGCTCTTCTTAGGTATTTAAGGAGAAGGTACAAATGTCTGTATTCAGAGCCGCCTGTTCTCCACACCATCTGTATTTTGGATTTGGCCATTCAACTCTTAGATTTCTCTTAGAGATATTGATGTTGTGAATTCACTATTTACTGTTTTATTCTGTAATTGGCATGATGCACCTTGGTCTGACAAAAATAAAATGTTAAGTTTAGATTCATTATGGATTCTCCTTAAGTCAGTATATCCAATAAATTATGAGGAGGCTTAATGCTACAGCTATGCAGTGTACATGATTTTACATACTTAAGGCTCATATGATTGTGTGGAGCAGTAGAGAATTAGAGACGTCAACTTGAAGCTTTTGATTTCTGTTTATCGCTGACATTAGCATGATGTATGTAAGTCACAAAATTAATTACACAATAATTTTAGCACAAGATGTATTAGTTCCCCTTCATATGGGAACTCCAACGTATGTCTGGAACCAGACAAATGGGAATACGTCAGACGACCAATCACTCTAAAGAGTAAGAAAACAGGCCAATGAATGCCAAGATGAATTGGCAGAGCTCAGCTCCACAGCTGGCAGTGATTATCCATTAGTGCTATATAAGCTGCCAGGTGAGAAGCGAGCACTAGAATTTAGCTTTGAGAGCCTCTCACGAGACTGAAGACACTCTATCTGCCAATCTGATTTCAAGACTGAAACCAGTTTACTCACCAGTGCGGGAGATGACGTGACAGCGGCGGTCGATCTGGGCTTCCTGTCCCCTGGGAGTTTTGCTGGTGTGCACAAAAGAGCAGTTTCCATTAAAAGAGCAGATTCCATAAGAGAGCAACACAGTCAATCAACACGTCTTTTTCAAGACGCTGTTCTGACTTTGCGTTTTTGGATGCGGTGGTTCCTATCTCCGGATGATGGGCACGGGTATCGCATCACAGGTCTGGGGGTCCAGCATGTTGATGCGGTGCTTGCGGACAGCTCATGCTCTCGCTGTGAGGGCATGGCTGTTGCACAGCTGAGATCGCGGCTTCCAAGCCGCTCCCTGTGAAAGCGGTTCGCACTCGGGCAGATCTGAGGATGACAGTGGGGGTTTATCCGTCGCCTCCGGGCCCCCGGACCCCCGGACCCCCCACTCCTCCACAGCGCGTCCCATCCAAGCTTTGAGTGGTTGTGTGGTTCATCCCCAGGGATGCCCGCGCCTCCGCTTGATGAGACCGGAGATCAAATGTCCATCACGACATCGGAGGGCGAGCTGTCATGCTCAGATGACAGACCGGCCTCGCTACCATCCTACGGGTGCGATGCGTAGTCACAGTTCTTGAGTCAGACATGATGGCTGCACTTCCTGGGCTGCTTCGGCGGTGTGGCTGGAGATGGCTTGTCCCCCAGTCTCACCGCCTGACCGACTAGAGGTGTGGCGTGCGGGCTGATGTAAGATGAATCTTCCAGCTCCCGTCCACTTCTTCCCAGGGGCGCACAGCGAGCGCACGCTGGCATAGAGGGCATTTTTTCTCCGCCCGGTCCTCGTGCGCTTCCGCCTTCACCTCCCCTGATGGCGAGGCGGCCAGTGGGTACAAAGCTATTCCTCAGCTGGTCGGCGCCGCCACCTGGAGGGGTAAGCTGAGACCCCCGTCCAAGGCGGGTGGGTTATTTTTTGTCTCTCATGGCCAGAGCCCACACCGCTGCGGGCCACGCCACTTCTGCCCTGCACCACGGCACCTGCTGTGCTGCACAGGGGCGGTTCTTCCCCAGGCTTATGCGTAAACACTGCACGGTGGTCGACTATGCTCTCATGACCTTCAAGTTGGCCGCCCGTGCCCTGGGGAGGACGATGGCCACACAGTGGTCCGGAAATGCCAGCCTTGGCTTACATTGGCAGATATGCGCCGCGCCGACAAAGTACGCTTTCTTGGTGTGCCCATATCCCAGGCAGGCCTACTCGGCGACACCGTCGGAGACTTTACCCAGGAGTCCTCGGTGGTGAGATATCAGCTGTGCGCGATGGAGCAGGTCATCTCCTGGTGGGCTCGGAAAACTGCTCCCCCACCGGACCCATCCGCGCTGTCTGTTACTCGCCGAGATCGCTCTTCCCACGGCTTCAAAACGCTCCGCCGTCACAGCCCGTTCCACTGCCTTCCAGCTTTCAGCTTTGGTGTACTTCGCTACAGGCTTTGAGGGTGCCAGAGGATGAGTTCCTTTCTAGCACCTCCAGCCTCTCCGTGGGATCCTGGGTGGAAGGTAAAAGTCAATCTCTTATTTTCAGTTCTTCCTCGGGACACTCCGCTTCCCGGGGTGAGCACTCCCCATCCCGAAGCTGCCCCTTAGCGGGTAAGTCAGCGATCGTTCCGGTGATGTTGCTCGTTCGGACTCTGTCAGCCTAGAGAGCTGTGGGTTATACCAATCCTATCTGCGTGTTTTGATCTGTCATCTGTTCAGGATGCCGATCAAGATGCTCATGCAGAAATGCATCCCCCAGTGCGTTCGTCCGCGGGATTGGTTGCAGCTATAGACCTGAAGGACGCTCACTCCCTCCTTATAACCGTGTTTTTACCGGTGTGCGACGGAGGCCGAGCATGGCGGTAAATGGTCCTCCCCTTCGGGCTCTCCCTGTTCCATGCGTGGAGGATGCCCTGTGCCTCTTGGGCGCACGCGCATCGGCATTTTTGATTATTCATTGACTGGGTTACATTTTTTCCTCAGACCATAGTGAGCCTGCAAGCTCTGTCTGCGGAGGAGGCAGACCCAGCCCTTTCATTGCTATGTCCGTGCACTGCGCTTAATGTGGCACGTAGAGCATACATCTTTAAGCAGCTCTTTTCTGTTATGATTGGAAGAAGGGAAGTGCCGTATCAAAGCAGAGGTTGGTCCATTTTATAGTTATGCCATCGCCCTCGCTTCATGTGCCAGGGCGAGCTGTGTCCCCCGGGAGAGAGAGCACACTTAAAAAAAAATATATATATATTTTTTTTTTAAAAAGCGGTGCCTCGTTTTCGGCGTGAGTATGCAGCGCCTCTTAACAGGTTATTAGAGTTGCGAGCTGGGCGACACCTAACACATTCACAAGATTTTTTAATCCTCAAGTGGAGTAGGTTTCCTCCCAATTACTGAGTTACTCCGGTCAATCGGGACGAAATTAAGCTCGGTGTCAAAAACGCTTGCTGCGCCATGCTCCCTAACCCGGAGATACGTGCGCTTTTTCTATTATGCTAGTAAGTAAGTAGTAGTAAGTAGTAGAGGCCCCGAGCACCCGACTTGCGGAGGAGCCGGCTGCCTGGCTCAGTGTGATGTCTGGTATGCCCACTCTTGGTCTACCCACATACTGAGGTTCGGTGCCAGCTATGCGCGGTCCCCGATGGTGATCCCATATGCCTATTTCAGCCACGGAGTGTTCCCCCTAACCAGGCGGGCAAGTGTCTTCCCTACCCGCTAACCAGCTTATCATATGTAGCAGTCTCCCTCCATAGGGCTAGTCCATATGTTCTTATTGCCATCAAGTCTCCCCTCTTGGGTAGCAGGTGGTCTCCGCAGCGTCCTCCCCCTTCAGGGACTGGCACGCTTCCCAACGTACTGTCGTATTCTAAAATCCCTAGACTATATTAGCTAGGTAAAAGCACATTTACGACCCCCGATCTAAATTTTAATTATTCCCATGTAATGGTAATTAAGGGCCTAGGGGACGTTGGAAGGTTGCACTCTTGGTGATGCTTGTGCGCTCACGCTATGCTTGGCAAACTTTACATCAGGAGCATGACGGGCTTAGCTGCTGTGGCGTTTTCCATACACTCTCCCATATGTCTGGTTCCAGACACACGTTGGAGTTCCCATGATGGGGAACATTCTGGTTACGTCCGTAACCCACGTTCCCCGAATAGGAAACGGAGACGTGTGTCTCCACTGCCACAGCACCTGAGTCTCCAGCTGTTAGCTGAGTGATCGGTTCTTCAGCAGGCAAATTCTAGTGCTCGCTTCTCAGCTGGCAGCTTATATAGCACTAATGGCTAATCACTGTCAGCTGTGGAGATGAGCTTAGCCAATTCATTTTGGCATTCATTGGCCCGTTTTCTTACTCTTCAGAGTGATTGGTCGTCTGACGTACTCCCATATGTCTGGTTCCAGACACACATCTCCGTTCCCTATTCGGGGAACGTGGGTTACGGACGTAACCAGGACGTTATCCCTGCATCCCTGACTAAATTCAGGAATGTCAAGATAGTAATAATAATAATAATAATTTCTTACATTTATATAGCGCTTTTCTAGACACTCAAAGCACTTTTACACAATGGGGGGAATCTCCTCATCCACCACCAGTGTGCAGCATCCACCTGGATGATACGACGGCAGCCATATTGCGCCAGACCGCACACCACACACCAGCTGATTGGTGGAGAGGAGACAGAGTGATGAAGCCAATTATAATATGGTTAGGAGGCCATGATGGACAGAAGCCAGTTTTGGTCAGGATGCCGGGGTTAAATCCCTACATCCTAGGATTTTTAATGACCACAGAGAGTCAGGACCTCGGTTTAATGTCTCATCTGAAAGACGACGCTCACTGAGCAGTATAGAGTTCCCCTCACTATACTGGGGCGTTAGGACCCACACAGACCACAGGTTGAGCAACCCTTGCTGGTCTTACTAACATCCAGGTACTGACCGGGCACAGCCATGGTTAGTTTCAGTGGGCGACCATGTGAGAGTTGCAGAGAGCTAGCTGCTGGTGATTATAGTGTCTATAATTATAGTGTCCTATAATGTCGTAAAACGACAAGCGCCATTTTGGTCCCTAAGTGAAGAGTATGGGATCAGGTATGAATCAAAACTCTATATTGAGTCATGAATGGCAAATTCGATCCATCCCTAATTTAACTTACAAATGGAGTCAGATTAAATTCGGAGTTGAAAACAAATTTAAATAAATTCTAAATTAAAGAATTATTTTCAGAAGGGCTTGAAAAGTCTTGCATGCATTTAACCTTCGACCATTCATCGGATTCTGCCATTCTACCATATTCAAACATAACATAATGAATTGCAATGCATATAGAGTTTCAACTATTACAAAATAATAATAATTACAGCTCATGCATTGTTGTACACATTTCAAATTCAGTCACTTAAAGGGCAAGCCAAAATGAAAAGTCTTCAAAAAATAAAGATAAACTTTGGATGTGTTTTGATAAGATGAACGATTTTTCTGAAATGTTTTTGTTGAGTTTCTTCTCAATAGTTTTTGACACATAAGTTAGCTCTTAAGCCCCATTTATGTAAATAGTACAATACTGGTGACGAGTGAGTACTGGTGAGTATAAAGGGTGCCTAAAATGGTTGCAATTCAACAAGATGAAACTAGTAGAACAGAAATGAGTTAATTCACCTTTAAAGGTGCAATATACTGTATTGGTTCAATAAGTTAAATTGTTCTCTGATAGGCGACGCGGTGGCGCAGTGGGTAGCACGTTCGCCTCACAGCAAGAAGGTCGCTGGTTCGAGCCTCGGCTGGATCAGTTGGCATTTCTGTGTGGAGTTTGCATGTTCTCCCCGTGTTCGCGTGGGTTTCCTCCGGGTGCTCCGGTTTCCCCCACAAGTCCAAAGACATGCGGTATAGGTGAATTGGGTAAGCTAAAATTGTCCGTAGTGTATGTGTGTGAACGAGTGTGTATGAAATGTTTCCCAGTGATGGGTTGCAGCTGGAAGGGCATCCGCTGTGTAAAACATATGCTGGATAAGTTGGCGGTTCATCCCGCTGTGGCGACCCCAGATTAATAAAGGGACTAAGCCGAAAAGAAAATGAATGAATGAATGAATGTTCTCTGATATCTATATAGTAGGTACGTGGCTTAGGTAAGTTAAAAAAATCTCCAGAAGCATTTTTATTTTGCTCATTTATTACTCCGTAAAATACCCAAGGTCCATAATTGACCAAATTTGGATCGTGTGAATTTGGTTGTGAATATTAATTAATTCCAATCTGATATGCAGCTCTCAAATAGATTACTTATAGATTAATTAAAATAGACTGTGCAATAGAACAGCTGAAAGCAGGTTTAAAGTCCAGCACAGAGCGTGTTAGTTTTGCACCTCGCTTGCACATTGCTTAAAACACACAGGATACACAGCAATACGCAAATATCTTTACAAATGAAAAAATTAATAAAAGGATTAAAATATTACCAAAATTTTTACTTTCTACATAAATATAAAAGCCACTGCCTCCATGCCTTCTTCACCTCGGGGAGCTTTTTTCAGTTTATTCATGACAACATGACAACAGCTTTTGTATAATGTTATTATTATTAGTAGTAGTAGTATTTATTATATGCATATTTTATTTTTATTAAAAACAAGCTTAGATTTGTCCACCTGTCAGGATTTGGACCATATGGGGCATAGGACGTGTGTTTGGATATAACTTAGTTTTTTGACCACACTTTGTTATTATTGTTCATTTATTCGTTTGCTGGAAATTAGAACTGAATTTAGAAATAGTTTTGAAACAAATCTTTTCACTTAACAAACAAAATTAATTATGTAGGCTAATGGATGTCTTCAGTGGAGTGTACAACACCGTTTCCTTATCCACCAAAGAGAGAAAGAGAAAGTGAAACTAAAGGCGGATTGGAGGAGGCTCATTATCCTGCAGATGCTCTGTTTAACTGTTTTCTCGCTTGTGAAGTGTTCAGTTTTTCCACTTGCAAAGTCTGCCATGTAAATAGCAAATGTGCCATGGCCGACACAATTGACTCTTAAAGGGAATGGGAGATGAGACTCTGATTGGTTTATTCTCAAAACACACCCAGAACTCATTAAGAGAATAAGCACAACCCTGTTAGACCATGCGCCGTGGCGCAGAGCGAATTTTTCCGTCCTTAAAATAGCAAAAGTGGATTCTGACATGCCCTTGATGCTTTTGAGCCCTGTGCTTTAGACTTTGCTCCAATTTGTGAGTCACGCAACAGTTTGCTTTGTGTTCTGATTGGCCTCTTGTCCAACAGGGTTTTACACTCCTGGAATTTACAGGACACAATAAGGAAACAATGGTGTATGAGGCTCACAGTATGCCCATTTCCATGTACTGATCTCTTATTATTAAGTATACCCTGATCTTTTTTTTTATAGGGCACCTTTATAGAAATCACAATCCAGACAATTAAAGAGGTAAATTACTTCCACTTGATGTCCATTGTGAAATGGTCTGGATGAAAAAGTTGAAAACCACTGCTGTTGGCACTGGGTGGAGTTAAGAGCATTTTGGTTATAAAAGAACCTATCAGACTTTGTCATCCCCTCTGTGTTTGTCATAATTTGTCATTTGTCTGTGTTTGTCATAATTGCAGTGGGTTTAAACATTCAAAGGTCACACTGAAATGCTCCTGAGCTCACAAATTTGCTTTTAAGACTAAATATCAATTTGAAATTTACCACCAGAGAACGAAATTAAACGTCCTTCACAGTACTAAAGGTATCTTTACATGCCATTTAAACTCTGAAAGGCAGCAATCAGAGGGGAATGGTACGGCTGCATGAGACAAATTGGTTTGTTTTGTTGGCTGGTGCTCTTGCTGTGCTCCTGCTTGGAATCCAAATCACACCTGGGCCAGGCAGAGATATGAACACAAATCTCACTAAGATGCACACTGCTAGAAACTTCCCATTTCTGATAGCAAGCTTGTGCCGCTGGAGATTTGCTGTTTCACTTCCATACTACCAGTTTGAAATGAAATATATAATATATACTTAAAGTATTTATGTAACATATAAATGTTGTTTTAAGATGCAGGTGGTAGAGGATCTGACCTTGAATAGATGATGAAATATTTAAAGAAATTCAGTAAGGGTTTTCAAAAGCTGTATTTGAAGTGTATACTATAGTGGTACATATCAGCTATTAAAGTATTGACTGAAAGTGTCATGAAACACACACAAAAAATCTTAGTTTTTAAAGGTGTTTGTGTTGCATATCAAAGAACACAAAGTTGGCATTGGTTAACTTTCACTGTAGGAGAAAATTGATTAATTTTGTGGGGGGTTTTTTTCGTTATATATATATACTTACTTACTCCCAGGGCCATTTATATCAAAGTTGATATTAAGCTGCACCATATTCGTAACATCTAATTTTTATGAGGTGGGTTGTTAGCCCAACGCTCAACCCCCAACCTGGAGGACCAGGACATACATACACTACGGACAATTTAGCTTATCCAATTCACCTATAGGGCATGTCTTTGGACTGTGGGGGAAACCGGAGCACCCGGAGGAAACCCACGCCAACACAGAGAGAACATGCAAACTCCACACAGAAATGCCAGCTGACCCAGCCGGGGCTCGAACCAGCGAGCTTCTTGCTGTGAGGCGATAGAGCTACCACTGCGCTGATATGATATGATATAATTTATATAATTAATTCTGCCAAGAAGCTGTTTGTCTCATTATTTGGGGCTTTTATTTTTTTATTATATTATACAAACTGAATACTTAAATATATTGTGTAGCCTACATTGGATTTTTAGTATTATGTATTATGTATTATTAATTATTATGTGCATTTTGTGCTTGTTTTGTACGTTTATATAACTTTTTGTGTAAAATCATATTATTTTGGCCATCAAAAGTGTGCTGTAACTTTATTTGAGCATGAGCAGTGCAGCAAATATAGACTCGGCACTGAAACTTAACTTCTGCTAATGGTGTGAATGCACTCCATTTGTTAGCATGCATGCTGGGAAAAAATATGTGTTGCTAACGGTTGCTATGAAAGCAGCCTAAGGGTCTTATCTAGTGGATCTAAAATAAAATTTAAAAAGGATTCAATAACACTTGAAATTATGTAATCGCATTATATAATCACACTGGAAACATCACCTGTGATGTAAAAAAAAAAAAAAAAAAAAAAGAAGTTATATTATTATACTGAATTGGAACAACCTGATGGTAAAGGGCAGAATTTTCATTTTTGGATAAACTATCCATTTAAGAAATTTAAGTTATGCTATTTTTCAGTACAACCATTGCATCATCATTATTATTATTTTTATTATTATTATTTTTATTATTATTATCAACAATACATTTGGGCTGCATGGTGACGCAGTGGGTGGCACGTTCGCCTCACAGCAAGAAGGTCGCTGGTTCGAGCCCCGGCTGGGTCAGCTGGCATTTCTGTGTGGAGTTTGCATGTTCTCCCCGTGTTCGCGTGGGTTTCCTCCGGGTGCTCCTGTTTCCCCCACAAGTCCAAAGACATGCGCTATAGGTGAATTGGGTAAGATAAATTGTCCGTAGTGTATGTGTGTGAATGAGAGCGTATGGATGTATCCCAGTGATGGGTTGCAGCTGGAAGGGCATCCGCTGCGTAAAACATATGCTGGATAAGTTGGCGGTTCATTCCGCTGTGGCGACCCCAGATTAATAAAGGGACTAAGCGGAAAAGAAAATGAATGAATGAATGAACAATACATTTCATTATTATTATATATATATATAAAAAACAAAAATTATGATGGTTTTTGTGCAATAACTGATAACTTTCCATTAGGGAAACTACAAAAGAAAATTGAATAGCTTTATAGCCTGGATCCCATGAATTAAGGATGGCACTGCAGCTTTCTCTTCTTTCTAATAAACTTTAATACAAATAAAATATTTTATTCAGTGATTTGGGTCATGCAATTAAATGTAATGATATTGTTAAACTCATTGGCAGTATATGTTTCTGCTTTCAATTATTAATTAGTTAATTTATTTGATCAGTTTAAATGCCATTTATTGGGAAATGTGTGGGCCAGAGGGGCAGAATTTTAGCCCTTATCTAGTTTTGATGATCCTCTTCTTTTAGGACTGGAAAGAAGGCATTCTAATGTTAAAACGATTTAAAGTACTTCCCTTAAAGCAGTAATTTGTGTAAAAGCTGTTGGTGTTTCTTGTTTGCTTTCACCTTATATCTGGTGTTAATGCATTTATGCTTGTAATGTGTTGTAGCCTTGAGAATTTACTATGCAAACTCACTGAATCTCTCTGTGCTGGAGAAAATATTCCTGTCACAGAAAATGTTGTGCAAAAGATAGGCTACTATGAAGGGGGCCCTTGGGTTTGCAGCTGGGTCCTACGGGGCTCTTATTATTCTTTTAAAAATTTCAGCCTTGTTTATTGTGTATTTTGCCATGTATGCATAAACATATCTGCAAGCTTAGAAAGCTCAAAGGGAGATATTTTATATAACTGAAAACTTTTTAAAAATAGTTGCAGCAAATATCTCATTTGGACTATAACATATTCCGGATTGTGTGACTATTTTCCTGCCCATACACATTCTCAGAAATAGAAGTACAAAATGTTTTTGTATGGTATGGTAATGGACCATATTTTTACCTTAAAGGTCTATGTTAGTATCTAAAGGATACATACAGTACTGGTATCTTAACCCTATAAGACCCAAATATAGAAAAAAACTGCACTTTTTTTTAACCTCTTAGATATTGTTTTATGGGGCCCCTGATGTAGGAATTAAAGATTTTTCATCATTTTTTACGTTTTAGTAAGCTTTTAGGGAAATGTTGCAATATTGCAATGTTGGGCCTAGTCGTGAGCAAAATTTCTGTATTTGTACTCATTTTGTCTGAACAGGTATACAGAGCATTTAAGCATTCATTTGCAGGGTTATTCACTTAGCCCCATAGCAGTATATATCATAAGTAATAATCACACAACAATCATATTTTTTATGAATAAGCATTTATTAATAAAAATATTTGGAAAAAAAATTTGGTCACATTCAGTGTGGTTTGAATGTGTTTACTTGCAGTGATAGTCCCTAAGACAGTTCTTTCCATCTGAAAAGCACAGGTGAAGTAGTTGTCTGCGCAGATCTTGTAGTTTTGACCATCTGGAAGTGTGGAGGCGAGCTTCATCACAACATTACCTGACAGCCCAAGTTCAGATTTGGCTTGTGGTATTCCATCTACACTCCCTTGGTACACATCAAAAACACAGAGCATGCTAGAGATTCTCACCCACAGTTTGAAGCCCCATGGGTGTGGCTTGCCACGCATATATTGTTTGACGTTACTAAATCTCCCCTTGAAAGGAATCCTCATTTCATCCACAGAGTTGTGCTCTTCAGGTACCACCTGCAGGCATCTCTCCCTAAATGAATTTGGCCACGGTCTGAGTTTCCAGAGTTTGTCCTTCTTTCCATTTCTGAGACAGTGAAGTTGTTTATGAAGTGTAATGAAATAAACAGAATCTGTTGTGGCACATTACATCAGAAACGTTACGGTTACTAAAGTAACCCTCGTTCCCCGAGGGGGGAACGGAAATGCTATATGGAAAAACTTCCACTATGGGGATTTCGTCAGAAAGCCAATCATTCTGAAGAGTAATTAAACGGGCCAATGAAATGCCAATGAGTTGGCGGTGTCAGCGTGCGCAGCTGGCAGCAATCATAATCAGCTTGTGAATAAGAATGCTGGCTGTGCCACACAACAACACCTTTTCTAGCTGAAGAAGCCGAACTACAGCTGTCAGCTAAGGCGCAATCCCTGTGGCGAAGGAACATAGCATTTCCGTTCCCCCCCTCGGGGAACGAGGGTTACTTTAGTAACCGTAACGTTCCCCAGCGGGAGGGGAACTTCAATGCTATGTGGAAAAACTTCCACTATGGGGAAATCTATGGAAAACGCCACAGTGATTGAACCTTACCACGTCGCTGGTGAGAGGTTTGCCAGGCTCCGGCGTGAGCGCACCATCGTCACCAGAGACGCAGCCCACCAACGTGTCCCCTGGCCCTAACTTACCTTACTTACCTGTGAAGCGCTTAAAGGCTTATTTATATTTTTTGGGGAGTCGTAAGAATACACCTAGTTAAGATTCTAGGAATTTTAAATTACGACAGTACGTTGGGAAGCGTGCAGTCCCGATAGGGAGGACGCTGCGGAGGCCACCTGCTGCCCAATGGGGAGACCTGGTGGCAGGAAGACAAATGGACTAACCCTGAAAAGGGGGAGAACACAAATGAAGGATGGTTAGCGGGGAGGGAAGACACGGGCCCGCCTAAGAGGAGGAACTACACCGTGGCTGAATGAAGCATATGGGATCGCCAGCGGGGATCGCGCATAGCAGGCACCTATACCCAGAACGCGGGCTGACCAAGTGGGCATGCCAACTACGTAATGGGCCAGGCACCTGACTCCTCCGCTGAGTCAGATGCTGGGGGCCTTGGAGGAACTCTGCAGGGTTCGCCAAATGGGTAACTCAACTGAACAGAGTAAATAAGCGCACGAATCTCTGTGTTAGAGAGAAAGGCGCAGCAAGCGTGTTTCAACACCGTACTGAATTTCCTCATTCACTGGCGTATCCAGCACACGTGAGGAAAATCAGCCCACTTAAAGATTATAGAATCTTTACGAATGTATTAGGTGTCGCCCAGCCCGCAGCTCTACAGATGTCTGTTAGAGAGGCGCCGCGTGCTTACGCTCAAGAGAAGGCGATACTCTTAATCGAGTGCGCTCTCATTCCCGGTGTACGCGGCTCACCCTGGCATAGAAAAGCGAGGGAGATGGCATCCACTATCCAGTGGGCCAACCTCAGAATGGATACGGCACTTCCCGTCTGCCGATCATAACAGAAAAGGAGCTGCTTAGAGTCGTAAGCTCTAATGGGGTCACAAGCGCCGAGCGCGAACAGGACACAGCAAAGAAAGGGGCTGGGTCTGCCTCCTCCGTGGGCAGCGCTTGCAGGTTCACTACATAGTCTAAAGAAGCGCTGTAGGAACCTCGGGCACCTAGGTGGGCCGGGGTCTCAGGAAAACGTGAGAGTGGGCCGGCCCGAATTGCTGGCACACTTCGCTGACCGAAAATGCCTCCAGATACCCGACCCTCTTGACCGATGCCAACGCAACCAGCAGAGCTGTCTACCTGGACAGAAAACTTAAAGATACTGAGTCGAGTGGATCGAGCAGACCTCTCCTAAGAGAGATCTCCAAGTGGGTATGAGAGGGGGACAGGATTTAATTAACCAGCGTCTCGCGCCTCTGGGAACTGGATGATGAGGCGATGCTTTCCCAGCGCGCCGTCATCCCCGCATCCTTAGAGCGGGGATGATCGTAACGCCAACCCCTCAGCGCGGAGGGGACAGCCTTAGCTCCAGCCAGCTGAAGGAGGAAAGCATCACACTGATCTGGCATGTCTGGGGTCCTTCTCGGAGAGAAGTACACCACACAGCGAATAGACTCCACTTCAGGGCGTAGGCATGCCTCGTAGAGGGTGCTCTAGCCTGAGTGACGGTGTTAACCACCGAACCGGTAAGTCACCTAAGTCCTCCACGCTCCATCTATGGACC
>CAIGQV010017835.1:5444668-5455630 GCA_903798115.1 Danio jaintianensis | reverse complement strand
GTGTGTGTGTGTGTGTGTGTGTGTGTGTGTGTGTGTGTGTGTGTGTGTGTGTGTGTGTGTGTGTGTGTGTGTGCTCTATCCCAGACCTCCTCGCTCCATTGACGCCATTTGTTGACTGCTGGTAGTTCGGTGGGTTCACCAGACCAAGGGAAGAGTGGTGGTTGATATCCCAACATACACTTGAATGGAGTTATGCCGGTAGCGGGCTTGACCAGGGTGATAACCTGATGTGAGACTCACATTGATATTTAAATTCCTCTAGGGCCTTGGTCAGACACAATGTTGTCGGGGAGTCCAAAATGAACTGAAACTTTTGTGAAAACAAGACACACAGACATGACATATATCTATAGAAAGCTTGAAGTGACTTTTAAATGCAAACATGCAAGTCATGTTGAAAACAAATATTGTTGGATAAAGTAATCAGTATGTCTAGTCTCTATGTCTTTGACAAAGAGACAATGCAGAATGAGACATTGGAGTAGACAGTCAGACATGTTGTTCTTCTAAGGAATTGGAGTAGGGCGGCACGGTGGCTCAGTGGTTAGCACTGTCGCCTCACAGCAAGAAGGTCGCTGGTTCGAGTCACGGCTGGGCCAGTTTGCATGTTCTCCCGTGTTTGCGTGGGTTTCCTCCGGTTTCCCCCACAGTCCAAATACATGCGCTATAGATGAATTGAGTAAACTAAATTGGCCTTAGTGTATAAGTGTGTGAGTGAATGCGAGAGTGTATGGGTGTTTCCCAAAACTGGGTTGCGGCTGGAAGGGCTTCCACTGCATAAAACATATGCCGGAATAGTTGGCAGTTCATTCCGCTGTGGCGACCCCTGATAAATAAGGGACTAAGCCGAAGGAATTGGAGTATATGAGAATCTTTGATGCAAATGAGGTTGTAGGTAGAATGAAGATCGAGTTTGGTGTAATACCAGGCCTCTTGTAGCTGTTCTAGGGCGACTAGTACAAGTGACAGGGGGTATCTGAATTTAGGTGACATAATTTCATGAAGAAGAACCCAGCTGAAGCCAGAGATGTAGATGGACGAATGAATCCCTTAGCCATTTTCTCCTCAATATAAGTATTCATGGCCTCAGTTTCAGGTTGTGACAGGGGAAAATCCGAACTTTAGGGGGTGTTAAGCCAGGGATTAAGTCAATGGCACAATCGCTAGGGTGATGTGGTGGTAGTTGTGTAGTTTTTGCTTATTAAAAGCCTCGCTGAGATTGGTATATACAGAGGGAATCTGATTCTCAATGGAGGAGGAGATGACAGGGCTAGGGAGTTTATGGGAATCTGAGAGGCTGTAAACATTGGTTGTGACAGGATTCATCCCATTGGAGTATCTGACCACTCTGTCAGGAGATGCAAGGATCATGATGACGTAACCAGGGGAGTCCTAAGACTACGGGGTGAGGAGCAGTTTGGATGATGTAGAATTGAATGGTTTTGTGATGTAATGCTACAATTGCAGATGGACTTGGTACTGTAGCGAATCCTGCCTTCTCCAACAGGGCGACCATCTAGCGCACAGGTGTTAAACTCAGTTCCTAGGGCGCCACAGCTCTGCACAGTTTAGCTTCAACCCTAACTAAACACACCTGATCAAACTAATTGAGTCTTTCGGTCTCGTTTTAAATCGCCAGGTAAGTGTATTTAAGCAGGGTTGAAACTAAACTGTGCAGAGTTTGACGGCCCTGATCTAGCGCTTCCACTGTTAGGGGGAAATCACATGGGATGAGATTCAGATTCAGGGAATGAGCGAAGATCTTAGACATAAAATTTCCTGTGCCTCCAGTGTCAAGCAAAGGGGTGGTAGTAGTGCTGTGGGTTTGGGTTATCTTGATAAATATTAGTATACTGGAATTATTTATGAGGGGGTGTATGTTATGGACAGAATGCTGCACAAAAGGTGGGTTAACAGAGTTTATTGTATCAAAGTCAAAAATAGGCAGTCTGCCGTTCAAAAACAGAAATGATAAGTAGAACGCAGAGCTGGATCTTCTAAAAACACAAAAGCCACCAGCTCGCCCTGTACAGAGAGGAAGGCTGGAGGATCCGGTTAGCCTACAGCTACATGGAGATCACCCGACATTAACGAGCTGGCAGTCTGGGCAGAGCGACAGGTGAAACAAAATCTCACAGTTCATTCATCGGATCGTACAAGCAGACGTTGAACGAGACGGGACTGGATAAAGCAAAGAAGGTAAGCTGAGTTTTGCAGACATAAGAGGACACATGTAACAACAATAAACTGACAAGAGAGGGTAAGAAAAGCAAGGAAGATATAAGGACGCCAATAAGAGTAAAACTAGAACAGGTGTCCAGTGATCAGCGCTCAAGCTGATTACAAGGACTAACAGCTGAGCGCAGGGCGCAGAGGGGAAAGACTTAACAAGGATCAAACCTGGTCCATGACAGTGTAACTCACCAAAGGAGATGGTGTAGCAGGTTTTATGGGACAGTTAATCTTCAGACTCGAGTCACAGTTCAAACTATAGCCTTTGTTTATTTTATTAGTGCAAACCATCAAATATCAGTAAAATAATGTTAAAGAGGTTTAATATGCATTTATTTCATTATAAGCCTTACCTTTTCGTTAGAGTGCAGTGCACTATTCTGTGCTTCTGAGTGGCTGTATTTAAATGTTTCTGTCGTGTTGCATCTTGTGCAGACAGTCAAATTGCTTATCGCTTTAGTCATGTGCATTGTGTTATTGGGACACGTGTTACAATGTATGCTGCTCAGCTAATGTTTATGTGTGCAATATTGATACTTTTTGCTAATTAAAATTCACCTCATGTGGATTTTTATAACTCTGAATCTTTGTCTCATTCCAGAGGCTGCTGCTGTCATGGAGGGGTTGTGTTTTTGGCCATATACATTGAAGCAGCCTTTATGACTGAAATTAAATACAGTGTGTATTCCACCAAGGCAATCCAGAGTGCTGAAATGTAATTGGGTAAACTGGCAGAGGGCGGGTTATCGACACCAAAACCTAGACAGACATTCCGACACGGAACACATATTTTCAAAGGAGAATAACTGACTTTAGCATTGTTTTTCAGATAAACAAATATGTTCACTTAGCATGTTTCTTAAATATCTGCAAACATATTATGCTATTTCTATGATTTAGAAGAGTCAAAAACTTTAAACAGCACCTTTAAATATCTGCCCTTGCCACTGGTGAAGAATCATTTGAGCATTTTTGGGGGGGGGGGGGGGATGGCTTCTGTCAAATAAACAGATATCAGATATGCAGTGTGACAAACTGCATATTCATCAGTCGTCGTCTGCTTTGGAAGCAGGTGGTGGAGTTGCATAAGAATTGTCTATTCGTTTCTACTCGGTGTACTGCTTATTTTACACCATGCAAAACCTCTCTAGGTTCGGTGATTTACAGCCCACCCGCCCCCTTCCCTGGATTCTTAACCCTCTGGGATTGTTGTGGTGAAAAAAAAAATCCATCATACTTCCATGCAACCCATACAAATCAATTCACCTTCTCGCAGTCAATCAGTATGCTTCCTTCAGGCTGCTCCAAAATCCCTCCTTTGATCTTCTTCCCTCAACACAGTCATTTTTTCTGAACACAGAAAGCTCTGTCGAGTGTCCACACCATGCTTGGCTTGCTTCCTTTATGCCGTGTCTCTTCCTTTCCCTTTGTCTCAACCCACATAAAAGCCTGTCAAACCTATCCATCATATCACAGCACAAATCCACAAGTGACTTCATTCGGTTTCCCTCGCTCTCTTTGTGCATTGCAGATGCCGGTGTATAGGGTGGTCCGTGGTGAGGGCAAATTCTGACTAGGATGTAAACGAAAGGGATTTGGTGGCTGGACCCACAGGAAGTGTGTGGTTTAGGCTGGTGTCAGATTCATTCCCCAGAGGATGTGCTTTAACCGCGGAGCTTGCGGCTGGAAGAGTTGCCCTCACAAGCCAAGTTCTCTGCCTCACAACTCGGCTCTGTTCTCTCAAGATAAAGGACGGTTCTCACGGTTCTGTTTCCTTTCTGCTGAAAGCAAGAGAGAATTGATAAAACATTCTTTTCTTTCAAAGGAGGGAGACAATCTACATACTATAAAAGTAATAATCATATTGGAGGAAAAAAAGTGTTACTGTGCAATTATACATTTAAGTACAGAGTAATGTTAATTAGGTTTTGTATGTTATTGCTTGTATTTATACACATTTACTGTACTACCTAAAACCCAAAGACATAAGAGAGAGAGGGACATTTTTTTGTACTGTCTTGTTTTGCCAGCATAGCCAAAGAATTTGAGTGAATGAGTGTTTCTGTTCCTTATTGTGGTTCATTAAATATTTCTGGTCAAATACGGTTTTGCTTATGTTTAACAGATTACTATACTGCATTATTATTATGCAACAACAACAACAACAACAACATACTACTACTACTATTAATAACAACAATAATAATAATAATAATAATTGTTTTTATTTTTATTTATCGTATTATTTTATTGTGTTTAGAAATTATTGCAGAAAGAAAAATACACTTTTTATATGATGTCACATTTAATATAGTAAAAATTATATATTTTGGACAGTGACAGCAGCAACATGTCTTTAAAAAAAATAAAAATAATAATGTTGGGAAAAAAAGGTAATTTATGTATTGTCAATAACATTGATAAATGTGAAGAACAGCTCACAAAGCAGTCACTAAAACCAAGCAGTTTGGGCAGTCCCTAGTCCCAGTCCGAGGTTTTGCAGGGACATTTTGTTTTATATTTGCAGTCCAAAATTATTGATTTTGTGATGACTTTTTTCAAAACTTGGCATTATTTCTTTCAGTTCTTGTGTTTCACTGTGAAAATAGATTTAATTATTTTTTTATCATTTGTTTTTGATTTAAAGAACCATTGGATCCTGAAGGAACTGTTTAGGTTGGTCATAACAACACATTTGCATGACTAAACTGAACATGAGATAAATCGGATTTTGAATTTAGTCCACAAAATTTTGCTGAGCAGTAATGAACATGACCTTCAATCAAACAAAGCATACATTCATTTTAATACAAACACTAATGTAATTTTACCATCACCACAGTTCAGTATATGAGTACTGAATGTAAACAACTTGATGTATGTGTTTATTGAAATTGATGCATATTTTTAGTGTGCCTTTGAGTGCTAATACCATACTAAACAATGTATACAGTACTTTAGGCTTAATCTTAATAATAATAATAATAATTCCTTACATTTATATAGCGCTTTTCTATACACTCAAAGCGCTTTACACATTGGGGGAATCTCCTCATCCACCACCAGTGTGCAGCATCACTTAACTATATTGTAAGTGCATAATTCAAATTACTTAGTAAACATTTGTATAATTTTAATGCACCACAACAATATCAGCTTAAAGTTGTAACAGCTTACAAAATCAAAAAAATAAAAATAAGTAAAATGTTGGAAACAGCAGTGAACGATAAAAATAAAAACTAAAAAAAAATCTGGTTGGAATTATCCCACAGGGCTTGCAAAAAGACTCTGTGCTTCTCTGTTCTCTCTAGACCCAAGCGTGGATTAGAAAATCTCTTTCTGAACAGCACTAATATTACGAAGCTGTGCGTAAAGTCTTTCTGCAGAGATAGGACATTCATACATCAGTAATGAAATGTAAACTCTCAGTGGAGTACTTATAAATGTGAATAATGTGCAGTATTTTATATACAGGTAAGGTGTTTCTTCAGCTACAGCCATTTTTATGTCTCAGGGGTTGAGTTTCATTAAAAGTAATAGATTTATTCTGCCCCAATCCCCCTTTGGTTATACCGTAGAAATCTAATTTTATATATATTAAAAATAATACTAATAAAATAAATCATATGGTAAAATATCACATCATGTTGTAAAATGTATTAATTTTGTATTAAACGAAAAATATATATTTAAATACTAAATTTTCATTCATTCATTTTCCTTCGGCTTAGTCCCTTTATTCATAAGGGGTCGCCACAGCGGAATGAACCGCCAACTTATCCAGCATGTGTTTTACACATGCGGATGCCCTTCCAGCTGCAACCCAGTACTGGGAAACTATCCATACACACTCATTCACACACATACACTACAGCCAATTTAGTTTATTCAATTCACCTATAGCTCATGTCTTTGGACTGCGGGGGAAACCGGAGCACCCAGAGGAAACCCACGCGAACACGGGGAGAACATGCAAACTCCACACAGAAATGCCAACTGACCCAGCTGGGACTCGAACCAGCGACCTTCTTGCTGTGAGGTGACAGTGCTAACCACTGAGCCACTGTGTCACCCAAATACTAAATATTTTAATATTATTTTATATACATTATATTATTTTTATATACGTTTTTACTCATAATTATGATCATCTTTCATCATTTAGTCAGGACTCAGCCACTTTGGTCTTGTTAATTCTTGTTTCTGTGGCAGAGTCCAGGTGCTGGTCATGTCTTGTCAGTTACGTGTCTCTTGTTATTGTTCGAAACTTGCAGTCTCGAGTGAGCCACAAGTTCTTGTCTTTGTAGCTAGCTTGTCCTGCCACGTGCTGTTGTTATGTGTGAACACACGGTTAATGAGTTCTCATTGGCTGCTTGTTCTAGTCCTGTTTCACGTGAGCACATGGCTTGTGTTGTCTCTTTGGCTGCGTCCGAAATTGCCTACTACTCAGTAGGTACTGCATTGGAATTTATATTTTCTACTCGACCATTAGAAAAGTACATTCTATACAGTAGTATGAGTAGTATGAATGGAACTCGGACGTACTACATCCTCCATTTTGTCATGACCATGTGACCTACCCGCGTCAGTTGCATCGCTCACTCCCATTCATGATTTCTCTCAGGGGGCATCATGGGATAGTATAACGTGCATTGGATGCGCACTTCAGAATCTCACCGGAAGTAGTAAGTTATCCGAGTACTTCTCGCATACTGTTTTTCGAATTCTATGAATTCAGACATACTACTCAGCTCGCATAGTATGGAAGTATGCTATTTTGGATGCAGCCTTTGTGTCATGTGCTCTCCTGTCTATTGTCTAGTCCCACCCTCCTTGTTAACCCATTATTAGTTTATTCTTTACTTAAATACCTCTTAGTATTAGTATGCAAATTATGCAAAAAAATATATATAAATAGTGCTGTCAACCAATTAGTCAAAATTATTCCTATCCAAAATAAAAGTTTGTTTTACGGCTAAATTATAAATTTACATAAAATCGCATTTGCGATTTAGCAAAAGATGTGATTGTCTTGCGCGTCATGTCAGGAACATACGGTAATGTCATCAGTAGTAAATGTCCTCTGAAGGCCAGAGGGCGCTCTCACAAGTCACACAGAACAACCAGATATGCCCCGAAGAAATCCAAGAAAGACCAGTCTATGGCTGTTTCTCAATATGCGTTCTTCCGTGTTCTTGCGTCCTTGTGTTCTCGTGTAACATCATCATCAACCGTTAAAGTTTAGTTCTAATACTCAAGAACGTAAGAATAGAGGACACGTGAAAGTTCCCGGATGTGTTCTTGATATCGAGGATGCATCAATGTAGACTTGTTGAGTGCAAAACTCGCTCTAGAAGTCCCAGAAGTCATTGCGGCTGAATAAAGGAGGTGGGAATCCCAGCATTTTATATAGATGTATTATTAAAGTTCAGTGATACATTAATCTCTGGAGTTTCCCTAAATGAAACGTGAAAGTAAACATTAACATGAAAATCTTAATAAAGGCATAAACACATTAAGGGTCTTTATTTGCTGAAATTCGTATTAAAATCTGTTTTATTTGTAGTGTGCAAAGTATATTTGTAAGGCTTTTGTGCATGTTATATATTGAAAAATGAAAAAAACTATAAACAGTTTAGGTCATGTGACCATCAGGAAAAACTTAGCATCTCATTTCTCAGGGGACGTGTTCTGTGTTCTCTTGGTCTCCAGAGTCCGTTCTTCTGAGGTAACCTGGGAAGAATGGTCTCCATGAGATCATAAGTCCGTTCTCTGCATTCTTGGAATTAAGAAACAGCCTATGTGAAATCCTTATAACGTTTGTAGTATAAACAGATGATTAATCTTCTTTCATTTGATTCAATGGGATTAATAAACACATGACCCCGACAACATATGGTTTACCTCAGTTCTTTTAATTATAATTTTACTGAAAATAATTTATTATAAACTGAAAAGAATAAACTGCTTTATTCTTTGTAATAAGACAAATCACATATTTCAAACACTCGACTTAAGCTATGAAGTGAGTTTTGAGTAAATTGCCATTATATGTGGTATTTGCGTGTGCTTTCAGGTTTAACATTAGTAACATTTACTCCAAAGGGTCGTAGATCACTAAGAAGCTACACAAACAGCTTTCAATATCACAGAATTATTATTTCTCATGATGATATTGCATGCAATATTTTGCGTAGCTTAGCAGAGAATTAGCAATGTGTAGTAAACTCTGACTCTTTGTAGTAAATGGTGCTCCAGCTGAACACATGTGAACTGAATATTCTTTACAGACGAATGCGCACAACAATTGCATATGATTTATCGTTCAGCCCTATTCTGTCTTAAATTATTGTATCCATTAATGTTATAGTCACACCAGGCTCTTCCTTCACTCAGCCATCTCAGTAACCGACCTTTCCTCTAATCACCACCATATTCCTTTATAACTACATAGGATATATCTGAAATTGTACCCTTAAATATTGCTTTATTTGAGGGATCAGCCATTTGTAGAGGTATCCGAAGCCATAGTGAACATTCTGAACTGCACTCAATCAATCCCACAGTGCACACCTATAACATTCAACCCAGGCTCATTCTGAAAACGCACCGCTATATACACTTCTGGAGAGCGCCAAATACATCCCAGAAGCGACGTTTTTTGCAGTTTTTGTTTTTACAAATCCACCAGAGGCTGCTGTCGACTGACTGACTGACTTACTGAATCACTGACTGATCGACTGACCCACCCTCCTCCTTCCCTAAACCTAACCAAAAGTGTTTTCAAAAGCACAGATTGATCCGCCCACCCACTTCCCTAAACCCAACCGACAGTTTTAAAAATCCCAAAGAGGAAAAGAAAAAAAAAAAGGAAAAGCCCTCGCCAGATTTTTACCACGTTTTCAGATTTTACCACATTCTCACCCTGTTATTTACTTGTTTATTTTTTGTTTTTTGTTTTTGTCTTACCTGCTTTCTGGAACCACTCTTCGCCGGACTCGAACCCCGTTGTCGTGGTCAGCTCCTTTCTGCATCTTAAGTCCGCCGACGTACATGGCGAGCTACTGGTCAAACTGGTAACATACGGAGGTAATCGGTCAGCTGGTAAGCGCGAAAAGGAACGGCGTCATACTGCCCTGTAGCATTCATTTTAAAAACTAAATGCAGCCATACGTACTTCTGGCTACATAATTTGCAATCTCCAGAAATGTATATAGGGCTACATTTTCAGAATGAGCCTATGTTGATAACATTTGTACAACCGATCTAGACTCAACAGCTAGAAAATACCCATAATACACTGTGAGTGTGAAAGTTTATGCACAGCATACATTTCCGCATCTGATCATAAAATAAAATAAAACATTATTTAGTTAACATTTGGATACATGACAGAAATCAAAATAATTTGTTACATCACCAATAGACAGCTCGCCAAGTGCTAAATAACTATCACAGGGTCTGACCATGAAGAATCTAATCCATTTAAGAGATTTATCAACCGATGCACCGAGTGATCCCATTCACTTACTCGTTTTCATTCACTCCTTTAAGTTAAATATTAGGTGACTAATGCAGGGAATAGTAAATGAGGATATGAAACGATTTCAATAAGACAATAGTTCCCACTAGCACACTGTCTGGTCTCATCTACAGATCTCAGACTCATGCACCTGGTTCCTGTTAACCGTGTTCTCTTGAGCTTTTCCAGTTTTCTCCATCATCTTCCCAGTCTGTGTGCCTACCTGTTGTCTGCTCACTGCCCCTGAAAGCAACTCATTCTAGACATCAAAGACTCTGGTAAAAAGACACATTCATATCCATCACCTGTGTTTGTCATCATCGGAATCTCATCTGCTCGTCTACAGTCATATCTGCTCATATCCTTCCTATTGTTCCATAAACTTCCCTGTTTGGTCTATCCCTGTCTCCGGAGGTACTTACAACTATGTAAAAGCTAAGAGATGACCTTTCATCAATCATGCATACAGTTCCTGGGATACCTAATTAGTGATCGAGGCATCAAGATGGATGAGGGGAAGGTATCAGCAATCCTGGGCACAACTCACCTTCATGAAAGAACTCTAGTGATTGCTAGGCTTCTCCATTTTTTAATCGGCGTTTCATAAATAATTACAGCTCAATTACTGCCTTGTTGACTAATCTTCCAAATAGTCTCTGTCCTGCACCCCTGATGCCACACAAGCCATGCACACTCTCTTCAATCTTTCACCTCAGCCCTCCTCATTCATCCTGACTCACAAAAGCATTTTGTCGTAGAAGTGGATGCATCAACATCACAGGTGTAATGTCATTTGTCATTATTATCAATGCTGCAAACAGTAATGAATAGGCTGGCTGTGGAAGTTTCCCTCCACCCACTGTGGCACTGTTCATGTGTTTAGTTTTGTTAATTTCCATGTTTTCATTTGTCATGCCATCACTTTTCACTTGTCAGTTACCTTGGCATTACCTATTTATTCTCCAACCCCTCATCATATTGTTTAACCACATATTGTCTCCACTATATATATCCCTTAGTTCGAGCCTCTCATAGTCCATAATTTTTAGTGGTACTTCTATGATTTCTATGATGTATGTTTAATTTTGAACTGTAAATAAACCTGGAAAGACTGCATTTGGATCTTCACTATTGTTTAGTCCCTTGCACACCATACCCAGACATAGTCCCCACTATATATATATATATATATATATATATATATATAT
>CAIGQV010017835.1:5402945-5437077 GCA_903798115.1 Danio jaintianensis | reverse complement strand
TTATGAATAATAATAATAATAATAACAATAATAATAATAATAATAATGTGTAATAATCTGCCTGTGATACCCAAAGAGATGACAAAAAGTTGTTTGACCGATATGATACTTAAGATTCACATTCACATTACTCAACATCCTATGCCTGCCTTCAGCCATTCATCACAAGTAAAAAAATGCACAAAATGTACTGCAGCTGTTCCGTTTTACTTAAACTTTGCAAAGGTTCCTACAATAATTCTTCTCTTTACAGTATTTCAGTATTTTAAATTGGGATTGACAGTAAAGTGCCAACAAGTGTGGAAAAAACTTGACTTTAGCTCAACTGTCAAAAAGAAACTCAATAGGTTCAGTGTTTTGATTGAAACCCAAATATTTCAACACATTCCTCAATTCTTTTTACAGCTTCACCCATTTGTCTGTCCCTGCATATTTTGTCATTTTTTTAGATTTTGGCAAGGCTTGCAGTTCTGTAAACGAATCTGAATTTCTTATCAATGCAGTGTGTCAGCCATGTTTCCATGCCAGTTAAACACCCCCTGGGAGATGAACAGAAATTATTTTAAGATGAAAAAAAACCCAAAAAAACATATCTTAGCTTTTAATTTGCGTTAAAATGCCAACAAGTCCTTCCAAATTTGACATGGGTTTATAATTCACATTTTTGCTTATTTGCATAACCTGTTTTGTATTGATAAGACTTGGGGTTACCCAGACTACCTTTATTTAAAATTGCAGTAAACACAGTAATATTCTGAAATATTAACAATTAACTTTAAATAACACAATACCCACACTCCAGTTTTCATTGTAGCACAAGCCTTCAGAAATCATTTTAATATGCTGATTTGCAGCTTAAGATATATTTCATAATATTGTCATTAAAAACAGTTGTCATACATAACAGTTTTTTGTACAATAATAATAATAATAATAATAATAATAATAATAATAATAATAATCATACTAATAATAATAATAACAATAATACTAATAATAATAATAATACAATTGTTTTCAAGCATTATTTTCTAACTGAACAATAAGACACTTGCAGGATTTATTTGAAATGGTTTTGTGTTTTTATAAGCATCATAAACATGTTAATGCATACATTTTAAATAAATGCATATTTTTAATGAAAAGTACTAGATCAAAACTGTTAAAGAGAAATGTCCTTATAAAACATTTGTTATTAAAAACTCACCCTCATGACATTTCAATCCAAATTGACTTTATTCTACAAAATAATAAATGAACAACAATAACTGGATTATTACTGAAAATATAAATGAATAATACCTTTTTTTATAATAATAAATTCTACTACAAAAAAAATGAATAAATAGATAAACAAATAAATAAATACATTAAAAAATATATAATAAAACAACACTGCAAGTTTTAAGTACTATATTATTTAAATATTTAATTAAATTTAAATTTAACTTTTTTCTATACATTTTCAAATAGCAGACCTTACCAAGATGACTGCAACATATTATTACTTGAATTATATAATACTATATTTGTTGTAACTTCAGCGCTGCATGACAAGCCCTGAGATGATATTTGATAACATAAGTCTTGTGTCAAAAGATTCATTGCGAGTCAGTGAACAGTGGCCCTCTCGAACCATAAACTCTGGCCCTGAGCCATATAAACCCCTGTTCCCCCAGATATGACCGTCTGATGAAATTATACAGCAAGCAAAACAAATACAACAAAACACCCTGAACCCTGCGTCTCTTGAACCCAAAGGACATGTTTGAGTGACAGGTTGGTTGTTTACAGGACCTGTGGGATCAGAGCAAAGCCCTCAACTACTTGTGCTCATTTTTTTTTATTTACTCTCTTTTTCGTCCTTCTCCCTGGCATCATATCATATTTAAATAAGAAAAAACATTGTATAATTGCATTATGAATTCAGGAATACATAGTGTAAATTTTTTGGTGTACTTCATATTTTTTGGGAAGCTTTTTGTTTCTAATGTAAAGAATACATCCAAAATACATGTGTAATTTCTTTTGTCACACTTTATCCTTTTTGTGTGTGTCTGTAGATTTCCATTATTATTTATTTATTTTTAATATTTTTATTAATAAAATTATATGTTTTTTCTCTGGCTGTTCACGGTATTTTCTAGATTATAGAGAGAGAACAAGAAAAAAGATCACTCTAATATGTCAAAAAAAAGTGGAAAAAGAATTTTGAACATGACTTCATCTGAAGTTAGTGCTAGATGTGTATGCAAATTAATGCATATTAAATTAAATAATAAATAATATTAATATTTAAACAACATTTTAGTTACTACATATATAGTGATAAAAAATCTTATTATTATTATAATTATTATTATTTTTATTCTTATTACCTACAGTGTCTGCATTAAAACATATTTTTGGAGCTCAAATAGCAGTTAAAATCACCTTGGAATCAACACTAGATTTGGTTTCCAAGGCGCTCGGCTTTAAGAAAGACAGCTTTACAAAAAGACTTGCATCAGTGACCTCGCTACATTGATCATTCAGACATGCATCCATGAAAACCTGTCAGAAAGTGTGTGTGAGAGAGAAGAAAATCATGTGTGGTTTGTGAAATGAAAGTGAGCATTAGGATTTAAGAAGACAATCTCATGTGCACCCACAGTACATCTGTGACAGACAAAACAATCATGCTGGAGGAAACCTTGCTGTTCAAATCAGCAAGTATTTCCTCCACAAAATTGATATTGTGTAATAATAATAATAATAATAATATATAGTTAGTAAGTTAGTTTCAAATAAATGCTCTTTTTAAACTTAGTTTTGTTGAGCTTTTATGTCACATGCCTTAATGGTGTTTGGTTTAAGTTTTGAGTCACATGCAAAAGAAAAAAAAAAAATCTGCTTACTTAATAAGAACATGTTTTATGCATGTTATGAATAAAATAAACTGTTTGTTGTGGATGATTCTGTTGTACACCTTCAGAGTCACAGTAATTTATAGATTAAATAATTTGCCCCCAAGCAACAACAGACCTCATTTTGCAAAATATGCTTTTATCTGATTGGATGCCAAGCACTTGTTCTTCACAGAGTGTCCATGAGAGCACATTAATTATCAATAGCTTATTGATGTTATTATTTCCCAAGACTGTTTGATATTTGACAAAGAGGTCCTGGGACTTTATAACTGAAGAAGGTACATTTTAAGAAAAGATGGACTAACTGTTGCTATCTGTTTCTTCATTTGTATTCCAATTATATAAGCCCAAAACACCTTCTGAGGTCCCATGTGCGTCATGGCATTCCAGATGTGTTTTCCTCTGCATTACTCCAACTATGAGGCTATGCTATTATGGGGACCTGATGCTATTGCATGGGGGACCAAACCACGTTGATGTTTGTAGCTGTCTATGATTCAGGTGAGTTGAAATCTTCAACCCATCAGCTGGCCAGTATTTAACATCTTCACATTTATCCCCTTGCCCTTTTTTCCCACAAACTTCTTTACCAGTGCCCAGTGGCGTAAAAGAAAAGTAAAGCAAAGGCATTGATGAATGTCTGTGTGATCTCCAGCATTTCAGCACCTGTGCCTGCAGGTAAACTGGCCTTGCATTAGGCTTACTTTGTAGTGTGCTTCAGATTCAGGATGAGAAAGTGATATGTAGGATCTTCTCCAAACCACTGTATATGGTTCATTGAAGATGGCAATAAATCATAAGTGAATTGTCAAAGGATACAAAAATGGAATGCTTACTTGCCACACATAACCTTTAAAGCAGGGGTCACCAAACTTGGTCCAGGAGGGATGGTGTCCTGTAGTTTTTATATCCAACATTGCTCAGCACATCTGCCTGAAAGTTTTAAGTAAACCTAGCAAGACCTTGATTCGCTATTTCAGGTGTGTTTGATTAAAGCTGGAACTAAACTCTGCAGGACACTGGCCCTTGAGGACTGAGCTTGGTGACCTCTATTTCAAAAAGTACTTTTCAACTATCTTCACATTGACTACCATTGCTTCATTTGGAAGATCTCATTGGTGGCTTTGTTATTGCACCTTCTCAAGTTTGCTGAGGGCTATTGTCTTTTGCCAGGACAAGGCATCTTTGCTCAAACCAGTGATGTCTCAGGCTGTCTTGACCTGCTGTACTACCGCAGAAGTGGTCCATCTCATTTATTCTTGAAGGTTGGAGCTATATTTTATATACATAGATCACAAGATTCCATCAGTGTTGTTCTGTGCTGCACTGACTGCACTTCCTTACTGTGAAGCATTGCTCAGCAAGATTGGACATCAAAAGCTCCAATATGCATGGCTCAAAATTGTGAACATTTTGGTTGCAAATGCACCCAAGATTTAATCTATACAACCTCAAAACATATTTCGGAGCATTTGTGTGAGTGCATATAACCCCACGTGAGATCAGGTGTAGTGACAAGCTACAGCCAATGAGAGGGCAAGTCATGGGCTGACTGGCTGTTGTGTTCACAAGATCAACAGAAAGGTCTGTGATTGGCCAGAACGGTCATTGATATCAATCCATGATTCCAGAGAGATCAATCCACTGATCGATCACCTGATTGACGTGGCTGTAACTGTAACAAGAGTATTTCCTCAGGTTTGTTAGGGTGAGGAAAAAGACAGGTCGGTGAGATGCTCGGGGCAAGAAAACTTTTTATTTTGCTATTTGCAAACAAATAAACCAAATGAAAAAATAATGTCGTCACGGCAACCTCTTCCCTGTAGCTTCACCTCTTGACACATATGCTCTTTTGAATGCTTTCAGAGAGCTTTCAGAGTTATTGTCAGATCGTGCAGTGTGTGACCCCCTTTTCATCATTTATGTAGTGTAAACATGGCGTAAAACATCACAGAAATTTAAAGACACAAATTCAAGTCTGTAGTCTAAATGGCACAGCGATCTGCCGATGTTTAAATTCATGTAGTGTGAACTAGGGTTTAAGTTAACAAATAATGGTCCTATTGACAGAAATACATGAAGCCATAAAAAAAGAAAAAAACTGAAAACACCAAAGCTTTGATCTACCAGGGAGCAAGGATTGTCAGTTATCTCAAGGCTAAAAGTATCCCACCTAAGATGGTCCACTTTTTCTGATCCTTGAGGGTCATGTCACACCAGTGTTCCAGGCTTTTAACTGCTTTCTCTACTGGTATGGGTTCTTCACTGAACAAATGGTGATTGTCTAAAAGTCTTACCCTGATTATTGATAGTCCGTTAGATTTACTTGTTTTTATCTTTGTCCAGGCCATCAGTGTTCTCCTGAAACTTGTTTAATAGCTAGCTGGTAAAGGCCTGGTTGTGGTGAGTGTGGTCATCTTTACATGAACGTCTTGATTGTTTGGAGTATGGCTTGTATGACTTGAATTCCTCCCTTATATTATTCACCACAAGGCTGGATGATGACTTCCATAAAGGTTAGTGGTGAGATGGTGCATCTTGCCACAAAACCAAATTACAGTCTTATCATATTGTGATGTCCTCATCCGTTTTTAGGCATAACTCTATCTAGAAAATGAAGAATGAAATGATAAAAATAGACAGATTTGTACAGATTTTAAAACCATGTTAATCTGAAAACTTAAAGAAAGAAAATTTGTATATTGAATTTTATGAATGGCAGGCTTACCATTGTGTTGAAGACTTTGATGACTCAAATTGTGATTCCATCTGGGCCCAGTTTAACAAGTTCAAATTAATTAATGAACAGCTGTTGACTTTATGTCTCATTAAATACAAACAAATAATGCTTTTGCTTCATAAGCTTATGTTCCGACTTTCTGAAGATGGAGCATATTTCAAAAGATTTCAAAGCCAATGTGGGGTATTTGACTACTCACTTTCAGCTTTGACAGAGATCTATAATTACAAAGCAGGTCAGACTGGTTTTAATTAAGGGAGAGTTGATGTTCCCAGTGCATGTAATCCGTGTCTGATTAAGTTGTACGTGAGGGATAGGGAGGGAGTGCAGATTTTACTTGTTATTCACTCTTAAATTCTTTGTCCTTTTACAAGCCATGACCCTGGAACAAACGCAGTGGGAGCTTATTAAATGTTTTAAACCTTACCGTCTGGCTACAGATGCACACCATCAGACTCTGCCCAAACAAAGTCTTGATGCTCTAAGGATTTTGCACACATCTCTCAGTCTGAGTTAAGCTCAGCTTAGGTCCAGTTAACCTCTGTGAAGATGTATTTGCTGGGCTTTTAATGGCAAGGTAAGATTTTTGCACTATGCCACCACTCTGACTGCAAGGGGAAACTGGATAAATTATTATTATCCTTTCTTAAAGATAATAATTTTTTTTTCTTTTTTCTCTGTTTTTTTCTTCAATGTGCAGTGTAGTTGTGCAGCTAGAATCTACAGCTACTTGCTTTGGAGAGCTCAGTAGTCACAATAAATTGTGCATAACGGTCAGTATAAGGGTTGACTAATTCTGGAACAAGCAATCAGACATCACTGTGTCGATCAAACTATTTAACCAACTACCATAAGAGTCAGCAACTAAGCATGTTACACAATATCATCCTAAGAATACAGTCACATTCGATCACGGTGGTCTTCTAAGGTAATTTCCAACTAAGCCTATTCCTGACTGGAGATCTTCTTCCAAAATGGCAGTGGCTGCTTTGTTTACATGTTTGTATTTAGTGTCAACATTGTTATCATCAAGTGATTTGGGTTTGAATATGGGAACTCAGAAGAGGGAACTCACTAAAGATAATGATGTTAGACGGGACAGACTGTACCTTGCCTTTCATACAAAGCACAAAAATATAGAACATGTGTGAAATTTCAAGCTTTAAGATATATTTCTTAAGTCTGTGAGGCAAGAATTCACTGAGATACAGCTTTTCATTTCTTCACCCACAGAGCTTTATATAATCATGAAGTTGAAGAAATTGTCGTAAAGAATGCGTCCTGAGAATCATCCGTTTATAGTAATCTGTGATTGGTTCTTTTACAAGAAGATGGGGCTTCTTTCACTAGAGTGGCCTTATTGACTGTTGCATTTTCCCATTCAAAACTATTTTTGTTTAAATTAGACGTTATATATAGTGGCAGTTGCCAGAGCTATCATTCCTCTGTGTAATCTCAATGACAGTGACATGTGTTTCACCAGTTAGCTTTGTGTTGGGCAGTTCTTTGCCTTATCGTTGCACACTTAAAATCCCTTAATACATGGCTAGGCATTGAATATCCCGCTTACTCCATCATTTGTTGGGAGTTAAAATTAGTTTTGCGTCACAGTATTTGTCCCAATTTGAGTCAATTATGACATGCTAGATCTCCCATTCCTGTCACATGATTCAATTTAATTCATCTTTATTGCTATAGCAGTTTTACAATGTAGATTGTGTCAAAGCAGCTTACATGTAACATAGAAGTTCTAGTAAATTGAAACTGCTTCAGTCCAGCTTTCAGAGTTGAAGTTCAGTGATAGAGATGATTGAGAAAGTCGGCGAGCACTAGAGATCTGTCACGGAAGGACACAGGAACCGGAGGTAAGTTTGACAACAGTTTATTAAGAGAATGGCAGATGGTAAATAATGCTCAATAATAATGGATATTGCTGGATGATGAAGATGGCTAGATGAATCTGGAATGGACCTGAAGGAGATATGGGGAACCAGAACCACAGATAAACGAACTCGGGGAAAATCAACGACAACCAGAGGAGGGACCAGGAGAAAACACACTAGGAAGGAAAGACGCAGACACTGGAGATCATAGGAGACGAAAGAGGTAAGTAAACTTAGAAATAAGTAATCGACACTGACCATGAGAAGAGTGTTGTCCTTCAAGTCGTAACGAGGCCAGACACTGAGTGGAGTAAGGTGCTGAGTTTTATGGGGCTGTGGTGATGGTGATGAGGGCTAATCAGAATGCAGGTGACTGTGAGTGTGGAGAACCTGGCCTGGCCGTAACAAGATCATGTCTGTGCATGTAAATGACAAAGGCATTTCAAATAGCTCATAGTATGCTATTAGCGTGTTAGCTACCTCTTTGCAAATGTTTTTGAGCATTTTTGCGAGTTGGTTGAGAAAATTAGTTAGATGAAAAGGTTACTATGGTTACTACTAATGTTTGACGTTAACACATTTATTTCAATCTTTATTTCAAAACTGACTTCAACTACCTACCATTATAGTCAACATTCTTTATATACTGATATATTTTTTAGATTAAATTTCTTTGCAACTTTTTGGAGTGTCCACAATTATCCTTTAAAAATGTCTGTCTAAGTATTATGAGCAATGGAGGCTTGATATGACTTCCTTGATGTTGAGTGAGTGTTGATCCTTGCTTTGCCTTTGGTGTGATTGTTTTGACAAGGCCACTGAAGATAATCAATAGGGCCCATGAGTAAGTGGAGGTGCTGAAGAGGGGAAGTGGAGGCTCATGCTGTGCAAACAGATCAAGTATCAACTACACATCGCCATCTGCCCTGCCGCATTTCAAGACTTCTATAAAACCAAAGAAATGCTGCTGGAGATTCCCCCCCGATGCTATCTGATAATACAAGGCCTGTTTCTGCTCCTCCTGATGTGCTGCTTACAATTTAGTACACTCTTTGAATGCTTCTGGTTGTCCACTTTTTGATCCTTGACCTAATATAGCCTGGGTTTGCTTCAGAGCTTTTTTTCAATTCAAAATTTTATATAGAACAGGATTCTAAATATTTATGATTAAAATAGAATTTACTTTTAAACATGTATAACTATCTGTTCTCTTTGTATTTTAAATGACTTTTTACTGTAACGCATTATAATTATCCATATAATGCAAACTAAACTGACAACAGTGTAGCATCTTGGTGAGAAAAAGGTGAGGAACATCATAGATAACCACAATAAATGAAAGCTATGAATTAAATAATGAACAATAATCGATTCAAATAACATGTTTCAATTGTCCTGTTTGAATGCACATTTGAAGCATCACAAAAGAAACAATAGATGGAAATGGCAAATTTTGACAAAAATTCTATATAATGAATAATATAAATAATATATAATGCTAACAGTTTTTTTTTTATATATACATACATATTTTTTTAATAGTTATTCTTAGTCTTTACTCTTTTTATAACTCCTATAAAATTGTACTAATATGCATAATTTTTCAATGTTTGCATTGTTATTACTATTATTATTATTGTTATTATTATTATTATTATTATTATTATTATTATTATTATTATAACAGTTGAGTGAATTGATTTATATATTTATGTATTATCTGTGTTTGTATTGTAGTGGCACTTTGACTGTACAAAGATGAAAGTCCCTATAATGTTTTCCTTTGAAGATACAGTCCTAGAAAAATTTGGGTCAACCAAACATTAGTGTCAGATTGACTGCTCTCCTTGCTGCTTCATCATAAAAAGAAGATATATTTTGCAAGCCTAATTATGTCCATAGAGAAGTCATATCCTGATCTGCTCTTAAAGTCACTGCTGTTTGTTTAGAGTGCACTTGTTCATGGGATGATGCTGATTGTCATAGTCATTAGCCTCAGGTTACCCAGTCCTTACATGAACTAGAATGTCACCAGTCCTGTGCTTTTAGAAGAATAGGAGGTGCAGTCGGATTTGCCTTTGATTTAAGCTCAACATGGTTGCTTTGAGGTCTCCAGGGTACAGAGAACTTTGTATATGCCAGAATTAATTATTACAGTTTCCATGTCTTTTTCAGCACTGCTTTTTGATGCATGGCTTGCAAGAAAGAGTGTGAGAGAAATTTGGAATTAAAATGGTGCATATGGAATTTAATCATAGAAATGCCCTTTTAAAAGAGCACACTTTTGGATTCTATTATGTAAATGGTACAAAGTAAAAGTATATCTTTGAATTGCAAAATGCATGTAAAAAAGAAAAATGAAATTGTATGCTTTGTGTCTGTTTTTTTTTCAAACTTAACACAAAATATTCAGACAGCATGCAAAACACCATGCATGTCTTACAAAAGCAAAATATCATGCAATGCATGATAGTTCCTAATGCAGTTTTTATTTAGTTTATTTTATATAGTTTTTGATGTTGCATTTTTATTAACAGTGTAATGTCTTTTAAATTATGGCTGAAGCGTATCAATAAATGTGCTGAAATGCATTGTCTTTCATGTGCAGATCGTTTGTCAGTGTGGTGTTGTTGGTTTTCTCTCAGAGACTGTAGAGCTGAGCATTCGTTAAAAACAGCAGCCACATTCATATGTATGTTTGTTTCATTCTTCATTAATAATGGCAGGCTGCAGTGTCAATAAATTGTAGATTACTGCCTGGCATCATCTTCCATTTTGTCACTATAATGTGTAAACAGATTCAAATACTCAAGCGATTGTCACAACCATTCATAATTCAGTAGCCTTAGAGAGGGGCGGGGTGACCAGTATATATGAAGATAAATGCCTCACTATGGACTGAGGTTTTAACAGGGTAATAGTATTTTATTACATTACCATTGAGAAATGTATCCAAAATATAGTATACACTTTTCATTAAGTCTCTAAAAATCATATAATTTCATGTCTAGCATTGCACATGTGCATACATTATATTTCCATCTATATACAATAAAGTGTCATTTAACGCATTATGACATAATTTCACATAATTTTGCTTCTAAATTACAAGCATGACTTCTTGCTTTGCCCAGGGTTAAAAGTTAGTTTAAAAATAACAATAGCTGATGGACATGTACATTGTGACAAACATTTTTAGCTAAAACAGAGGGTTATGTTTTCAGTAATAATGTACACTACGTGTTTAATTGGGATACTTGATTAGGAAACTTGGAATCTGATGGGGAAATAAAGATTCATTTTTAAATGTCTCTGTAGAGCCCCAGTCACAGTAGAGTTAATCTCCAAACAACATTAAATGCCAACACAGCCACCTTTTAGAAAACAGCTGGGTTTGTAGTTTGGCTGTGTAGACAAGTGTGAGTTGTCAGCAAGTGTAAATAACATGATAAATAACCCAGAGAGTGCCTTTATAAACCCAGTAGTTTGGCCAGAGATCATTCGGGTCATGAAGCAATGCCACGTTTGTTCGGCCAATGACAGTGTGATTGCATCACCAGAATAGTTCAATATGTAATTAAACCCCAAGCTATATATTACCACACTGAATTGGGGTCATGTAGCATGTGAGGACACAACAACAGAACACCCCCTCCAAGCATGGTAGTAGAAGGGCAAAATAAAAAGAAAACACACAAGGCAATGTTTACAAAAATGTGTTCGGATAGGATAAACAGTAGATTACAATGGCATTTCCCATGGCTAGAACTCGCTCTACAGCCCTACCCCCATTTTTTATCTTTATTCATAAGATATGTGGTCAATATATGTGTTTGTGTCAGACAGCAAGTTCAAGTGGTCAAGTATGCTGTTCATGTGTGTGTGAGAAGAGTTGTGAAATGCAGAAAAAAGGCACAAAGAACATTGTATAAGCACACTATGGGATAAGTTAACAGGGCTAATATTTCTACTTTATTAAGTAAAAACAGATTCCTGGCTCTTTTGTTTTCTTTTTTATTTAGTTTTGTATGTCACTTGCCAAGAAACGACTCAACTAATTCATCAACGGCATTGAGAGGGAATATTAATCCATTATAAAACTATGAACCAAGAATGATAAAGCAAAGTTAGGATATGACATTTAGCACAACAAAAATCTGTAATGTTTACAATTTTGTCATTTGAAAGAAGTGTTATTGCATGTAGTGCAGGATACACACCAAATTAATGCTATGTTATCTACAGTTCACCAGACTAGATTGCAGGCATTTAGTGGGCCGCAGAGCTTTTGAGTTAAGTTTAGTGCCATATCACATTGGACACCTGTTTCTGTAAGATAAAAATGTAATTAAATAAAACATGTACAATGTATATTTAAGTCAAAAGGTAAGTGCAGCCTCTGCTCTCAGACATTGGTGTGAGTATAACAAAATTTAATTAGGCTTCATCGTTGATACGTTTAGCTTTTGAATAATTGAAGTCCCCATTAGTGCCTCATTTTATAATCATGCTGAAAACTTCCCCTGTGGCACCATTAAATGAAAAGAGGAAACGCAAAAAGGCATTTAGAAGTTTTCACATGCTCACAACTACACATATTACATCTACTTCCCATATTTGTAAACTGATTATTGTAGGGTTACATACTATTTAATTCATTCAGTCATTCATTCAATATTAAAACTCTCGTAACAAGACTCTCGTAACTGTTGTATAAACACAATATCACACTCGTAGCAGTGCGATGTGGCTGTATATCGTCACACATAATGTGTTACTGTATATTATACAATTTTGATGGTTGACAATTTAGAGAAGGAACGTGTCCAACTACAAGTTACTTCCTGACTAAATATGACTTGCATGCTTTTTGATGTGTGATGTCACATGGCAGAACTAGTATTTTACTTCTGACTATCATTTTTTTCCTTCCATTTGTTCCATTCTGTCCTCTAGTGTGACACTATGTGCACATTTTAAAACGGGCAATTCCATGGAAAACTTTACTTAGTGGAAGGACCCTGTTCAAGGGCGTAGTCTCACTAGGCACGGTTGCCTTAAACCGTGCCATAGCGTGATTGTGCCCCTTTCCCTTTCATCCGACAGCCTGCACTCACACTGCATCTTCACTTCCGAGCCAGAGCACGCTTACGTCATCGATGATGTGACTTTAGTTTAACAGGAAGAGAACCGCTCTTGCTCAGCACAGTGGATATTGCTTTAGTTATTTCGTTTTGTATTAATTTTAGTTGTTTGGGATGCAGTGACACACAGTCAAATATTTTGCCAAACAGATCCACAGCTTTTGATGCTCATAAAATATCATAAAATATAAATATAAATATCATTCGTACTGCAGGTATTAGGAGGTTTGCTGCAGGTGCAGCTGACATGCAGCGAGGGGTTTGCTTCTTTAATTAATTGTGACGGTTCATGTTCATTGAAAAGTAAGAATGATTAATAAATACATATGAAACAGTCCCTTAAAAGTGACGTTGTGTCTTCAGTTTCACGCTCAGGCGCGCTTTGCATTTACACTACAAGCATACCGCGCCAAAGCCCAACCGAACCGCGCTCTGGCATGCCTAGTCCAACCGGGCCAGAGCTGGCCAACTGAACCGCGCCTGGGCCCGATTCGGAGCACTCACACTTGTCAAACGAACTGGGAAACGCGTGAAATACGGTTTGGGCATGGTTTGGATAGCGTAGTGTGAGTACACCCCAAGATTATGACTGAAGCCCCCGGTGAAGCCCACAATCTGCATCTTTCTTTTGTGTTTTGGAACCACTAAAATTGGTTAAAGATGTACATATATATTGTACGTTTTTTTTGTTATTCTAAGGCATAAAAAAGGACATAGTATGTTTGCAGATATTTAAGAAACATGCTAAATGATCAATTATACCAATTATAATTTAGTACTCCAGGTTGCTAAGGTGGAAAACGCACAGTATTTTATTTCAGTCATGGAGGCTGCTTCAATGTATACAGCCGTGGCGAAAATGCAAACTCTGGAGGACAGCAGCAGCCTCCGAAATGAGATTCAGAGTTGAAAAATACACACAAGGTGGTTTTAATTAGCAAATAATATTAATATTACAAACGTAAACATTAGCTGAGCAGCATACATTGTAACACCATGTCCTAACAACATGCAATGTGACAAGATTCCAGCGACAGGCCATTTGACTATCTGCACTCAACACAACATGACAGAAACATTTAAATACCAGCCATTCAGAAGCACAGAATAGTGAACTGCACTTCAATGAAATGGTAAGGTTAAAGAACCTAATTAATACATATTAAACCTCTTTACATTATTAAAAGTACATGCTGAGTGACTGATGTTTGTTGGTTTGAACTGAGTCAGAGTTCTGACTTTCTTTTTCAAATATGTTTATTTTATTTTGAAGATCTGAGGTAAACTACCTGCTTCTGCATTCAGTATGGCAATGCATGTCACATAGAATGATTTTAAGACTCACATTGGTAGCATTTAACACTAGAATCATTGTCATATAAGCTTATGCTTTTGTTTAGCTGCGAGAAATAGAAACTGTTTCTAAAATAGAAATTTCAGGTGATGGCTTGGACAGATTCCTTTAACATGGAAAAGATTCCAAAGTTAAACCATGATGGGACAGAATAGGTGGGCTGTAATCATAGTAACAAAACCAACAAACCAAGCTTCTAGTAGCCACAATGCGCCTGCTCTCAGTATTAGGCGTTGGACTGGTCAAAATTGAAGTGAAAGGAATAGAGACTGAACGTGCACGAGAGAGAGAAAGAGCATCAGCCGGCAACAGGTAAACATACTATGGGATCACATCTTGTCAGATACCAAAACATTCCAAACACTCGCTTCCCTGTCAAAGGATTGGAAAAAAAAAAAAAACATTTGGTGTACATGGTTCTTTTTTTCCATGAACTGTCCCATTTTATATATTTATTAGTCAGTAGAGTGGTCAGTAGAGTGTTCAGAATAGGTGTGTTTTGGAGTTTAATAAAGTACCAATTGGGATGGCACAGTGCTTTGTAACTTTGATCTCAGAAAAGACATTCCTTGTGGTTTGTTCACATTCAAATGTAAATAAGAACCAAAAGTTGTGCATGGGTGACCACCTCTTAAATTGAACAACGAAAATTTCAACAACCTATTTTTCAGTATTCAAGAACTGGAGGCCCATTTATTGTACATGATGGCCCAGGAAACCTATTGCACCAATGCCTTGCCCTCTGTTTTGTAGGCTAAAGGTTTTACAGGTTATTAAGTGGGTGATTATAATGTGATGTGCTCATCAATGTACTTCACTGATAGTTCCTATTGTGCCGGGTTAGACTCTACTCTGAAATAGGTGCTTAATTTCTCACAGTTCCTGCAGTGCAATCATGCCAAATAGTGGGTTATCTGCAAGTTGTTCATCTGCAAGAAAAGTTCATCCAGTGTGAAAGCCACCAATAGCTACTAAGGCATTGTGTTTTGTACTGAGTGTCTTGGCATTAGAAAAGCTCCACAAACCTTTCTTCTATTGCATAATTCCACAAACAGCACCAATACATTTCTCTTTCATTTCACACTGTGCATGGAAGAGCTTCTGTGCTCCTATAGGTCAGCGTCACAGATGTGATGGAAACCATTTTAGACAGAAAAGCAAATGAAGCATTCTAGTCTTTATTTTGGGACATCATGAAATGTCCCAGATGTGGCATATTTGTTGTCAACTGTGACACACTATTTGAAATAAAATTATTGATTCTTGAATCCCAATGGCTATTTTTGTTATATGAGGACTCTCAACATTAAAGGGATTGTGCCAAATTCAGGCTGATGCTATGTAGTCTGAACCTGCCATTAGGTAAAATGAGTAGGTTACACTTTGATGACTCCTTTAAGATATTCTGTTGACTACTCATAGTACTACTTTCAACTTCAACTAGCATTCATTAGATTAATTATTAGACTTTTGCTTAATATCTGCTAAGGCTTTATTTTTAGTAAATTAAGGCAAACAATTTTGAAAAAGCCAACTGCTGGGTTACATATTTAAATAAAATAACCTGACGATTGGGTTTGTCCCAAATTTGGGTTTAAATTTCTCAGAACTTTTAGAGCATAATTAGGTTGTTTTCAGTCAATGGAATGTCTAATATGGGGCTTCAAATAAAGCATAACCTAATTTTGTTCATTCCAGTACATTATCTTTCTCCTGATATGCCAAGTGCCTATTATTAGAATCAACAATCCCTTTGTAAACTCTTGGAACATCATTAGACAGTAATTTTACTCCATATGCACATCAAAACCATCGCTCTGTTCGGGTTTTGGAAATAGAGGTGAGTAGCTGAGATCAAAAGAATTCTCGAAGGCCCAAGCAACACCACTGTTAATGGTCTCTGAGCCTTAAAACCATTTCAAGAAATCTGTAGTCAATTACACTGTTAATCCACAAATGGAGAGAGTTTGAAACTGCCTGCAATCTGTCCAGGTCAAGTCATCTGAGGAACTGTAGCCAAAAAGTTGACAGAGAGTAGCTGCAGGAAGTCTCCGCAGGATATAAAATTATAGGATCAAAGGATTTATACGCAACACCTGCCTCAGTGTCACTGAACATGAGTTAACACGGGGAAAGTAACTGCATACTGTAACTGTCAGGAAGGAGAGGTATCTGCTTTCAAAAATGAACATAATCTGAAATTGTTACATCAGAAAGTTATCTCTACTAGATATAAGACACACAAAAAATACATTGGTTTGTGAAACAGGGTGTATTCACTCTTGTAGTTTGGTTCTCATGGTTTGTTTGACCTTTTTTTTTTTTTAATCAAACCTGACAATACTAAATGTAAAAACTAAGACGTCTTTATGGTGTATAATTTTATGAAATTATACTAAGGAACATGGTTCCCCTTCATACGGGAACTTCAACATGCGTCTGGAACAGACTATGGGAGTGCGTCAGACGACCAATCACTCTGAAGAGTAAGAAAACGGGCCAATGAAATGCCAAATTGCATTGGCAGAGCTCTGCTCCACAGCTGGCAGCAATGAGCTATCAGCGCTATATAAGCTGCACGCTGTGGAGTGAGCCTCAGAATTTCTGCTTCAGACCCTCTCACGAGACTGAAGACCTTAATCTGCCAACCTGACTAGCGAGAAAGTGTCAGCGCTTATCACCAGTGCGGGAGAAGACGCAACAGCGGCGTTTCATCTGGGTTTTACGTCCCCTGGGCGTTTCACTGGTGTACTAAAAGAGCAGTTTCACACTAAAAGAGCAGAATTCCCTAAGAGAGCACACGGTCGCATAACGCGTCTTTTTAAAGATGTCGTTCCGACCGTGCATTTCTGGATGCGGTGGTTTCCTCTCCCCGGATGACAGGCACGAGCATTGCGTCACATGTCTGGGGGTCCGGCATGTTGATGCGGTGCTCGCGGACAGTTGCTGCCCTCACTGCGAGGGCTTACTGTTGCACAGCTAAGGTCGCGGCGCACCCTTGCATTAGGGTGCGTCACCCCTGCTGCTCCCCGCCATGCGGTTAGCACACGGGCAGGCCTGAGGGTTACAGTGGGGGCTTATCCGTCGCCTTCGGGCCCGCGGACCCCTCACTCCTCAGCTGGTTCTGTCCAAGCTTCGAGTGAGAGCGCTGGTCCATCCCCCGGGATGGCCGCGCTTTCATTAGATGATACCGGGGACGTGATGTCCATCGCTGCATCGGAGGGCGGGCTAACATGCTCCGATGAAGATCCGGACCCTCTGCCACCCATCCGGGGTGGTCAGTGCGGCCTCGGGTCTGGAATCGGACATGTTAGCCGTGTTATTCCGGGCTGCTTCGGCCGTGGGTCTGGAGATGGCTTGTCCCCCAGCACCACGGCCGGACCGCTTAGATGGGTGTTACGTGGGGGCTAGAAGGGCAAGACCCTCCAAACCCCCCGTCCCTTTCTTCCCGGAGGTACACAGTGAGCTCACGCAGGCATGGAGGGCACCTTTCTCTGCCCGCTCCCGCTCTCACCACCCTTGATAGTGGAGCAGCCAGGGGTTATGAGGCGATTCCCCAGGTGGAGCGCGCTATCGCGGTCAATCTTTGCCCGCGGGGCGCCTCCACCTGGAGAGGTCCACCCAGACTCCCTTCCAAAGCGTGTAGGTTATCTGAGTCCCTCGTGGCCAGAGCCTACACTGCTGCGGGACAGGCTGCATCCGCTCTGCACGCTATGGCCACCTATCAACGCTACCAAGCGGAGAAGTTGGCTGAGCTGCAGGAGGGTGGTTCTTCCCCGGGTTTGATGCCTGAGCTCCGCACGGCAACCGATTACGCTCTCATGGCCACCAAATCGGCTGCTCGTGCCCTGGGGAAGACGATGGCCACATTAGTGGTCCAGGAACGCCACCTCTGGCTAAACCTGGCCGATATGAGAGATGTTGACAAAGCTCGCTTTCTTAACGCTCCCATATCCCAGGCTGGCCTGTTCGGCGACACCGTCGGGGACTTTACCCAGGAGTTCTCGGCGGTGAAAGAGCAGTCCCAGGCGATGGGTGAGGTCATCTACCAGCGGGCTCGGAAAACTGCTCTCCCCGCTGCCCCATCTACCTCGGCTGCTCCTCGCCGAGGGCGTCCACCCACGGCCCCAAAACCTGCTCCGCTCCCGCTGCCCGCTCCGCCGGCTAAGCGGCAACGCCGAGCCTCCCGCGGGACCGCGACGCCACCGCCTCAGGGCGCCGTTAAGTCCGGTAAACGGACCGCGAAGCGTCCCTGAGACGGGCCATCCGGAGAAGAGGGAACCTGCTCTTTCCTCGGTGGAGGGCCGAGGACACCTACAGTCAGCAAAGACTTTAAAAGCACCACTGCTGGCCTCCGGGCCAGTGGTACCCAAATTTTCAATAAAAGAGCAAATTTCTCTCTCTCCGGATGTGCAAACCCGAGCCCTGCCAGTCTGGGACGCTCCGCCTTCCAGCTCGCAGCGCCGGGCCCCTTCGCCACAGGCTCACGGAGTGCAAGAAGACGGGCTCCTTTCTCTCACTCCAGCCTCATCGCGGGATCCAGGGAGGAAGGTAAGAGACACTCTCTTATTTTCAGCTCTTCCTCGGGCCCCTCTGCTTTCCGGGGTGAGCACTCCCCTCCCGAGCTGCCTCTCCGTTGGCATGTCATTGATCAGTCCGATGGTGCCATTAGCGCGGGCTCTGCCAGCCTGGTTAGCGCTGCCCAGCCCGTCACGGTGGCTCATGCGGACGATCAGACTCGGCTATGCGATTCAGTTCGCTATCCGCCCTCCCAGGTTCACGGGTGTTCATACTACGAGGGTTTCCCTCGAGAGCGCCCCTGTCTTGCGAGAGGAGATTGCTGTCCTCCTGGCGAAGGATGCAATCGAGCAGGTCCCTCCAGCCGAGATGAAACGTGGGTTTTACAGCCCGTATTTCATCGTGCCGAAAAAAAGCAGAGGGTTAAGGCCAATCCTAGATCTGCGCAGACTGAACCGTCATTTACACAAAATGCCGTTCAGGATGCTCACGCAGAAGCGCATTTTCCGGTGCGTCCGTCCTCAGGATTGGTTTGCAGCTATAGACCTGAAGGACGCGTATTTTCATGTCTCCATTCTTCCACGCCACCGTCCATTTCTCCGGTTTGCGTTCGAAAGACGAGCATGGCAGTACAAAGTCCTCCCCTTCGGGCTCTCTCTGTCTCCGCGGGTTTTCACCAGGCTCGCGGAGGGTGCCATTGTGCAGCTTCGGCTTGCGGGCATCCGCATTCTCAATTATCTCGACGACTGGCTGATCCTAGCCTCGTCTCGCGATCAATTGATTATGCTCAGGGACAGGGTGCTTCGGCACCTCGACCAGTTGGGGCTTCGGGTCAACCGAGAGAAGAGCAAACTTTGCCCAGTGCAGAGGATCTCTTTTCTCGGGCTGGAGCTGGACTCGATCGCTATGGTAGCGCGCCTCTCGGAGGAGCGCGCCAGGCTAGTGCTTTGCTGTCTGAGCACGCTCGACAGGAACATAGTGGTTCCACTGAAATATTTTCAGAGGCTCCTGGGGCATATGGCATCCGCATATGCGCCTTTACGTGGAACGAACGCAAAGTGTAAGATCTGGTGAACAGCTCTTTATCTGTTATGGTGGTCGGCAGAAGGGAAGTGCCGTATCAAAACAGAGGTTGGCCCACTGGATAGTTGATGCCATCGCCCTTGCTTACCAATGCCAGGGCGAGCCGCGTCCCGCTAATGTGAGAGCACACTCTACTAGAAGTGTCGCCTCCTCCTGGGCGTTAGCACGCGGCGCCTCTATCACAGATATCTGTAGAGCTGCGGGCTGGGCGACACCTAATACATTCGCGAGATTCTATAATCTTCGAGTGGAGCCGGTTTCCACCCGATTACTGGGTAACCCCAGTCAATCGGAGGGAAACTAAGCTCTGTGTTAACAAACCCTTGCCGCGCCATGCTCCCTAACCCGGAGATACGTGCGCATTTCTTATTCTACTAGTAAGTTTCCCACTTGGCGAACCCTAGAGAATTCCTCCGAGGCCCCCAGCACCTGACTCAGCGGAGGAGTCGGGTGCCTGGCTCAGTGTGATGTCTGTATGCCCATTTGGTCTACCCACATGCTGAGGTTCGGTGCCAGCTTGTGCGGTCCCCCCCCCTGGGGTGACCCCATACGCTTATTTCAGCCACGGAGTGTTCCCCCTGACCAGGCGGACCCGTGTCTTCCCTACCCGCTAACCAGCTTATCATATGTAGTACTCCCCCTCATCAGGGCTAGTCCATATGCTCTATTACCATCAAGTCTCCCCTCTTGGGTAGCAGGTGGCTCCACAGCGTCCTCCCCCTTCGGGGACTGGCACGCTTTCCCAACGTACTGTCGTAATTTAAAAAATCCCTAGTCTATATTAGCTAGGTAAAAGCTCGTTACGACTCCCGATCTAAATTTGAATAATTCCCATGTAATGGTAATTAAGGGCCTAGGGACGTTGAAAGGTTGCGCTCCTGGTGATGCTGTGCGCTCACGCTATGCTTGGCAAACTTCACATCAGGGGTGTGACGGGCTTAGCTGCAGTGGCGTTTTCCATACAGTCTCCCATAGTCTGTTCCAGACGCATGTTGAAGTTCCCGTATGAAGGGGAACGTCATGGTTACGTCCGTAACCCACGTTCCCCGAATAAGGGAACGGAGACATGCGTCTCCACTGCCACAGCAGCTGAGTCTCCAGCTGTTAGCTGAGTGATCGGCTCTTCAGCAGGCAAAATTCTGAGGCTCACTCCACAGCGTGCAGCTTATATAGCGCTGATAGCTCATTGCTGCCAGCTGTGGAGCAGAGCTCTGCCAATGCAATTTGGCATTTCATTGGCCCGTTTTCTTACTCTTCAGAGTGATTGGTCGTCTGACGCACTCCCATAGTCCGTTCCAGACGCATGTCTCCGTTCCCTTATTCGGGGAACGTGGGTTACGGACGTAACCATGACGTTATATATAGTTGGTTATATTAAGAAACCACAACTACAGCATATCTGTGTTCGAATTTACTAAATAAAGTAGAGTCCATATTTGAATTTGAATTTACTTCATGGCTGTAAAAAGTATGTTCTATATAGTATGAATTTGAGTTGTATGAATGGAATTTGAACATGGAATTAGGACAACATTTGTCCTTATCACATGACCTACCTGCATCAGTTTCATGGCCTCATTAAATAGTGAAGTGTCCATTGGATGCACACTTCAGAATCTTGCTGGAAGTAGTAGGTCATTTGCGTACTTTGTACCTATTGTTCTTTGCAAAGGGCTTAGGGTATAGGGATGAACTCTTCTGATTTGAACGAAGTTTTTGACACCAAAAAACTTCCCTGCACAAAGGATTTGAAGAGCTGAAATGTCCATCAGTCGCACCCTTGAAAAATTCTGCATTCTAAAGGGCCCTTTTGAACGGTTTGGGACAACACTTCAATATGGCTGCCATGGTTGTTTTTACTCTTGAGTGCCCTTCAGAGGTCTATGTGTCCTGTTTTGAATGCACCAATAATAAACTGCTCACATACTGTTTGTCACATATTATGTAGTAGGGAAATATACCTTTGCAGACACACCATATGAATTTGTTTTATATATATATATATATATATATATATTTATACAACAGTTCTGTCTTGTTCTTGAATCAGATTGGCTGACAGCCATGGGATATTCTGCAAATAACAGCCTCTTAACCCTTCACCCTTTTGTATTACTCCGCCCACATACAGAAACAAGCTGAGGACACTCTACAGTTTGACAAATATTGCTGCTGTTGGACAACATAATGTACTTTTGAGGCTTTTTTAGGCGAGAATGTAGTTGTTTAGATTGCAACTATGCAGTATATTTATAAGGATAGTGCCTATTTTAAATATTTATAATTTCGGAGAGACGCATTGGTGGCCATTAGCCTGGCATTGAGCAAAGTCGGTTGATGTTGTCCATCCACAAGATGGCGACAGAGACATAATAAGCCCTTAGAGGAGAAAAACAGCGTAATTTCTAACTACAGCTGATCAAATCATTATTAAAGTGACTTTCTGAGTCGATCTTTCTCTTTTGTATGTTGTAGTGCTGTATTTATACCATATAATTGTAGTGTATTGAGTGTGAGATGGGACTCACATATCAGAAATGTATGTATTTTGTGTTGGCCACTCTTTGTATAACCCTAAGTTACTTTTTGGTTGGCCATTTGTTTGCTTCTTATGAGTCTCCTGTTTTCGTTACTGCAGACTAGTTCAGTAAAAAGAAAGAAAGAAGAAATGCCTGCATGTGTTTAGTGTTTTTCCTTATGGCAAACACAACAATAATCTGGTAGTGTTTGCACTGCTTTGGCTTTTTCGAGGTTAATTATTGTTATCTCCTGATTGCAACAGAGAAATACTGGGAAATCTCTGTAGACTGATGGCATTTCATGCCATTCAGCCTTATAATCTTAAAATGTCAGAAAAATCACCTGTTTTGTCATCACTTTAGACATTATGCAGGAGAATCATTCAAATACTAGCCCTAAAGTGACGTTTGTGAAGTAGCCATGGTTCCTGCTGTTCTGACGTCAGCTGAAACTGTTGTAAAAACGAAATTTCACACTTATAGCAGTGCAATATGGCTGTATATCGTCACTGGTGGGACACTAAGGCAGTTCCGATATACAGCCATATCGCACTACTATCAGTTAAAAACTTACAAAGAGCTTGCTTATAAAATGTGTCAAATTAGTGAAATGAGTCAAAACAGCACCAGAAATTCCTTCGTTAAACACACAAGGATTCTCTGCAAGGAGACAAGTATCCAATGCTTGTTTCGAACTGTATTGGGTAACATTATGGCCAACAAGAGAAAAATACATAAGTATTTTTGCCTATTTTAGGGTCGCATGGTCAGTTCCTGTTTCTGGTTCATTTAGATGTCTTTGGACTCTGTTGCTTTCACATTTTAGTCAAACTTCACCAGAGTTCTTTGGAAATGGACTTGGTGTACAACACGATTTAAGATCAGCAGTTAATGACATTTATGAAATAAGGGCAATTGCTGATCTTAGTTTGTCAAACTGTGGTATTAGTAACAGTGTACTAGAAGATCCCATTAGTTACATTAACTAACAATGTGTAATACATTTGTTGCAGTATTTACTCTGTGTTAATGCTAGTTAATAAAAATACAGCTGTTCATTGTTAGTTAATTTTAGCTCAGGAGCATTACTAAACAGTAAATGGCTCCAGAAGATTGATGGGACGTAACTGGTTTAAAGGAGGAGTATCATGTTCATTTTGCCCAATCTCATATTAATCTTGAGTACCAATAGAGTAGTGCTGCATCCATGTTTTCTCTGAAAAGTCTTTTTTTTTTAAATACTTATAAGGGAAAATACTGCTGTGCAATATCTTGCAACAGCATGCCACAGAAAGACGAGTGCATTGCTTGTCAAAGATCGAAACTTTTCAGAGTTGCAGACATTTGAATATACATATTAACAAGCAAAATAAACCATTTGAACTTAAGTACATGTGAATGTCTATGAAAGATAGCAATGATAATCATATTACAAATAATCTGACAATGTGTGTTATTCACAACAGATACACGCTGTTTGGGTAACTAGAACGTTTACTCTATTCTTTCTTTCAGTTAAAAAGCCACATTCATGTCTTTTGGGAGCAGCTCTAATATTTCCATTGCAGTGAATGGATGCAGCATGTCACGTGATAAACCAGACAGGGAAATATAAAAGTGATGCATTCTAAATAATTGTCACATTAAAAAACTCATGCATGGGGGTTAGTTGAAATAACTAAAAAATATGTGAATGGGGTTCAATTAACTAAGGCTAACCAATGTCAACTTCCCTTTACACCCAAAAACACTTCTGTGGAGCCATTCTCCAGAAAGTGTTTTGGAGTGCTGGAGTGACTGCTTTATCCTGAATGAAATACATTGTTGGGCATGCTCTCACTCTCGCCATTGAGTGCTCGTTTACGCTCTACCATGCGAAGTGGCCATATACTGTAAGGAGTTCCTCTCTTCATGATGTCAGCTTATACAAGGAATAACTTTTTTTTTATTATTGCCATACATACACATTGTTTATTAGTACTTGGTCAATGATTTGCATGAGAGTCCAATTGTTTTAATACTGAAAACTGGTTAATCACTCAAGTACAAATCATGTGAAACATGGTCTAACAAAAAAGCTCAAAGCTATGTAAAAATATGGTAAAACAGCACGCTTGCTTTTGTTAACTCTATAGGTTTAGGGTTTAGCATTTAGTAGGTGATGTACACAACAAACAAAGCCACTTGTGAAAGTGTCATCTGAAAAGTGCAATGAAATGTATCACGAGCAATGTAATATTTTGTAGATTTACATTGAATATTTAATGTAGATTTTGCTGAAACACAAATTAAGTATTTCCATGAGCTTTCATAGGCTTAGCCTTTTATTTATTTATTTATTTATCCATAATACATGTTTCTTCAAATTTGTTTTTTTGAATTTATACATATTGTACATAAATATACACTTTTTACCCAATTAATATTATTATTTTTTTAAATCAAGTTGATTGAAAGTGACAGACATCAAAATTCCCAAAAAACAATGTATTACTATTTTCGTGAAAGTAGGAAGCAGCACATGATTATTGCGCATCAAATCATTAATTAATTCATAAATTTTTCTTCGGCTTAGTCCCTTATTTATCAGGAGTCGCCATAGAGGAATGAACCACCAACTATTTCGGCATATGTTTTACGCACCAAATGCCCTTCCAGCCTCAACCCAGTACTGGGAAACACCCACACACTCTCTCATTCACACACACTCAAACACTACGGCCAATTTAGTTTGGCCAATTTAGTTCATCCAAGAATGTCTTTGAACTGTGGTGGAAACCGGAGGACCCGGAGGAAATCCACACAAACACAGGGAGAACATGCAAACTCCACACAAAAATGCCAACTGGCCCAGCCAGGACTCGAACCAGCGACCTTCTTGCTGTGAGACGACAGTGCTAACCACTGTAAGAATAGGTTTTTAACTACAGCGGTTCGAGCTGTACTTTTGCCGAATGACTAAAAAGTTATCAGTATGATGGTGAAAACTGTACATTTCTAGTCAAACCATCCTTTTGCAACCTAGCAAAAACGAAAATAAGGGCAGTTATAATAGCTAAAAATGTGGGAGAGCATTGCTATTATGTGATTGTATTGTATTGCAATATGGAGCAATTTAGTGTTGATGTTAAATCAAAAGTAATTCACAAATACTTGAAAATGAAATCATTTAATGACAATAATTTGCTGTGGTTATAACTGAATTAGTTACAACATAACTGTGTAAAAGGATAAAACATGAAATAATAAAAAACATATGATTCTAATTGTACCCAGCTTAAATGTAAAATAAAGTTACCTGAGAGAGAGAGAGAGAGAGAGAGAGAGAGAGAGAGACAGGGGGAGGGAGAGAGAGAGAGACAAAGAGAGTAGGCCCAGAAGACAGCCTGATAGCAGTAGAGTCAGAGAAGATAGATAGGTAGCGCTGTCGCCTCACAGCAGGAAGGTCACTGGTTCGAGCCTCGGCTGGGTCAGTTGGCATTTCTGTGTGGAGTTTGCATGTTCTCCCCGTGTTTGCGTGAGTTTCCTCCGGGTGCTCCGGTTTCCCCAAAGTCCAAAGACATGTGCTACAGGTGAATTGTGTAAGCTAAATTGTCTGTAGTGTATGTGTGAATGAGAGTTTATGGGTGTTTCCCAGTGATGGGTTGCAGCTGGAAGGGCATCCGCTGCGTAAAACATGTGCTGGATAAGTTGGTGGTTCATTCCACTGTGGCGACCCCAGATTAATAAAGGGACTCAGCCGAAAAGAAAATTAATGAATGAATGAATAAAATGTATAAATATTTTAGAAGCTTTTGTTGTTAGATCAGGTTTTCTAACATCAACAAGCAGAACCTTATTATAATGCATTACCAGATTATTAAGTAAAACCGTAGAAAAATAAGCATGCAATGCAAGATACCAGGTTGAAATATTTTCTTACCCACTGTTACATATGGTGGTGCATGCATTATGTTTTGGGTCTGCTTTTCTGCCCCAGGGTCTGGCCTGCCATCATGGAGTCAATCATGAATTACACATTGTAACACCTGAAGAGAACATGAGGTAGCTATAGCTGAATTATAAGTGGATCCTTCAACAACATGATGACTCCAAACACTGAAGAATGCTATGAGTGATCAAGAGAAAAAAAAAAATGAAATGGAACAATAAAGCAGGTTAATACGTATTTTCAAGATATGCCAGATAAAAATTAGCTGAAGGTTTTTTTTAAAAAGTAAAAATTTTATATCGTAATTATTAATTGTATATAATTATAAATTATTAAAAACCACTGTGACATTGCTAGTCATTAAAATGCATGAAATGCTTTATTTTATGCATGAGAGAATAAAAGATTTAATCCATGCAAACAAATACAAACATTGTGGGCTTACTTTCAAATCATTTTATGTTACCTTTGGAGTTTCTTCGAGACAAACAAAAGCTTTAAAGTGCTAGCTAAATCAGGACAGCGCTCTCACATTAAAAGAGAAATGAGAAAACTATTGGAAAAGGAAAGTTTAGAGGCCTTGAACATAAAAAGGCTTCTGTTTCTTATTGTCCTTCTCGGGGCTCAGAGTAACTATCTTGTTTCTCACTTTCATGTTTCCCCTAGACAGCTCCAGGATTTTCTGTCTCCAATTAAAAACATTCAGAATAAATAATGGTGTGAACTTATTCAGCCCGGTGTTCAAACATTAAAGCAGGACTGATTGAAACTTCTGTCAACGGCAGCACAATGGCAACGTAATTATGATTGAATGGTAATAGTAATTAAATTTCTTAGAGACTTTTGATGTTTTAATGAATTTAGGTATAGAAGTGTCGTGGGAAATTCATATTTAATTTGATAAACAGGCAGAGGATTTTTGAGAAGTCTTCATTGTTAAAGGTGTGTGTATGTGTGTGTTAGTGTGCTATCAACTGCAGACAATGCTTTTAGACAAGACCTGGCAGTCACAGAGCTGGAGCTTTGCTAGTTTTCACATCCATTTCAGATGACTATATTACAGTCGTGCGCCGTACCCATTAACATATTGACTGCATTTCAATACGAAAGTTTCCGTCCAAGCAGAAAATCCTCATCTGCTGAGATGATATCTGCAGTGAGAACCACAGATACAGAATCCGTTTACAGTGCAGGGCTGTTCTGTCTATAGTAATTAACAGCAGTTGATGGATCTGCACTGAGATCACACTGAGGAGCTGATGCAGAATCAACATGATGGGAAAAGGCAGAGCAATTTCATTGTGTGACATGCTACTGCTATAGTCAGTGCTGCTGCCCCTCTAATATAAAAAATATAAAAAATAAAAAATAAAATAATAGTTGGCGGTTCATTCCACTGTAGTGACCCCTAATAAATAAAGGACTAAGCTGAAGGAAAATGAATGAATAAATGCATATTTTGGCAAATAAGTGAGTCATTTGAATGATTTCAAGAGCCACACATGACTTTTGAGTATGTCTGACTGTCACTAGTGGACTGGTCGTACTCTAAAACAACAAATGAATAAGATAACATAAATTAATTTGAATAAGCAACTAATTCACCAAAACACACAATAGTTATGAATAGGCATGATATTGTGTTGTTTGTTTCATATCTGTCCAAGTATAATGTATTTTTAAGAGATACATCTAATAAAGAAATCACAGCTGATGATGCATTAACGTGCAGTTTGTATTCGTAAACCTGTGAACACACTGTAAAAAAAATAAAAATAAATCATCGCTGCCTTAAAGGTGCAGCATATAAGTTTGACACCCAGTGGTTGAACTAGGTATTTCATTCCTGGATCAAAACACATGCAAACGCAGGTTGCCAGATTAAGGACCAACAGGAGTGTGCCTGACTATCGAGCCTAAACGCTGATTTAAGGCTGATTTAAATCGTGCTCTAAATAAAAGCAACGGCACGCGATAGAAGGAATATTTTTTCCATATTAAAAGGAGTTTTTGTCCTAACCAATACCTGGACTTTGTATTTTAGAAACAGCTTCTATTTTTTGCAGCTGAACAACAGAAAACTTGATGACATGATCACCTCAGGTAAACCTCATGTGCTTTATTCAGTGTTAAATGCTAACAATGTGAGTTTGAATGCCCTTTTACATAACGTTTATTGCCATACTACTGAAAGCAGCAGCAGATAGTTCACCTCAGAGCTTGAAAATAAAATAAACCATTTGAAATTGAGCTGTAGAATTGTGAAATAATACAAACCAACATATATCAGTGATTCAGCATCTACATTTAATAATGTTAAAGAGGTTTAATATGTATTAATTAGATTATACACCTTACCATTTTGTGACGTGAGTGAGTGCATATTCTGTGCTTTTGAATGCACTGTAAAAAATAAATTGTTGAGAAAACATAAAAAAAATAAGCAAGCAATGCAGCAAGAACTTTGAGTTGTCTCAACAACTGTTTTTTAGTTCTCCTCAATAACAGTATTTTGTTCAGCTAACATAATTTTGTTTATTCATACAATGTTGATTATTGTATTTTACTTATAAAGATTTTCTTGTCACATCAACAGTTACTGCTATTGAGTCAATTAATTTTTTTTCTGTTTAGTGGATGATCTTTTTCAAATTTGCAAAAAGTAATTAGTACTAGTTAGCATATCATCCTGTTTTTAATAATTCTAATTACAAATGACAAACACAAACTTACTACTTCTCCAATTTATTTCTATTGAAAGCAACAGATAAACAAACTTTACATCAGGAAATTCCACAATCCACAAAACTTTGTAAATATGTTCAGAAGAAAAAGTGCTCCAAATCACAAACTTTTCAGTATACACACTTTCCTGCAAATTTGGCTGTATTTAAATTTTTGTTGTGTTTCGTCTGGTGCAAACAGCCAAATTGCTTATCACTGCAAATCTCATTATGTAGCGTGTTGTTAGGACACGGGGTAACAATGTAACCTGCTCACCTAATGTTTACGTTCGTAATATTTATATTATTTGTTAATTAATAACCTCATGTGGAACTCTGAATCTGCGTCCCATTTTGGAGTCTGCTACTGTCCACAGGAGGTCGCATTTCGGTCACAGACGTATGCTTTGAGAGCCTTTCTGAATCAATGAATAAAATATGTGAGTTTCCAACAAGGCAACCCAGTGTGCTGAAATATAATTGGCTAAAGTGGCAGTGGGCAGGTTAAAAGAACCAAAACAAAGACAGACGTTCCGGCACGTAATGCACATTTTCAAAGCAGAATAACTGACTTTAGTATTGTTTTTCAGATAAACAAGTATGTTCACTTGGCATGTTTCTTAATTATCTGCAAACATATTATGCTATTTTATGCTTTAGAAGATTCAAAAACTTACATGCAGCACCTTTAATTTTTGTAGTTGAATCTAAATAATTTCCCAGTGCTGGGTTGCGGTTGGAAGGGCATCCACTGCGTAAAACATATGCTGGATACGTTGGCGGTTCATTCCGCTGTGGCGACCCCTGATTAATAAAGGAACTAAGCCGAAAGAAAATGAATGAATGACTGAATTAAAATAACATTTCTAGTCATCGCAACTTGCATACAAAAAATTGACTAAAATATTACGTTAAACTTTGTATTAAAAACGTCAAATTTTGTGGAAACCTGAAATTTATTATTAAAAAAATTAATAAAAAAATGTGTCAAATCTGTTTACAGTGAAGGATTTTAATCTAATGAATAGCAACAGTTACTGAAAAAGTCCCTGTCAAAGCCTGACAAAGTCCCATACATAATAGTATCTGCTGCTCCTTCCTTCAATAGCAAATGGCCGACAAATATATGACAGGAACAAACACAGCACACGGTTGGCTATACTGTGGTGTCTATACTGTAGTGTTGTTGTGAAAATGAACTTTAACCCTTTATTCCCCACAGCCGAATCTCCATCAGTCAGTGATCGTCATCTTCGCGTCATGATCAGTCCCGTGATCCTCAGCGCTCCGCTAGTGTCTGAAGTCAAATGCGGGTACACATTTTACCGGATATGGAAATAAATATTTGGTGATGTACTGTATCGACGTAGACGTGTTCAAACAAAAGATCCGAACCCAACTCGATTCATTCATTCGACTCTGAGTCAACTATTTCGCTAAAGAATCAATAGTTTTAAACACTGCGCACTTTCAGATTTAAACCTCAGCTTGATGTTTTCATTCACTTAGTGCTGTGTTACACACTGCATGGAAGCTCATTTTCAAAAACCCATAATAGGGGCTCTTTAAATAAAGCTAGCAGTGAAATATAGCCTTGGTCAGTTGATAGAAGCAAGTCCATGTGTAGTTTATCACATACAAATTAGTCTTACGCCAGTTTTTTATATATTTAACTTCTTATCGGTGACTTTCCACTGATCTTCCACTGAGTTAATTAATCTGTTTTGGGGAAATTTTCCACTTTAGAGAGGTTTAAGGCTTGATGAGTATCCTGTCTTTTCTAAAAATTTTCACCTGTGACTCTTACCTTGTTTGGTGTCTGTAATTAAATGCTCACTATGAATTGTCTCTCTATCACAGTCAGAGTGTTTCTTTCCTCTGCGTTCATATGTTTAATTGTCTGCATTGAGAAGTGTGAGCTCTTGAGATTCTCCTGGCAATTTAATATGATCAATAGCGTCAAAGAGGATAAAGGGAAATCCAATGAAACAGTCATTACCTTTATCTCATTATTCATCCCTGCTCGGCCCATCGTTAGTCATTTAAGCTCATGCACAGAGGCGTCCCGACTTAATGAAAGCTCGGAATCTCTCTTTTTCCAGAAGCAAACTGAAAAAGAAAACAGACAATCGCCCACAGTGTTAGGGTTTATTTTCCCATCTGTGCGCATTCTTCATGTTAAAGAGCTATTTAAAACATAATTTGCACCAGATGGCCAAATGCACATTCCTTTTATTATATAAGAAATGCTAATAACCTTTTTGGGTTTGTGTCTTTTGCATATTGTCAAGTGTAGGCTAAGGAAGGAAAACAAGGCGACTCGAGCGGATCTAAATGGCATCTTAAATTTTCTACAAAGTAACACATCATGACTGTGTTCAACACACAGATACAAGCAATAATAGAAAACCACTAATACATGCTATTATAGTTTTTAGTTATTTTTTTTGTTATACGTATATCTGAAGGTTAGATTAAAACTGTTATTATATGGTTCTTTTTTATAGTTTTTTTTTCTAAATGTTTAGTTTAACGTCAATTCATAATCATAATCATCACAATCATATATATTGTTTTTAAATATGTATTTTAAAATCTATTATAATCTAGACAAAGTGTGAAATAATCCCACTGTAACAAATTTTACAACAACAACAACAAAAAACAATCCTTATTTCCTTTTGTTTATTTTTCTTGTTCACTCAACTGCACTGACCTAAAATTATTTGTCAGAAATACAAAAAAAATTTAGTAGGGTTAACATAAGATTACTACTAACTACTCTGTAACAAAACATTTTAAGTTAAGTGCCAACTGAATATTTTTTGTCTGCAGAACTGGAATGCCTGAAGTTGAGTGAACAAAAAAAACATATAATCCTTATTTCCTTTCGTTTTTCTTGTTTACTCAATTTTTGAAAACATCACTTGCCTTGCCCTAAAATGTCTGAAGTTGAGTGAACAAAAAAACTCTTTTGGAAATTGATACTAAGAAATAATACATTATCAGAACAAACAAACAGTTCAATTGAAAAAAAAAAAAAAAACATTTATTAGACAGAATTAGAAACCAGACAGGAGACAAAACAACAATAACCGTAAGCAAGACAAGGATCAAAACATGGCAGGACAAACAGGGCAAAATGCTTTGCAATGCTTCACAGGGAAAAACAAGACTCAGCAAAGAGTCTGTGTGAATGAGGTGTCTTTATAGTCCTAGTAATCAGTCCATCATGAGCTTCCAGCTGTGTGTGTGTGTAATCAGGAGGAACCAGGAACTGATTCCACCATTTGAATTATAGTTTGAGCATTTGATTTGTCATTTAATTATTACAGGATTTTACTGTGTTGTTCATGTAAATTAAATATCAAATACATTTGATTTCTCATTTGAGAATGCATTTTGATTTATTATTTGATTGTTTGAGCGTTTGATTTATCATTTGGGTAGTTGTTTTAAAAGTTTGATTTATTATTTGATCTTTTTAGGCATTTTAATTTTCATTTCAATTTTGTTAGGAAAAAACATCCATATATATACACAACAGTTAAATACAATTAACAGTCCATATGCGCTAAACGTTTCTTTTTGTAGAGCGAACTAGGTAAATGTGAGATGAAAATTCACATTAAAAGTCTTTCTGCAGCTGTGTGCCCCCACCCCAAAAAAAAGATACATTACAAATGACATTACTATTATTATTGGTGTTACTATTATTTTTGTCGCTGTTGTTAGGGTTAAAAATACTGCAACCTTTATATTATTTTATGAAATTACCAATTTAATAGTTCTTCTCTTTTTTACCTACTAAATGGATGGATGGATGGATGGACAGATGAATGAACCAAGCCAGTCCCTGGCTGTCCAAACTTTTGGACAGCAGTGTATTTTATATAAAACTATGTTACTGGGTTTAATGAACCAATAAGAGTGTGAACAATGAGTTATCTGTAGTAAAAAGAAACACCCATGTCCACCTAAGAAAATAATCAAATAGTGTAATATGTTCAGTTGCTGAATAAATAATCACGAATGAGTCATGAGTTTCATTTAAATTCCATTACAATGGATCTGTACGTGATCTTATCATAGAGCAGAAAGCACATATTCAATAAAAACTCTTCAATGCTTTGCCGTGTCATGGAGATGTTCGATTGCTATCCTCTGATGCTCCACTGATACTGCGGCTCCTCACAGCGCAGTCAATACCTGCCAATCATTTTGTCGAATAGGTGCTGATTTGTGACACCAGACAATCAGATGAAATCTATCCGCAGCTTTACCTGATGGAATATTCTTTTTGACGTGACAGACAGAAAACACACCTCATACCACACTGACTGAGAAACTTTTGAGAACTTTTCCAAAACGAAGGTGACATTTAGATAAACAAAAGTCTTCCGTAAGCTATTGCATCGAGTTTTGACGAAAGTGCAAAGCAGTGCTTTTTTGTTAATGTTTCGATAATGTCATTTACGATGCTTTCATCCTACTTAGAAAAGCATAAAACATCTATTACCATTTTTAATGCGTCCACCCATGTAGAAGTTATGAGTCCAATTTTGAGCGAGCTTCAAAACACTATATATAATGTATAAGCTAAAAAAGCAGCCCTTGTATAAACTCTTGGAACAGCTTGTCCTGGGCTTCATTCAAGCAATCATTCATGGCCTGGATCCATAGTGTCAGATGTTCACACATTGTCTTTCTGTTGCCCAGCACTGTCCTTCAAATCGATGCCTCGCTGAGTTTAATGGCCCTCCAGCATGTATGGTCTCAATGGTGCTCTAGTGTTTCAGAACGAGATTTGATTATGCTGACCACAAGTGTAAGCATTAAAGCCCTCACCTTCTCATAAGTGCTGGTCATGAGTGAGCCATCCTTTCACCATCCATTAGAGCTTTTTTTTTCTTTTCTGAGAAGACCAGCCACGGTGGCTGTGTTATTGCGTGGTATTGGATAAAAGTCATTTGAATGGAGCGGGGAATGATTTATGGGAAATGCAGTACACTTTGAGCACTAATATGAGTAATTCAGAAGCAAGAATCGATTTGCAATGACAATGCAAATCATTGTGCTTTTTCCCCTCCTGTACAGCTAGCAGACTTCATCAAAAGGGCATCCATCTTGAAGTTAGAATAGTTAATCTATTTTGGGTTAAATATAAGAATGATTGTGAAGCATATTTTTAACAACCTTTGCAGATGCCCCTTACTTTTCATGTGAATATATATATATATATGTATTACTCTTTGTGCATTTATATGTGTATTTCTGAAGCTATAAATATATATATATATGTATTTAGTAATTTTATTTTTTTATTAT
>CAIGQV010017835.1:5377298-5396752 GCA_903798115.1 Danio jaintianensis | reverse complement strand
TGCACTTTCAGAACCTTCAGAACATTTTAACTGACAAAACATGTTATATGTTTATATTCTAAAAAAGCTAAATGAATGCAAATATATTTTAATTAAGATTTTTATGTGCACTCAATAAAAAAATCTAAATAAATGTAAGTGAAAGTGCATGAAGTTAGAGAAATTCTTTTTTGCAATTAATTCCATCAAGTAAATGCTGTATCCTGCATTTAATTCAACATTTGAATCAGTTGACAGCCTCAATATAAACAAATGTGACCGAGTGGAAACATTACAGGACTCTTGCTGGAGATTCAACGGAAGTGTGATACAATAATGGTTATTGTTGAAATGTCTCTTGCTGTTCAGCTCAAGTATCAATTACCATGGTATTGAAACCAGACTTTAGGTTGGCTAAAATGTTTTAAATTTGATTTATCCATTTGGACAAAACAATTTGTTTTGTTGACATCCAAAACCCATTAGCTTTCCTTCAAACAAAAACAAGCAATAACATGGCAAACTTTTCCATTTTTCTGCCTTTCCAAGCGGTGGGTGGATGAAGTTTGTTGTGGCATATTTACTGTGTGTTCAATCCCCTTAGACTTTAGGGTGTAGCAAACATACGCCCTGTTTTAACTGAGGGGCGATTGTCTTTTCTTTCCATTTAAATCACTTATGCATAACTGGTGGGTCACTACTAAAATATGGTTACAGACATGATTATTGTTTTAATAATTAAAAAAAGAAAAATCAAAGAGTTCTTAAATTGATTCACATATTTTATTCACTTTGCAATTTCTAGAAGTTATTAGATGAATATCACGGTGGCGCAGTGGGTAGCACGTTCGCCTCACAGCAAGAAGGTCGCTGGTTCGAGCCTCGGCTGGGTCAGTTGGCTTTTCTATGTGGAGTTTGCATGTTCTCCCCGTATTCGCGTGGGTTTCCTCCGGGTGCTCCGGTTTCCCCCACAAGTCCAAAAACATGTGGTATAGGTGAATTGGGTAGGCTAAATTGTCCGTAGTATATGTGTGTGAATGAGTGTGTTTCCCAGTGATGGGTTGCAGCTGGAAGGGCATCCGCTGCGTAAAACATATGCTGGATAAGTTGGCGGTTCATTCCGCTGTGGCGACCCCAGATTAATAAAGGGCCTAAGCCGAAAAGAAAATGAATGAATGAATGAATGAAATAAACAAATAAACAAATAAATACTCACTCACTTGATGGTCATTAAAAAGTCCTATTAATTACATATACTGTGATTCAATGAATTACATTCTGTTATTTTTTTAGCATGACTGATCATGGACATTGATGGGCATAGAAAAGGGATAGGAAAGTACTTTTTTTTTTTTTGCTTAGCTCATTCCTTTAAAACTAAATTGTGGACCTCTAAAAACTGTATTTGTCGATCGATTGATGAATCATATCTGCTCCATCACTACTAAATCTTGTAAATTGTGGACCTCTAAAACTTGTATTTGTCGATCGATTGATGAATCATATCTTCTTCATCACTACTAAATCTTGTTACCTTGTTATTTTTTTTTATGTTTTACATCAGTTCTCTTATAGTTGTTAATTATTTACAAAGGTTTTTCATAGTCATGATTGCTTTACATCTAATAAATAAATAATTAAATGTCTAATATAAGCAACAGCAAATATTGGCTTGTTTGATATTATTTCTCACTTTGTGAACATGTCTGAATTTTGAAATTAAATATTTTCATCCTGTATATTTTTTCTGGGTAGTTTTGATGAAGATGTGAAACTCTTTCTCTTTGAAGCATGAAATCTCTGCATGCAGTCTAGCTCTGAGTAATTTCCTCTTGGCATAAAAGTTATGGCACAATAAATTACTTTCTTCATCTCTGAAAACTGTGCATTGCACCAAATATTGTTTGGTGCCAAATTATTGCAAATTTAAGGGGCGTCAAAGAGAGAAAAAAGAAAACAGATATTTTCCTGCTCAACTTTATCACCCACTCAAATTCTACAAACCCTTTTTCAAGATCATTTTACATGACACATTTTTCAGATCCATGAACCAGAAAGTTTTAAAAGAAAACATCAAATATTTTACATTCATTCATTTTAGCAGACACTTTTATCCAAAGAAATGTAAAAGTAAGAAATACATCCAGAAATTCGTGATTTCAATTTCATCAAAAAAGACAAGCAACCAGAAGTGCTGTCTTTTCTTTTAATCTGATAAACCTTTTTGCACTATAAAGAGCCTTTTATGCTGTTGAAAGTTTCTATGGATTTAAAGGTCCTTCATAGAAGCATCAACGCCAATATACAGAACCTTTATTTTTTGTGAAGACCATCATATAAACATTGTTGTACTCCAAAGAGCATTTGTATAATAGAAATACTCAGTTACACTTTATTTTAAGGTGTCCTTGTTACATTGTAACAACATATTTATGTACTGAGTATTATTATGTAACTATATATCTACAGACTTAGGGGTAGATTTAGAGGTGGGCAGAGCTTAATTTGAGCCAGACCTTGCCGGATCCTGTTCCAGAAAAGATTTTTGTTAGGAGGTATGATTGTTATTTTCAGTCTGTTTGTGGTTGTCTGTCTGCATTCTGTTGATTTGTTGGAAAGCACTTTGGCCAAGGAAAGTTGTAAAAAACTGTGCTATATAACTATAATTGTCATTGTGTTTTGCGTTCCGGTATATATTTTAATTGATCTGGCATTAACTTGTGCCTGGTGACTACATGCATGTGTATGTGTGAATGAGTGCAAGTCAGCTGTGTGGGTTTATGCAGACATTTAGGTTTTGTTTCACTGTCCAGACTATTCAGAAGCTTAATTATGCTCTTATCTTAATCATGCTGGGTTCACACCAAATGCAGAGCTTGTGGGATGTTTTTCTTCTCACATCCATTCCGCATCATTCATGACATGTGGCAATAATTCGCCTTTGTTCAGTTTGCATTGATTTTGTATATAACTTACTCGCACGAATAGGCTACTTAAATTTGCGTTTGGTGTGAACCCAGCAATGGATGTGCTATTACCGTTTAGCAACATCATGTTTTGGGAAAACTGAAAGTGCACTGTAAAAAAATGTTGGGTTCCACACAATCGATTTGTGTTGGGACAACATGAAGGAATTAAGTCAACTTATTAGTTTTTACAAATTTCCCTCTTATTTTGAGTGTGTGTGGTTGGCATTGATCACAGCAGCTTTTATTTGCTTGTTTTGTTTCAGAAATTATTCAATTACAATTAAAGCACTGAGGGGTTTGGGGGCACACCTCCTTTTAAAATTTTTACATTTTCATACAAGTGAAATTCTATGAATTTCTATGCATTATAGGTGCTTTTCTGTCAATATGTAAAATAGTGACATTTACCCATGAGATTAGGCTGAAGTCAAAGAATAAAACTTTTTTGGCTCTGCAAATAATTTGCAGTAAAAAGTTATTCAAAGAGGGGCGGTGCGGTGGCGCAGTGCATCGCCTCACAGCAAGAAGTTTGCTGGTCCAAGCCTCGGCTGGGTCAGTTGGCATTTCTGTGTGGAGTTTGCATGTTTTCCCCGTGTTCGCGTGGGTTTCCTCCAGGTTCTCCGGTTTCCCCCACAAGTCCAAAGACATGCGCTATAAGTGAATTGGGTAAGCTGAAATTGTCCGTAGTGTATGTGTGTGAATGGGAGGGTATAGGGGATGGGTTGCAGCTGGAAGGACATCCGCTGCGTAAAACATATGCTGGATAAGTTGGCTGTGGCGACCCCAGATTAATAAAGGGACTAAAGCGAAAAGAAAATGAATAAATGATGAAGTTATTCAAAGAACCATTATTCATATAAGGTTAAGAACCTTTTCCTAACCTAAAAAACTACCTTTTTTGACTGTAAATAACCTTCAATCTTGAAACCTTGAACCTTGAAAAGATGCCATAGATGTTAAAGATTCTTCATGGAACTACTGATGACAATAAATAATTTTTATTTGTAAGAATGGGTTTACGTGAAACAATGGTACATTCATGTCTACTCAGTCCATGTCTCTATGTCAAAAAACAATGAAAACCATAAAAGAAATTCTAGTGACACCTACAAGCCAAATTGTCAATTTTCCCATTCAACTGACAATTGTAAAATGCAGCTGTTACCTCATCTAACCTTTATTCAGAAATCATAATTTTCACTTGAATAAAACATGAAAAACATTGAGGTAAGCTGACAAAAACATTTTCCCTTTCTGCATGTTGAGATCTGGTGCGAAAATGCCAGTGTATTATTATTATTAAATTGCAATGTTTTGATGTCCAGTGTAAAATCTGGGTCCTGGAACAAAACTAATTGCTTAAAGCACGTTCTCAATTGTCGTCCTCTCTTGCCTACTCACTCTGCTTTTTCTCCTTTTCTTCTCCGATGAGTGGAAAATTACCTCCCAGATACTTTACTTTTTTCTGTCCCCTGTTTGGAGGCTGGGGCGATGAAAGCGGATGAGGGAATAGAAGGTGCGAGATGAGAATTCATACGTTAGATCACAAGATCTGCCTGATAAACGGCAGCAGACACGTCATTTATCACCGGCCCCACTAGGGAATGGAGACTCTCTAACTACTGAGGGAAGAAACACATACTTTCTTTTCCACAAGGGCAGATAAAGCAAAGAGAGGAAGAAAAAAAAACTGCCAATCAGTCGAGCAAATTAGCTGCAGAAAATGTCTGGCGGAAAAGAAATATAAGTAATGTGATGTTGGTGTTACGATGTCACACTGATTCATTGCTTGGACCTGAAGTCATGCATATTATATATGGAGTGTGTGGAGTTTTCTTCTTTCTGATGAAGAAATGACACCTGCAGCCTTTTGGCTTGTGGAGATGTTGGATCGGGAAAACCTGTGTAATGGATATGATAATGGAGAAGAGATTTGCGAAGAGACCTGGCTAGTTGTCATAGTTTTGTGCTTCGGTAAATATATTTTCAGGAAATAGGTTTATATTTTGGGGCATTAAACATGCCGTTATGTGCTTCCTGTAAATGTTGAACAGATATTAATACAAAGGGATTTAGAAAACGGCAACAAAGAAGGTAAAACTTTGGGCAACATTTTACAATACTGATCCTTATTAATTAATAACTACACCGGAACAAATTAGTAACACCCCATTAACCACATAGTAATTACGGTTGTATATAAATTATTCATTCATTCATTCATTCATTCATTCATTCATTCATTCATTCATTTATTTTCCTTTGGCTTAGTCCCTTATTTATCAGGGGTCACCACAGCGGAATGAACCAACAACTATTCTAGCATATGTTTTACACAGCGGATTCCCTTCCAGCCGCAACCCAGTACTGGAAAACACCCATACACTCTCTCATTCACACACACTCATACACTACGGCCAATTTAGTTTATTCAATTTACCTATACCGCATGTCTTTGGACTGTGGGGGAAACCAGAGCACCCAGAGGAAACCCACGTGAACACAGGAAGAACATGCAAACTTCACACAGAAATGCCAACTGGCCCAGCCGGGACTCGAACCTGCAACCTTCTTGCTGTGAGGTGACAGTGCTAACCACTGAGCCACCGTGCCACCCTGTATATAAATTAATATTAATTAAATGTCTAATCATGGATTCAACATTCAGTTGCATTGAAAAAAATCCCACATTGTAAAAACCCTGATTAGCAAAATGTTGAAAGAGCAAAAATATCTAGTAGGCTAATACTCTAGCTTGGGCATCAACTTTGAACCAAATAAAACAAATAAATACAAATACATAATAATTCAAGTGATATTTTGAGGAGTGAAAATAGATATGTATACGTGTAAAATAAGCACATTTAAAATATGTGATATACACATACATAGAGTTGAAGTCAAAATTATTATTATTATTAAAAAAAAAGTGCTGTTTAACGTAGAGATTTTTTTCAACACATTTTAAAAACAATCATTTTTATAACTTTAATAACTAATTTCTAATAACTAATTTATTTAGTTTTTGCCATGATGGCAGTAAATAATATTGTTCCATTTATTTAGAAACTAGTATTCACCTTAAAGTGCAATCTAAAGGCTTAACTAGGTTAGTTAGGTCAAGTGGAAGTTAAGTTAATTAGGCAAGTTATTGAATAATAGTTGTATGTTCTGTAGAAAATAGATCGAAATAACTTCTTAATTTATATATTTCTTATATATTATTAGCCAAACTAAAATAAATAAGAATTTTTCCAGACGAAAACATTATTGGAAATACTGTGGAAAAATATGACTGTAAAATATAAGATATCATAAATATATATAATTGCATTTTTATTTTAAACAACTCCAGCAATCTTTGTTTCATCCATCCGTCCATCCATCCATCCATTTCATCCAGAGAAAACATTGATACAATGTTTTGTCTTAAAATCTCAGAAAATACAACCAGACCTATTCTCCTCTACATGTAGTATTATTTTTTTGTTGCCTTTTGTTTTACTCTATAACCCTAAAACATTACAATTGAAAATCAGGTAATAGAGACAATGAAAATGATGTTCAAACTAAACGACAGATGTCAGTTTGCTCTTACTGATCATTATGCTTCTCATTAAGAACGCATTAGAGAGTGTACTTTTTACATTCAGTTGTCAGCGGTGGCCAAGAAATGCTAAAGCTTTTTATTTTATTGAGTTTAGCTTGTTCTGTGAACATTCAGATCAATGGCTGGGTCGATGAGAGGGCTCTTTTGAACAGAACAGATGCAATGATGTGTAATCATGAAGCTTTTGATATTTCAGTAGTTAAAAATCAATACTCCTGTGTTATGGGCTATTTACAGGGGGGGGGGGATAAAAATAAATAAATAAACTAAAATGTTTTTTGCCTTTACTTTACATGAGAATCAGAGGGTAGATGTTTGCTTTTATGTTCTACACAATGCATGAACAACAAAATAAATAAGTAAACGCCAACATTCATGTATTACATTTAGGAAAAAAAAAAAGATAAGTGAACATACAGTATGGGATCTATTTCTTCATGTTCTTATGTAATAATTATTTATCTAAGGACATGGAATTATCACTGGTCATCTTGTACATGGCAATAAAATTATGATCATTGGCAGAGAGCTGGAAAAATTCTCCTGATAGCACAGTTTTTTTTTTACTGAGTTTGTCAGACTGTATAGTCTATCCGTAGCCAGGTCATATGCCTCTCACATAATGGGGCCTAATTGCAAGCAATTACAGGCTCCATTATAGAAAATAATGGTCACAATTTATCATCTTCAAAGACAGAGAGGAGTAAAGGGAGTTTGCGTGGTTAAAATGTTCGATTGCTTGGAGTTGTGATAAAAGAGAAGATATATTTACAAGAGCCATTGGTTAATGTGTTCATTTTGACATGAATGGATTTATATGGAGTTCACAGTCGGATTTATGTAAAAACTGCTTTGCTTTGTCGAGCTGCTGACAATAATGGATCAGATAAATGTGTCAGATTACAACGTGGGGGGTATTTGTAAACCTTTTGATATTGGATATATTTCAGATGAAGTAAATAATTAAGCAATTGCAAATTAAATAATTGTTATAAAAATTATTGAAAAAAAATGGTAAAACAATAACTGTTTGGATTTCTCCCCATTGGATATGTATTAATTATTGGTTCATGGTATTAACTGCAGTAACTCTTTGGATTTTAAAACCTCTTGTCACTATATATATTACAATATGATAAATAAAATAAGCAATTATATAAAATTAGAGAGAGTTAATCTATTTTAGCAAGTAAATCAATAGTGAAATAATTGCCATTTAGATTTCTGAACCATTTGTTATTGAATAAGTATTAACTTTTACATTTATTATGGGATTATGAGATTATGATGAATAAATTAACCAATGGAAGTGCTATATATACACACAACTACAGCCACACACATTAACTATGGTACATAATAGTACTTTAGATATGTTTAAAGTCATAACCGTCATAAACATAAATGGAATTAAGATGTGATGTGGAGATGTGGAGTATATTTTAGTCTCATTATTGAAGTGCAGTACAGACATGTAAACACCATAACCAAACTATTACCGTTTGTAGGACTCTTAGCCGCATTTTGTGACAGGCTAAGCCATACAAATACACATGACACTACATATAAATTGACACTATTCTCTGCACCTACCGAGTCAGTAAAGGACAACAGACACACACATCCCCAAGCCCGCGCACACGCACACGCACACGCACACACATACACACACACACGCACACACACACACACACACACACACACACACACACACAGTGAACTTCTGGAGACAAGTTTTCTTTTCAAACTCTATTAAAACAATACTTTCCTATTAGTCCTTACGTCATACTCGCATCCAGTAGCTTTGAGTTTGTCACGGGGGCATGAAATGTTGCTGAATGAAAGTGAAACTGCTGAAAAATTTTTACAAATGAAAAAAAATAATTTTTTGTACAATTTTTGGAAAGAAGTGCAGTGTTTGCATGTTGTACTGCATAGAATTCATTAAAATTAAAGCAAAGTAACATTCATTATAAGTTAATTTAAAAAAGCACCTAAATAGTGTTGCATTTTGTGATTTTTATTTTTGTTAAATAAAAGATATTATATTAAAAAATAAAAAAAAGATATTACATTCATATATTTTATCACTGAAGATTTCTTAAAAATTGTGTAAAAATCTCGTCTCGTTCTTGTGAACACAATCTCGTCTCGTGGAGTAAGTGTCTTGTCACACTCCTAATATATATATATAAAATAAATATATTCATTCATTCATTCATTTTCTTTTCGGCTTAGTCCCTTTATTAATCTGGGGTCGCCACAGCGGGATGAACCGCCAACTTATACAGCATATGTTTTACGCAGCGGATGCCCTTCCAGCTGCAACCCATCACTGGGAAACATTCATACACACTCATTCACACACATACACTACGGACAATTTTAGCTTACCCAATTCACCTATACCGCATGTCTTTGGACTTGTGGGGGAAACCGGAGCACCCGGAGGAAACCCACGCGAACACGGGGAGAACATGCAAACTCCACACAGAAATGCCAACTGACCCAGCCGAGGCTCGAACCAGCGACCTTCTTGCTGTGAGGCGAACGTGCTACCCACTGCGCCACCGCGTCGCCAAAATAAATATATATATTCTCTCAATAAAACCAGGAAACAACTTTCTGTAAAGTCAATAACTACAGACATTCAAACTTTTTGTGCCGTTTAGATTAGTTCAAGAATAGGGTAGAGAGCTTCATGGAACTGACTTCCTTGACTGCTGCATCCAGCATTCAAGCCTTACATCACCAAATGCAATGCCACGTGTCAGATACAGAGGTGTAAAGCACGCAGATGTGTTCTATGGAGTGACCAATCATGCTTCTGGTTTTGGAACACAAAATTCTGGGTTTGGTGGTTGTCAGGACAATTTGCCTGACTGTAAAGTTTGGTGGAAATTAATTATGGTGTGGTTTTGTTTTCCAGGTCTTGTGCTTGGTCCCTTTGTTCCAGTGAAGAGAATTCTTGATGCTTCAGCATACCAAGACGTTTTGTACAATTTCATGCTCCCAACATTGTGGGAACATTTTATGGATGGTCCCATCTTGTTCCAACACGACTGCACATCAGTACACAAAGCTAGGTCTATGAAGACATGGGTGAGTGAAATTGGTGTGGAGGAACATGACTGGCCTGCACAGAGTCCTGACGTCAACCTGACTGAACACCTTTGGAGCAGAGACTGTGAGCTGGGCCTTCTCGTAAAACATCAGTGCCTGACCTAACACGTGCTTCAAGAAGAATGGTCATTCCCATAAAAACACTTCTAAAACTGGAAAGCCTCCACAGAAGAGTTGAAACTATTAGAAACAAAGGGTGAATATTAAACCCTACAGATTAAGACTGGAATGTCATTAATGCATGTGCATGTAAAGGCAGATGTCCCAAAACATTTGGCAATATTGTGGCTGAATTTTCAGCATCATTGCCGCAGCCTTCAGTGTCACATTATCCTCTGGAAATCGTTCTTATATGGCGATTTGTTGCAAATAAAAATAGAAACTCTATTATAATTTATTAGGTTGGAAACAGTTGATCCTATTTTTGTCATTCACTGTGATGAGTAAAACAAATAGTAAAGTTATTTGAAATATACCTAAATTTTGATGTATACATATTTTGTGTTCACATGATGTCTTATGTTGTACAGGTATATGTTTGGCAACAGGTATTATGATTTTTGGTCCAAGGTCACATCTGTTAAATAAAAATATTAATTTCTTTCAGATGCAAAAAAAAAAAAAAGTTCCAGTGCTTTGCATGGCATGTAATGACAGTAAATGTGGACCAAAACAACACTGAACAAACAACACTGAGGTTCTACAAAGGAAAGTCTGTCACTGAGACATGAATGAGTAGATTTTAACATAATTTTCATTACATTACATTGTTTATTAGTGGGGGACTGTTTTCTCATTTCAAATGTTGTAATGCCTGCAGGGACAATGTAGGCAAACCCTGACACACACACACACACACACGCACGCACACGCGCGCACACACACACACACACAGTATTATTTTGTTTGAATAAAAAAGACAGTTGCACACATGTGCACACACACACACACATGCACACGGTGGAATTGGAAAAATTTCAATAGAGCACATAATTAGCCAGAGCCCTGCAAAGTCCATTGATTTGTCTTTTGTTGAGATAAATTATCTCTCCTACTTCTCTCCATGTGACATATGGCCCATTGAAAGTCAATAGGCTCCTGAGGGCCAGAGTTCCCTTCAGACTGTCATGTCTATGTAACGCTCATGCCACCATCATAATCAAACTCTAATGATCATACTATCATGTCCTGACATGATGTTTTGCTGTTCACATTTGGCTGAGATTAGAGGTAAAACTATATTTATTGAAAAGTAATTGAAACAAGTATTGATTATGTCACAAATGTGACTATGGAACTCAGCCATATGTGTGATTGTTTTTGGAAATTAAGTTTTATAAATCACATGAAAGCTGAATATTAAGTAATTATAAGGTTTCAATTGATGTATGGTTTGTTAGGATAGGACAATTTGTGCAATACCGGATAGATTGAAAATAATATAGAAAGATATGATAATTGTTTAAATGTCAAAACATCAGCCTAATTGTTATTTTAAAGTTATGCAGGTCTCCAGAATAACATGTGAAAGCACCTGATTAGTACTGCTAGCACATGATTTGGTACTGCACAAGTTTTGTCTCTGATTTTACAAAACAAATTTCCAGAATCACAGCTTTAAAACCACTTTAGTGTCCTTGATATAAAGCAATAGCAATAAATCATCAATTTACCCACCCTCAAGATGAAAATAAGGCATTTTTTGGAAATTCTATGTCTAAACAATGCAGTGTGGTGACCATGAATTATGTAAGGAATAACTGACAACGGGCCATTGAATTTTTAGTAAATAATGCAAACCAGAGTTAGTGATACAGCCATGACATGAAGTGGACTGGGGTCGCTTATTCCACTTATGCTATACAACACCTAAAGACAAAAATGTTCAAATTGTGCATATCTAGACATTTTTTCAAGGTTTTGTCCTCAAACTAATCAAGTGACTCTTACACAGCTCATTCAAATTCTCATTCATCTAATTCTCATTCTTTTTTTATGCTCTGATTTTTGACAGTTAGTAGTAGTTTGACAGTAGTTAGATAGTTGTGAGATAACTGAAATCCCTCAGTGTAGTGATATGGAACTATAACGCGGTCATGGAACAGAAATGGAACAACTTTAGCTGTGCATTTATCTGATAATAATCGCACACCTTAGAATTTTCATCAGCCCATCAAAATCAAGCACCCAGCAGTCTTGTAGTATATGAAATGATGCACACTTGAGATGTAACATCACCTCCTCAGGTGTGCATTATTTTTTAATAATTAAACAGCACAGCATCTTCTATTCCTTGCTTACTGCATCAATGTTTAATTGCAGTGAAACAAGAACACCATAATTTATCCAAACTTTTCATCTCATATGGAACCTGAATATAAAATGTATCATTTCTTTTTTCTTTTTCAAACTGTATCTTTACATCTGGCAATGCAAAGTGACTATTTATAATAATTATATTATTTTAAACATTGTTTTTATTATTATTAGATCTTGAATGTCTTTAATTTCAGTTTCAGTTAAATTTCCTACATGATTTTTTTTTAAATCCCTAGTTTCATATTTAAGCTTCAAAAGTGTTACAGTAGGTACATCTCATTCACACTGCATGCAAAATGATATGCCATGCACAGCACGCATGTATGCCAGAGACTAGAGACAATCTGACAGGCACCTTACTTTATCATCTTAAACATATTCTTGATATGCAAAGGATGGATCTTTATGAGATCAAAATTTCACTCCTGTGAAATATCAGACTCAGTGGTCCAGAAGTTGTTGTTGAACAGTCCAAGTTGCAAGTTGCAAAAGTATTTCTATTAAACACTCACATATTTTACACTCATACAGTTCCAAACCAGTTTGTTTTTTAAGTATGTATGTGCAGTGTTATATAATGTGTAATATTTTCATCAACAAGAATGGGCTGAAGTCATTTATTTCTATCTTTTGGTGTAGCGTGACAGTAGGAAATATCAGTTCGCATTTCCAAGCATTGTTTTTGCTATAAGATATTCTGTAATAATCCAGTGATATTTTATAGCCACACAGAGTCGGGCAGCAGCCAGCGCTCCACACAGAGATCTGATCTCACCATCATCCTGTCTGCCTGGAAAGACATAAAGAAACAGAACAAACTGGGACAGGCTGAATCCAGAACAATATATTCAAGACACATCAAGAAACCTACCTGTAAAACTACAGTAGTTTGAAGATTTAGGCACTTGTGTACCAACACATACAATTGACTTCAGTATCTATGAACTATACCAGGGAGTATATGACACCGACAGCTTTTGTTCCTTTTGACACTACTGATATTTACAGGGACATATTATCAACGAGTCTGCATGTTCTCCCAGTGTTCGTATGGGTTTCCCCCACAGTCCAAAGACATGCGGTACAGGTGAATTGAATAAGCTAAATTGGCCGTAGTGTATGTGTGTGAATGCAAGAGTGTATGGGTGTTTCCCAGTGTTGGGTTGTGGCTGGAAGGGCATCCGCTGCGTAAAACATATGGTGGATAAATTGGTGGTTCATTCCGCTGTGGCGACCCGTGATTAATAAAGGGACTAAGCCGAAAAGAAAATGAATGATTGAATGAGTACATAAAGTGCTTATTTACAAAGATGATCAAGAAAAACCTGTGTTATCTGTCATTGCGGCTATTTATCTGCTGCAAACGCAGGTCTGTGTAGGTCTACAGCACGGAGAATACAAATAGCCTCTGCAGGAGCTGAGTGAGGATCAAGTGAGCTCTACTAGTGCTCCTATTGGCTGTCGCTCAAGAAAGTCACTCATCATTTGCATAAAGCTGAAGGATTCTCAACTTGTCACTCGCATAGATGGAGGTCGCCGGAAGTCGCTCACTCTCTGTTGAAATGAATGGTCCCTTGTCACTTTGCCGCTGCGAGTTACTTGTAGTGTGAATGAGGCTTAAAAGTGTCTATGATTCGTAATTGAGTACATCTGTCTCACCTGTCTATTTCCATATGGACAGTTTTTCCATAATGGTCAGTTTGCTCGGTAGCTCACTTTGTAAGTTGTTGTACTTGTAAGGCAGAGCGCTGGGGTTGAAGAATGGTTCCACAAAAGAGATATCAAGGTAAAACTACATGACTGCGATGGATTTTCTTTTACATTTGCTTTTGAAAACCCTAATGGTTGAGTTTAGAGAAAGGTTTAGGTCAGACATTCACAAGGTGTCTGTATGACAAGCCCCACCTTCTTTTGAATATGCACAAAAATAATTAGTGCTGGCGTGTAAAACAAAAGGTATCCCTAGTAACATATTTTAAATTCACAAAAATTTAGACAGCCCCCTGTAGTGGACGAAGCATGCAATGAAACGTATTTTACATTTTGCAAAAATGTAGGCTTAAACACAATTTTTCCATTAACCTGGGTTGGAAAATTATTTAAAGTGATGATGCTTTCAAAAACAAATCTCGTAAATAGATTTTATTTATCAATTAATTTCCTTTAATTAAATTAAATCAACATTTGGTCAACAAACTTTGCATTGCAAACTACATTTACCCTAGGTGCATTTGTGCATGAGTTCTTCCCAAAGTAGACTTTCAAATCCAAATATATTTATAAAAAAAAAAGACTTTTGAAATTACCAGTAAAATAAAATGTTTACACAGTACTGCATGCATGTACTGTATTTATTTATTTTTATATTTAATTGTATTATATTTATTTATTTATATATTTATTTATTTGTGGAATAAAAATAATTTTTACTTTTTATGTGAACTGTCCCTTTAAAAAAGGTAAATGCTTGGTCTACTGTATGTCACAGAGGTCAAACAGCTGCGTTGCGCTGTGGGTGGGAGGTGTTTGGATGAAAATTCGCTATCAGATCACGCAGCGCCAACCTTTAGATCATTAATCAAAGAGCTGTTGATTCTGATAGTGTTTTATTAATGGCTTATCTGAGTAATATAGATCCATGGGAGGTGGAAGGGGTGCTGCTTCTTTCTGCAGAGAGAAGCACTTTGATCAGCTGCCTGATATGAGACACAGCTCAAAATGTGACCTGGGACCTGGTCATTGTGCGGTTTGACAGGCACAGAGAAGAAAAAAAGCCCACCTGCTGCTGAAATCACAGTCATACAGGATCTGTGCAACACCACTAATAGTACAGAAATCATTATTATTGCATTGAAATGCTAAGAAACACACTGACTGTCCAATAGGAGGAGAGTGTTGTTGAATGCTGAAATGAATATTCTGCTGAATTATAGATTTGATATGATGCATAAATGTTAGGCTTGCTGGCTGCAAACGCCTCTGCTTTGAATATTTGGTGTGTTCAACCAAAAATGAAATTCTTGCATCATAATGCTAAGCCTACTGTATATCACTGTATATTTTGTATGCATTTCAAAATATATTTTAATGCATCTGTAATGGATAAAATACGATTTTTCATACAACAAAAGTAAACATTGTGCAATGGGTGTCAAATGCATATGGCACACTTTTCTGGAAACACTTATACACTTATTAAATATACAGGATGTCTGGGTCAAGTGTGCAGCAATCTTAACCAGCCAAGGAAACAATCTGACTTTTAAGTTTTCCTAATTTATTGCCCCAATGCCTCTTTATCTGGACTTTTGGATTATTCTTTTGCCTGGTTAGATTGATTATTGTATTTTTGACCTTTTGCCTGTCTTTTAACTCTGCTTTTGTATTATGTATTCATAATTATTGTAGTATGTTTTAATAAACATTCTGTGTATTGATTTGAGCTCGGCAGTTCCTGCAACCTCATTGCAAGGGAACATTTTTCCTGTTCCTGGAAACAAAACAATATACATTTTAAAAATATATTTATATATTATCGAGAAGTAATTATGCAATCAATCTATCAACAAATGCACATATGCAACCTGTGCATACAAAGTACTGTACACACAGTTTTTTAAATATATATATAAGAATTTTTTTAAGGGTTTTCACCATCAATTGGGATAGGACAGTGGAGGTTACAGACAGGAAAGTATTGGGAGCAGAGAGAGGGGAAGGTTTTTGTGTGTTTGTGTGCGTGTGTGTGTGTGAATGCGAGAGTGTATGAGTGATTCCCAGTACTGGGCTGTGGCTGGAAGGGCATCTGCTGAAACATATGCCGGAATTGTAGGCGGTTCATTCTGCTGTGGCGACCCCTGATAAATATGTGACTAAGCCGAAGGAAAATTAATGAATGAATACATAACAATGCATGCAATTCTATACCATAGTATTGAATGTTCTACAATAATGAATTTTCTTTTTTGACTTTTATTAGTTGCCTGTCCATCCTTCTTCACTGTCTTTAAAAATGTACATTATATATAGCACTAAATAAAAGTGACTTGAATTAACTTATCTGGTAACAAGATTTGGGCTAACAGAACACATAATTGCTAGTAGTGTTAAATAGGTTTATCGCTATTTGAATAGTGACAACTCATTCACTATTGCTACATTTCAGCATTTCATGCAGTTGCCAGAACAAAGGGGATAAAATGTGTCAAACAGCCACAAGCCTGTTTAATGGTCTAGCACATTGAAGCAGGTCACCCAGTGCATTGTTCATGCAGTTCATGATCTATCATAATACAGAACTCCCTCTGCGCACATGCAAACACACACATATCCACATAGCAAATGTCAGTTTATCTGGGAATATAGCATCAGCTCAGACCTTCTGCTTGTGCCAGTAATATATGACATTATACACAGTCCCAGCCATCTGCTGGCGCTGCCTATTCCCCCCGCCTAAACTTTCCCTTTCTCTCTCTCTCACTTTCACCTGAGCCAACATCTCATCATCTCAGCCAAACAACCTATTTAAAGTGACATGTAATTCAGAGCAAGGATGGCTTGGAAAAATGAAAGTGTTCTTTCCCGCATGAGGGACATCATAGCTGTGGAGATGCACTCCCTGGCTCATTTGGGAAGATAGATTACTTTTGTTTACCACTAAGACTTTTCAGGTGAAAGCCTTCATGCCCCACAGACACTGAATTTGCTGAAGTGCATTTTTTTGGTCATAGATAATGCCTGTGGGTAATGTGATGGCAAACATAACCCCTTTTAACGCTCTCTTATACGGTTAGAAAGTGATCAATGTACTTCTATGGAGAACATAAAAGGAAAATTGCCAACCAGATTTGTGCAGAGTGTTTCATGTCTCACTCTGTGAATCATACTGCAGTGATGCTTGTGTAACTATCATGTATGGATTTCACACAACCAGCATGGCATAGGAAATATAGGCCGCTTTTAGCAGAAATATGCTGAAACATTTAAAAACAGTCACCGCTCTCAATGTGCAATAACACAGTGGGTCATTTGAGGTTCATCTGAACAAACACATCAATCTGAAGATAAAACTAATGCAGCTGTCTGAGGCACCGCAAAGGGAGTCGGCAAAAGCTATCTATGCATTTATGCAACTGGATTCATCCAGCTGAAACAAGTTTTTATTCAGTATAGATCGTAAATCTTAGTGCCTATGGTATATTTTAATATGAGCTCACAATGCTAGTTTTGAGTGACATTGCAAACGTACTGTATAAAAAAGTACCTGTGGTAGCATTGCAGGAAATATTCATCTAAAGATCAAATGTCAACTGACCCTCCTGGTCTGGAGCTGATGTTACACATATTTTTGAGAAAATAAACAAAAACTGATTCTATAGTTGCATCCTAAATCACACACTATATCAATTTATACACTAAACAATGTGTATCTGCAAACAAATGCTTTTCTTACCTAGATTTATTATCTTGTTTCTAGTCCAAATATCTAAAACTTCTTAAATCTAGAAGAAATTTCTAGACAAGCAAAACATGTATTGTTTTCAGAAATAATATGCCTTAATTTAATCTTGTTTTTCCTTTTGACATAAGATTATTTTTCTTACCCCATTGGCAGATTATTTTGCTTGTTTTAAGGAAACTTACTTCATTTTGGCATATTATTTCTTAAAACAAGACAATATGTTTTTCTTGTCTAGACAATTCTTCTTGATTTAAGAATTTTTAGATATTTGGACTAGAAACAAGACAAAACATCTTAGTAAGAAAAGCATTTTTTGAGATTAGTTTCATCCCAAACGAAACACGTTTTTTACTAATAAAAAATTTTAACAGTGTCTCAGTCACTCAATTTAACGGGTGATAAAATGGTGAAATAAATTACCAAAATACCAAATAGTACCTGTCATGACTACAACTGCATTCACCAACAGGAGAAGGCATAATGCCTTATGTTGGATAATTTTGCTTGCACAATCTAAAATAAAGTCCAAACTCCACCCCTTCTGCTACATGAGCAAAGCTGTGACCACTGAGTGCATGGAGTGTTAAACACTCCACACTTCTTTGTGCTTCTTCTTCTATGTACATCTTTTGAGTTTTTAAAGTGAATAGTGCATAAATGATATGTAAATGATTTGGGACGCACCTTATGTGGTATGCATTGATATGTTTCTTCCAGAGTTTCAACACAAGAGAAAACAAATAAGAAACCAAATGCTTACCTATTCATTTATGCATGTTTATATGATTACATAAAATAGTTTCTATCAACTGGCATGTAATTGCTATCAGAACCCTCACCACATCTTGATTTTGTCTAACATTGCACAAGTATATTTTTGCAGAGACTGTACATTGCATAGGTCAAAAATATGGATTTTTTATGCCAACAATTGTTAGAATTTTAATTTAAATCATGTTAAATTAAGTTATTTAGTAAATGTCCTACTGTAAATATATCCAAAGCTAATTTTTTTTGTGATTATTAATATGCATGGCTAAAAACTTAACTAACTTTGACGGTTATTTTCTTAGTATTTAGATTTTTTCTAACCCTCAATTTCCAGATATTCAAATAGTTGTACTGTCTCTCGACCAGATATTGTCCAATCCTAACAAACCATACATTGCATTACAAAACACAGATTTCAGGTGATGTATAAATTTCGATAAAAATGGGCACTTACGACTGGTTATGTGGTTCAGAGTCACCTATATATTACATTTCCTCTTTCCATTTGCACTGTTTTTAATTCACACCCATTTACTCCATTTTGTTCACCTATCTATGTAGTTGAAGTTAGTTAACACATTTCTTTATATGAATTGGTCAGCCAGTAAGTCAGTCAGCTATAGATTGATTTATCGACCTTTCCATTCAATAAATTGAATCCATCCATGCATGCATCAAGGCTTTTAAAGCTTAATTTCCTTTAAGTCTTTCAAACAACACTTTGTCATACCAAAACTTGAACATTTGCCTTGGGATTGCTTCCACAGTTAAATCAACCAGTTATACGAGTTTCATTGAAATTTACTTACATTTTAATTCTGTTTGTAGGCATTTTCAATTCATGACCCTGACGTTGAAAACTATTATTGAAAGGAATTCGAGTCTTATGTTGAAAGACTTGACTTAGATGTGGCCTTTAAATGTCTGAGACAGGTATTGTACATTTCTACTGTCTACAGTGCAATAGGCTGTATTTGTGATTGCTTCTACAGCCTATTTCACTGTAGACAGTAGAAATGTACCTTAACGTGCATTGTTGAAATCTTAAGCTGTGACCCTGGTTAATTCAACACTATCGTCATTCTGTCTGTAGACTAATTTCACCGACTCTATTTTACTTTTACATTGGAGGTCTTACCTTATTGTGGCAAGTTATTAAGTCATTTAGTCGTGTGTGTGTGTGTGTGTGTGTGTGTGTGTGTGTGTGTGTGTGTGTGTGTGT
>CAIGQV010017835.1:5364843-5377288 GCA_903798115.1 Danio jaintianensis | reverse complement strand
TGTGTGTGTGTGTGTGTGTGTGTGTGTGTGTGTGTGTGTGTGTGTGTATGTGCCTTGCATTCATTGCATTGTATGCATAGCACAAGTATAGCAATACCAGTGCATTTTGACCTTGTGAGGACAATCTTTTTGCACATTAAGTCACACAGAATTAAGTATTTTGAAAATGTAAAAATGCAGATTGTCCTGAGGATTGGTGTAGGAAGACAGAATATATACAGTTTGTGCAGTACAAAAATCATTATGTCTATGGGAAGTCATGATAAAAATAGCCATAGAAGTGTGTGTATACTGTATGTGTTTGTAATGTAACCTGAGGTTGTGGACAGAGTTAGACCTTGGTAGCTTTTTTAACTTTAGATTTGGGGACATTGGAACGAGTGCAGCTGGACTCGGAACAAAGGCCCTGAGCTTACACATTCATCATATGAGCAAGGGAATTGTGTGTTTTTTTTTCTCATGCCACTATATGTTCACAGTGTATATATTTATGTTTTGCCCTATTTAACACACTGAAAGAAGAACCAGCAAGTTCTGACTTAAAACAGAAGCCATGGATCAAAGCCTATCCAGTATATGCTCTTTGTTTGTTTGTTTTTTCAACAGGGTTACTGTTGTCTGATCAATTAGAAGAGATTAAGCATATCATGTCAGAACATCGTGAATGAATAACCTGTGGCATACACATACACCATTTTGTAGTATAAATAGTGTAGTGAAGTAGTGAATTTGCTGATGCAGCAGAAGAGGAGGAAATATCCGGTTCTACAGTTGGATTAATTTATTTCGGATTTTGCAAGAAAATTTATTTTTAGCCATTATGCCGCCTCCCTATGGTGGATGTGGTTGTACTCATGGCAGGTGCTACTTTGTAGTTTGGCAACAATAGTTAAGGTCTCGGTATACTTCAGACGAAATCAAAGAACAAACTGATGTAATTTCTTTCTGTCTTCAGCACCAGTCCACATTATTATAGTGCTCCGGTTTTTCCCACAGTCCAAAAACATGTGGTACAAGTGAATTGGATTAACTAAATTGGCCATAGTGTATGAGTGCGTGTGTGAATGCGAGGGTTCATGGGTATTTCCCAGGACAGGGTTGTGGCTGGAAGGGCATCCTCTGCGTGAAACATATGCCAGAATATTTAGCAGTTCATTCCACTGTGGTGACCCCTGATAAATAAGGGAATAGGCTGAAGGAAAATGACTGAATGAATGAACTTTGTCTGCTTTGACATGTGATTTCTTTCCCTGATTTGTTTCTCATTCCACTGGGGTCAGACATGAGAACAATATCCAAAACAACAACACTAGCCATATGAATACACTGGAGAGTTGAGTAGTAGAGCTGGTACAGACATATCACAGCGTATCTACACCTGAGATTTTAAAGATACAGAGGGGGTCGCACACCAGATGAAAGCTCACATCGTTCCACCATGTCTTTTCTATGAGTTTGCTCACACCAGCGGTGTCATTTGGTGTCTGTCCGCGGTAAATAAAAAACTATGTAAAGATGTGGTGCTCCATGGTGGCACTTTTTGTGGAGAAGGCTGTTTGCCAGATGTTTATGAAACTGTTATTCTCTCTCAACCTCCATCGTTGTGTTTAGGGGTACACTCAAGTAGCGTGCCACATTTACAACCACGCCTACGGCAGTGCAGTGGTGTAGTAGTGTTACTTTGTTTGAAGTATACAGAGGCCGTTAAATGTTGACTGGGAAACAGTTTTAATTTCCGTTAGTTAAAAAAAAAAAATGTGTTCCATTTGGGACAGCATTAAACTCATACATGACATGGTTCAGTGTGTAAGTGAATGAGCGCATTGTGTATAATGCATAGTGTGTGTCATACGGGCCACAACTTGCAAAACCTATTGTAACACTAACAAATGAACCGCACTAGTTTGTATTAGTTCTTTTTCACATTTATTTCCTACTTGCTAGCAAACAGAAAACTGCTACTACAGTATGTTGACATACAGTATGTTAAATGCATGCATATGCATTTTTTACTATGATGTCTGATCTTGCCGAAGGCGCCAAATGAGTCTAGCATCTCCTGGTGGCCCTTAAAATAGGAAGTAGGTGCATGATGCATGCATGTGTCTATATAAAGCCAACTTTTGCCCACATACCTGTCTGATTCAGTAACCCTTCATACATGTTCTCTGCCTCAGTGCCAAACATCAAATTAATCAAAAGCACAGGTGTTGCTGAATAAATTAGGGTGACAGGCACACTGGAACGGAGTCACAATCAGACAAAAACAGTTTGGCTTTTCCAAGGTTTCTACTTAAGGCTCTGTGGGCTTCTTCTGCAGAGATTAAGCAAACTGACAGGGTCTGCTTTGGGTGGAATGTGATGGGTCTTTGTGCAGGGGGACTCATGCTTGTCACAAACTATTTGGAGCACTTGAACTGTGCTGATGTGGACTGAACTGAAGGCACAGAGGAAGATATCATTATCTGTGCAGGGAGCCGCTCTGAGTGCCTCAGATGGTCTGTTTGGTTTATGCCATGATGTGAATTCAACTAGGGATGAGGCTGAGTCATAGACAGACTGTGTAAACCGCGGCAGACAGAATATAGACAGCAAACACCTGTGAAGGTGCGATATGTGTAAAAATGTATACGTACAAAAAAAAGGCAAGACAGCATTCTGTCAGATGATTTGACTGGAGCTTGCATAGTTCTGACATTATATTAGCAAACATCTGAAAGTGTTTATGCCTGTAGCTTCTGATCAAGGGGCTGCGCTTAACTAAACACACCTGCTTCAGTTTTCAGTCATTGTTATATGCAGGGTTGTTTATTTTTACCTTCTCTTTGTTCTCAGTTTAACGTTTCTTGTGTTTTGTCTTTTGAGCTCTGAATATAAACATTTTTATACACCATGACATTTATAAAGGATTATGTAGCGTAAACGTCTGGGCTGTTCAGTAAATCAAAGTAGCACTATTGTAGTTGCAAAACATTTCGTTTGGTGTGTTTGCTCCATGGTTTGCTCACTGATGTTTTGTTGCAGTGCTTCACAGATCAAACATTGTCAGACATTAACACCTGCATGCCAGCCCAGTTTGAGCATGATTTGTAAGTGGATACAATCTGTTGTTTGTATATATATAAAAAAAATAAAAATAAAAAATATATATATAATAATGATAATAATAAATAAATAAATAAATAAATATATATATATATATGTGCTGTCAATTGATTTAAAAAAATTATCGCAATTGAAAACTTAAACTTGTAGTTTTGGCTATTCAAATGTAAAATGTAAATTAATGTAAACTCAAGACAAGGAAATTAAAAATAAACTATTTAAATTAAAAATACGATTGTTTTTTAAGAATTTTTGTTTAACTTGTAACACAGGTTTCTTCATGTAAACAACATACCTCCAAAAAACCATCAAGATCCTCAAACTGTTGGCTTGAAAGCCATATTTATTACAGAAATAAAAACACAGGCATGTAAGTGCCATTTGATTTTTTTTTTTTTAAATCAATGCCAATAAAAAACCAAAATTATTTCCATGTTGGATTCTAAGTGGACTGCAAAACAAAAACATGAAGGAACGTGTAGTCTGGCACATTCGTTACCCACGACAAGTCAAGATTTTATCAAGACAAATCGCATAATCTGACATAGTGACTTTCGTAACCGACAATAAAAATCGTGTAATCTGAACGGGGCATAAAAGTCCTTCCTTTGTCTTATCCATATTTGTTTGCACGTTGAACACACGTTTGCCACAACACGAAATAAAAAAAACTGCAACCACGTTAATTGCGTTATTTTTAACACGTTAAATATTTCCAATTAATGGCATGCCTTAACACCTTATATATATATATATATATATAGACCATTTCAATGTGGCGATGTCACTGGCCCATGAACATTTCCTGCTTGTTGACAAACTATTTCTTAACTGTAACAAGAAGCAATTTAATCAAATCATTAAAACAACTGTCATAAAATAATTGATCAATATGTGGACCTGTAATAACTTACAGAGACAAGAGTCAATTCTGCTTCAGTATTTACTTGAAAGTTCTGGTACCAAACAATATTCTGATTACATCGCGGGTGGCTGGCAAACACACACATACAAGACATTCTTCTTCATTGCTTTTTAAGCATACACAAGATCATTAGTCTGCCCTCTACAGGTCATCAAGTCAAACCCATCTGACTATACAACAGGACCTTTTTTGGATTCTTGGAAGCTGTGGGAATTAAAAATGTAATACAGGAAATACGTTAGGACCATTGTTATTGTTTATATCCCTCACAATGGTCTATATATATATTCCATTTCTATATATTTATATAATTTATATAGAATCACACTTCCTGCCTCTTTTATACATTCAAATTTGAGTTACTTGAAATTTATTAATCAACTGACTGGCTGACTACTGAGTGACTGAATACTAAATTGATTGATTGATTGATTGAAATTTGTAGATATTATATATTTCAAATAGATTTCTGACAAAATTTTATGTAAATGAAACAAACAAAATTAAACTGTACACTTCCTGCCTTAAAGTCTCACTTATTTATATTATTGATTTTAATATTTAATTTGCATGGTTTGAAGAAAACGTTGTCTTTAATTAAAATAATGATATTTGTATTTATATTGTTTCATCCATCCCCACCCATCACTGACCTGCACAGAACCTTTTCCCCCCTCCTCATTCTATCAACAACAGAAACTGTTTGACTTAGAAAATCTAAGATCAAACAGCAATGTTTGTGGCTCTCAATTTTCCCTCTGGCTGTCAGATGAACTGTGTATTCATTTTCCTTCCAGAGATAACAAGAAGGTCAGAGACTGTAAATTGGAATTCATCAGAGTCCTTCCCTATGCACAAGCAAACAGATAGGCAGGATCACAGAGGTCCTCCATGTAGGAGCAACAGTGTACCTGACATGACCTTGTCTGTGTATCGGCTCTGGACGTGCAAAGCCCTGTAGAGGAGGAGAGTTCAAGAGCAGACCACCTTTCTCTATTCATCTGCATCCAGGTGAGAGCTAGATGATACAGTATATTAGATGGTTATGACTCTGATAAGCAGTATGTTTACATGGACATCAGTAATCTAATTACCTCCTTATTCTGAATAAGGCATAATTGTAAGCCACACTAGAACTAACAGAATACTAAAACTGCTAGAATTGCCATAACAGTCATTCATACTAGATTGTACCTAATGTCATTTTTGTCAGGTCATATTTAAAACATATTTTGTAATAAATTTGTGATATTTTGATGCTTTAAGTGAGGGTTTAGAATGAAGCTTTAAGCATCTGTTATTATTTAAGAGCTGCTATCCCTGAAGTTGTGCTTTCTTTGTGTCTGCATGGCAAAACAGGAGAACTGTTTTTATTTTTTCCCCTCTCACTGCAGTGTTGTTTTAATAGTCTAAATGTCAAGAAAAATGGATTGAAATGGATTTGCAAATACAACCACTGTGAATTTTGGATATGATTACGTCTAAATTTTTTTCACAATAAGCTACGTAATGCTTTAGAGCTATTGGAAACCTGTACAGTCACCATCAGAATCAATTCCATAAATATATTATTATATTATTTTGGGATAGTTAATGATAAACAATTGTATTCTTATCATGTGCCCATTTTATATGCTATATTACATTGATCGATTAATGGCATGTAATTCTGAACAGTTAATAAATAATTTTGATTAATTCCCTTCATAATGTCACATACGGTTTGTCTTTGTTATAAAACCATACATAGTTTTGATTGTTTCATTTATTTATTTATTTATTTATTTGTTCTTTATTTACGAAAAGCTTTGTGTAGTTTTTTTAGCCATGCTCTTTACTACTTGACCAATATTGGCCACTGCAAGATGTTTTGAAAAAGCATGTGGTTCCTAAATTAGAAAGAAGGGTGCAAGGGTTATTTGAATTCAGAAGGAGAGCTTTCCCAGTTTGTTATTTTGATATAGACAAATTCTCCCCTTTGTACCAGTGTAACGATGAACATTAAACCCAGATTTGTTTTTGAACGAGTTTAGCACAGCTTGAGGACATCTGCTTTCTCCTCTCTAGTTACACTGATTCCTGATGTTCACATTAGATCATTTACAGTAGCAGAACTTATTTTAAACCACCATCATGTACCCTTCCCAAATTGAATTAGTCTTATTTAGGAGAACCTGATTGCATTTTGTCGATATAAAATTACAAAATGATCATATTGGCCTGGTGCAGGACTGGTCAAGAGGGCTTTATTCTGGAGATAAAAATACTGGTTCCGCATGCACTGAAATCTATAAGATCAGTTTATGGCTCTTGTCATCTTTTGTTGTCGTGTCTATTTATTTACTGAAAAGTTTAGTTTAACATATTATTTTATCATTGTTATTATACAACCCCTCCATGACAGTGAGTCAAGGTCAATCAGTATTAACACTGTGGCTTGACATTTGGCATGCAATATCATTGCCTGACGTCCTACCAAATTTTATGAGGGCACTGCATATAAACATGGCCGTCAATCATCGGTCAATGTCTGAGCACCTATTAGGTTAAAGTTGGCATGAAAAGGAAGTAAAGATTTTTTCTGCTATCATGACACATCCACCTGAAATGGTTTCTGAAATTAGAGAAAAAAAGGCATGTTTTTAGGACAGAGCATGATTTTGTCCTTTGAGAACCAATTGGATCGTTGGAAGATTGGCATTGCAAACAAAATGGAGGACAATTGACATGCATACGCTCTGATAGCCCTTCCAAGGATGGAGGGAAGATTATGTTTTTTGATTAAAAACTGTTAGGGCAAATTAATGTAGTGCACAGATACCTTGTTTAACAAGCATTGTATGCATAAAAATAAGAAGAGTTAATCTTGATTTAATGGACCAAACCTAGATGGGCCTGTTTGATTAGAGGTCTGTGTGAAATGTGGAATGGATGGATGGATGGATGGATGGGTGGATTGTCAAGGGTGCGGATAGAGGTAAACGGGTCAGACACAGATGCAGGCCTCAACAAAGTTTATTTATAAGTCCAACAGACTCAAAGGACAAGAACTAAACTCAAAAATATTCAATCCAGAAATAAGGGAAAAGAAAGTCCTCTCAAAGGAGCTGGCACTGGGGCCCAGAGTTCACAACAAACAAAGTAAAAAAAAAAAAAAAAAAAAAAAAAAAATCGATAAAATAAAACTACTCCGAAGAGGAGAAAAATGTCTTTCAATGAGGTGCAATACCAGGCCCTCCGACAGGGGGCGATGGCTCCGGCTGCTGCTGAAGGAACCAGAGCGGCCGCGAAGGAGACGGAGATTTTGAGGCCGCCGAGAGCAGGAAGAGGACTAGGCTGGATAGTGGTGGAGAGTCTGATGGGCAGCGATACAAAAATAAAACTGGAACGGGCTTGGAGACAGACAGGGAGAAAAGCAACTATTAGAAAATCAGGGCAAGATGACGTCAGACACGAAAAGACAAACAAGACTAGACCGGGAGATCGTCAACCATGCGGAAGGAAGGGAAACAACGATCTGACACAGAACAGCGATCAACGGAGGTTAAAGTAGAGAGAGAAATCAAGGAGAACAGGTGAGTGAAATTAGCTTGATAGAATAATGGAAAGTAATAGAGCGGATGGGCGGGGTAAGCAGGAAGTAAACAAACCTGAAGTGAGTGATCAAAACAAAAAACTAGTAAACGGAAAAGACAACCCCACCATAACAAATAAACCGCCACAGGGCGACCTAGGGAGGGGGCTCACCTCGTCTCCGACGAAATTCCTCGACCAACCCCCGGTCCAGGATATCCCGAGCCGGAATCCAGCTCCTCTCCTCTGGACCATAGCCCTCCCAGTCCACTAAGTATTGGAAACCACGACCCCTACGTCTGACGTCCAGTAATCTCCTAACGGTATATGCTGGAGAACCATCCACTAGACGGGGAGGAGGGGGGGAAGGGGTCGGGACAGTGGGAACAAGGGGGGAGGAAAAAACAGGTTTCACCCTAGAGACATGAAAGACAGGGTGTACCCGACCAAGCGTAGGAGGGAGCTTGAGCCGTACTGCCAAAGGATTCAGCACCTTGGTGATCCAGTATGGGCCAATGAACCTGGGAGCCAATTTACGTGAGGTGACCCTGAGAGGCAGGTCCTTGGTAGAGAGCCATACCCTTTGACCACATACATACACGGGTGCCGGAGTCCGATGACGGTCAGCCGCTGCTTTGGTCCGTCTACTAGCCCGGACCAAGGCTTTCTTAGCTCTATTCCAGGTGCGACGACACCGTTGGACGAAAACCAAGGCAGACGGAACCGCAGCATCGGGTTCCTGTGAGGGAAACAGTGGTGGTTGGTAACCAACAGAACACTGAAATGGTGACATACCTGTGGAAGAGTTTGGTAGACTATTATGAGCATATTCTACCCAGGACAATTGTTGGCACCAGGAGCTAGGATTCTGGGATGCCAGGCAGCGGAGAGTGCGCTCCAAATCCTGGTTTGCCCGCTCAGACTGCCCATTGGTCTGAGGATGAAATCCCGACGACAGACTCGTAGAGGCCCCGATCTGTCGACAGAATTCCTTCCAGAACCGGGAGACAAACTGGGGGCCCCTATCAGAAACCATGTTGACCGGAAGACCATGGATCCGGAAAACGTGGTCCACCACCGCTTGAGCAGTCTCCTTGGCTGAGGGCAATTTAGGAAGAGGAATGAAGTGGGCCGCCTTGGAAAATCGGTCCACCACCGTAAGAATGACGGTGTTCCCCTTCGATATAGGTAAACCAGTTACAAAATCAAGGGCCAGGTGTGACCAGGGGCGGGAAGGGATGGGAAGGGGGTGAAGCAGACCAGTGGGAGGAGAGTTAGAACTCTTGTTCTGGGCACAAACTGAGCAGGCAACCACGAACTGCCTGACATCCCTGGCCATGGATGGCCACCAAAACCGCTGACGGATGGCTGCCAGTGATCTCCGAACCCCTGGATGACAGACTAACTTGGATGAGTGTCCCCACTGGATGACCTGTGAACGCAGAGCAGAAGGAACAAACAATTTGCCCGCTGGAACTCTCTGAGGGGACTGGCACTCTCGTCAGGCCTTCAGAACAAGACTCTCGATCTCCCAAGAGAGGGAGGCCACCACCACGCCCCTGGGCAGAATGGTGTCCTTTGAAACCCCCCTCTCCGGGATCTCGAACAGGCAAGAGAGAGAGTCGGGTTTGACATTCTTAGACCCAGGCCTATACGAGAGCGTGAAATTAAATCGACTGAAATAGAGAGACCAGCGGGCTTGTCTTGCATTAAGTCTCTTGGCAGAATTTATATATTCCAGGTTCTTGTGGTCTGTCCAGACCACAAAAGGCTGCTCTGCGCCCTCCAGCCAGTGACGCCACTCACCCAAAGCGAGCCTGACTGCCCGATTGCCTATGTCATAGTTTCGCTCCGTGGGGGTCAAGCGGTGGGAGAAGAAAGCACAAGGATGTACTTTCCCATCCTGACGAGATCGCTGTGATAGGACTGCGCCTACTCCGACCTCAGAAGCGTCTACCTCGACTATAAACTGGTGTTTAGGATCTGGAATAGATAAGACAGGAGCAGAGATAAAACGGGACTTGAGTTTATCAAAGGCCTCCTGAGCCTTATCCCCCCACCTAAACAGTACCTTGGAGGAGGTGAGTGCTGTTAAGGGTGCAGCAATCTGGCCAAAGTTCCTGATGAAACGGCGATAAAAATTGGCGAATCCCAGAAACCGCTGCAACGCCTTACGGGAGTCAGGAGTTGGCCACTCGGCAACAGCCCTTACCTTTGAGGGATCAGCACTGATCTCACCCGCCGAAATCAGAAACCCCAGGAACGATACTGACTGGGTGTGGAAGACGCACTTCTCCGCCTTAACGAACAGTTGGTTCTCTAATAGTCATTGCAGCACCTGGCGAACATGCTGAGTGTGTACCTGTAGAGAAGGAGAGAATATTAGGATATCATCTAGGTACACGAAGACAAATTGGTTTACCATGTCTCTCAGTACGTCATTAACCAGGGCCTGAAAGACAGCCGGGGCGTTGGTCAGACCAAAAGGAAGGACCCGATATTCAAAGTGTCCCGTGGGTGTGTTGAAGGCTGTCTTCCACTCATCCCCCTCCCGGATGCGCACTAAATGATAAGCATTCCGGAGGTCCAACTTGGTGAAGACTTGGGCTCCCTGCAAGAGTTCAAAGGCTGAGGACATGAGAGGTAAGGGGTACCTGTTCTTAATGGTGATGTCATTCAGCCCTCGATAGTCAATGCAGGGACGGAGGGAGCCGTCCTTCTTTTTAACGAAGAAGAACCCAGCTCCCGCAGGGGATGAGGAGGAGCGGATGAGGCCGGCTTTAAGGGATTCATTAATATACTTGTCCATAGCCTCTCTTTCAGGACGGGACAGGGAATACAAGCGTCCCTTGGGCGGAGAAGTGCCTGGGAGAAGCTCAATGGCGCAATCGTAGGGTCGATGCGGAGGCAAGGAGGCGGCCCGAGATTTGCTGAAGACCAGGTGCAGGTCGCGGTACTCCGCCGGAACCCCGGTCAAATCCACCGGCTCCACCTGTAACACAGTAGACAAAGCAACAGGAAAAGGGGCAGGACCAAGACAAGACTTAAGACATGACTGACTCCAAGATAAAACAGAACCTCCAGACCAATCCACGTGAGGACCATGCTGTACCAACCAAGGATGCCCTAAAATTATAGGGGCACCGGGTGAGTCTAGGAGGTACAGCGTGGTAATCTCACGGTGATTGCCGGAGACAATAAGACTTACAGCGGGGGTAATGTGCGAGACATTGGTGATTAGGGTACCATCAAGGGAATGAGCAGAAATGGATTCAGGAAGAGGGATGGCCGGAATTCTCCATTGGGCAGCCATAGAGCGGTCCATGAAATTGCCCTCGGCTCCAGAGTCAATAAGGGCTAAACTAGGGCTGGAAAATCCTTCATACTGAATCCTAACAGGAAGAAGAGTGCGAGATGGGGGGGACGAAAGAGGAATAGCGCCCACCAGGATCCCTCGTCTCACTGGTGGGCTTTGGTTTTTACTGGGCATGTCGCAGCAAAATGTCCCGGCTTGCCACAGTACAGACAAAGGCCCCGAGCCAATCGCTGCTGCTTTTCCTGAGGCGTCAGATGGAGACGTCCCACCTGCATGGGCTCAGGCTCTGATGGAAGAGCAGTGGCAGAATGGGAATAAGGATCCTCCCTGCTGGCTGAAAGATGGAACAATCTACGGTGGTCCCGATGGCGAAGACGAACTTCTATGCGAAGCACCAGATTGATGAGGCACTCGAAGTCTTGTGGCAAGTCCTCATTCAAACCCGCCCGGAACATGGAATGACAAGCTCCCTCGTTCCAATCACATGAAGCTGCCAGGGTCTTGAATCTTATGGCATACTTCGTGACAGACTGGCCTCCCTGACGAAGGCGCGCTAGTTGATCTGCCGCCTCCTGGCCCCTGGCAGATCTGTCAAAGAGTCTACTCATCTCTACACGGAGATCATTGAAAGAGGAACAGCATGGTGCTCTGGCCTCCCAAACGGACATTCCCCAGTCGCGAGCTCTGTCCGTGAGAAGGGTAAGCACGAAAGCCACCTTTGTCTTCTCTGTGGCGTAAGTACGTGGCTGGAGGGCGAAAACGACCGAACACTGAGATAAGAATGCCCGGCATGAACTGGGATCCCCGTCATAGGTGGGAGGATTGTTGCAGCGCGGTTCGGGATCCTGACAGGGCGCTTGGGCCCCCTGCAGAGTTTCAAACTGAAGCTCTTGGAAGCGCGTCGTGAGGTCAGCCACCTGATTGGTTAAGAACTCCACTTCTCTGGAGGTACTGGAGAGTCTTGTCTCGTGTTGGCCCAGCAGAACTCCCTGTTGAGCCACAGCGGACCTGACTGGATCTTGACCTGCTGTGTCCATCCGGGTCAGATCGTACTGTCAAGGGTGCGGATAGAGGTAAACGGGTCAGACACAGATGCAGGCCTCAACAAAGTTTATTTATAAGTCCAACAGACTCAAAGGACAAGAACTAAACTCAAAAATATTCAATCCAGAAATAAGGGAAAAGAAAGTCCTCTCAAAGGAGCTGGCACTGGGGCCCAGAGTTCACAACAAACAAATTAAAAAAAAAAAAAATCGATAAAATAAAACTACTCCGAAGAGGAGAAAAATGTCTTTCAATGAGGTGCAATACCAGGCCCTCCGACAGGGGGCGATGGCTCCGGCTGCTGCTGAAGGAACCAGAGCGGCCGCGAAGGAGACGGAGATTTTGAGGCCGCCGAGAGCAGGAAGAGGACTAGGCTGGATAGTGGTGGAGAGTCTGATGGGCAGCGATACAAAAATAAAACTGGAACGGGCTTGGAGACAGACAGGGAGAAAAGCAACTATTAGAAAATCAGGGCAAGATGA
>CAIGQV010017835.1:5335699-5349847 GCA_903798115.1 Danio jaintianensis | reverse complement strand
TCTATCTATCTATCTATCTATCTATCTATCTATCTATCTATCTATCTATCTATCTATCTATCTATCTATCTATCTATCTATCTATCTATCTATCTATCTATCTAAAATGTGCTGCAATTTATACTCCAAAGCAAATATAATGCTAATATAATGCACTTATTTTTCTGGAAAATATAATATATAAAGTGAAAAATAGAGCTGGAAAATTTCCACAATTTATTTAAAAAGTTATTTACAGTAAGTTGTAAGTTTAGCTTAATGTTTTGAGCTAGAAGTCTTAATTCCGAGCTACAAAAAACACTATACCACCACCATGTGACATTATATTATATGTGACCCTGAACACAAAGTCATATGTCATGTGTTTCAATTATTATTATGATTATTTTTGAAAATTGAGATTCATACATCACCTCAATTCTGAATAAATAAGCTTTCCGTTGATGCACGGTTGGTTGGGATAATATTATATTTGGCCAAGATATAAAAATAATATACTTCATATGAGTTTTCAATTGAAGATTATCCTTCCTTAAAGGAAGATCTTTTTGGACATCACCTAGTCTCTCAAGTCACCTAGAGTTAAACAATTAAGTTTTACCATTTTTGAATCCATTCAGCCGATCTCTGGTTTGGCGGGAGCACTTTTATCTTACAGTATCTTAGCATAAATAACTGAATCAGATTAGACCATTACTATCTCATTTAAAAAAAAAAAAAAAAAAACTTAGTACAGTCTTGGTAGACGATGTAACAGAAAAGTTACATTTTAAATAGGAAAATTATTGAAACTCTTTTTTGAATCTGTTTAAGAGAAGTGCTAATGGTCTAATTTGATTCAATGATTAATGCTAAGCTAAGCTAAACATGCTCCTACCAGACCTGCAGATCGGCCGAATTGATTAATTCCTATTTTCCAACATTCTGATTTTTATTGCCATAAAATAAATAATAATAATAAAAAATTTATAATTTTCACTCATACAATGTATTTATTTATTTTTTACCCACAAACATATCCTTGCAACATAAGACTGGTTATGTGGTCCAGAGTCACATATATGAACTTTAGAAACTCGCTAAGACTGGTTGGTAATCATTCGGGGTCTTAACAGTAGAGTCATTCAGTGCCAGGATGCAGCAGTCAGACTCAACTCACAGTGAACTGAGCACACATTCACTAACACACACTGCATAGTTCCTTCTGTGAAATGTGATGCCACCAAATGATCTACTGCGTCTTATCTAACGCTGCACTGCAAGAAACATTGCAATCCATTGCTGCCTCTCCGAGCAGCTACACAGTTGTGACTTTTACGGACAATCATGGTTTTGTGTAAGTACTGTAGCATGGCTCTTGTGCCCTGTGGTAATGGAATATTCTTTATGTTTGTTCTGATCAAGCAGATGCAAACTGAACCATACCAATTGATTGACCTCCTTTCGAGCAGTCGTGCGTACAGTACTAGCCCCCCATGTGCACAGAACGTTCAGAGCTTATCGGCTTTACTCCCTCACTAGTGTTAACAAGATGTTGTTATAGATTGTTTATGAGATAAAGATGCATCCCTTATTGCCTTGTTGCACATCATTTTAAGTTAATTGTATGCGGGTGCAAGCTTATGATCTCAGTGCAAGTGAAATACTTTTGTTTACAGTGTGAGACTATTACATAATTACAGCGGAAACAGATGACAAATAACCTTTTTTTGTTTCATCTGGCAACATTGTTTCTATGCAGCTTTATGTTTCGAAATATAATTTTTTATATAATGTGAAAATTATTATTAATTAATTATTAATAATTATTAATAAAAAACGCCAAGGCATTTAAAAAAATAAAAATAAATAAACAAACAAACAAGTAAATAAATGAATAAATTAATGAATGCATGAATTAACAAATGTATATATATTTTTTTATTTATTCAAATTATCAGGATTTGTATGAGAATTATTTGATGAATAAGATAAGTGAATGTTACAGAACAGTGTTCTATTTAAATGTCTTATAACAATACAGCAATACAACTTTTAGGAATTTAATTCATTTAATAATAATAATAATAATAATAATAATAATAATAATAATAATAATCATAATACTAATGATAATTGAATTGAGGGCAGCACGGTGGCGCAGTGGGTAGCACGTTCGCCTCACAGCAAGAAGGTTGCTGGTTCGAGCCTCGGCTGGGTCAGTTGGCGTTTCTGTGTGGAGTTTGCATGTTCTCCCCATGTTCGCATGGGTTTCCTTCGGGTGCTCCGGTTTCCCCCACAAGTCCAAAGACATGTGGTATAGGTGAATTGGGTAGGCTAAATTGTTCATAGTGTATGTGTGTGAATGAGTGTGTATGGATGTTTCCCAGTGATGGGATGCAGCTGGAAGGGCATCCGCTGCGTAAAACATATGCTGGATAAGTTGGTGGTTCATTCCGCTGTGGTGACCCCAGATTAAATAAAAGTCGAAAAGAAAATTAATGAATGAATAATTGAATTGAAACATACATTAGGTTACACTAGAAGAAACTCACTTATTCATGGACCATGTATTTACAGTGAAGTTCACATATTAATTCAATTTTATTATAAGTTTACTTTGTTTATCGGTGGATTTCCCAAGTCCGATTGGAATTATTTAGATAAACAGGTTTGTTGTTCAGCTTAAGAACTTAGTAGCTGAGTGTTAGCATTACAGCACCTGATTTTCTGCTGAATGTATTTTATGAGTCTTGTTTTTTTGGCCATAGTTTACAGGCACATTTCCCAGCAGGGCAAAACATGCAAAACATGCTGAAAATGCAGTCAGGTGCAACATTATGAACAGAGGTGAAAAAATGAAGTATAAACCCAAACATTATAAGATGTGGACAACTTGTAGAAAAATTGATGATTAGTTTTTGGATGATTTGATTTTGAATAGTTTTATGATTCTGATTATGAGTCAGATGTTTTTAGATGGCAATATTATTACAAAATCACTTTTGATGTGCGTCATTGCTTATGACGTTGTAATAATGGTTATTTGGCTAATGTAGATTAATACAATAGTGTGAAAACATGTTTATTTGAGGAAAACGCATTTGCTGGCTACTTAGACGAGATATGATTTAAAAGGATAGTTCACCCAAAAATGAAAATGTACTTATTATTTACTCCGTTTCTTTCTTTATTCTGTTAAACACAAAATATATAAAAAGTTAAAAATCTGTAACCGTTGACCTCAATAGTATTTTTGTTCCTACTATGGAAGTCAATCATTACATGTTTCTAACTCTTTTTTTCCCCCCCAAAATATCTTTTCTTGTGTTCTAGGGAAAAAAGAAATTCAAGCAGGTTTGTGACAAACAAAGGCTGAGTAAAGTCTACTTTTAGTCTACTTTTTTGTATTGTTGTAATCACAGTTGCTTCAAAATGTATTTCTTACATAGTATCTGCCCTTGTATGTTTTTCAATAAGGAATTCACATAAGTGCAGAATTCAGTAACTGAGGTTACAACCAAGTCTAAACACACCTGATTGAAAATTTAGTTCATAACCTCAACAGAAATATGTGCGATTGGTTTTAATACTCATCTGAAGAGTATATGAAATTCTATGTGGAGCTTGGCTTATTCAGGCAAAGTACTGTCAAAATTCTGAAGAAGAATATTTTCGAGGAAATGGTGATCACACTGATCTTCCGTGCTCCCCCTGCAATACCTCTGCACCCCACTAGCGGGCGCCTCACACTTTGAGAACTACTGCTGTAGCCTAAAACTGGTTGACCACTGAAGCTATGCAGAGTTGTGCCAGGTCAGTATCTGTGAGACACCTCTTGGGAAAACTGTGATGCTGCTTATGAGAACAACAGCGGTGCTCACCCTGTGGTCTGTGATGGCCCTAATGCCCCAGTATAGTGATGGGGCACTGAACTGTAAAAAGCACTGTCCTACAGATTAAATGTAAACCGAGGTCCTGATTCTGTGTGATCATTAAAAACCCAATGGCAATTCTCTTAAGAGTAGTGGTGTAATGGTGGCATGCTGGCCAAATTCCCTCCATCGGCCGTTATCAATCTTGGCCTCCTAATAGATCCCATTCATTCATTCATGGTTGTATCACTCTCTCTCCTCTAGCTGTTGTGCAGTGAGTTTACAAGAATGATCCCCTGACTTGATTGTAAAGTGCTTGTTGTACATTAGTACATATGGCTCGGCATTACTTGGGTTGGCTCGTTTTGCTTTTGGCTTGACTCGGATTGCTTTTCCACTACAGTTTTACCACTTCAAAGTAGGTGAGCTCATATACGAATCTATAGTTGCGCTGTATCTGCTGCCATGACGTCATCATAAATGAGAAGTCAAAAACCCACAACAACAATGAACCAAATTGATTGAAAAACTTTATCCCCTTTACCCCATCAAGCTCCCACTGGATCTGCTCCTTGATTACATACTACAGGAATGTCTGTACTTCCTCTACTGACTACAATGCAGCTTTTTTAACTCTTTTACAAGTACGTTTTAAATACTCCCTCTGACCACCCTGCATGAGTTTTTTAAATGTGACCGTTATTTAGAATGCATCTCTTTAAAGTTTCCATGGCAATGTGTCAAGTGTATCACGTGACACACCACAGCTCCAATGATTTAAGTATATAGTGTCTCTTTTTTCTGCAAATATTGACAAACGTCCTAATTATATTGTGAAATATCTGATTGTCTGATTCTGTGATATGTCATCATTTAAACAGTTTAATATTGATCATAATATTTGAGCTATCCTGGAGGGTGATGGTCACCGCCATGTTGGTCTGCGCTGCAGTGAAGAAATTAGAGCTGCTGTATTTACAACAAGTTAATTCATCAACCTCCCCAGAAAAAACATCAAAGTACGTGGTAGGGGTTGCACCATCTAGTCGACTAATCGACTAGTTGACTTTAATGCCCTGCTGTGACACTTTTTGATTGACGTCGACTAGTCGCGCTGCGCAGATCACGTGTTTTTTGACCTGAACTACATGGCAGCTTTACACACTAAGGTGGTTCACTGAATAAAACTGCCCTCAGATTATTAAAAGTAATTTTTTAAATGTTTTATTATTATGTCAGCATCAAAGATTCACGTGAACTTTGAGTGAACTTTAAATCGTCAAACAGATTTAAATCGTCAAACCAGTTAGATCACTCCATGCAAATACCCTAGAGCATATGCTAGCTAATCATGTTTACGCAACCCTGGAAAAGTAATGTTATTGACTGTTGCCCTTTGCGAAGTGTAGACGGGGACATATTTTGTGAATGAACCTTGAAGCACACAGAAACCGTGAAGTGCGCAGCCGCGGAGGTGTGAAACTTCACAGCACATGTAAACATCATCCCAGGTGAACACGGTGAAGATGTGCAGCGAGGAGACATCAGATAAGCAAGATGAGCCATCATAGCTGTAAAATATGCATCTGTGCAAGTCTCTGACAGTGTAATATGGCTTAACGTTATAGCCTTTGTCTTTTGTGCTTTATGTTATGAATAACTTCACATGAATCTGTGTGCTGAGGACGTATGCATTATTTCTGCACTAAAATATCTGTCATTGTTACATTCTTACTAGAACGTGCAGTGATCAATGTGTTGACTGCATTTATTTAGCAGTAAAATTAGCCCGGGTGCTAATGTTGCACTATTAACGAAATTAAAGTTTTGACAATGCATTTGTTTTGCACTAAAATCATTGGTAATGTTGCATTGTTTTTGCAACGTGTTATGAGCTGTCAAACAGCATGTGTATATATTTCCTGCAAATAAATCACAAATTGTGGCATGTTGCAAAACATTTGCATCTTGTGTTTTATTGATGACGTCACCAGCGACTAGTCTATGTCGACTCAACAATGATTACATAAAAGTTGACCTCCAAAAATCATTCAACCCCTAGTATGTGGCTGTTTAACTGAAAAAAAAATAGAGTAAATGTTCTAGTAACCTAAACAATGTGTATCTGATTATGACAAAACATTGTCCGTTTTTGTTTGGAAATAAATATTGCTTGTGTAGACATCAGCGTGTATTATATAAACCAAAAATATTATCTTTTGCTAGTACTTATGTGTAATTAAGTGTCTGAAACCTAAAATAAGCCTAAAATCTGTTTGAAAACACTGATAAATTGTGATTTATGACAAGCGCCGTGCACATTATCTGTCTCAGTGTGAGCCATCGCGGGAAAGCAGATTTGAATTTAGCAGCTGATCATTGTAACCTTAGCTGAGGAGATACTGAAAAAGTACCAGGTACCAGACAGTGGAAACCCCAAAAGTGAGCTGTACTGACCTGTATATGCAGTGGAAAAGCACCATCAACACTATATAAAACAAGATAAAGTGACTAAATTAATCAACAATAGTCACAGTACAAGTCAGAGCTCTCTAAAAAAACATTTACAAGTTTTAGTTATGAGATTGTGAATGATTTTTATTATTTAGAACCTACGGTAATTTCAATGTCAACACATCGTATGTTTTTTTAAAACATGCAATTGATTTGCAAATGGTTGTAAAAGTTTTTTCTTGCATTTACACTCTGACCAACAGGCATTCAAATAGTTTTGAGCACTTGGAAACAATTGTGCAAATGCTTCAAAAAGCTTTATCACTGGTACTTGCATGGCAAATAGCTGCCACGGGTATTACATTACATTATAAATGTTTTGTCCAAACATTTTAGAAATGAATATGAATATCTATGTTTTTTCTCACTCTCCATCTGCTTGTCTCTGTAGCCATCCATCCATTCATCCATCATTGTATCTGCTAAGGCTAAATAAGCATGAGAACACTCTGTGCCGGGGTAAAGGGAAGTGTACTGTTTACCTTTGGGTCCTGAGAGCCGAATTCATTCGATTCTCCACCAACATCATAACAATAGATTAGATAGTTGACAAAGAGTAATTGCTTTCTGTAGTATGTGTGCAACACTGAGGTGGAAAGGCAGTTCAGAGGCATGACCTGATATGGGAATAGTATTAGATTTCATTTAAAGGCTCCAGTGTTTCAAGGCTGCGCATCCTCTGTATTTATATGTGTGTGTGTAGAGTGCAGTTCATAGGCAGATGAAAAGCTCGCTGTTGCTATGTGAGGTTATGCAAGCTCTGTACTCCAGTCTGTCTGAGGTTCATCATGAATAGCTTGAATTTAAACACTAGGGAAAATGATCTTGGCATACAGAACAAACTGTTCTAAATGTCTCCTAATGGATGTACATGACTGGTGTGAGAAATAAAAGATATCCGTCAGTACTCACATTCATTTCAGCATCAGTTGAGGGACGTACTTTTGAATCTTTGTTCATAGGTATTGTATAACGTTGTTCCACCAGTCACACTGAAGTTGCATGATGAAGTGTTGATTTATATATGGTGCTTTATTTAAATATTAAATTATTGATAAAAAATTTTTTGTGTGTGTTATTGCTAACATTGTATTATGAGTGCATTTGTCAACAATTGAGAATTGTTTTTTCCTCAATAACATCTTCTCATTTGTTCTAACCAGCAGTTTCTAAGGTTTTCCCATGACTTTTTACATGATTTGTGATGGATATGGACTTTTAATAAGCATTTAATAGAAACTGCACCCACAAAGTGATTTATAGCTTATTAATATTTATACTCATTACTGAGTTTTCCAATTCTTTTCTATGACTTTTACAGCCTTGGAAATGACAGTTTTTGAAAGACTTAAAATGAGACACATTTATTTGACGAGCTAAATAGAGCATAGCTGGGATGACATACACTACTTTTCCAATTGTTTTGGGACATCTACCTTTACATGCACATAAACTTTATTGAAATCTCAATCTTTATCCGTAGGGTTTGTTATGGAGTTTGCCTACCCTTTGGAGCTATAACAGCTTCAACTCTTCTGCGAAGGCTTTTCACAAGGTTTAAGAGTGTGTTTATGGACATTTAAAAACACATTTGTTGCACAAGGCCTGACACACAGTCTCTACACTAATTAATCCCAAATGTGTTCAGTCGGGTTGAGGTCAGGACTCTATGCAGGCCAGTCAAGTTACACCAAACTGGCTCATTCTTGTTTTTATGGACCTTGATTTGTGCATTGGTGTGCTGTCATATTGGAACAGGAAGGGGCCATCCACAAATTGTTCCCACAAAGTTGGGAGCATGAAATTGTACAAATAAATGTCTTGGTGTCCTGAAAGGGTTCCTAACACAGGAACTAAGCGGCCAAGCCCCCCCGCCCTTTCTTGCTTTCAATTGCTTCCATTTTGATATATTACCGCTATCAGCTGAATGTGAAATATTGAGCAGTACAAAAAACTCACAAATTGACTTATTGCAACTCATGATTCCACGCTTTAATTTACTGAGCTCCTGAGAGCAATCCATTGTTTTCCAAATGTTTGTAGACACAGTCTGCTAGCTGCTTGATTTTATACACATGTGGCCATGGAAGTAATTGGAACACCGGAATTCAATGATTTGAAGGGGTGTCTCAAAACTGTTGCCAATATATGCTGCATTCCAATTGGAAGGGCTCATCTCTATGCCCTAATCCCTTCGAAAGGTTTACCCACCAGAGTGACAGCTTTAAAGGGATAAAGGGTGTATGGTTAAAAAAAAAAAAAAAAAAAATATTCAGAATGACAGGATCAAGATGTGTCCTCATTACACTTTTGTCCTGGTCGACACCCAAAAAACAGAATGATGAATACATACATTTATACGTAAAGCTCAGTTGTCCTTCTGTGACACCAAAGAACTTCCCTGCGGAAATGATCATGGGGTATATATATATATATATATATATATATATTCATTCATTCATTCATTTTCTTTTCGGCTTAGTCCCTTTATTAATCAGGGGTCGCCACAGCAGAATGAACCGCCAACTTATCCAGCATATGTTTTACGCAGCGGATGCCCTTCCAGCTGCAACCCAAAATTTTCTATTTTTTGGAATGGATTTTTATGTTAAATGCCTGAAATAAAAACAAAAAAACCTCAATATATTTTTATATTTTATTTAACAACATAAAATACAACAGTATGCACTTTCTGTAGGCCGATCTCCGGAAATGAGTTAGCATTTTAGCAGCCTGAAGTAAATTTGTTTATTGTTATTGTTGTTATAAAATAAGGTATGTGGTTAAAACAACTCAAGATCTTTTCACATTTTATTGGATGACCTAAAATATATCAATACTGTACTTTACAATGACAAGTTTGAATCATTTGAATGTAATTGAAATGTTACAAATTGATTCCCTAACAAATTCACAAACACGCAAATGGTAGCATCTCAAACAAGACAATAATGCATCTATGAAATTATAAGAGACAGTAAAGATCAATTGATTGTTTTTGTAGGTCTCCAGGCGATGCGGTTTTCAGTTCACTTCACCTGTCATCCTCAGGTAGTTCACTGGTTATTGTCACGTCACAAATCACATCACTTTTGAGTCGTCTGTTCAGCTAGCGGCAGCACCATTGATTGACAGCTGATGGTGTGGCTGGTGTTCACACAAACATATTCATTTCTTTAATTTTTCTAAGTTTCATGAAAAGAAAAAAAAATGTATACTGGCCAGCCTTTCTGTGTCTGCATTGCCAGTCCAATACAAGCACATTTTCACTGTTTTTAATGTCCATTTCGATGTTACTTTATTATACCTGCTTAGTATGTACTGTTTGCTTGACAGAAAGCCTGCGAAGGTTCAAGTATATTCAACAAATTTCAGTGTCAGTTCAGGTTGTGTTCATGAGTACACTGTGATTCTACTATCCCTTTAAATAATTGAAATAAGTTATTTGGTTAAAGCAAGCTTAAACACATTTTTACACATTTTATTTGACAACAACAACAAAATACATCAGTACATGTCCTTGTCATTTTCTTTCTTTTTCTTTCTTTCTTTCTTGCTTTCTTGCTTTAGTTACAACATAGGCTCATTCTGAAAACGTGACCCTATATACATTTCTGGAGATCGCGAATTATGAAGCCAGAAGTACGTATGGCTGCATTTCGTCTTTAAAACAAACGCTAGGGGGCGGTATGACGGCGTTCCTTTTTGTGCTTACCAGCTGACCACTTACCTTCATATGGACGGCTTTCCCGCTGTTAACAGGTTGACCAGTAGCTCGCCATGTACGTCGGCAGACTTGAGATGCAGAGAGGAGTTGACCATGATGACGGGGTCCGACTCTGGCAAAGAACGGTTCCAGAAAGCAGGTAAGACAAAAACAAAAGCCAATAAGTCAATAACAGGGTGAGAAAGTGGTAAAATCTGAAAACGTGGTAAAAATCAGGCGAGGGCTTTTCTTTTTCTGGATTGCTTTTTAAAACTGTCGGTTGGGTTTAGGGAAGTGGGTGGGCGGGTCAATCCCTGCTTTTAAAAACACTATTGGTTGGGTTTAAGGAAGGAGGAGGGTGGGTCAGTCGATCGGTCTGTCACGTATTTGTCGCTCTCCAGAAATGTATATAGTGGTACGTTTTCAGAATGAGCCTTGGTAGTTTCTTTCTTTGACATGCTAACAAGTGACTAAAAGAAAATAGAAAGGTTGTCCTGAACATCAAAGAGGTAAACTCATCAACTCCAGTTCAACCACATTATTTTATAATAGTCAGGGAAACTGTCAGTTTTAGAACTGTCAGCGAAAAAGTGTAAGATTAATAGTGGTGATGTTGAAAACGTGTTAGTGTTGTAGATCATTTATAGCCTACCTTTAGCTTTTTACTACTAACAATTGTATATATTCTTCAAAAATCATACACATAAATGTATTTTCTATGTTTCTTTAACTTATTTTAATAAGTTATTCAGGTTTCAACTAAATTTTGTAAGTTATACAAACTTTAACTTAATATTTTAGTCAGTTTGATTGATGTAAGTTGAGATGACTAGAAAAGTTAATTTGATTCAACAAAAAATGAAGGCAGCAATTTTTATTTTTTATTTTTTTACAGTGAAAAAGTTATCACACTTATCACAAAGACAAAACATGAGAATCATACACTCTTGATGGTCACAGAATATATACAAAAAATGTCATCACTATAGCATAGCTAAAGGAGAATAACAGAAAGTACACTCTTGTGATCAACATACCATGCACGATGTGGGCTTTTAATTAAGAATGAAAGTTGATTGAGCACTCCCTGAACTGCAGTACTTTACTAACACAGCATTAGTGCCGCTTTATCACCCGCCATTGCTGGAGCTGTGCACTTGTGGACACTGTCAGTATAGCACACAATCGGTTGTAATTAGTTTTGAACCATTGTGCAGTGAACCAGGGCTAACTTAACAGGAGGCTAATTGATTTTGACACGAGCTCCCTCGGTTGTCTTACCAAAGACAAACACTTTGTAAGTAATTTCACCATAGGGAAAACTAGAGAAAGCCATTGAGCTGTAAGAAGGGCTGTGTGATCTGAGTTTATACCTGAAGGAGATTTGGTCTTTAGATACAGACGAATAGGAGATTTGTACTGAGATCATAGTGCTGTTTTTCAAAGTTGAGAACTCAAGAGACAACACGGTACATCAAATTATTATAAAAGTTATGGTAATCATGGAAAATGTAAAGATGGAAGAAAGTTACTGGGAATTACAGAAAATGCCTTAACTCTGCAGTGAAAAATAAACAAACATTGAGCTTAACCATGTAAGATAAGCGTACTATTGCCAATTCTATTTTTTTTACTCAATCAGTTATGTCTTTTAGAGCAAAACCTATTATAATGTAATCAAATAAAAGACAGAAAATGTCTTTAAACATGTATTATTATTATTATACATTTTTATAATAATAATAATAATAATAATAATAATAATAATAATAATTATTATTATTATTATTGTAATGATTATTATTATTATTGTGATTATTATTATTGTTTAGAGTCATTGTTAACCACTTCTTGCATTGAAAATAAAATATCTGCTTCCCAGTTTACTATTTGGCCATTTATTTATTTATTTGTTTATTTGTTTGTTTGTGTACGTCATTGTTTGTAAACCATTTTAATAAGACTATACATGTGTTGTATTTTATTTTATTTTTTCATTTGTAATCTTTTCTTTTTTATTTATAGATAAAAATGTATTCATTTTTTATATTTAGTTTTGCTGGGCGCAGTGGGTAGCACAATCGTCGCCGTTTCTAGCCTCGGCTGTGTCAGCTGGCATTTCTGTGTAGAGTTTGCATGTTCTCCCCGTGACCACGTGGGTTTCCTCCGGGTGCTCCGTTTTCCCCCACAGTCCAAAGACATGCGCTATAGGTGAGTTAGGTACGCTAAAATTGTCCGTAGTGTATGTGTGTGAATGAGTGTGTATGGATGTTTCCCAGTTATGGGTTGCAGCTGGAAGGGCATCCGCTGCGTAAAACATATGCTGGATACGTTGGTGGTTCATTCTGCTGTGGCGACCCCAGATTAATAAAGGGACTAAGCCTTTTACCTTGTCTTATTCTGGTTTCCTTTGAATACTCCTGGAATATCTACATATGCAATAAATAACACAGGAGGCTGCTTCACATCTTGTAAATTAAATGTCTGAGGTTCCCTGCTGGCCTGCGTTAATGGATCCATCAGCACATGGAATTTCCAGGACTGGATGAAATGACATTTCGTGTATTTCGAAATACTGTTTATGAGATGTGCATTCTTGTTCATGTACATGACTTTTGCTTCAAGGTCAATGTATTGTGAGCAGAGGTGGACAGGGACTGGAAGAGCAGGTTAAGAAGCCCAACAACAATGGATAGCAATGGAAATATAACAACCGAGTGTTCTCATATTAGAATGTAGTTTTTGTTTTGCTTTCAGTAAAATTTTAAATTGAAATATCTGGATATACCTGGGCATAGCTGAATAATAAAAGTTCTGTACATGGAAATTACATACAGTGAGCCTCAAACACCATTGTTTTCTTATTCTCATGAAAAGCCTGTTAGTAAAATAGGCCAGTGGTTGAGAGCTTGCCACAACGCAAAATGCGAGATATACAGATTATAAATTCATTTACTGCCACCACAAAGAGGGATAAGGTATATATCTGAAGAGTTCAGATGCAAAAACCTCTAAGTCCCGTCTGAAATTTTCCTCTGAAATTTTCGTTTTTCTCAGCCTCCTGTTTATTTTCAGTTAAAGGCAATGAAAATAACCTATTATTTGCACTAAGAGTAAAATTACTGAAACTACACACAACAACAATTTTAGATGAACATTTTAGAGATTTTTTCTTCGAAGCTCTTCACCTTTGTTAGTTTAAAGTGTATATTCTAAAAATACTCCCTGTGTGTTTGTAATGAGGCAACAAACAAATATGGACTTCTGAGTAAAAGTGTTTAATAAGCATTTATATTCATATCATTCAGCACCGCCGACGTAAATTTTTCTGGAATGAAAAAAATGCCAATAAACTTTATAAAATTCATGTTTATGCAGGGCGGCACAGTGGCTCAGTGGTTAGCACTGTTACCTCACAGCAAGAAGGTTGCTGGTTTGTGTCCCGGCTGGCCCAGTTGGCATTTCTGTGTAGAGTTTGCATGTTCTCCCCTTGTTGGCGTGGGTTTCCTCTGGGTGCTCCGGTTTCCCCCACAGTCCAAAGACATGCCCTATAGGTGAATTGGATATACTAAATTAGTCATAGTGTATGACTGTGTGTGTGAATGCGAGAGTGTATGGATGTGTCCCGGTACTGGTGTTTACCCGGTACTCAATTTGTTAAAATATATATTTTTGTTTTTGACAAATGAATTATGATTATTTTGCATGTGTTTTTCCAATTCAATATTACGCCAATTCATAACTTTTTGATTTAGTCATATGAATTTGTACGGTCTCATTTGTACATTTTAGTATGATTTGCTCATCTTTCAGGGACAGTTGGGTTTAGGGGTAGGGTTTGGTGCCATGCCTCCTTTTAAAAATTGCACATTTTTTATGACTGAACTCTTCTTAATTAGTAGGAATTAGTCACTAAACTGACACAATATAAGATAGTTAAAATTTCCTTGTGAGATCGGGATGGTTTTTCGGAGTAGATGATGCTGTGTGTGAGTTTGTGTTTGTGTGCGTGTGCATGTGTGTGCAAGTGTGTGTGTGTGTGTGTGTGTGTGTGTGTGTGTGTGTGTGTGTGTG
>CAIGQV010017835.1:5311500-5335689 GCA_903798115.1 Danio jaintianensis | reverse complement strand
TGTGTGTGTGTGTGTGTGTGTGTGTGTGTGTGTGTGTGTGTGTGTGTTTATTTGAGAGAGAGAGAGCAGGCCCTGACACTTGCTGCTGAGTGTCAGAGCAGATATCGTTAATATTCATGACCATTTCAAATATGGTCCAAATAAAGCTTTCCATTCAGGGGTACTACAGTACCTGTGGTTATAAATGAGCATAGAAAATCACTTGTGGTGAATTTTGGAATTTACCTTAGCCACATACACTGTAAAAAATATATGTTAAATAACAATTTCCGTATTTTGTGTTTTCCATTTATTTACAGTTGTGAATTGCATTATGGGATGTTGATCTCTGCTCTGTCGACTTTTGATGTTGAAAATTCAACTCTATAGTTTAACAAAGAGACTTTTATTGACATTTTAGTAGTTTGAGACAAGATATTGTTTAAGAAATAATATATAGAGATCTAAGTTTGTAAAATAACATAAAATGTACTGGCAGCTTATTACCAGGTTTTTGCAGCATAATATACTGCACTAACCTAGACAATATATCACTTTAAACTATTACAAATGTTCATAAAAGTCACTTTTTCAGGGAGATTTCAAGTTTGGTATAGGCTTGGCATCACTACTTTTAGTTTAATTTCCTCAAATGGGGTATTAGATCGTTTTCAGAAAATCTCAGATATGTATGGTCTGGACAAATGTGATTTCTTTAGGTTCCTGCAAACCAGGACCTACTTTAATAGTGAGATTAGATGCTTGGAGATCCATCCCCCCAACTTAATTGATTTAGTTATTGACATCAATAAGAACAAAGACAATAGGAGAATTGTTTCAAAATTGTATTCTTCAAAATTTTCAAAATTGTATACCAAGGAACACTCAACAAATGACATCAGACTAAAATGGGAGAGATAATCCAACCTAGTTATCTCAGAGGAAGATTGGTTGAATATCTGCTCAGTACAGGCCACCTCTTCCAGCTCTGGTATGTGGCGAGATTTTTGCTGGAGGAATCTTACCAGATACTTTATAACCCCTAAGTTAACATGCATGCAAACATGGGAGAAGGGCAGGGGACAGTGCTGGAGGAAATGTGGAGAAGACTTAGTAAACCACTTTTATATATTTTGGAGTTGTCCAGCCATTCAGTCATACTGGCAGGATGCAATGCAAGTAATACGAAATATTTTTGGTGATGGTGTGGACTTTTCTTTTACAACAATTTATTTTGGAAATATTGCAACCAACTTAACGGTAAAAGACAAGTATTTATTAAAAATACTTCTAGCAACCAGTAAGAAAACTGTAACTCCAAAGTGGCTACAACTCGAACCGCCTACAAAATCGGAATGGTTGGATATATGGTATGTAATGTTTAAACTATGGAGAGGATGACTTTTTCTTTAAAACTACAACTGGACAAATACCTGCAATATTGGGAGAAATGGATTGTACTTATGCCTTTACACAGGGTAAACTAATCTTTATATGTATTTGTTAATGTGACCTGTGAGGAAATATGTGACCAGTCAACTGTTCAAGTTCCGATGTGTTATTGTATTTTTTTATTTTTTTAATATATATTTTATTTATTATTTGTATTTTTTTCTTTCCCTTTTTCTTCCTTAAAAAAGAGAAATAAAAATAAAGTATAAAAAAAAGTCACTTTTTCAAACTTTTTAGGTTAAAAGTTGTATGAAATATCAAGGTCCCTTAATGCAATTCAAAAGCATAAATAAGTGAAAAAACAAACAAACATGAATCACAAAATATGGAAAACTGTCAATTTCCAGATGTTTTTTACAGTGTACATTAACTATCATGTAGATTCTTTAATTTTCCTTCAGCTTAGTCCTTTATTTATCAGGGATTACCACAGTGGAATGAACCGCCAACTATTCCAGCATATGTTTTACGCAGTGGATGCCAGTACTGGGAAACACCCATACACTCATTCACACACACACACACACACACACACACTCATACATTACGGCCAATTTTGTTTACCCAATTCACCTATACCGCATGTCTTTGGACTGTGGGGGAAACCAGAGCACCCGGAGGAAACCCACGAGAACATGCAAACTCCACAAAGTAATGCCAACTGGCCCAGCCGAGACTCAAACCAGCGACTTTCTTGCTGTGAGGCGACAGTGCTAACCACACAGAGAACAATTTAACATGTTGAATCAGTGCACTCTATGGCACCTTTAAACATCACAAGAAAAATTTAAACATAATTAGTTTCATTTTGGAAGAAATGTTATCATTAGTTCCAGAATATAACAGTTAGATTGTGCATTTGACCTCCTATGTTTCTCCTTTCCCCCCAGCTAAATACAGTAGTCAACGTTTGAAATTCATTAAATTGTCCTACAACTATTCAACAGCACTCATTCTTGCCTACATCACCGATAGAAAAATACTGGTATTAAATATCAAAGAACTTGAAAATCTCATGGAAAAAGGCCTGGAAATGAATAAAAGCTTAACAAATCAAGGAAAAGTTATGGAAATGAACATACATCTTCTACTTATGCTGATCTCTAAAATATTTAACAGCCTAGAAATTACTCTTCCTGATTGCAGTCTCTATTGATTATAATATATGCCAACCCGTGACAGCTGGAGACTTGTGAGTTTAAACCCCGGAGGTTCTGCAGCTTTCCCAATGGTACAAGGAGAAAAAAAAAAGAAAAGAAAAAAACACTATGTATTGCTTTCTCTCATTTTTTTTCCTCTCTCCTCACCAGCTCTCTCTCAAGCAATGATACCTACGCCAAGCACAAAGTATCTTTCCCCAGAATCTAGCTATTAACTCTATGAGCGATAGCAGCAGTCAAAGTCTATTACCTCCGTCATCCACTTTCATGCAGACAGGCCGGCCACAGGGAGGCGATAGGACGCCTCACCCCCACCTGCTCTATTTGTCCTCTGCAGCCTCCATCTCGCCCCAATCCCCCCTTCTACATCTACAGCCACTAAATCATCAGCGGCGGCCCCGGGGCAGCTCAATAGCCCTACACTGGATCACAGACGCTTTCCAAAACTGCCAAGCCACATTTTTACACACTCACATACACACACACACATTTTCCCTGGAAACGTTTCGGTTTGTGTGTACAGCACACGCTTGTGTTTGTGTGTACAGCAGAGAAGAAATACGATGACAGGCACAGCACTTGTATCTCCTTGTGAATCCCTTTTTAATGATTTCCATTACTGTAAGTGGAGATGCAGCGAGACAGTGGTGTAAGATTGATGAGGCTCTAGGTGTAATGTTAAAACAGTCTGGCCGCTGTGCTGGGACTCTGAGCTGAGAGAAAATGTCAGGCTTTAGACTGGGGAAATACCTTATGACTGCAGTTAAAGCCATTGAGAAATACAGTCAAAATATAGAACTGCAGGTTATATTACAGGGTGAAAAGGCCAGTTATGTTCATTGTCATTAGCCAGACTTTTTTCATGAAGGTTAGTGGTTATTAAATGGTGGTTGATGGGTCATCATAAACATTTTGTTCTCCATTAAGTTGAACCGAGGACAACTCTTATTTAAAAAAAAAAGCTTAATAATTATATAATTGGAACATTGTTAGAGTTCCTCTAGAAGGGTGTATATAATTTAAATGAAGCATATTATGCCAATATTAATTGCATTTGTTATTTTATGTTATTGGTCAGTTGCTACATTCTATGGTATGTTATTCCTAGGTAACACAGGCTTATCCAAGTACTTCGAATTAGTTTGACTGACAGAAAAAAAACCCACACACATTGTTTAATAAAATCCTTTAGTCTCATACAACAGCCCTCCCATAGGGCTGCCTGTAAGCCTGTGCAGGCTTTATTGTGTGATGACAATTGCCTGATGTACTTTATCCTTAACTTAACATATGTTAGTAACTACACGATGGAAAATATAGATGTAATGTAATTTTAGGTAACATTTTTTGACTACTTTTGGATTACTACTAGATTACTTTTGACTTAACTCATCCATGGCATACACCAAATATAGGTGGACTTAAATTAAATATTTTAGGTTTTGCCCATAACTGAAAAGTGTAGTATTTTTGTTAGCAAATTTTATATATGTAAGAAATTAAGTACATCAGTGGTGGGCCTTTAGAGCAAGCAAAACCTGAGAATCACTGAATTATTTATTTTTTAATATATTTTTCCATGGATGTTTATTAAATAATTTCCAATAGTTTTTTTATTTTATTTCATAGATTTTCTTCAGGTTGCGTGTATGTTTATATTAAAGCTTTTAATCAATTATATTTCAGTAATTGTTTTGCCTTTGTGCAGCGGATTCAAGTGTTGTCAGTCGATTGAATGGGCGTTATCAGTGGTTTATCAGCTGATAGATATGGGCCAGTAGGGGCCTACTGCGCCTACTGGTAGGCTCAGAAGGCTGTTATCAACCATGCACATGGTTAATCTGCTGTTCTCGCGTAAATCCGGCAGAGGCCGCTCCGATTGACCTGCCCTCCTCCTTCCCTAAACCCAACGGTCATTATTTTTTCAAAAGCAGCAATTATTTTTCAAAAGCAGCGATTAACCTGCCCTCCTCCTTCCCTAAACCCAAATGTCTGTTTTTAAAAAAGCAATAAAAACAAATAATTAACTTTTGTCTTTGCTGCTTTCTGAAACTGTTTTTCACCGGACTCGAACCCCGTCATCGCTGTCAACTCCGCACCACGTCTCAAGTCTGCCGACGTACACAAGCGTGAATACCGCCATGCATGATTATTTATGAAATTATACTATTTCCCATTAATTGTATTTTATTAACGTCTACCCCAACCCCAACCCTAAACCCAACCGTCACAGTAATGTAAAAACACATCTGGATCTGAACTGTTCTCTATTAGTATAGCTGATTAAGCATGTGGATGGATGATTACAGCCTTCTGAGCCTACTAGGAGGCGCAGAAGGCCCCTACTGGCCCATATCTATCAGCTGATATCCACTGATTCCGCCCATTCAATCGAATGATAACATTCGAATCGGGTGCTTTGTGAAAGAAATTTGCCTGTAGGCCTTCATATCAGCAGCACAGGTTTCTGTGGCATTAAATAACTGGCAATGAACCTGTTACTTTAACTAATCAGATTTTCAGTTGGCTACAGCGGAGCCAAGCTGGGTCCATCTAGCAAGCGTATGGTAACATCAGCTCAATATTTGATTGGATGGTCAGAGCTTGCAATCAACATCACTGTGGGTATTTTTTATTTTCATATTATGATGACTGTAGATTATAACTCCATTCTGGGAATAAAACAATTCACCTACTTTAAATCTAAAAAGCAGTAGTAAATTACCTTAATGATACTAAATGGCCACTGAAAACAGCCACACATCTCAGCATGGCAGTAGAGCTGTGAAAGACTCATTGAAAAGATGAAAGACCACTAGAGTGGACTATATTTTTGTCACTGTGATAGACTAATGCTTCAGCTATGAAGATGTGCATTGTGCAGCCATGGGAACTTATTGAATTTTGTTAATTGGATTTCTTGTGCTAATAGCATTCATTCTTGCTACACTACAAGAGATGTATCACCTCTGTGATGCAATATCCTGTTAGACTGCATTTCTGTGCAATACGCATGTTCTCTAGAGTCGTGATGTCATTATGATGTTATTGAGAGTTGGAATAATATATACAGTATAAGAGAATGCATTATTGTTATTATTATTATTATTATTATTATTATTTTATTTTTGATATTGAGCTTGCACCCATGTCAATCTATTCTTGGGGACTCCCAAATACCATACTATGAACTTTTCACAATCCATTATAGGGTCACTTTAAATTTTGCAAGCAGATTATATGCAGGTAATCAGTTACTACCCAATACTGATAATATGCAATCATATAATCCATAAAAAATAAAAATAAAATAATATAAACAAACAAATAAACAACAAACAAACACACAAATAAATAAATAACAATGTATAAAATATATGAATTATACAATGTAAATAAATAACAGTCTATTTCATGTAGATTATTTTAAAATGTAATACATTTTTTGAATCTGATCACATTAGGCTCTTAGTGTATAAAGTGTAAAACCACAGATTTTTCTATGCGGTTTGACTGTTTGGCCACATGCAAATGCAGTATCGGGTCACTGAAACCAAAAGTTTTAGAAAAATCCTGTCAGGGTGAAGATTTTCAAAAATGCTGGAGTCTATGTAGTCATGTAGCTGGTGAAATCGGAGTTTATGGCTTGTCTGTGCCATAATTTAATTTGTGTGACCTCAAATTGTGCACCACAATCTCTGTTGTTTACAAAGCATACTCCTGTGCAATGGCCAATTAAAATAAAAATTTCAACTAATAACTTGTAAAATGTATACTGATACATGAACAATTGTCCAACTTAATTTTGGAACAGAAGCGTCAAAATGCAGTGCTACAAATGTTGAAATCCAACCGAAACTGATGATAACCCTTTTTTGAGGCTTCTGATTGGCCTACATGACTTTATGATTAGGAGTATATCGCCACCTGTTGCTTTGGCATGCCCTTGACTGTTTCATTGGTGTTTTTGCATTTCCATGTGGATGAATATTTATTTTTTAAACTGTGTATGTGTGGACGAGATTGATTTATTTAGGTTTTAGGTATTTATTTTTTTTAACAAAGGACGAACAACTTCTTAAAATCGCCTGTGTACATGTGGGCATGGCCTAAGACAATTACTACAAAAATGAGCCAGTAATGTACTCTAATGGTATATTCACTGACTGAACTTTATCCATCGAATCAGTAAGAGTCAGACACGAATGAATGGATAAAACAACACAAACAACAACAATGCTGAACACCCAGCCATGCCCTGCACACAGAGATGAGATGGCAGTGATTCTTGTTTGCCAGTTAAGATTTGCTATTTCAGTTCTGCCTTTTGGCACTTTCCATTTCAGAGAACCTCCCTCCTGCTGTTCAATAGTCCCACTCATCTGGAATGATGTAGTTTGAGGAACAAATGCCATCACAACACTATAGTGAACATGGTTGCCAGGCAAAAAAAAGGCAAAAAAAAAAAAGGACAAGCAATCTTGCTGCGAGGAATATAGGCTCACAGGTAGAGGATTGTTTTAGCTCCATTAAACTGGAAATGGATGTGCTCTTAGAAAATGTAATGAAGAAAAAGGCAATTATTCTGCAATATGCTCAGGGTTATTCTTCTACTTACTATGCAGCTGCCATTTGAGCAAGCTTGCTTATTTATTTATTTATTTGTTTATTTATTTATTTATTTATTTATTTATTTATTTATTTATTTATTTATTTATTTATTTATTTGTTTGTTTGTTTGTTTGTTTGTTTGTTTTGTTTGTTTGTTTGTTCTTTATCATTTTGTTGTTGTATTGTTTTGTTTTATTTGATATCTTTTTGTTGTTGTATTTCTTTTTCCCTCAAAACAGAGTGTGGGAAAAAATCTAAAATGGTTAGTAAACAAACAGTAAATTAGTGCATTAAGCTGCCATACTGAAAGAAACATTTAAACCCAACTAAATTATAGGTTCTGGCCAAATGCAGATGTTAGTAGGTGGCCTAATTATGTTTTTGAATGGCTCATTTTATTTATTTCTTTTTTGATGGTCCTTAACCATGATGTTATGCAGCTGTGGTGTTTGTATTTTGGCAGGTAACAAAATGTTTAACATTTACTGTCGATCACATCAAAGGTCTTTCAAATTATTCTCCTCATGGTGCAACTGTTTTCAGTTTTTAAAAACAACAAATGTAACCGTTTTGACAATCATGACCCTCAAAAAAAAATCTTGACCCTATTTGTTTCTAATAAAAGTTTGAGCTATTACAATATTATTAATTTTAATATATTATTGCTTATATGACATGATTAAATGTGTTTATAAATAAACAAATCTGAAAATAATAGTTTATAAAAATAATTAACACGATGAGAGACCAGTTTATTGAAAACAGGATTATTAGTGAAGTAAAAATTGAATAAACGAATAAACAAACAATCAAATAAACGTATAATACTAATAAAAACAAACAAACAAATAATAACAGTTGCCAAAGCAGAATTTTTTATTTTAACTTAGTATAACTTCATGTATTAAAATGAAATAAAACCTGATTTAAAATATACAATTATATTGACATTATTAGTATTAGTTGTTGCTGATGTCAGTATTTGTGTTGTTTACTAATATGCATTGTTGCTAAAACAGATTACCTAGTTTCACCTTCCTTTGTGTTTTTGGAGGTTTTCCTGAATGCGTCACCTAGTATTTATTATTCTTTATTACAAAAAAGCCTTTATTAGCTTAGCATGCTCTTTAATATTTAAGAGCACACAGTATACAGTCCAAATGGATTTGCAGAATAAGCGCAAAATAGACTCAAAATTAGAGAACAGTGTACTGTATTTGGGCACTGCTGAATACCATTTAAAAAAAAAATAAAACAGCATGAAAAGAAGACAGCAAGAGAAAGGCACAAAAATAGTGAGGATCTCAATTAGAGACTTTTTGAATTGTTTTTAAGTCTTGTTTCCGCATGATCAAAAGTTTTTTTTTTTTTTTTTGCGTACTCTTAAAGTGTACAGTAGGCTAAGGCATATCTCAGGTAAATCCAGACTTGAGCCTGATTAATACCGCAGCTGCGAATTAATCTGGTAGAGTAAAAAAATGATCAATGGGTCGAACAGGAGGAGCAGCCCAGTGAAATTAAATTAGCTCAAACATGTCAGCCACTCAGAGATGGATTATTGTCCTCGGCGCTCTCACAAATCTTTCATTTGCCTCTGTTTGCTACAAACAGGGGAAAAAAGGTTCAAGTGTGAGATTCCTATTTAATGTTTGTTTTGTTTTTTCTGAAAAAGCTAATTATAAATTAAATAAAATAATAGAAAGAGAATTCAATATTAATTCAACAGTCTATAACTTGTAATTAAATATGATGTAGTTGGATCCTTGATGAGAAAACACACTGCATTTACATTTACTGAGATATTGTGTGGACAGAAAACAACAGCCGTTTTGTAAGTGTGATAACCTGATTGTATACATTTATTTTATGTAAATTATGGTACATTTAGCTCTTCATATTTATATAAAAAACGTTTCATGTTATTTTTCTAATATTGTTCAAATATCTATTTGTTCATCTGCACTTTAAATGAAGAGAAATAAGTGTTATGTGCGTTTTTAAAAGAAGGTTATTTTTGTCGGCGTACCTGCGTCATGACGCCACTGCACGCGCCAGTAGCGGGTGCGCTCGTGATGCTCTTCATACATACTGAGTGAAGAGTAAACGAAGACATCACGAGAGCGCTTGTCTGCAGTATTTTATTTCTTTCTTCTTTAAAACTTCCTTTCAGGAGTACTACATATGCGCACCTAGCACAACAGTATGATTTAGACAGAAAACTGTAGACAGGCATACAACAACACATGAAGTGCTGTTTTTAAATGCACAACTTAAACATGACACTCTAGTAATACAATGACTGTGCACAGCAATGAACCATGGTCCACCTGAGCTCAAACAATGCTTGTCTCTTCTTGTGAACAAGAACAGGATGTTATATATGTCCTTCATTTAGGACATATTTAGGGGACTATTTTCATGTTGTTTATTAACATGTGGAAAACATGAGGTGACACACCACTTCTTCTCTATTTGCGTGTGCTTATTCATTCATTCATTCATTCATTTTCTTTTCGGCTTAATTCCTTTATTAATCTGGGGTCGTCACAGCGGAATGAACCGCCAACTTATCCAGCATATGTTTTACGCAGCGGATGCCCTTCCAGCTGCAAGCCATCACTGGGAAACATCCATACACTACGGACAATTTAGCATACCCAATTCAGCTATAGTGCATGTCTTTGGACTTGTGGGGGAAACCGGAGCACCTGGAGGAAACCCACGTGAACACGGGGAGAACATGCAAACTCCACACAGAAATGCCAACTGACCCAGCCGAGGCTCGAGCCAGCGACCTTCTTGCTGTGAGGCAATTGTGCTACCCACTGCGCCACCTGCATGTGCTTATTTACATTTAAAAAAATGTACAGCTTTCTTCTTTGAGTGACAATGATGCCGATTGCAACTAATTCCGTACACCATCCATACTAAGTAAGGGTACTATTAGCAGTGGAAACACAAGCCTGATCAGGGTGACCTGTACCGAAGCGTACTGTACTTTACTGAACCACTGAAAACCCAGAAGAAAACAATGTAAAAATAGCACAGTGCAGTGCGTCCAGTGTGCGTCCTGCTAAAGTTATGGATAAGAAACCCACTACTGAATAATTGCTGGCATTTCTTTTTTTTTTTACTAGTAATAAAAGTAATATTTTACAATATTAACAGGATAATATCAATCAATCAATCAATCAATCAATCAATCAATCAATCAATCAATCAATCGCCTATATAATATTTCAGATATGTGTAAAGGCTTTAATATGCAAGTTTTGAAATGGCTGATTGACGGTATACTGTTTTCAAACACTTCAACACCCCCACACTAGGTAGGCTTTCAAATGTGTCATACTTCAGAACAATGGTGGTTGAGAGAACAGTTTCATATACATCTGGCAAACAACCTTCTCCCTAAGACTCGTCACCATGTCACATATTTTTTATTGTTTTCTATTTGCCGTGGATAGACATCGAATGGCATTGCCAAACTCATAAGAAATATGTTGCGAGACGAGGTTGGCTTCTCATCCTGTATGTGACCCCCTCTGAGTTTTTCAAATCTCTCTGCGAATAATCGTATAGGTGCGAATACATCTGTACCAGCTCTGCTACTCCACTCCACTGTATTTGTATGGCTTGTGTTAACATTTTGTATGTTGTTCTAATGTTCTTTGTTTCAGCCAGATTTTGTGTTACTGAACGTCATTTGACGTCATTTCAGTTCGTTCTTCTGGGGCTTTCACTCAGAAGCTTTACTGATTTTACTAGGTAAGACCCTTATTCCATGCCTGGTATTATTTAGATCCCTTTGATGCTGCATTGAAACCCCAGTTTAGAAGTTCAAACTAAACCACTGAGATCATAGAAGTCCACTATACAAAGAAAAAATCTCTCTTGTTTTCACTGAAGAAAGAAATTAGTGTCTTGGATGACAAGGTGATGCGAAAATAATCCAGAAATGTTAATTTGGGAAGTGAAATGATCCTGTAGTGGGAACACATTTTTGGTTTGATGTTTAAACATGAGACACACTGATGGGACTGGGAAAACCAAATAGATTGGGAAACCCTATGCAATCCTTGGAAAACAGACTGCAATGTCTTACTCGTGGTGAAGTACAACTTGTGATTCATGTAGCAGTCCTGCATTTGGTTATGGTTTAACATATTTTTGGCTGTGTTTACTGATGCAGGTCTTTACTGTCCCTCTATCCTGTGTGTTTTTCTGTGGAAATGTTACGACTGCACTATTTCTTGCGAACTCTGTGATCTTTACTCCTAATTACCATCTTGATTTCCCCTGAGGAGCCTTGGCTGAAGTGCCTAAATGCTCTTGATAAACAGAAGTTTGCTTCTTTAATTAATCTACAGATTTTTTGTGACACACAATAGGCATTAAAGGCAGCTGTGTTAGAGGTTCATTCAGTCGTCTCACAGGACTTTTTTTGTCAACTTTATCAATTTAAGCTTAGAAGTTTCCTTAAAAGATCAATTTAATGAAAATGCACCCATACATTCAGCTCAGTAGGTCTTACCTGCTTTGTTTCAGATTTTTACATATAACTGGTTTAGTGTAGCCTGGGATGGTTTTCCTTTTGTTATATACTGTACTATACACTGTAAAGCTATGAAAAAAGAGACCACTTGAAATTTACTGGATTTATTAATCTGATGTTAACATTTATTCTACAAATATATGACAAAATTTCTAATAAAATACATTCAGAACATTTTAAATTTTCATTTTATAGTTTTTTGTGTTGTTATGCCTTTAGTTTTTAATATTTGTTTACTTATTACAAATAGTGTAGCATTTTATTATTATTAATTGGTAATTATACTATAATAAGTACTTCTTTTTCTTTTTGAGATTGTAGTACATCATTAAAAGGAAAATGAAAAATGTTACTATCTGGAATAAACTAGAGAGCAACATAAATATAAATTTGTTTAAAAAACAATTTAGAAAATAGTATTATTATGTTATTATTTATATTTTTATTTATATAATACTCATTGTAATAATAATACTTTCCACATTTCTGAATTGTTCAGTTGATGTCAACTCGTGACATTTGACAATTTTTGTTCACTACTAGGATTATTTTAATTTACTAATACGCACGCGCACAGAAACATGTTCATATAGACACTGAGATATTTTCTTAGAACTCTATTATTTTTATAGTGACAAAACAATATTGTCTATCCCTAAACCCAACCCTTCCCCTAAACGTAACCCTTACAGAAAATCTGTTTGCATTTTTACAGTTTCAGATGTAAAGATGGGATTTTAACCAAAGCGGTTCGAACTGTAGTTTTGCCAAATTACTAAAAAGTTATCAGTATGATGGTGAAAAACTGTACATTTCTAGTCAAACCATCCTTCTGTAATATCATACCAAAAATGAAAATAAGGGCAGTTATAATAGCTAAAAATGTGGGAGAGCATTGCTGTTATGTGATTGTATTGTATTGTAATATGGAGCAATTAAGTGTTGATGTTAAATCAAAAGTAATTCACAAATATTTGAAAATGAAATGATTTAATGACAATAATTCTCTATGGTTACAACTGAATTAGTTACAAAATAACTGTATAAAAGGATAATGATAATAATTGTACCCAGACAAATAACAGAGAGTAGGCCTTAAAGAGAGCCTGATAGCAGTAGAGTCAGAGAAGATAGAGTCCAGAGCTGGAGAGGAGCAGAGCAGGAAAAGAGAAAGAGCAAAGTTTACCACCTATTTTGTATCTTTCTTGACCATGTGACCAAAGCCCAAATATTGAGACATACAAACTGACCAATCAACATGTGACCACATCGTAAAACCCCCAAATTTCACATGCATATTAACCATTCCTTGATCTTATATGTATCAAAGTTAATAAAAACGGTAAAAAAAAAAAGCTACAGAACAAACCAAAGTTATCCAATAACTTGAATAATTATCCTAACTTGACTAGTTAACAAATTAAACTATTTAAGTCCTTAAATGGCACTTTATGCTGAAAAGTAGTATCTTGCAATATCACTTGAAAAATAGTGATTATTTCTCACTATATACTCAGTAATATCTCACTTATTTAAGGTGGCTTTTAATACTTAATTGTATACTGTATACTTTTATATTATTTCTCTTGTTGTTTTATTGCTCTTGTTTTATTGTACGGTGTCTTTGAGTTGCCAGAAAGGCGCCTTCAAATAAAATGTATTATTATTATTATTATTATTATTATTATTATTATTATTATTATTATGCACTGTTACCATGGAAAAGACAATATAAATTAGTTATTTGAAATTAGTTATCAAAACTATTACGTATACAAGTTTGTTGAAATAAAAATTGGCTCTCCATTAAACAACACTTTTATAAAAAAAATAATAATAATAAAAAATAAATCAGTAGGGCTAATAATTTGGACTTCAACTGTATGTAAATGCAGGATTTTTGTAAGTAGCCTGACAGGATGTCTCTAAAATAAACTATTGGACGTTGTGGATTAAATCACAGTGTCTTTCTGTATCCCGTGTCTTTTTGGAACAAGATCAAAGCTCTTGTTCTGTCAGGCTGATATTAAATGTCTTGGCTGATGCTTTAGGGACATTAGTGCTTGCTTTGCTTGAATTACTTGTTTCCTGCTGACCTAATGGAGTATTAACTGGAGAGCTGGCGCTTATTAGACACAGTTTGTGTCCCAAACATCAATGTCATGAACACAGGCGCTACTGACAGCATTGAAGAGAAATGTTTTGTTTAAGCAAAGACACTCCAGGTGAATGGAAAAAATAAATAAATGAAAATAACGATAAAAATAACAATTATCACCATGCTTCCTTAGTTGAGTGATTACATTATGAATTGCAAACATTTTTAGGCATATTGCACATTTTGTAAAGTGTGTTTAAATATGCAAATGAGTCATTGTTTAATTAAACGTGAACATTTGCATACATTTCTAGCATGTATTCTTGTTTATAAATTTTTTTGTGAGAAGTCATGTTTTATCTGTGTTGTAATTGGAAAATTACAGATAAACTGATAAATGTTTTCGTACATAAAAAAATCAAGGAGTGGCATATGTTATATATTCATTTGTCAGAAATTACAGCTTAACATACAAGGTTGTACCATCAGATCTGTTGTTTTACTATTAAAGTGTATTTAAACAGTATGTATGGATAATAACATGAATAATACTGTGATGTCTGGTGTATGTACATAAAGCCCTTTAAAAAATATGAACCATAACTGAAACTAGTACTGATAAAGTGCAACAAAAGAAACATTTCAAAGTATATTTTGGATGTTTTCTTTACATTTGACTGTAAAAAATAAAATAAAAATAAAAATAATAAAAATAAATAAACCCTTTATGAAAAAAGAGGTTTTCACCTGTAGTGCCTCCCTTTAAAATACCACATCAGGTGTTAAGACTTGTATGACATTATGTCTCTTTTTACGTCATTAAAAATAAATGCACATTTATTAACTTTTTTTAATGTTATTTTAGGTCTGCAGTGTGTGACGTCAAATGAATACATTTGATTACTATCTACTAGCTAGAACACAATTCAGAAAATAAAATACTGATATGATGCCACAATCTGGCTTTTGATTGTAATTTTTAGTCAAAACTAAAATGAGTATAAATGCTTCTGGATATGACAATTAACTTGTTGACTCTTGTTAACATCCATCTTTCTTGCTGGATCAACAAACTGGAGAAAACTGTAGACTTATTACTTGTAAATATTGTCTGTATATGTCATAGAGGTCAAACTTGTTTTCAATGTGTAAGAATAATGCCTCATTCTCAGGTCTTTTACAAACAATTCTACAAAAGCAATTATACAGCATGAATTAGTGAAGCAAGCCAGGCTGTTATTCAGATCTGCTACGCTCTACTGTTATCATTGTTTTGTTCCATCGTAAAAAAAAATCCACTTCCTGTTATTTTATGACTAACTACACCGGCGGGCTATGCAGCAGTTGAAGCCTGACTTCAAATATGCTTTTTTGTTTTTGTGATAACTCCTCTTTGAACAGAGCAGTCAATTCTTGAGCATACTTCCTCCATTATACTGTGCTCATCGATTAAGTGTGGATTTTTTTTGCAATGAACAGGCTGAGGTGGAACGTAGACTGTGGAGGAACGATTCTTTACGGTTATGGTCGTTCAACAAACATCCATCAAAGCGTTCCCTTCCTGTGCAGGAGAGATTTTATGTATTCATCTTCCTCACTTCAGGACTTGAGCTTGCCTCAAACATGCCTATTGACCTTAAGGTTATTGCACACTGAATCCGAAATTTTCATCTGTAATTTTCGCATGTTAAAAAATAAATCCGACCTCACGTTGTGTGAATCATATTGATACACTGCCTCCGAAACTTTCATCTGTCATAAAAAAATTCAAACCAGGTTTGTTTGATATAGAGAGGTGTCTCAAAGAGGTTTCAAAGAGATCTTTGAGAGGTGTTTTGACAGTTCAGAGCCACCGTACAAGTGAAAAACTAAATACAGAATGCCGTCATTTGAGCTACAGATAACTTTATGACAAACACAGTGCATAACATAAAGACAAAATGTAGTGGAGAGAGAACCCCTATATGCTGGATTCAGTGACTGGCGCACCTCTCTCCCCTGCTGCTGTTTGGTGTGTGTGTGTGTGTCTATACATTTGACGTACTGCCCATAGACATTATAATAGAAAGCATGGTCCGTTTCGGTCTGTTGCTTCGACACGTCAACGCGGTTGCCATCTATTATAATGCCTATAGGTACTGCCAGTCTCTGTTCCAGATTTGTTTATGTACATGAATGTGTGAAGTATCACAAGCAATGTATCAAAATTCCACTGATTTCCTGAAATAAACTTTACATTTCGGGATAATCATACCGGAGCTCTTTGATAATGAGCTGAACTCTCCTTCCTCTCTGCAGTATTGGATGAACACAATATGCAGCCTATTCCTCTTTCTTTTTCTACTTTGGAGAAGAGAGAAGAAGTATCACTGCTTGAACTGACTCTGAAATTTTTTTCGTAATGGATTAATTAATACGCAAGGTTTGTTTACGTCACAAATTTTTCGCATAGAATACGAAAAAACTGCATACGAAAATTTCAGACTTCAGTGTGCAAAGACCTTAATTCTTCACATACGAGTGGGTGCAGCCATTTGAATCTTTCTGGCTTGAGACTTCTGGTCTCATTCACTTCCATTCATTTTTAGACGTTAAAAACAGCTCGTTATGCTGCTTGATGTTACAAACTGATGTTTTCTCATTATATTATTCTACTTTTTCTGTATAGTCATGAACACACTTGTTTGTAGAGGAAGTAGTTTGACCGTTTTCTGCCATTTAATATTCCTGGTCATTTCTCCCATAGGCGACTGAATCGGAAGTTCTAAAACAATTGCGCAAACGAGCACTTCCGCATTGTAGAATAAGGTCAATAGACTCGTCATGAAATACACATAATGTTGCTTTTTCACAAAATCTAATTGTACATGGACAATTGTATAATTTCTAAAAACTTGTATTTGGAAACCTGTTTTCAAAAGCATTTTCATGCCTCCAAAATGCCATTGTCATGTGGATGAATAGCCAAAACGCATTCAATGTCCTATCTATAGAAGAAACTAGTGTCTAAATGTACTTTTAGAATTATTTCAGGCTTGTGTGACAATTAAAGCTGGAGTAATAATGGCAAAATAGTAAGCTTTGCCATCACAGGATTAAATGAGCTGTAAAATATATTATAAAATAGCTATTTTAATAGCATAGTAACACATGTTTTATCATTGTATTGTTTTACTGTAATAAAATAAATGCTGACTTGGTGAGTAGAAAAGATGGAAAAAGTAACATGTCACACAGATTAAGACTGTCATGAAGTTGAGAAAAAAGTTAATAGAATTTTCATTTTCAGCAGTCATTCTTTTTCAATGAAATGATGAATGAATGAATGAATGCATGTATTGGTTGCTGTTTAAAGCACTGTTCTATTTGTTAAAACTTTTCATATCTCACAGTTTACTCTGTGCCAAATGGCTTTCCTTAAAGTAAGCAAGTAAGCAACCAAGCAAGCAAACAAACAAACAAACAAATAAATAATAAATGAAATAAACATTCATTCATTCATTTTCCTTCGGCTTAGTCCCTTTATTCATCAGGGGTCGCCACAGTGGAATGAACTGCCAACTTATCCAGCATATGTTTTACACAGCGGATGCCCTTCCAGCTGCAACCCAGTACTGGGAAACATCCATACACACTCATGAATTAAACAAGCACATAAATATACAAACAAACAAACAAATATATAAAAATTAAAAAATTAAATCAATCAATCGATCAATCTCAAGTTTTTCCTTCTGCAAACATCCAGTCATTAAGAAATTATGTTTTCTCATAAGTAAATAAATTCATTCCCCCTTTACTCTAAACAAGTCACTTTTTTATGATTTATAATTGAGAAATTTGAACAGACAGGAACACAGTCCATATGCGAGGCACTTGTCTGATCATCCATATCTTTACACTTAAGCACAGTAACAGCTGTTCTGATTATGTTGAAGACCACACTTCCTCACTGGAAAAAGAGAAGAGACTGAACAAGAGACTCTTTTCACTGAAAGTATGTTAAGTTGCAGAGTCTTGGGTTTCCATCTCGAGCCTCTATCCTTTCTGCCCTTGTGCAAAAGAGGTGTGCTTAATTATACTGAATGTGATTTTGTAATGTGCTTCACACTGTAAAAGTATAATTTGCAGTTAACCCTTTCACGTGTAAGTTTTAAATACCCCTGCTGTGCCCCCTGTAACTGTTATTTAAAATGAATCACTTCAAAGTTTCCATGGCGGTGCTATAGTTTTAGCATGACACCCCACAACTCATGGTGATCTAAGCATATATCTGCAAATATTGAAAAAAATCCTAATTATATTGTGAAATATCTTATATTCTGATTCTAAACTATGAATAACAACACATATTTAATTTTTAAACAGCTAAATAATGATCATATTATTTTATCTATGATGGGTGCCGCCATGTTAGCTTGCGCTTCAGTGGAGAGATTAGAGCTGCTGGATTTACAACATGTTAATTCATCCTGAACACACATGAAAGTAAGTGGCTGTTTAACTGGAGAAGAATAGAGTAAACACCGTAGTAACCTAAACACTGTGTATCTGATGTGAATAGCACACATCGCATATCATAGCATCATTACTATAAACGCTTAATGACTGTGTATTTTACAAACCATGAATATTACTATTTTCTAGTACATGTATTTAAATATTTGTAACCTAAAATAATCGTTAACTGTTTGAAAACATTGATAAATTCAGATTTATGGCAAGTGCGGTGTGTGTCTTTTCCTAAGTGTTAAGTGTAGAATAACGTGGAAAAAGAATAGCATTTTTAGCAAGAATCTTGTCTAGAGTAGCCAGTGTTATTTTTGCCCCCTTCCCTCTCTTATGTCCACTCACAGTGTGAACCAGAAAAAAAAACAACATCCTGAATTGCAGTGGGATGCATGTTTAAAAATCCTGCCAGCTCTGTCCGCGTGCAGCTGTGAAAGCCGGGAGCAGTTTGGCATCTCTCAGCTGATGCTACAGTGAGAGTCTGTATAGTAGAAAGCCGTCAGACAACGTTTGTCTGTTTAGCTGTCACCTCGGCTCTCCTGAGCTGGGCCTACTGACAAAAACAGACAGACACATAACAGAGACAAAGAGACAGAGAGTGCGAGGGAGAATGACGTGAGGGGGGAAAACAAAGACAGACTCCCTGTGGACTCAGGTAATAGACTGTCTCTCCAAATGACCATCAGAGTTCACTTCACATCGTGATGATTGCAGGTGAGGGATCGGCGAGTGAAAGATGGAGTTCTTATTCAGATTGAAATGTCACTCGGTAAAGGACATATGCTAATTTGTATGTTCTGTGCATTTAATAAGTGCCATTTAAAACTGCTTCATGCTGGGCTTTGTGTTGTGGAGTTCAGACATTACTGCTCAGTCACAACAAAGACGAAAAAACAAGACCGAGTCCCAGAGGAGATGTGGATCGCTCAGGTCGCTTAGTCGCAGTTCAGGATATTTAAAGGAGTTCTCATGTTGCACTGAAGTATCAACTTTTCAGATGCTTCTGATAAAATTACTTGGGAAATATCAAAATAGACACAGATCAGAGACCATTGTTGACATGCAGTAAGAGTATACGGATAAAAGCAATGTCGGAAGCATATCTGCAAATATTGTCTTTTTGGAGAATTGGAAGAGAAAAGTTCAATGTCATGACATGAACATTCATGTTTGCCTTAAGACTGATTTATACTTTTGTGTCAAGTGAATGGCGTGACCCACGGCGCATGCCTTGCACGTAGTCATGCATTTATACTTCTGCATGCTGTTTGTGTTGCTCTGCAATAACACTTGCAAAACGCTAGCTGGCAGTGGGTTTTTATGTTCCTCTGTGTCGAGCTTCTGCACCTGTGGTTTGTTTTTTCTGAATGCTACCTTAATGTACAAGTAGCTAAAACTCGCTCAATTCAGAGGCGGGAACCAGCTGACGTGCAACGACTTTAATCATAAGGTAAACACAAAACAAAAGTTTCCAACTGGAGCTCCTCCATTGGACTTAACACTTCTCAAGTCAAGTCAAGTTTATTTATATAGCGCTTTTCACAATGTAGATTGTGTCAAAGCAGCTTAACATAGTCACTTGTAAACATTCACTCCAACAGGCTCACTGTTCTCCCCCGGCTCTCGGCCCCGCCCACACTTGTCATCTCTACCAAACCGACCAATCGCAGAGTTTGTGCTAAGTGTCGTCGCGGCATGTAATTACATTTTTGAGAGGTGCGCGTCAGCATTAGCGTCAACCACAGCGAGGGGTATGTGACCATGCGCTTGATGCAAAAGTATAAATAAGCCTTTAATGTTTGTACATGTAAGAGGAGAGTGCAACTTCCAGGGAGGTTTACCAGAATGAGTCAAAAACCAGAGATGCTCTGACCTTGAGTGACTTCAACAGATTAACTACAATAAGACACAAAACAGAACATGTAAAGGTGGCATATAATGTTTTTATACTGTTCAATATGTTAAATTGTAGATAAGTGCAAACTTTACCCAGAAACAGTTTTACAGGACTTTCCAACCTGTAAAACCAATCATTTCCAACCCTAGGAAGTGGCCCGAATATGATATGGTTGGTTTTGACCATTATAGAAATGTTCATGAATATTAATAAGCCCTACTTTGACGCTATGTGCCTGAAACTCACACACACACATGCATACAGTTTGATGTATTCTGAAAAAATATATTCTGTATATATATACTGGACTGACACATTTTTAATTTACTAGAACTTCAATGTTAAGCTGCTTTGACACAATGTACATTGTAAAAGCGCTAGATAAATAAACATGAATTGAATTGAATTGAATGTGAAAAATAATCATACTTCAGTTGTCAAAAAAGGGCCAACAGAGATGTATTTCGAGTATTTTTGTTTTTGTATTAATGTATATGATATCACAGATGGTAATTAATACCAACCTCTGTATAAACAGATACACTTTATTGGCATTTTTTCACTTCAGAAAAATCACAGTAAGAGCTGAGTGATATGACACGATGCATAAACGTGCATTGAATACTTATATTCAGCAATCTACATGTGTCCGTTGCCTCATTACAAGGATGCATGTCTGTTGCCTCTTTACAAACAATCATGAAACATTTTACAATATACACGTTAAACTAGCAAAATATGCACTAGTGTTTCTTCATTTTAATGGCCAAAACCGGTTGAGAAGCATTGTAATAATGTTTCACAATGACAAAGAACTGCAGTGTCATGTGAGTGTTACCTTGATGGGATTAATAATCAAAATGAAACATGTTTCGTTTAAACAGAGTATTCAGAAGGACACACTGTAAAGGCCACACCTCTTCATATAAATGGGCAGAGGACACACACACAAGAGCATTAATTTGTAAACCTAACACACATTATCAAAGGTCATCAGACTTCCATAGCAATACTCTACTGACTTTTCATTGACCTTCAAGTCAATTATAATTTGGATATAGGTCTATATATAGGGATAATAATAATATAACTCAAAATAATGTCAGAGTACAGGTTGTGTTTCATGGATATAGCTAATGCTTTTATACTAAAACAAAATCCTTTGTTATAATATGTTTTAGTGTCAATTGCATGATAACATTTTGCATATTTAAATTAATTAATTTGTTATTGAAATGATAAATTAAGTCTATTATGATCAAGTCTTGGGAAATATCAAAATAGACACAGATCAGAGACCATTGTTGATATATATATATATATATATTTTTTATTTATTTATTTTTTTAATTATTATTATTATTATTATTATTTATTTATTTATTTTTATTAATTTGACCTCTTTATCACACAATGCTTGTATAAATATACAGTTTACAGGCTATACTCTATATTTCTGAATTATAGCTTGATATTTATAAATAAGTATATTTATTTAAAATATTACTGTTTGGACACTTACTGTAAAAATATGATTATGATATTTTTACTTATAACAAAATGATATATGTAGAGATAGAAAATATAATCTTTTCTTGATATAGTTTGTATATAAATCTGCACTATTTTAAAAGTCTGTTTGCTTGTTTACCTATTTACAGTTTTAGATGTTAATAATGCTTTAATATCTTAAAAAAAAAATATATATATATATATATTTGCAGTTTCTTGTAACTTTAAAATAATAACCAGAAATACATTTAGAATGACAAAATCCATTTTAAACATAACGCACTAACCCATTTATAACTAAATTGTGCCAGTCATTACTTTGGCCTGTTCATTTTGGTGTCTGTCTGTCTCACTGAAGAGTGAATCCTTGACAGTCAGTCAGCAGGTGGAGTGACGTTTAATATGCACTGTTCCATGTTAGTGATCTAATGTGAGTTAGAGACTTTACTGAAGACACACGCCATCTTCTATCACATCATTACTCGTGCACACGTCCACATGTAGCCCATCCACCCCAGAAACCGCTGTGTGACAGTGGAGCTCACCATATGATAAAATGAAACTGACACAGCTTAAATACTCCAATGATCCACATTCGCCAACAGAAAAGAGGACCTGAATGCCCCCCCGGCTAGTATGCAGGTGTGTGAATCACGCGGAATGATTGGGAATTTAAAAGTCTGGATTAAAGCTCCCGAGAGAGACAGGCAGAAAGAAGACAAGGGACCATTTTACATTTTGACAAGCACATGCTTCACACACTCCTTTCTGAGGGTTTTTAATGTCACCTCAGCTTTGTTCAACAGTAACAGATCTTTTTTTGACAATGAAGTGTCCACAGTCAGAAAAGTAACAGACTGCACTTGTTTAAGAGTTAGAGGGATAGTTAATAAAAAAATAAAAAATTACTGTCAATTTACTCACCCTGAATCTGTCCAACATGTTGTAGTTTTTTATTTAGTTGTTCTTTTTTCACTATAACATTAATGAAGATTTTTTGATAAAACTATGGTCCTTATTTGGTGATTCACGAAACGCAAGTAAGTGTCTATTAACATTTTAGGGTAAAAAAATAAAAAATTATAATAAAAAAAAAAAAAAAAAAAAATATATATATATATATATATATATGTAATTCTTTGCGAGAAACTGAATATTACAACCCTACACAGTGTACATATTATATAATATTAGTGAATGTGTATATAATAGTTTGGGCCATAATATAATATAATATAATATAATATAATATAATATAATATAATATAATATAATATAATATAATATAATATAATATAATATAATATAATATAATACCACATCAAAACAAAATGCCATATGTTCAGCATACTACAGCTAATTTAGATTCCATAACCCAACTGGATGAATGAAATATTAAGGTCTATTCACACTTAAGATGATAGCTACAGTATATGTTATCAATATAATCCAAATCACATTGAACCAGCCAATGATAATAAATTCTACTTATCAAGCTTGAGCATGAAAAGTAACATGACAAAATTGATGCAAGCACTTACAATAAACAGGGCATTATGTGTACACTGGTGTGGACACTAATATAGTTATATAGGATAAAGGTTATACAGCATGTATAATTATCATTTTTAGTGTGCACCATTTTATATTGAGATTTTAACCACTTTGAAGTCAATTATTTACAATTATCTACACTAAACATTCAACATAACAAGGTCAAATGAACTTGTATAGCATAATGAAATAGCATTGAAATGTTTATTAATGCATAGTGTATTTTTCAGAAAAAGAGGTTAGTAATCAGTAAACAGTTTGTATGTTCTTAATATGCATCTTAATAGTTTGTATTGTTTCTTTTTAGGTGAAGACTTTTATGAGCCATCTCCTTATGAACCCATGACGCCTCACCGACATTCAGATGCATTTCGCCTGGCGTCAATCATCTCAGGTAAAGCAGCATTTTCATTACAGTTTATTATTTGTATTGTGTTCATTCTGGCAGTGCACTGTTAATAAGGTCTCTTTTTAATTCCCATATCTTATTTGAAATGCACTAAATTAATTTTTATAATGTTCCAGTACATACCACACTAATTAAAGACTAAAGTGTTAATCCAAAAGTTTTCTGTTTACAAATTACCAGCATTGTAGAAGGAGAAATGAAGCTAAATTACGTGTTGTTATTTCAGTGGAATAAAAACCATTCTAGACATTCGTCACCTTGGCATGAGTAAGGTCTAATGTTTAATTCACTGACAGCAGTCATTACAGACAGTAGAGGACAAATATATTGCCTCCAATCCATTATCACAGCTTCGCAGAGCCTGGAACAACTAAAATAGCTCATTTTTATTCTGATCCGGAAGAGCGAAATAGCCAGTGAACGACAAATCTCATGAAAATAGTACATTCAGAA
>CAIGQV010017835.1:5261601-5281549 GCA_903798115.1 Danio jaintianensis | reverse complement strand
ACACACACACACACACACACACACACACACACACGCACCCACGCACGTACACACACACTATACTTTATATAGAAGGCTGAAACTACAGTTTCTTTTTGCACTGCAACTGATATTCAACAGTGAAAAATTTAAATTTTACCCAACAGGGAAAACCAGCAACAACCAAAAATGCAAGATTATATGATGTCATGGCTTTGCAATCCAAAAATGTCATTATAATGGAAGTCAATGGGGCAAAAACAGCCACGAACATAACGAAACGGTAGTAAATTTGCCCAGAGTGTATTGTTGAATTTTTGAAAATGTTCATTTTCCCAAAATATGTGTCAAAGAGATCAGATTTGACACCACAAAACCATTCCATTTGCTGAAACACAGAGAAACTTGTGGCCAAATTAAGACTTACCCCAGAGTGGATGAAAACATTCCCAACAGCACACGAGGGTTAATTCACTCTCATAAACTCATCTGTTGTCTTCTTGCAGGCATGCATTCGGGCACCAGTAAAAGCCAGCCGCACTGCACTGACCCCAGCCGCCCCTGCAACCCCTGTCTGGATGCCACCAAAGCCTGCAACCTGAATGAAAACTGCAAGCGTCAGCGCTCCAACTACATTTCCACCTGCACACGTGCGCAGACACAGGGCCAGCAGCCCTCGCAGACGCAGACGCAAGAAGGCTGCAACCGAAAGCGCTGCCATAAAGCCCTGCGGCAGTTCTTTGAGCGAGTCGACACACAGTACAGCTACGGCCTGCTCTTCTGTGCCTGCAAAGACCAGGCCTGCGCTGAGAGGAGGAGGCAGACCATCGTTCCCTCCTGCTCCTACCAGGACAAGAACAAACCAAACTGTCTGCAGCTGCGCAACACCTGCCGCCTTGATGTGCACTGCAGGTAAGAGAATCAATGTGCTTTTTACAATGAAAGATATAAGGTTATTATGTCTGACATCACAGTTTATGAGTCCAAATGTTCTATCATAATGTGGTAGGTCTGGGCGATTAATCGAAAGTGATATTCATGTGCATTTTGACAGTGAAATCGGCTCTGTAATCAGCAGTAAATCTTCAGCAGCTGCATTCAGATGGAGCAGTGTTTACTAAACAGAGTCATAGTCCACTGACATTCTGTGCAAAAGATCACAGAAGATTTAAAAGTTTGCAAAATATGTTTCCAGATGGAGCAGCGTTTACTACACAGAACCATAGTTCACTGAAAATCTACGGCAAAGATCGTGGAAGATTTGAAAGACAGCAAAAGATGCTTTCAGATGGACCGACATTTACTAAACAGAGCCATAGTTCACTGACATTCTACGCAAAAGATTGTGGAAGTTTTAAAAGATTGCAAAATGTGTTTTCAGATGGAGCAGCATTTACTAAACAGAGTCATAAAGTGCATCCCAAATCGCATACTTATGCACTATTCTACACAAATTTTGTAGTATAACTAGTGCAAGTAGTGCATTCACACTGAAATATTATTTTTATTCTTAAAAAGAATAAGTGCACTTTAAATACCCGGATGATGCACTTAACCGTTAAAAAGAAGTGTGGAATGTTGGACACTTCACGCACTCAACGGCCACAGTTTTAAAAGATTGCAAAATATGTTTTCAGATGGATGTGTTTACTAAACAGAGCTATATTTCACTGACAATCTACGCAAAATATTGTGGAATCATTCTGCAAATTGACAGCTGCTACATTGATTCTAAGGCTTCTAAGAGCTATGGCTCTATGTTGCTGATGAAAAAAAAATGGTAATGATGATTTTCTCATTATTATTATTTTTTTAACCTTCAGATTTTAGATTTTCAAATAGTTGTATCCCGAACAAATATTCTCTTATCCCAGCAAACCATACATCAATAGAAAGCTTCTTTAGAAATTTACAAAACTAAATAATAATATTTAAAAAAATAATAACATTAATGACTGGTTTTGTGGTCCCAGATCACATATATGCTCACAACATGCTGCGATACTATTTATAATCATGATTGTAATGTTTATATTCATGCCTAGTTTCTTTTTCTTTTATCTTTTACAAATTATTATTTAAAATGCTGATGTCTGGGATGCAGCAAGTCCAGAAACTGCAGTGAACACCATGGTTTTGTAAAGATTCACTTTAAAGTGTGATATGACAAAACAGTGATCATAAGCAGCTATTGAGGTTGATATTTCTCAATTCAAATGCGTAGAGGCATGGACCAAAAAAACGATATTCCAAGTGGATAATTAACAAGTGGGTGAATGAACTGATAATTCACCAAAAAAATGTAATTACCCTACCATCTTCACACCCTTGAATGGTTTCAAACTTCTTTTTTTCTGTTGAACACAAAAGAAAATGTGTTGAACCATGTTGGAAACCAGTAACCATTGAATTAAAAAAAGTAAATAGCTGCTATCAATGTTACTGGCTACTGGTTTACAGGATTCTTCAAAGAATCTTATTTTGTGTTCAACAGCAGAAAGAAACTTATGAGGGTTTGGAACAAGTTGAGCGTGAGGAAATGATGACAGAGTTTTCATTTTTTGGGAGAACTATCTCTTGAAGTCCCAAAATAAACTGACATTTAGCATTCATTTCACTGATGCTTTTATCTGAAACCACTTACTGCCGCTACAAAACAAGTGATTCATCCTAAAAGGAGTGTAACATAAAAATATTACAGTTTCCATAAATCTTTAACTCCTCAATTTTTATTTATAACCACAGCTTTCCCACAATGTCGTCATGGAACAGTAACCTCAGACATATTACAGGGAAAATCCCCTTAAATCTTGAGTTTTTACAGATGGTTCATCCAAAAAAATAAAATAAAATAAATAAAACTTCTGTCATTTAGTTAGTTTTCTAATGCTGTTCCAAATTCTTTTTTTTTCCTTCTGTGGAACTCAAAAAGTGGCATTTATAATTGAAGGTTTTTTTCAGTATACTTTTCCACGCAGGGGACTTCAAACATTTTAAGCTTCGAAAAGGATTTTAAAACAGCATAGAACTATCCTAAAAGTAGTCCCCATAACTTGTGTGCTTTATTTACTGTTACATATTTTAGTCTTGTGAAGTTAGAAGAAATTAAAATCACTCTTCACAAACAACAAGAACAACACAACTAAAGACAGCATAACCATAGATACAATGAACTGACAGACGGATACACATACATGCAACATAAATGAGGACACCTTTTGAAAATGAGTATTTTTATCCATTTCCCAGTGGATAAAGACAATATATTTTGATGCATTTCAACAAAACAGTTTTAGTAAAGAGTTATATTCATTAAAATAAGAGTGTGGTCACCTAACATCTTTAGCAATAGAGAGCTAACACATTTAAATGCCACAGCCATATCACCCTGTAGCCCAAGACCGGTTACTCACTGAACATAGATATACTAGATGTTGCCTGGCCTATTGTTGTCTATTGGAAGGAATGCGTCAATAGAGCCGCTTTTTTAGTACAGGGTAGCGTTCCTTTGAAATGAATGCAGGACCAAGGTGCAGTGGAGGACTGTGGCCATCCAGAGCCAGAGATATACACATATATACATATATCTATGATCGGGAATTTTCCCACGTGGTCAGTACGCAATTTTTTTTATTTTTTTATTTCATTACGAAAATTATAATTTTACATCACTTTTCTACATCGATTGATAAGTGACCGCACGGGCATTGCCGATAAAGAGTGTGTGTTTGTGTGCATGGAAATGTATTATCCTCCCTCCCTGTTAAATTTGATCTAATCCGTGTCTTGAAACACAGCCCCTCTCCTGCTTTCACTTCTCATTCTAACGGAGGGAGCGATTCGTTTGTGAATGAATCCCCGTTATGAACGACTCGTTCACTCAGCCGACAACAATACAAGTTTCTAGCACAGCAGTGTCTTGTTGTCATATTTCTTTTTCATTGTTTGCTGATTTTATTCAACAACACTAGCATAAGCCTAGAATTCAGTGCAAGTTGATGCTACTTTGCCTTATGATCAGTGCAGTAAGAGACAGTTTTATCATCAATAATGTTACTTGTTGAGCACAAAAGTTTGTAACATGTAAAAAACGAAATCTTGAAATGTTCTGCCTTTGTGCTTTGTTTTCTTTGTTTGCTCGTTACTACACCCGTAAGCAGCGCTAAAGTCCAGCATCTTCACATTGGCACACTGTCTTGACTAGTGCGGTTGAATGATGTTTGTCCTGGGAGCACTGTACAAATATGGCGGCGCTATTGACGCATGCTGAGGGTCCGTATGCGATATCTAGTGTATATATCTATGCTCACTGAAGCTAAGCAGAGCTGAGCCTGGTTACTACCTGGATGGGAAACCACATGGGAAAACTAGGTTGCTGTTGGAAGTAGTGTAAGCTAGGCCATCAGGGGGCACTCAACCTGTGGTCTATGTGAGTCCTAATGCCCCAGTATAGTGAAGGGGACACTATACTGTCAGTGAGCAGGATGAGACATTAAACCGAGGTCCTGACGCTCTGTGGTCATTAAAAATTCCATGACACTACTCGTAAAGACTAGGGGTGTAACCCCGGTGTCCTGGTCCTGGCGCACTGGCGCCGTTGTCCTGTGGCTGTCGTCGCATCATCCAAGTGGATGCTGCACACTGGTAGTGGTAGTGGAGAGATTGTGAAGCGATTTGTGTGTATGGCCATTCTTGATAAATGTACTATATAAATACACATTACATTACATTATATTATATATGATTCACACATTTTGACACAGTGATGTTCTCCTAAGCACCTATCATTCTTCAGGTGTTTTAGTTTGAACTGATAGTTTGTAAAGATGCAAACTCTCCTTCGAGTGTCTCTCTGCGGGCTGTTAGAAGTGATGTGCTCTATAGGGCTCAGTGCTGAAGCAGCAACCTTAAAGTGAACAGATCTGTTACTTCAACCACTGCACCACCCAGAAAGCATCGCAAGTGTCTGTTCAATTTAATGTAAATTGAAGATTTTGATGTTTGCTTAAGCATACCTAGCACTAATTTTCCATCTCATTGTGAAGTTATAGCCGTTGCATTTAATGTTACTTTGAAATGAACGTCCACCATGTTCTATTAGTGGCTTGAGCCTCTGCCAGGAAAGTAATTGCAGACATTTGAAGAACCTTCTATTAGAAAACACAAGAGACTTTCTGCTTAATTGACAAGACAGTGTTCAATTAGGCTGAACTGAACATTAGTACATCACTTTTACTGTTTCTTTGTGATTTAACAGCCTACCGTTTTATTAACACAAGCTTCTCCTATAACACCGACCAGTGGACCATTGCTGGATTACTCTGCCAATGGCTGTCAAGAAACTAGGTATCTGTAGGTTTGAATTTTGCACATAGATAATGCTGTAATTGTGAGCATTTTTAAATAACTAAACAATACAAAGCAATGCCAATTGCCAATGCCAACTAAATGTGAACTGAATTTTATTTCATTAAATTTTTTTTCAAGGTTTTCTCAGGTAATTTTAATTAATATTTGTTTGAGTTTTATTCAATTGTAAATGTACATTTAAAAATATCCTAAAACTATTTAAACAAAAAGTAAATTGGCGTTGTATTTGTGAATACAAACGAATATTTGTGAATACACGAATTCTGAATAAATGTTCAGAAAATTTAATATCTTGTGTTATGTTTGGTATCATCTAAATTCACGAAAAAAACATTTATGATTTTTGAAACAAAATGTGTTAAGTGAAATCAAAACATTTAAAAGAGAATTAATTGTGAAAAGAAGTTATTTTATTTCAACTCCTCGAATATATGTCTTACTTTTCATTTAGTTTGACTTAATGTATGTAGCACCTCATAATGTAATAACTGCATGTAATGTAAAAACTGCAAATAATGTAATAATTATGTGATTTATTATAATGATTGTTATCATTTTCATTAAAAATGTAATAAAATATTGATATCATATTGTAATGACAATTATTACATTATGAGAAATGTATTACATTATAAACTCACCAAAAATATTGTCACATTGTTATATCTGTATTAAGCTTTTTTTTAAAAATATCAATATTATCAATATTTGACTCATGGTGGCAATGACTAGCTACATGTTGATGACGATTAACAATTTACTTTAACATGCTAGATATCCATTTGAAGTGGGTTAGCATAACCTAGCCATGTTAAAACATGCTATACATATGTATAACATTGAGTCAAAAATGTTTAATGTCACACTAAAAATGTTCTGTTATGTTTACCAGATTAACATGTTAATTAATTTAAGATTAACATGTTACACATTTAGCTAGTCTTGTTAGCATCATAGCTACATGCATAATTTTAGCAACATGCTTATCTAGTAAGCATCATGCAAGCAACATGCTGCTGGTTTGCTTGAAGGGGAAATTGAGTTTATGTTGCTAGGATATTTAATTGTTGCTAGAATGTGGCTAGGAAGTGTTGAAGGTGATTTTGTGATTGGTCATTTGGTCCCGTGAGTCAAATGTGGACTCAGGCCTTATGTTTATATGACCTTCAATCCAAGGATATACCATTTAGAGTCTTTGACTGGAAGTTCACACAGCTTGTTGCTAGGGAGCTCAAAATGTGTTGCTAGGGGATGCCAGGGGTGTCCAAGAAGATGCTTAACACTGATTCGTTGTTTGAGTCAAACAAACAAACAAATAAACAAACAAAGAAACAAACAAACAAACACCAATGGTATCTCAGTTATGCTAAATAAAATGGGTTTAAATGCATTTCCATTAACATTAAGTGGAAATACACTGCAGGAATGGAAAGCCTGATCATTCACAAACCTGAAAGGCTCATGCGTATTATATGCAAATTACAGAAGTGGCATCGATCATGGATTTAGCTTTGAGTCTCAGAAACCATGAAACATCCTGACGTTTAATCCACGCTGTGCTGGAAGATGTAGGAAGATGAGCTGTTATTCGTAATTCTCCTCCACGAGCAGAAATAGCCACACACTCTCAACAGCTGAAGTGTTCAAATACTGCATCTGAAAGAAATCTATTCATTCTATTTGATACATGCTAATGTCTTTCACAACCTCAGAGAATTTGGTTTAACATGGCTTTCGGTAGACTGAAAGGTTTGTTATGCACATACAGTACGCATAACCAAATAATCGCTGTGGCATTAAAAGGATAGTTAACCCAACATATGAAATTTGCTTTTAATTTGTCCACCACTAGGCTACTATACAAGATTTAGGTGACTTGTTTTTTTCCTTCTTCAGTAGAACATTAACATTTTGTTTCACTAATCTTCTTGTCTGTAAAGTATATAGTATGCATCATCACCAGAGAGTATATTGATTTTGATCTTTTAATTTAACTCGTTTTAATATATTAATTCATGATTGACATAATGCAACGAGTGTTGTATATGGATAACAAGTGTCCAGATCTTGTTCATGTATAGGAGGTTTTTGGGAATATAGATTTTATGAATATAATATTGACATGTTGACAACATCTAGTGTACTGTAAGTGTTAATAATTTACACACGAGCAATTTTACAGATTTATCAATGAATCTGTATGCCTACTGGAGTCATGTCATGTGTTTTTATAGTATATTGTATTTAATTGTCACTATTGAAATTAAATAATTTAAAAATGAAACTTAAATTTGAATTATTAGTTTATGTCGCTGTTAGGCATAAGCATGCTACAATTGACTGTATATCCATAAAAAAAAAACATTTAAAATTAAATAAATATAAGATTATTTTTATTAAGAACTGAATTTCTGTCATCATATTTTATGTAGTCATTACTCATAAAAACAAAACTCATAAATAAAAATCCTCATACAAATATATATAATTCCCTCACACAGCATCATGGGATATCGTAGCGTCCATAAGATGCGCACTTCAGAATCTCGCTGGAAGTAGTGGGTCATCAGGGTACTTCTCACATACTATTTTTTTATATACTATGAATTCAGACATACTACTCGGTTCGCATACTGTTTTTAACGTACTATATAGTATGGAAGTATACAGCCCAAAGACATTGTTTTGTTATCAGAAAGTTGCTAGGCATTGGAGGCAAGCATATTAAAGGCACAGGAAAAAGTAGCAGACACTTAAATGCTTGTGGTCAATTTGACCATTGTGGTCATTCAAGGTAGAAATTCTCAAAACAATATTATGTTTCTAATTTTAATACAATAACAGTGTTTGAATGAAATATACATAAATTTTGTTAAAGTCAGGGTAATACAGTGGCTATATGGGTTTTATTTCAACACAGTTATTAAACAGTTATAACAGTACACAATTTTTAAAATGGTCAAAATAACTGCCTCAGTATTGCTGGTGTTAATTAAGTCTAAATATACACAAACAAATAATCAGTAAGATTTACAGTAAAAAAAAAAAGGCAGCTGTGGTTGCCGGAATTTTACTATAAATAATACTGTAGGGTTGTAAAAGATGTTTATAAACTTTACAGTAAATTTCCTTATTTTGCTAAATTATAGTCATACAACAATGTTTTGAAGTACTTGCTTCTACACAACATAGCTTTGTTACACAGCCATAAGCAGGTATGGATGAGAAAGTAACAATAAACTAATGCTCATCACAAACTTTTCCCACAAGCAGGAAACATACTAATATATAGAAGGTGCTCAGTGTCATTCACACAATTACTAAACACCATCATGGTAACCAGTGATGGGAATAACAGCGTTATAAATAAACAGCGTTACTCACAGAATTACTTTAAGTAATGAATAATCAATAAATTACTGTTTCCCCAGTTACAATGCTGTTACCATTAATGACAATAAAATGTGGCACTTTATCATTGATATATAATTTGCAATTGAGCTCACTGGCGTGGCTTCATCTGACTCTGTCGGCCTGCTCTGGTGTGTGTGAGTGGGGCACATAAATGATGATGATTGCTGTGTGTTTATAGCATGTTTTGATGAAGTACTTTACAATCACATTTCCATATATTTTATTTAAATATAAAAATAATAATCTAAACGATTCTCTAAAAATAATACTGTAATATTTATTATAGTCTATTTTTATCACACTTCCTAAGGTGCATCGTTTATTGTGAGACTTATTTGTTTGCCAGCTGGAGTAAATATTGAAAAGTTCTAAACTATCTATTATGTTTTAATGTTCCAGTAATAATACAATTTACAACAAAATATAAAATTTGATAGGTGTTGTCATGATCACCAGCGATCTAGCCCTTATAGAACGCTGAAGGACATTTTCTATCACCCGAACTACAATTATGCCACTGAACTTCACTACATTTCCCATCAGGCACCTCACACCAGTTCCGGATCACCCGTGATTGCACACACACAGCTGAAACTTGTAAGGACTAATGACCAGAACTATTTATACACCTCACATTCTCAGTCTTGTTGTTTGCTGTAACACTATGAAGCATATCCTTGTTTAGTCTTTCCGTGTTTCTTGACCCTTGCCTTGTTTCCTTGTTGATGTTGTTTTGCTGCCTATCCTGACCATTTGCCTGTTTTTGACTACACTCTTTGGATTACCCTTGTGCTTCTGTTTGTACCTGTTGACCATTGCCTGTCTGACAATTCTTAATAAAACTGCATGTTGGATTGGTTACAGGTGTCTCTCACATTGTCTCACAGCTACATTAATATAGTATGGCATATTGTAGAATATTTTATAATAACAATTTATTTTATTTAGTTTATTCAACATACAGTTTGTAATTTTTGACATTTTACTTTTAAAAAGTATAGTGCTAATAGTAACTGTTGCTTTCCCTGGTAATTAGGTCATTTTATAATGATGTAATTCAGTTATTATATTATAACTATAACTAATTATATTCAATAACTAATTACAAAGTAATGTTCCCAACACTGATGGTAACACACATGAAACTGAAATAATGCAAGTCTAATGTACATCACAAAAAAACAGAAAAAAAAGAACCATAGTAATGTCAACAAAAAAAGCATAAAAACTTAAGTGTCATGCAGGGAATATTGGCAAAGTGAATTTACAGTTATTCATCGTATTATATATATTTTTTACTGTAGCATTTTTACAGTGGTTTACCGTTGAAATCACAGACAAACTTCCACAAATGATTGAAAACCAATAATCTTACAAATACACACATGCATGGTATCCATAGCACAGAACGCAGCGTTCCTGTTATCGCTTTTAAATGAGTGAAAACACAGTTGAAGCGCTCGATCTGGGAATCATCTGCACTGCTGATTTTTCGACTTAGAAGTGATATGAAGCTCTGTGAACGAGAGATCAGACAAACGAGTAAACCGGAGATATGAAGCAGCATTAATGAAGGGTTTAAAGCACTGGTTTGTTCTTGTGTGCTGTAGATCTGCAGTTGTACGGTGTGTTGTGTGATGGTTGAGGATGGACATAAATCTCTTTATTGCTTTGGGTTTTGTGTGGAGGCACGTCTGTGGAGGTGTTTATGTGGGTGTTTGTGTTTCTGTGAAATGGAAAGACAGATAATGTAGGCGAAAAGGCATTGCTTTCCTCTTATGGCTGCTTCTCGTGTGCAGGATCGATGAATCGCGACAGGATTTACTTTTTCACACTGACACACAAAACCTATAGGGCTGCCAAATGTATGTGTGAATATTAATTACAGTGAAAAATGTCTGGATTTTAAAAATAAAAAATTGCTGTTAATAAAGGAAATAATAAAAGGCCATATAGTTCATTGTCACATAATAGCTGGGTTTTGCTGGAAGTCATATACTGGTGATTGATGTTGTAAAACAAATGCAAAATTCATGAAAATCATTTAAAATAAATTCATAAGTTATTAAAGTAAAATTACTTGGATGAAATACCTTCTCCAGCTATTCTAACAGTATTACAGAACATTAATATAATTGACATTTGATCATTGTTTACTGTTGTTGTTATTATTTTTCATCTTTTCAAAATGAAAGATTTTCCAATTATATTTATTTCCTAGGATATTTATTTATTATTGTTAATATATTTCAGAAGTACTCACAATTTTGTAATAAATCCCAATTAAAAGCATGTACAAATTAATTATATCATATTAAATTATATTATATTATTAACGTTTAAAACATTCATTCATTCATTTTCTTTTCGGCTTAGTCCCTTTATTAATCTGTGGTCGCCACAGTTGAATGAACCGCCAACTTATCCAGCATTTGTTTTACGCAGCAGATGCCCTTCCAGCTGCAACCCATCACTGGGAAACATCCATACACACTAATTTACACACATACACTACGGACAATTTAGCCTACCCAATTCACCTATAGACCATTTCAATGTGATGATGTCATTGGCCCATGAACATTTCCTGCTTGTTGTCAAACTATTTCATATCTGTAACAAGAGGCAATTCAATCACATGTTGATGTTATAACAGCTATCATAACATTATTTATCAATATGTGGAACTTTTTGGACTCTCAGAAGCTATGGAAATTTAAAATGTAATACAGGAAATACGTCAGGACCATTGTTATTGTTTACATCCCTCAAAATGGTCTATAGCGCATGTCTTTGGACTTGTGGGGGAAACCGGAGCACCCACAGGAAACCCGCGCGAACATGGGGAGAACATGCAAACTCCACACAGAAACGCCAACTGACCCAGACGAGGCTCGAACCAGTGACCTTCTTGCTGTGAGGCGAACGTGCTACCCACTGCGCCACCGTGCAGCAACATATAATATAATATAATATAATATAATATAATATAATATAATATAATATAATATAATATAATATAATATGGGCGTCACGGTGGTGCAGTGGGTAGCACAATCGCCTCACAGCAAGAAGGTCGCTGGTTCGAGTCCCGGCTGGGTCAATTGGCATTTATGTGTGGAGTTTGCATGTTCTTGCCGTGGTCGCGTGGGTTTCCTCGGGTGCTCCGGTTTCCCCCACAGTCCAAAGACATGCGCTATAGGTGAATTGAATAATCTAAATTGGCCGTAGTGTATGAGTGTGAATGCAAGAGTGTATGGGTGTTTCCCAGTGTTGTGTTGCGGCTGGAAGGGCATCCACTGTGTAAAACATATGCTGGATAAGTTGGTGGTTCATTCCGCTGTGGCGACCCCTAATGAATAAAGGGACTAAGCCGAAAAGAAAATGAATGAATGAATAAATAATATAATATGAAACTCATTCAAATAACAAATACAACAGTAGTAACTGAAATAAAAATAAAATAATAACATTTTCCTATAATACAGTATGTTTCACTATAGCCTATGTATATGTGTAAGCATCTCTCTTCACACAAAATTCCACATATGGTTTCCTTTGCAATCCCATTTTCCATTTTCATCAATTCGGCCATCCTGAATGACAGATTGCTGTTTGGATTGGCGTCATTAAACATGAATGTCACAGTTAGCTTAATCCAGTGCTTCAACTTGTATACCGGGCTGACTAACAATAAGCCCGCTTTCCCATCCGTCTCCACATTCACGCATCCGTCCCCATCCGTCCTCATCCGTCCTGCCTCATAGCTTGAATCCATTGCAGTGGAAATTGGCCTCACATCATCTCTCATTGGCGGCTGTGAGGGATGGCATTGTCTGAGCAGAGGAATACATGATGAACTGGGTAATGAATGACACTGCAGGCTCATACAGGTCACAGCTATTTAAAGCCACAGTCAGCGGCCCCGCGACCCCACTGATTCAACAGAGTTTGGGTCAGACGCAATAGACTTATTCACTGTCACTATGTCCTCCCGTTCAAATGTCACCCGGGGTCAATGGCTTTAGGCTTTGGCAAGGACAATCAGAAATGTGTTGGGTCTGAATCCTGGCTTCAACATTTTCTGGTCCCCTTCCTCTTTCTTCTTCCACTTGGTCTTCTTTCAGGACTTAATTTATGCCGGAACAAGCCAGATCTGAATATAATATTTTTTGCCTGCTCATATTCCTCTGAGGATACAGAATACATTTACAAGTTGAGGCTACATTTAAACGTTTTAGTTTTTTTAGTTTTTTTTGTACAAAACTGCTGGACCCTTTTCACATTTCTGGGTTTCTCAGCAGCGGAAGTTGTCAATGTTGGGCAAACTTAGAAAGCAGTGAATGGGAGAGTACCACAAATATGGTTTTTGCATTCTAATTTGCTCAAACAACAACAACAAAAAAAAAAAGAGAGAAAAAGCAGCCAGAAGTGAAAACAATGTCAATTTTACTGTCACGCCTATAGACGCTGCATTAGAAACACCTTGCATAAGCACTTACTATATATATATATATATATATATTTTTTTTTTTTTAATGCATTTTGTAAATTTTATGCAAAGATTATAATACAAAGCATAGCTTTATAAATGTGCATATGCTTTTTTAAAGATCAAGATGTTAAAAACATTTGAGGATTTAATATTCTGATGATTGAATAACATTGTAACAAATGCTGGGTTCCACACAATCATTTTGTTTTGAGGCAACATGAAGAAATTAAGTTAACTTACTAGTTTTTAAAAAGTTAAGTGGATTGAACATAAAACAATTAAGTTGTCCTGAAAAAAACTCAATAATTGTGTTGTTTCAGCTCATTTTAAATAAGTCAAGTCAAGTCAAGTTTATTTATATAGCGCTTTTCACAATATAGATTGTGTCAAAGCAACTTAACATAGTTCTAGTAGAGTCCAGATTACAGAGTTGAATAGAGTAGTTTGAATAAACAGCAAATGTAATTTTTTGAGTAAACATTTTATCACTGTCTTGTGAAAAGTTTAGAGTAAAGAACACATAACAAAATAGATGCCCGTGGCTGATGATATATTGAGGTCTTATGAAGCAAAATATTCATGTGTAATAAACTGAATATTATTTTTAAACATTATTATCTTTCATCCACAGCCTAAGCAAATTGTCATGAGCGCTGGATTGTGAGAATCTTGTTGCATTATGACATTTTCTATTAGTAATAGTGTATATATGCATACTGGATATAAACAAGTTACTTAAATGGAATAACATGTCTTTCCTTTTTTTGTATTCTTGCTTTCATAAAGCATGTGGAGCTAGAGTTGACTACTTTTATTTGCAATGTTTGATTCAAAACTATTTTCTCTATAATTTGTGTAATTAGATAGGTGTAATTACAACAGAATATTTTATACTGGAAGACAATAAAAAAAATATCAAGTCAATACATTTGAAAAATGCAGATTTTGCTTTGAAGTGTCAACTGTGAAAGTGGAGGTAGTTGATTTCTGATCCACCGTTCAGAGTGCATGGGATTCACAGATTAGGATCAGTGTACTGGGTGTGTGCATTAGTTGACCGCAGCTGTTATTCAAATAGCAAACGATGAAAAAATAAAAAATAAATAAATCACTCACTATTCTTGAGTTAGTAACTTTTGCAAGGCTAATAAAGATTAATTTAATTTACAGTGCATCCGGAAAGTATTCATAGCGCTTCAATTTTTCCACATTTTTTTATGTTACAGCCTTATTCCAAAATGGATTAAATTCATTTATTTCCTCAAAATTCTACACACAATACCCCATAATGACAATGTGAAAAAAAGATTTTTTGAAATTGTTGCAAATTTATTAAAAATAAAAAACCTGAAAAATCACATGTACATAAGTATTCACAGCCTTTGCTCAATACTTTGTTGATGCACCTTTGGCAGCAATTACAGCCTCAAGTCTTTTTGAATATGATGCCACAAGCTTGGCACACCTGTCTTTGGGAATTTTTGCCCATTCCTCTTTGCAGTACCTCTCAAGCTCTATCAGATTGGATGGAAAGTGACGGTGTACAGCCATTTTCAGATCTCTCCAGAAATGTTCAATAGGATTTCGGTTTGGGCTCTGGCTGGGCCACTCAAGGACATTCACAGAGTTGTTGTGAAGCCACTCCATTGATATTTTGGCGGTGTGCTTTGGGTCATTGTCCTGCTGGAAGATGAACCGTCGCCCCAGTCTGAGGTCAAGAGCACTCTGAAGCATCATTTTCCTTCAGGATGTCTCTGTACATTGCTGCATTCATCGTTCCTTCTATCCTGACTATTCTTCCAGTTCCTGCTGCTGAAAAACATCCCCACAGCTTGATGCTGCCACCACCATGCTTCACTGTAGGGATGGTATTAACCTGGTGATGAGCGGTGCCCGGTTTTCTCCAAACGTAACACCTGGTATTCACTCAATAGAGTTCAATTTTAGTCTCATCAGACCAGAGAATTTTGTTTCAGATGCCTTTTGGTAAATTCCAGGCGGGCTGCTATGTGCCCTTTACTAAGGAGTGGCTTCCGTCTGGCCACTCTACCATACAGGCCTGATTGGTGGATTGCTGCACAGATGGTTGTCCTTCTTTAAGGTTCTCTTCTCTCCACAAAAGAACGCTGGAGCTCAGACAGAGTGACCATCGGGTTATTGATCACCTCCCTGACTAAGGCCTTTCTCCCCCGATCACTCAACTTAGATGGCCGGCCAGCTCTAGGAAGAGTCCTGGTGGTTCCAAACATCTTCCGCTTACGGATGATGGAGGCCACTGTGCTCACTGGAACTTTCAGAGCAGCAGAAATGTTTCTGTAACCTTTCCCAGCCTTGTGCCTCGAGACAATCCTGTCTCGGAGGTCTACAGACAATTCCTTTGTCTTCATGCTTGGTTTGTGCTTTGACATGCACTGTCAACCCTGGGACCTTATATAGAAAGGTGTATGCCTTTTCAAACCATGTCCAATCAACTGAATTTACCACAGGTGAACTAAGAACTAAGCTGCTGAAACATCTCAAGAATGATCAGTGGAAACAGAATGTACCTGAGCTCAATTTAGAGCTTCACGGCAAAGGCTGTGAATACTTATGTACATGTGATTTTTCAGGTTTTTTATTTGTAATAAATTTGCAACAATTTCCAATATTATTTTTTCACATTGTCATTATGGGGTATTGTGTGTAGAATTTTGAGAAAATAAATTGATTTAATCCATTTTGGAATAAGGCTGTAACATAAAACAATGTGAAAAAAGTGAAGCGTTATGAATACTTTCCGGATGCACTGTATACAGTAAAAGCCAGTGTACTAATGCTAACATTAAAGGTCAGTTTGTACTTCTGCTTCTGCTTGAGACAAAAGTTGTTTGTGATGACCATTGTTTTATCATATGACTTTCACATTCACACCTGCTTATGCTTGAGTTTTTTGTCCGTGTAACAAAGCTACGTTATGTAGATCTTAGTACTTCAATCATTGGTGTGTGACTATAAATGTATCAAATATGACAATTTACCTTAAATGCCTTCTAATTGGTCCATACCATTCAATGTACCCTGGCATGCACCTATCAAAAAAAAAAAAAAAAAAGATCTACTCATCATGATGACATGGAGCACAAGATCTGTGATTGGTTGGCTTGGTAGCGGTGATGACTATGGCTGGTGCCGAGACCTGTGGGAGTGGAGCAAAGCTGGTGGCATGAGTGTTTAAATGTTAAATCCCATGAACAAGCTCCAAATAGATACTTTTGTTTTGTGCTTTATTTTTATTTTTTTTCCATATCTTTTTTCCTTGAATGAGTGTGAGTTTGAGCTACTTCTACTGTAGCATTGCAAGCATTTCCGGCGTAAACCCAAAACACTGGCAAAGAAACTCAACACAGTGGAACACAGAAACTCCACTGACTATTAGCATTTAGGAAGTGTTATTGCCAGAGCAGCACACACAGAAAGCAGAAGTATAAATGCTCACAGCGGTGTTGGCTACGTGCATGGTATGTACCTTGGGGTACAGCGATCACACACAGAAGTATAAATCAGGCTTAATACTGTTCCAACAAAGCTGACAAAACAAATTGCCCAAAAATATCTCTCCTGCGACAAACCATACATGCAATAAGGGTTAAGTGTGACCAGAAAGACAGAGTCACACACAACACGTGTAGCTGTGTGTTTGCTCTCTTCTCTCCCGACTGCTCCTTTTCCTCTCCTTAAGAAGGGTGTCTCTCCGGCCCAATCACTAGAAAAACAGGTGTTATTCGTCATCTCTGATTGATCCGCTGACTAGCCGCCTGGCTCCGAGCATGCTCTCCCCCCTCATTGGGTGTTCGATCATGCTCACCTCTCCACAATGAGTTTGCCAGAAGAAATAACACTAGTAAATAGAGAGGATTTTAAAATTAAATGTATTTAGATTGTAGTTTTTATTCTTGGTGTAAACAAGCACTAAAACTTTAAAAAAATTGGCCATATTATAATAATTATATTTGTAAAAGTAAAAATAGAGTTGCATGTGGTAGATTCATTGGGATCAATGTCATCATATTGTTCTGTTTGTTTATGCTGTCATTTTTGTGATTTATATTACTGTTATTATCCTCAAGTGTAATATGATGACTTTTTAATTGATTTTTAAGTAGCAAAACAGTTGTACATTTCAGACCAAATGGTCTGTAAAACGGTCATACAATCCTGTTGAAAAACCCCCAGCTTGAACCAGTTATGATTTCTGGTTTGAACTGGTTTAAACTGATCTAGCTGTCAGTTAATTTAACAGAGCAGTCAGCTTATTCCCAGCCTGATGGAATAAAAAGTACCATTAGGAACCAGCAAACCATACCAGTTTGATCATCTTTGCTTTGCTTAAGTCATTCTGTCAGATCAGATGTTTCAGTATCTTTACTTCTGATGGATTCTGAGATCTGCTTTTAAGATGATTGTTGTTGTAGCTTCTGCTTTTTTTGTTGCCATGATTGAAAGCATTTCAAGCCTGCCATTTTCATTCCATGTTTAAATCTGTGTCTGTTGTATCTCTATAAAGCCAAATCAGAGACCAGAGAATTAGAGTTTTCTTTTTTCTCAAAAACATATAGCATATCATATTATATCATATGCTTGTGTGTACATCTAGAGTGCATTACTTTTAATGTATGTAAAAACAGATTGTTTTAGCCTCACCAGAGACTTTTTTTTTTGGCCTGCTATAACTAAGCAATTTGAAGACATGCTCCCAAGTTGATAAATTTCCAAATGTTGTTCTTCTTTTGGTCCGTAAAAAAATTGGCAGTTTGCTCCATAAAAAATTAAGTATTTGAAAATTATAGTGATGTAACATCTTAGAGCTGGCTCCAGCAGAGCGCTGAAAAGTCTGAAATACCAAGATGGGGCGATCACATGGATTTATATACCTAGAAATATGGCATGTTTCTCAACTTTTAATGTATCATAAAACAAACATCTTGCTGATACAAGAACACAAGTTGCAGCTAGTATGCAATGTAGTACTGGAGTTAAAGTTTGATTTTCTCTGATAACAATATTTGTAGCGACTGACTTACTAAAAGGATGTTCGCATAAAACAGTAGGGAACCTATGGCTCACGAGCCACATGTGGCTCTTTGACCAAAAAAATGTGGCTCTCCAGCTGTCTCCCTTCAATAATATTTCGCATTTAAAAAAATTATAACTGTCACTAGAAATAGGAAGTTTCCTATTAAAATACATTTACAATTCCTTTTTAGTGTATTTTTTTACAGCAAAATTAATAAGAATCAGTTAAAAATAAAAGGACGTTTTGATCAATGCGTGTGTGTGGCGCTGTGGATAAACTTGAATCGAGACACCAAGAAAGGGCAAATAACTTGTGTTTCTATGGTAACCTCGTTCACATAATTCAAACAACATTCATGAGTGGTGATGGCGAAAAGAAAAAAATTCTATAAATTGTCCTTTTTTTCATTCATGGACTTATATATTACAAACATATATTTGTTTATTCGTGAGTAAATAAAGGTTTTTTTTTTACCTGTATTATTAATAGTAGTATTATATGTCCCTCTTTGGTTTAAATGGCCAATACCTGTGACACCACAATCCAGGTTTTCATAAACAGAAATAACATTGCTCGGAGAAGTGATACACACCGACACAGAGAGTCAGACGTTGTGTTGTAAGAGCATCCTCCTTGTTCTAGCAAATCGCACAACTGTCAATCATCTCATCCTACTACATAAACAAAACAATACAATACAAAAAATAAATAAAAAATGCCCATACCCAACGTTACATCTTAGAACTCACCATCACAAGCCAAACAATAGGTTTTGGCTATTGTAGTGTTCTGAAAACACTATTTCAGAAGTTTTACTGCTAGTGCGGGCATTTTACCATAACAGCAACACAAAAAACTATTTGCCTACTTAAAGGTCCTGTGACGTGCTTTTAAATGTGCATTTTTTATTCGATGTTTGACAATCTCAACTCAAACATGAAAGACAGGGCGGGACAGAGTAGCCCCTCCCCTTTAAAAAAAACAGCCAATAGCATTTTGTTTTTATCACAGCTATATGAGTGAGAGGGGTTGAGATCAGGTACATTAAATGAAAAGCAATTGAGAAGTGGCATTGCCGTAACATATTATTGTCTATTTGTAAAATATTCAGGGTGCTTTCGATTCACAAAAAAATTTTTTTGCGAGATTAACCTCAGTGATATAAAAAAAATATTAACATACAACACGTACTATATATGACAGCATTCAATTTTATTCATTTATGTTTGGGAAAATGCATACTAAAATGAATGTTCTTTTGCATTTTCGTGGGCTTTGTACAGACAAATACACAGAAATTTAAAGGGCACCTTTACCCCTTTTTCCAGATTTTGTGTCTCCAGAATATGTCTGTAAAGTTTCAGCTCAAAGCACCCATCAGATTATTTATTATACCTTTCAGAAGTTTGTAATTTTTAGCTCTGAGCATCTTGTAGCTGTTTTTGTGGACTGTGCCTTTAATGCTAGTCCTCCCCGCCCACCGTTCCCACGTGCCTGTCAGTGTGCCTCAATCTCCGCCCTCGGCTGCCTCAGATAACAGACAGACATGAAGGAAGCAGATCTCACGTAACGTTGGTGAGAAATATTACAGTAAGAACTTTCCCAATGATTATTTGATGTATTTGTTGTGGAGTTGC
>CAIGQV010017835.1:5250275-5261201 GCA_903798115.1 Danio jaintianensis | reverse complement strand
TATGGATATCCGTTATGGTAATGTACAAAATAAAGCTGATTTAACGTCCACAACCCGGGATTGAAGCGTCTTCTTTTATAATTGTACTGACACGCGGCTGTGGTGATAAAGTAAAGCTGAAGTAAATCGCTGTAATTCATTACAAACATGCACTGTTTTAAAAATGTGTTAAAACTTGTAAAACTCACTCTTGATCACATTTGATGATGATTGATGATCCTAGCGAACTGAACAGATCTTTTATTCCCGGTTGCTTTGCGCACGTCCTGTCTTGTTGATATGATTATACGTGTTACTACGGAGACATGTTAGTAAGCAGCTGTCAATCAATTTGGTGGGCGGGGAAACCGCACTCCTACATCAAGTCGGCCTCAAAATGGGAGGGATTTGGATGCTATTTTATCATCAGGAAATTTAAAAAAAGAGACTTATTGTCTTTATATCACCCCAATATGACTGTGGACACACTATACCTACACACAGTTCTGTCCAAACAGCTTAAAAAAGATGATTTTCATCATAGGTGCCCTTTAAGTCAAAACACTCAATATTTCATACTCATTCAAGAATGAAGAATTAGCAAACATAAAAAGATGAGAATGAAGTCGCAGGTGTATCAGTATATCGGATTCGTGCATTAGCTCTTATAGCTGTTAAACAACAAAACCTGGACTACAAAACCAAATCAGACACTAGTTTTCCTTCATTTCTTCTCCCTTAAAATAAATAATGTATCACTGGATGTCCATTCATACTGTAAATTTGTTTTTCTCTCCAAAATCATGCAAAATGTTTAGCTCTGATTTATAGTAGAGGAATGTTGTTTATCTGTTTTGATGGGGATTGGTTGGAGGCCAAATATAGGAGCAGTCAAGAAGGTTTCAAGCTTCCAGCCCTGGCAAATAAAGCACAGGCTGACAGGGTTAGTTATCGATCCCTCCACAATAGGAGCCGGGTCAGGGTTCTACTGGAGAAGAATGGATCCGACAGGCTTTCGTGCAGTACGATGAGGTGTGCTCTCCAAATATGGGTAACATGCCAAATTAGCAGTCTGTCCCACTGCTGAGTTTATTTATCTTTGTACTGCAATGCCAGATGCGAGAGAAAGACTTAAATATGCCTGTTGCAGCAATAGAGGGAAGTGAATAATAGATATCAACATATTTTCAAAGTCGATTTTCTATGTTGAATCTTGGCATTACAAGAGACTATAAAATGTAACAATTACTCGAAAGAAAGTACATAAAGGATGCGTGCTACAAAATGTACATAAACAATCTGTTTTTGTGCTTATATGAAGCATTTTAGCTTAGCATGAACATGTTATATTAATTATATGTTTAAACATAGTTGGATATAGGATAATAGGACAAATAGGATGATACTACAACTACTACTATTACTAATACTAATACTTAGGAGTGTGACAAGACGCTTACTCCACGAGACGAGACACGAGATTGGGTTCACGAGACGAGACAAGACAAGACGAGATGAGATTTTTACACTTTATTTAAGAAATCGTCTTTTATTCAACTGAAAAAAAAAATCACAAATTGCAAAACTATTTAGGTACTTGTAAAAAATGCTATATTGTACTTCTATTTTAATGAATTCTTAGGAGTAAAGGGCATGCAAACACTGCAAAATATTTTGCTAATAGCCTATGTGAATGGAAAATAGTTTTTTTTTTATTTTTTATATTTGCTAATATATGAATGGAAAATAGATTTTAATCAACTGAAAACAAAAAAAAATCACAAACTGCAAAACAATTTAGGTGCTTTAAAAAAAATAATAAATGGGATTTTATTTCTATTTTTAAAGAATTCTATGCCATAAAGCAAACACTATATTTAGCTATAAACTCTACTGACTGGCTTCTCCCCTGTACAGTTTCACATGAAAACTCGAACTCCTTTCCACAAATTGAACTTTTAAAAAAATGCATGTAATTTTTGGTATTTCGTTTTTAATTTAATAAATCAGTTTCACTTTCATTAAGCAAGATTTCATTCATGCCCCCGTGACTCACTCTAAGCTACTGGATGCGATCATGCGAATATGAAGTAAGAACTGATAGGAGAGAGTTGTTTTAATGTAATTTGATACCACGCGTGAATGAAAAAAAAATTAAGCTTTTCCCGGATAGCATAAACATGTGTCCTGTGATGATGAAGGCGGGTGTCTCGAGTCTCCAGGAGTTCAGTGTCTCTGTATGTGTGTGTGTGTGTGTCTGTGGTCCTTTACTCACGCAGTAGGTGAAGAGAATAGTGTCAAAAAGTCGTGTGTGTATGGCTTATCCTGTCGCAAAATGCGGTTAAACGTCCTACATGACGGTAATAGTTTGATTGCAGTGTTTACAAATCTGTACTGCACTTCAATAATGCGACTAAAATAGGAATACTCCACATGTCTTAATTCCATTTGTGTTTACTAGCATATTTGAAGTGCTATTCGATTGCATGGATATGAACCATAATGTGTGTGGCTGCAGTTGTAGCCTCTGTTGGACGCAGCAGCCGCTGAAAAAAAAAAAAAAAAGGTTATGTCACACTCGCCCAAGCAACCAAGTGACACGTGCAACTCTGAGGCCAGCCTGGGTTGCCAGGTGTGTGCAAAGCACTTGATTTGCAGTTCAAATCCATACCTGCCTCTAATCTTCAATGCTAATTTCACCCTCCCGCTCCCTCATAACATCACAACTCACGAGACAACTTTTTAATTTGTCGCAATTTAATCTTGCGAGATCTCGTCATACAAGATCTTGTCACACCCCTACTAATACTAATACTACTAATAATAATAATACTTATAATACTACTACTAATAATAATAAATTAACAACAAAATAATATTATTATAATTAATAAAAAATAATTTTGAAATGATAAATACAAGATGCCACAGTGGCTCAGTGGTTAGCACTGTCGCCTCACAGCAAGTAGGTCGCTGGTTCGAGTCTCTGGAAAAAAAATGGCCGTAGTGTGTGTATGACCCCTGATAAATAAGGGACTGAATTTATGAATGAAAATGAATAAAATGAATGAATGAATGATAAATACAAATATTATTTAATTTAATAAAAGAAAAACATAAAAAGACAGTCAAACAGTGTGAAGAGTGAACTAAATGTATCAATTTATAGCAAAATGTATCTAATGCACTTAGCTGAATTTGTATGTCGCATGTAGCAAGGACTGAAGTTAATAAAAATATTTTTAGAATATCTATCTATATATTTTCTTTTGAAATATAGTTAAAGTGCTGCTCAACACTGGTGCATTTATAGTAAACTGCACTATAATGTCATCAAATAACAAAATAGCAAACCAAATATGTAAAAATGATGATAAAGTACTTTACATGATCCGCAGTGACCTGTTTGTCAACACATCAAAATAACTGCACTTCCTTAACCACACAAGATTATTACAGCATCAATAATTTAAACGGCACTTCAAAGTAAAGCTGATTTGCAAAAGCATCAACACTTCTCTCATTTCCTCCACTGATTGATATTTGCACTAAGCTCATCACAGTACATTCTGCTAAAGAACGGAAAGACTTCTTGACCTGTCCATGTGAAATGCCTTTATGAGGAGTGATAGCTAGACGACCAGATTGGATGTAGCCAGTCACATCAGTCTGAATGGGGTATGTGTTAGGTAATGGATTGCAGGTAGCAGGGTGCCAAGAAGCCTCTGACTGAACTGGTTCGAAACAGCATCTTGAATATGAGTCTGGCAGCAACTGACAGAGTGCAAACTGAAGTAAAGATGCAATGAGAATATACTTGAGGTTATTAAGTCAACAAAAAAGTCAAGACTTTCAGATGCTCTTTATGGATGCTTTAGTTAATGTAGTGTTGTTGATGAGAAGTGAGTTACATTAAAGGGGTCATGAATCGAGAAACCAAGATTCACTTGATCTTTTGACATACCAGATTATAGTATTTAAAAAACATCCTGTAGAATTCAGACGTCAGACATTTGTCTTTCCTCTTAAAATAACGTACATAGAAGGCAGTCTGCCAAAATGACTCATTGAGGAATGTTCCACTCTATGATGTAATAGGGTGGATAAGCTCCGCCTCTGCAGAAGATCGATGCCCACTTCACTGCCTCTTTAGCCCTGTTAACATGCAAAACTGTTGGCCAATCACAGAAGCAAGCGTTTACTTCTAAGTCTACAATTGGCCACGCCTATTCAAACTGTGTGTTCCAATGAGGAGGATAAAAACAGGACAGAAAATAGCACATTCCTGCTAAATTATGATGTTTTTTGATGTGAAAATCATGATAATATTATATGTGGACCTCAGAAAACAGTACAAAAATGAGGTAGTTCATGACCCCGTTAATACATTCACAGAATAATAAGAACATGGACAAGGGAATTCAAATGTTGTCACTAAAGGACCCGGTGGTATTTCTGTTGTGTAAGCAACATGATTCGGCAGTTGCAATGTGCTCTACAATGCAGGTCGTCTGTGATAATGCTTAAAGGATTTATATACCTGGAAGCTGCGTGTAGCTTTAACTGAACCAATGAGACAATGAGTAGGGAAGAGGAAGAGAAGCTGTCTTGTCGAGGTTGAGTTTTTTTGGCATGTTTATATGTATTCTGGGTAGATGAAGTGAAATATAATGGGAATGTTCAAATTTGACAAAATAAAGTCAAATTATTTGGCTGTCTACATTCATGGTTTCAATATAATCCAGTCAATCAATTGATCAATCAATAAATCAATGCAGTTAAAGTATGCACATCATTCATGGTTTTGATACAATAACTATAGTTTATTCATGGTGTTTTGTTTTGTTTTGTTTTGTTTGTTTTGTTTTGTTTTGTGTAACTGGGAAATATTTTCTCTGCCCTTTTCTCAGTTTTTTCTCACCCTTGTGTGCTGTTGGTGATGTTTTCATCCACTCTGGGGTGATTTTGAGCCTCAATTTGGCCACACCTTTCTCTCTGTTTCAGCAAATGGAATGATTTTTGGTGACAAATCTTATTTTGACACATATTTTGACATTTTCTAAAATTTAACAATACACTCTGGGCAAATTTACTACCTTTCTGTTATGTTTGTGACAGTTTTTGCCCCATTGACTTCCATTATAATTACTTTTTTTTTTTATTGCAAAGACATGACACCATATTATCATGAATTCTTGATTATTGCTGGTTTTCCCTGATGAAGTAAATGTTTTAATTATATAAACTAACTATATTACACTCTTTAAAAAGAAAGCTTTCTGAAGGTGATTCCAATGTTGTGTCGATACTGATACTGCTCTATTCCCATGCAATTTGAACTTTATTTATTGTCGTTAATATGATTTCTCGACTTGTCGACACAAAATGTAATATCTTAATTCAAAACTCAATTTTTTTTGTCTAATTTTGATGACTAGAACAGCCTTTGTGTTGGGAGTGTTCCCGATGATGATTCTGTAGGCAGTTCACTAAGTTTTGGAACAGAGCACATGCAATGACAGAAGCAAGTGATTTGGTGTAAACAATGAATAATGGAGTGAAAGGAGACAACGCATGAAAAATCTCCCTGTCATCATGGAGATCAACACTGACCAGAACAAGGGCAGCCCCCATCTAAATATTTTCCAGGCTGACTAATAGTCACTCATTTAAGCCATAAGTTGACTATTACATGCTTATCATATAAATGTAATTACTTAAGCATATGTGGAGGGGAAAATGGTTTGAGTTTCAGGGCTGAGAAATAATGTTACTTGCAGCCTTCTTCATTACAGAGAAATACTAAATCATAATAATAGGTATTTCAAAAACTAGATTAAGCACTTAAACGCAGCCACAGAAATGCTGGCAAAAGTTATAATTATGAAACTGCTGAAAGAACAGGGAATATGGGGACTGCCTGAACATATACTTGAAAACATCACGCTGAGCAAAAGCCATTGCTAATTTTAAAACATCACATTCAAACTAGCATTTGAATTATTTCATTGCATTATGTATAGTATTGTAAGGTCATAGTGATGATAAAATACAAATCTTGCTCAAATATGAGGATTATAAGGCCAAAAGGCATAAAAACAAAATCAATAAATCAACATAGCACTGCTTCAGGGAATTCAGCAACATTAACCCCATATAGGCCAAAGTAAAGTCAACTAAATTAATATACAGTATTTCTACCTACAGTAATGCAATATACAAGACAGTGTGTGATTTATGTTAATATTATGTATTGGCAGTGGTTAAAAATTTCCACTGAGGAAAGTGAGGTCTCCTTTCTCCTTTTAGCAATTATCTTATTGTGTGTTAATACAATTTTAATTTTTTAATTTTTTATTATTTTAAAAGTTCATTGCTCACTGGATCTGAATACACAGACAGACAAATAATAAATCAATTGGTTAATTTTGCTGCTGGTGTGAACCAAGCAATTATTACAGTATAATACATATACTGCAGGCTGTGGTTTTGCACATGTTCGAGAATGAATGTTCTAAAGTGCAGTAAAGATTTTCCATGCTCAGGTTAGTAGGGAGTAGTGAACACTGTGTAGGGACCCTGCAATTCTGAGCACAATTCATGCCTAAAGCTGTCATCTATCGAGCTGGATATCTGAGAACAGTGTGATGCAAGGACAGACATTCCTTTAATTCCTTGGACAGATCACATCAATGTTTAAGTTAAGATTTACAAGATATTTGAACTGTTATTAAGTAAAGTGTTTGCTGCTAGATCACAAAAAAACTCAGTTGTTTAACTTTTTTTTTAACTTTTTTTTTTACATATACCAGAACTTGTAAAATAAAATGCACACTAGTTTTAAATACATTAATTCTGTTGCCCAGAACCAATTATTTAATTTAATTTAATTTTATTTAATTTAATTTTATTTTATTTTATTTTTTATTTTAGAAAACACATCACAGCCACAAATACATTAATGTGCTTAGTCCTTCCTCATCATCCTAGTCGAGGTTAGGTTGTGCAGAAATGAGTCAGGGGTACCTGTGTTAAAATCTATGTTCTTTGTTTTGTCCCTGTGAGAGCCTAGCCAAATCTCTCAGGCAAATGTGGTGAAGGAAAAACAACCGAGTGGACACTTCAAACATTATGATGTGTTGCATCGATCCATCTTCACATCTATGTATGAAAGAGCCTCTGAGCTCAACGAGCCAAATGATTTGATGTCCATTTGTCTCCCTTTGCTCTTGTGTCTTTTATGAGTCATCTTCCTCATCTTTTGTGATACTTTCAGACAGCTGTAATCCCCGAACTCAGGTGTTTTGCTTAAATTATTCAGGCATTTACTGTAAAAAATCTTATGCGCTATTTACTTAAAAAAAATTGTGGTAACACTATTGCACGTATTTTTTTAAGTAGTTTTCAAGATTTGATTTTTTTAGCAAAAACTACTTGAATAAATCATGTGAAAATTACTTCATTTTTTTGAGTGATAGATGATGATTTTAATATTATTAGTGGGATGTGCTTTTAGAATTTAAGCAAATCAACCACCATTTACTCATATTTATTAATGAAAATTACTCATTCATAAAATTTTAAATACATAATTTATAATGAAATACATACACAATGCATTTTTGCCAAATATCATTTTATTACATGTTCCACTGATAACAAAATGGCACACACAATTTGTTAAACAAATCTATTTAAAATTTACAGCAATGTTAAACTCTGAAAAAAGTTCTTAATCCATGTCATGGAAAAAAGTTTGTTCTGTCAACAGGAATATTCACATTTTAGACAGAATTTGTGTATTGCATAATATATAAAACCAGTACATTTATAAAAGCTGTATCTCAAAATATTAGCAACACAATCAATCAATCAATGCAGTGAAATTTCACCAAAAGGTTGTAGCAGTGAATTTGTCAGAAACTTAATATAAGTTTGTTTTTGAGTGATTTTAATTTGGGGAATATTTGTATAAATCCAGTTCAGCAGTTCTAGATTTTCCAAGCCAGCTATGACTCGCTCATCCTCCAAGACAATGCAGAAGTCCTCATGGTTGGTCATCCCTCTGGCAGACAGCAATTCTTTGTGCATTCTCACACTGTAAAATAAACGTTAAGTTTATTATTATGAAATTATGCAATTGTAAATTTCAAATGTTTAAGGTTTACTAAAACACATTAAGTAAATGCATTAAGGAAATAAACCATTTCTTTGTATCTCTGTGAACAGTAATTCTCCAAAATGTTTGAGTAGATGTTGCTGACTGACATTATAACACAAGTACACAAATAAACTATAAATATCTGAAATGGATTAAGACACTTACTTTGTACTCCTGGATGAGCTCTTCCTCTTTTTTCATACAAATAGACCAGCAACAGAGGACCACATCTCTTGTCTCGTCCCTGATTTGATGTGAGGTCAGATGCAACAAAAGTGTAGAAATGAGTAATATTGCCTAATAATAATAATAATAATAATAATAATAATAATACACAAATAACATTATAAGAAATACCTGCTGCTTGGCACCCATTCTCTTTATCAAAATCTGCCTGAGTAAACTGCTCCTCTTTTGTGGGAAAATATTGTGAACATTTACTTCATTCATCTGAAAGATTAAGCAAACAAATATTAGTATTTATATACAGTATTATATATAAACAGTTAATTAATGTAGGCTTTTAATTACTCATTTTAATTATTAATTACATTACATCATCAATGCTGTAAAAGGAACCTTATGAAATGGAAAAACACTAGCTGAGCATATACCCCATTGAATAGCTAATAGCTATAGCTAACATACTAGCTTATGCTTACTACTTAACAAGATCTCTGTTGTTCGTCCACCCCGCTTAAATGTTGCCTGATCATTGCTGTTAAACATTACAGTGCAAATAATTTGTTCAATTTCAATATATAATTCAGAATGAACATAGAAGCAAATTTCAAATAGGAATGGGTGGTTAAAAATACACGTGTATCCCTATATACATCGTATGGCAAAAACTAAGCTCCCGAACAAGCTTGAACATCCTGTGTCTTTCCTGAAAGAGCTTATTTAAGACAATTAAAATTATAAACTGTTAATGCTTACCTCTTAACATGCTCACTGTTGATCAGCTCCTTCAAAATGTCGTCTGATCACTGCCGTTGTTAATGCAAACATCTCAATCAAATCCACATAATTGAGTCAATTTTCTTAAAATAAACATGAAGCCATCTTTCCTCAATTTTATTAGCTTAATTGGTTTCTTAAATTAAGCCTAATTATTGCACTGGCTTGCTTAAAAAAATAACTGAAATTTATCTGTTGATTTTATTAGCCAAATGTTCTCAATATTTTATAATAAATCCAGAATATAAATTTTTTAAAGAAAATATGTACATTAATTTTAATGACCACATCAATTTTTTTAATGAAAATTACAAGCCTCAAGATTCATTTTTACAGTGTTCCTCTCTTAAAACTATAATTCTTATTGTTAACTGGCTAATTGGTTCAGACTTGTCTGTCCTGGTTAGGACTGGACCCTAACAGTTGACTAAAAGTCCTGATCAGCTGACGTTTCATTGGTTGGTTACTGCTACTCAATCACTGACTCACTCAATCACTGACTCACTCAATCACCGACTCTCCCAATCACAGACTAGCTCGCTCACCCACTCAATTGCGGACTCACTGAATCGCTGACTCACTCAATCACTGACTCAATCACTGACTCACTGACTCACTCACTCACCCACTGACTCACTCACCCACTGACTCACTCACTCACTCAGCGACTCACTTACTCACTCACTCAGCGACTCACTCACTCACTCACTCTCTCACTCAATAATACTGATTCATTCAGTAATTGAATGATTGTTTTTATGAGCAAGTAGCTAAAACATTAACTCTACCAATTAATTCAGAAATATTCTGATCATTCTAAATTTGAAAGTTGTTTGCGCCTCATTTGTTTATGCATCAGTAATAATATACTAACACATGCTTACTGTATGTCACTGCAGTAGTGATTATACCATGATTACAACACTTATCTATCAAATCTTTACTAGCAGAATGCTGGTTTTCCTTAGTCACCCAAACACTTGCACACAAACTTTTGTATACAATCTGACCAAGGTGTTTACACCATTTTAAATGCTCAGTATAAGTTTTTAATTTCATAATATAAAAACTTCTAGGGATGAACTGCAAAAAAAAAAAAAGTGAAAAAGTTAAAGTTAATCAGTTAACTTGCTATTTATTGGTCAATATTGGATTATTTAAAGTTATTGGCAAATCTGCAAAAAAATATGAAAAAGTCCAATATCAATAGTTTATTAATTACTTGAAGGAAATGAGTTGCACATCAAAATGTTGAATAATCCAAAATTTTTCTCAGAGCAAAATCATTAAATACTTGCAAAAAAACAAAATACTGTACAACACGACTCTAATATGTACAATATATCAGATGTGCATTGGGTAATGTGACTGGTGTGCACTGTGCTGAAACACTGGGCCATTGATTAGCTTGGGCTGAAACGTCTTGGGCAATAAAAGAAACTAATCAATATTTCAATATTTTCTGAGGCAACAAAATTTATAATTTATGTATAGCAATAGCACAGGCTAGGTTTGCTAAGGTTATCTGGCTTTATGTTAGATAAATATGTTCTATTATATGTCAAAAACTCAATGTTGTTAAAAAAAAATGAATTGCAATCCTTTTGAAGACTGCCATATTGCATGTTTTATCTTAACTTGTGCCTTTCCTAAAATATTGGGCAGTTGAATGTTAAATGGATCCAATCCATATCCAAAAAACTAACTAGCATTGTCCAATATTGGTATCAGAATTGGTCAGAGTTCTTTGTTAAAATCGGTATTGGTATCGGCCAAATAATAATAATAATAATAATAATAATAATAATAATAATAATAATAATAAT
>CAIGQV010017835.1:5238230-5250265 GCA_903798115.1 Danio jaintianensis | reverse complement strand
ATAATAATAATAATAATAATAATAATAATAATAATAATAATAATAATTTTGAAGCATCCCTATCAACTATTATTTCACGTTTCAGAAATTAATTTGCATTATATTAACACATTTAGGATTTTGAATTAATCCCATGTCTTTAACACAGACATCCTTATTTTTAAACTATATTTCACCTGCAATCATGCTATAGGCAGAAAACAAACAAACAAACAAAAAACTGTTGAAACATTTCCCAAAATGTCTTTGTCTACAATAAGGTACACAACAGTACAAACAGACTTATTGTATAATGTTGTAACTTGTGTTAAATGAAACATGCTGCTCATTTTAAGAACACAGTTTCTTCAGCCCGGAGTCATTGCAACACTGTCTCATTTTAAGTGAAATATTTCAAGTTTGCTATATACTAAGAAGAAATGTTTCTCTCTGGGCTGAGTCAATAAATCTGAACATGCCCCCCCTTGCTGTTGGAAGATGAATCTAACGTAATTAGGCCCAGTAATGGCCCTCAACATCGATAAGTCTGAAATTCAATAAAGATTTGACCATTTCAATTGCTTTCTTGGCAAAAGGTGCAGAGCCCTTTTGTTTGTCAGTGTCAATCATTAGTCTCAGCTCTTTGTCCTTCAAGCCTGCATCAGGAGAGCACTTCCATTCTCAAGTAGAGTGACTCTATCATTTGCCAATTGAGAGGCATAGCTTTAGGCGTTCCGTGTGCAATGAAAGCAGATTTTAATCTTTATTCGCTTCAAACAGAAAAAAACCTGGCCTCTGTTCCATCAGATTATGCAGTCTCTTCTCACTGTTAGATAAACAAGTACAGTTTGATCCTGGCACAGACATAATGTACGGTCTGTACTAGAGATTGGTTGATCTTAAACGATTTCTTCATTTTTTAACAAATTTCTAATATGACTTGGGAACAACGAGTTATCTCTAATTCATTCATTTTAAGTGGACAGGATATGTGCAATTTCCCGTAGATCATGTATGGAAACAGAAATGATATATCCTTTAAAATAGTTTATCCTTCGGGCTTGAGATGTTTGTTTATTCAGCCTATGCAGTCAGTGCCAGAAACTGAATTTATTAGTTTACCTCCAGAGTCTCTGTGTACGAGTTGTTTGTTTGGTCATCGTGTAACTTGACATTTGTCTGAAACAGATATTAGTTTAAAAATTCCAACATTCCTCACAAATAAACACTTTTTTATTTAATCTTACCATTGTGAATTGTGAATCTCTTGATGATCTTTAACATAACATTGAATGTGGTAATAAAAAAAAGGTGGTTAATATTTTCAATTATTGTAGGTCTGATGGAAAAATTACTTTCATACAGATAATCTTAAAGTAATTCCTAAATATTACAGAACATACATCAAATAAAGCATTACATGTTGTACTTTTGTTTCTTTTTCAAACATTTCCCAAGTGATGTTTAACAAAGAAAGGACATTTTCACAGTATTTGCTTTTTTTTTATTCTGGTGAAAGTATTATTGCTTTTATTTTGGATGGAATAAAAACAGTTTTTATATATTTTTTAAATAATTGTTAAGGTCAATATTATTAGTCCCCTTAAGATGACTAATTAACCTAACTTGCCTAGTTATCCTAATTAACCTTGTTAAACCTTTTAATTGATTTTAAGCTGAATAATAATATCTTGAAAAATAGTAAAATACAACCCCAAATCAGAAAAGTTTGGGACAGTATGGAAAACGCAAATAAAAAAAGAAAGAAGTGATTCCTAAATTTACTTTGACTTGTATTTCATTGCAGACAATTCAACAGCACATTATTTAATATGTTCCTCATGATTTTATGTATTGGCTTTTGGACTGGATGATCCTTTTCTTCTTTGGTCCGGAGCGTCCATTTCTCCCAAAAACTACCTGGAATACTGATTCATCTGACAACAGTACATGTTTCCACTGTGTGATGGTTCATCCCAGCTGCTTCCAGAAACGTCGACGGCCCTTCTGGACACTGTTAACATAGGGCTTCCTTTTTACAGTTTTCACTGGCATTTGTGGATGTAACTACATATTGTGGTACTTGACAAAGGTTTACCAAAGTAGTCCTTATAGATAAATGGTGCAGTGCCGCCTGAGGGATCGGAGATCACGGTTGTTCAGCTTAGGCTTGCGACCTTGTGCTTTACGCACTGAAATTCCTCCAGATTCCATGAACCTTTTAATTATGTTATGCACTGTTGAACTTGAAATATCCAAATGTATTCCTATCTTTCTTTGAGGAACATTGTTTTAAAACATTTCAATAATTTTCTCACACATTTGTTGGCAAACTGGCAATCCTCTGCCCATCTTTGCTCCTAAAGGACTAGACCTTTCTTGGATGCTGCTTTTGTACCAAATCATAATTACAATCTCCTGTTGACATCACCTGTTTCAAATCACATCATTATTTAACCAGTTTACCTGAATACTATCCCTAAATTGCTCCTGTCCCAGCTTTTTTTTTTAATGTGTTGTAGGTCTGAATGACAGGAAAGGATGTATATTTACAAATGAAATGAAGTTGACCAGACAAAACATAAAATATTTTGTGTTCATGTTGTCTGCAATGAAATAAAAGTCAAGGTAAATTTGGAAATCATAATTTTTTGTGTGTTTTCCATACTGTCCTAACTTTTTCTGATTTGGGGTTTTATATATACAGTCGTGGCCAAAAGTTTTGAGAATGACACAAATATTAGTTTTTACAAAGTTTGCTGCTAAACTGCTTTTAGATCTTTGTTTCAGTTGTTTCTGTGATGTGCTGAAATATAATTACAAGCACTTCATACGTTTCAAAGGCTTTTATCGACAATAACATGACATTTATGCAAAGAGTCAGTATTTGCAGTGTTGGCCCTTCTTTTTCAGGACCTCTGCAATTCGACTGGGCATGGTCTCAATCAACTTCTGGGCCAAATCCTGACTGACAGCAACCCATTCTTTCATAATCACTTCTTGGAGTTTGTCAGAATTAGTGGGTTTTTGTTTGTCCACCCGCCTCTTGAGGATTGACCACAAGTTCTCAATGGGATTAAGATCTGGGGAGTTTGCAGGCCATGGACCCAAAATTTCAACGTTTTGGTCCCAGAGCCACTTAGATATCACTTTTGCCTTATGGCACGGTGCTCCATCGTGCTGGAAAATGCATTGTTCTTCACCAAACTGTTGTTGGATTGTTGGATGAAGTTGCTGTTGGAGGGTGTTTTGGTACCATTCTTTATTCATGGCTGTGTTTTTGGGCAAAATTGTGAGTGAGCCCACTCCCTTGGATGAGAAGCAACCCCACACATCAATGGTCTCAGGATGCTTTACTGTTGGCATGACACAGGACTGATGGTAGCGCTCACCTTTTCTTCTCCGGACAAGCCTTTTTCCAGATGCCCCAAACAATCGGAAAGGGGCTTCATCGGAGAATATGACTTTGCCCAAGTCCTCAGCAGTCCATTCGCCATACTTTTTGCAGAAGATCAATCTGTTCCTGATGTTTTTTTTTGAGAGAAGTGGCTTCTTTGCTGCCCTTCTTAACACCAGGCCATCTTCCAAAAGTCTTCGCCTCACTGTGCATGCAGATGTGCTCACACTTGCCTGCTGCCATTTTCTGAGCAAGCTCTGCAGTGGTGGCACTCCGATCCCACAGCTGAATCCTCTTTAGGAGACGATCCTGGCGCTTGCTGGACTTTCTTGGATGCCCTGAAGCCTTCTTAACAAGAATTGAACCTCTTTCCTTGAAGTTCATGATGATCCTATAAATTGTTGATTTAGGTGCAATCTTAGTAGCCACAATATCCTTGCCTGTGAAGCCATTTTTATGCAACGCAATGATGGCTGCAAGCGTTTCTTTGCAGGTTATCATGGTTACCAATGGAAGAACAATGATTTCAAGCATCACCCTCCTTTTAACATGTCAAGTCTGCCATTCTAACCCAATCAGCCTGACATAATGATCTCCAGCCTTGTGTTCGTCAACATTCTCACCTGAGTTAACAAGACGATTACTGAAATGATCTCAGCAGGTCCTTTAATGACAGCAATGAAATGCAGTTTTTTCAGGATTAAGTTAATTTTCATGGCAAAGAAGGACTAAGCAATTCATCTGATCATTCTTCATAACATTCTGGAGTATATGCAAATTGCTATTATAAAAACTTAAGCAGCAACTTTTCCAATTTCCAATATTTATGTCATTCTCAAAACGTTTGGCCACGACTGTATACCAACTCAACACAAATGCTAAACACAAATATCAATTTGTATATATACAGTCATTGTAAACCACTGAAAGAGTCTTATTCACAGTTTTTAACAGTGTTTTTAACAGTTTTATTCAACACAAAGTAAAAGTGGTCATAAAAATGGTGTCCATCAAGCACAAAAGGGAAACAAACAGATACAGACACATGCTTGGCATTTTTGATGGTTCAATCTGAATTAAAATGGATAAATGATTACAAACTTCCACACTATTTAATCCAAGTACATGTTGAATGTTAAGATGCTAACCATTTGCCACCATCGCCTAAAACATTTATTCTCCAGTCTTGACGAGCACTGGATGGAGATTCATTAAATGGACGGCATGACAGAATTAAACGTCAGATTTTTTTTTTTTTCTCTTTCTCATAAATGAAACTGTTAGCGGCACTCATTTCAGGGTTTCTCTAAGAGAACAGAGCATCTAAAAGGACCTTTCCAACCCTTTCCAAGGCAGACAGGCTGTAATTTGAGCAGTGAGTGGTCCGTTCAGGTATAATAGAGGAGTCCTGGTGCGAACTGAAATGTGCTTTATCTTGATGCCAGAGCACTTTCTGCCCAAACAATCCTAGACAGCCTTTTTTCCTAAACTTCAAGTGAACAGTAAATTATAGCAGTTATATTGTCCTTACCTGAAAGGCAAAACCTGCCGCTCAACCCTTTTCCATCTCGATTTAGTCTCGCTCTATCTTATTTCTGCCATAAAAAAACAACTGTTTGGAACGTTTGTGCGTCTCCTCTGCTAATAAGATACATTCCGTTTAGCATAACAGCTCCCTCAAGACATATAAAAACACAAAACAGCCCTTACTCGTTCGACTTAAACACATTAGCAGGCAAAGTATTTCATTTAACCAATAAGGAAGATGGAGAATAGTCTGTCTAAAATGAGGAAATAAAACTCATTACGCTGAAGCAAAAAAGGAAGGGTGCAGACTGCTTAGAGATCACAACTAATACCGTAAGAAATAAGACACGCATTATTTGCTTCATTAACTGGTTAATGCAGTAGAAAGAGAAGGAAGGCCAGTTTCAGAGTCTTTCGGCCGCTGATGATATAGTATTTCTGTCGGTGAGGGAATAAGAGATATTAGTATTGATTGAGTCCAAGACAGACAGCAATTTCAATTCCTGATCACATGGGAAAATAACGTCCATCATTTGTCATTATATTGGTGAGCATATGGTGTATAGATGATAGCTATTAAAATAATAAAATAAATCAATAAAAAACATATACACTTGTGTTTTATTGAATAATAATAATAATATTCATTCATTCATTTTCTTTTCGGCTTAGTCCCTTTATCAATCTGGGGTCGCCACAGCGGAATGAAGCGCCAACTTATCCAGCATATGTTTTATGCAGCGGATGCCCTTCCAGCTGCAAGGAAACATCCATACACACTCATTCACACACATACTCTACGGACAATGTAGCTTACCCAATTCACCTATACCACATGTCTTTGGACTTGTGGGGGAAACTGGAGCACCCGGAGGAAACCCACGCGAACATGGGAAGAACATGCTAACTCCACACAGAAATGGCAACTGACCCGAGGCTCGAACCAACAACCTTCTTGCTGTGACGCGATTGTGCTACCCACTGCGCCACCGTGCAGCCCCCTGTATTATTTAGATATTATTTCAAGAAATGTTTCCTTCAAACTTGGCAAACACTGCTGTTCAAGTCCTCTTTATTGCACTCTAAAGTTAGATTCAGAGGAGTTTGAAGCGACTCTCTTAGGAATGAAGTCCTACAAAACACAGATCCCGTCCCAGCAGCAGCCTCCGGTGTGTGTTTAATTCATATAGCCTCCCTCCTCTGTAAACGCACCTTTTAATTAGCATACCGCTAAAGACCCTGCTGTGATTTACATGTCTAATTACATCTGTTCACGCTGCTAGAATCAAATGGAGAACTGCAGAAAATATTGATGTAGCAGTTGGGTTCCCAACATGATGGAAATACTTGAAAGAATAGAGGCTGGAAGTCATAAAACTTTACAAAACTTTTCCAGCTCCCTGTTCTTACTTGACTAACAGGCAAGATGTTTTATATCCAGTCAAACATCTGCAATACATTTTTTGTTGTTTTTCCAAAGCAAAACCACCAGTTGCCAATGAAATATATACTTGACAGAGTTTTGGCAAAGGCAAAGCTTATTGCAATGCATTTACTTATAAATAATGAAAATGCCTTTACCCTGCATAAATGATTGCAAGGGTTTCTGTGAAAATCAACTGGTACTCTTTGCCCTGAAATCTTACAAAATAAATTTGGTGCTAGAGTCTGTTATGAATAAATCTCATTGTAACTCAGTTGTTCCGGAGACTTGTATGGTGAAGTTCTCAGTGTTAATTAGCAATTACTACATATGTGTTACAATATGTTACACAGTTTACAGGTGAAACTTGGAACACTTTTTTTTATTACAAGAATACTTGCAAAAATAACTTATAGAACCTATACTTTCAACAAAACTAAATTCAACAAATAATCTGTTGAGTAAATAGAATGTTAAAATCAAATATCCATCATTATTAATGATTGCCATATTATATATAACCACAATAGTTCTTTAGAATCATGTCAATATTATTTTAAGCAGTATATTAAAATATATTTCTATATTAAAAGCTGTCAAATGCAATATAAGAAATGTATAACTATGATAATGATAATAATAATAATAATAATAATAATAATAAGAAGAAGAATTCATTCATTTATTTTCTTTTTGGCTTAGTCCCTTTATTAATATGGGGTCGCCACAGCGGAATGAACCGCCAACTTATCCAGCGTATGTTTTCCAGCTGCAACCCATCACCGGGAAACACCCAAACACTTCCATTCACACACATACACTACGGACAATTTAGCTTACCCAATTCACCTATAGCGCATGTCTTTGGACGGGAAACCAGAGCACCCGGAGGAAACCCATGAGAACATGGGGAGAACATGCAAACTCCACACAGAAACGTTAACTGACCCAGCCGAGGCTCAAACCAGGGACCTTCTTGCTGTGAGGCAACAGCACTATTAGGTACACCTTACTAGTACCGGGTTGGACCCCCTTTTTCAGAACTGCCTTAATCCTTCGTGGCATAGATTCAACAAGGTACTGGAAATATTCCCCAGACATTTTGGTCCATATTGACATGATATGCATCACACAGTTGCTGCAGATTTGTCAGCTGCACATCCATGATGCGAATCTCTCGTTCCACCACATCCCAAAGGTGCTCTATTGGATTGAGATCTGGTGACTGTGGAGGCCATTTGAGTACAGTGAACTCATTGTCATGTTCGAGAAACCAGTCTGAGATAAACAAGAATGTTCACTTAGCATGTTTCTTAAATATCTGCAAACATATTATGGTATTTTTATGCTTTAGAAGAGTCAAAAACTTATAGCACCTTCAACAGACCAGGCAACGTTTTTCCAATCTTCTATTGTCCAATTTTGGTGAGTCTGTGCAAATTGTAGCCTCAGTTTCCTGTTCTTAGCTGACAGGAGTCGCACCCAGTGTGGTCTTCTGCTGCTGTAGCCCATCCGCCTCAAGTTTCGATGTGTAGTACATTCAAAGATGCTTTTCTGCATACCTCAGGGTTCATACACATTGTTACTACTAAAATTTCATGACTTTTCCATGATTTTTCCAAGACTTTCAAGTAAATTTTCATGACCTAATGTTTCATGCAATGTCTACATATGCATGGTAAAAGAAAAACAATGAATGTTTAAATTTATTATAGCATATCGTAAAACACGCAACAATCTATTTAGTTTCAATTTATATTTATATCTATGTAAAATTGATTTAGATAATGCTAACACCGCACTAATAATGTGAGAGCATGTGATTGGCCAAGGACAGAAACGAAGAAAAGATAGAGATACAGATATCTGTTTTCCATGACTTCTGCAAAACTTTGTGGGCTTTTATGTTTTTCCAAAACTTTTCCAGGCCTGGAAAATGCCATGTCAAAATTCCATGACTTTTCCAGGTTTTCCATGACCATATGAACCCCGATACCTCGGTTGTAACGAGTGGTTATTTGAGTTACTGTTGCATTTCTATCAGCTCGAACCAGTCTGGCCATTCTCCTCTTTTGACTATTCTGATGTTCTGTTTGAACTGCAGCAGATCGTCTCGACCATGTCTACATGCCTAAATGCACTGAGTTGCTGCCATGTGATTGGCTGATTAGAAATGTGCGTTAAGCGTTTGGACAGGTGTACCTAATAAAGTGGCCAGTGAGTGTACTTATATATATATATATATATTATTATTTTATTATAGTTGTAAATCCTTGTTTAAAATGGTCTGACTTATTATCTGTGTATTCATGATTTAATGTTATTTTGTGATTCCATAAAAGGCAAAAATAAATAAAAATAAATTAATAAAAAAAATAATAACACAGGCTAAAGGAAACCTATATTTACATCGGTTTGAAAGGGATGATGAAATGATTTCCTCAGTACTTGTTTCAAAACCTCCATCCATGATAAATAATACAAAATATATGCAGTTTTTTTTTTTGGACAGAGTAACAGATCTAAAGATCAGCTCTCAGCTATGTTATCTTCAATGATCAGCCATGTGGGAGCTGCAGAATGACACTGTAGCTGCTGACAATGAACATCTAGATATGTGTAAAAATGTCTATACATAAAAATGCTAATGATTCAGGTCCTATTTCTATGCTTAATGTATATGCTAGCTCCAATGTAGATGTCAGTATGTAACTGAAAACATCTACAGCTCAAGTGTTCAGATAAGACACGACAGCACAGCAGAGACTGTAAATGCAAAGGCCAGATAACTATGTGTTGTGTTTCTGTGTGTGTGTGGTTGGACTTCTGATGTGTGTGGGCGCTGAGAAACGTTCACTTGTTGGCCCACACAGCACTGCTGTCCTGGACGAGGCCGACATAAACACTGCATGTCAATGGACTCTGTAAACTAGTTCGACAATGTTTAAAATTCTTCACAACAACAAACTGCAAGTGGTTTATTTATTGCCTTGCACAGACAGAGCGGAAAGGCTAAGACAGAGAGAAATGACAAGACAAGAGTTCAAGGGTCTCTTATGCTAAAGACGGGATGTCCGGTCTTCTGCTTGACCTCCAGGATGCCTCTCAACCACACGGTCGGCGACGATGACTAACTGGTGGATGGAGGGACAGAGAGAATGAAAGACAGCCATAGAGAGAGAGATGGTCATGATTTTCCCTTATCTTGAGGAAAGAGCAGTGATGTGTGTGAACTTGAACTCTGTCCTTTGTGGACTGCTGCTGGTTTCTTCAGGCATAAACATGCACAAACTTTACCCATTTGTTCAGCCGTAGGCAAAGCTGTAGACTGAGTCCGCTTTGTTTTTTCATGTAGTTTGATGTTGGTTTGCTGTGTTTTTGTGGCAAGGTCACGACTGGCTGATTTCCACACAAACTGTCAGATGACCCCTCACTCCATCAGCAGCTGCCTCAACGACGACTACCAGGCCTGCCTCGCGTCCTACACCAGACTCATTGGTAAGTTTGACTTTGTGCGTCTTTATTCTGTTTGACTTTTACAGAATTAAAAGTAGTGGCTTTCATAGGCTCATTTTACACAAGCAGGTCTTTGCTGTGGTCAGATGTTACTTATACTTGATAATACTTGAAAAAAATGGTATGATTGTGAAAATTATTGAAGAAGGTAAAGGTTAGGGGTGAGTGATATAACCAGAATGCTATTTCAGGATATGAGTAATTTTATGTCATGGTATCAATATATTTCAAGATATATTTATTTAAATTGGTAGTTGTTCTAGAAAAACAAAACTAACAATCCAATCCAGTAATCCAAAACAGCTAAATTACTGGTAAAAGATCTATTAAAAAAAGACACAGGTGAACAAAATAATCATGGAACTATAGAGTTACTATGGAAGCAATTTCCTTATAGAACAAAAAAAAAATGTGAACAAACAGGTAAACAAAGAAATTCACACTAAGAGTTAGATTTAAGCCCAGCTCACAGTGTACATTTTTAAAAAATACTCCTTAATGATTGTAGCTTATCAGATTGTATGAATATGATCCTCATGTAACACTTAACAAACATGTCAAACCAATGATCAAAGACCACTGATTGTAGCCTAGGATTATATGGATTTTCCAAAACCTGTCTCAGACAACCAAATCTTGACTGAAATTGGCCTGTGTTAGCCAGGTATACTAATCATAGAACATTGATGCAAGTGATGTATAGACAATGTACAAAATATTTATACACCTTAATATTAAAAACAGAGGCACAGCTCATTTCCATAATGACCAACACATTCTACCAAGAGAACAAACTGAGCTGAAGGCAATAGAGTATGGGACATTTATTACATCAAAAGAGTTTGTGTGGGTACAACCTAAAACTGAATCAAAACTGAATGTGACAGGTGTCCATGATCACACATTATTTAGTAACCTAGAATGATATACGTTTTGTTTAATATATATATATTTTTTTTCCATACAGGTACAGATATGACTCCAAACTACTTGGACTCAGGTTATTCAAACTTCACCATCTCTCCCTGGTGTACCTGCAAAGGCAGCGGGAATCTGGAGGAGGAGTGTGAGAAATTTCTGCAGGACTTCAGAGAAAACACCTGTCTCCGTAAGCCTTTCTTCTTTTTTTATTAAAGCATTTCGCTTGTAAAAGTTTCAACTCACCACTTAGCTTCTAGAATTTGCATTTGATTCAGAATGTATCCTCAGGTTTTTGATAAACACTTGAAGATATGGTGCGTTGGTTGTTTATAAATGGTTTTCGTCACTACTGTTTAAACCTGAATGTTGCAGCTGCTGTGACTGTATTTGAAAGCTGCCATATTTTGTGTTTACTTTCCCTTTCAAACTCATCCCATGTATGGAAGCTCTACCCACCTGCCGAATCATAAATGTCAGATTGTTTTGCAACTAATGTCATGCTTGTTAGCAAAAAGTAAACATGTAGGCTGAGGCTAAATAAGGCTTCCACCCTGATTTGTTATCATGCAGTTCTACATGACTCCTTTTTTGGCATGTAATAGTGATGTCGTGATAGTACAGTTCAGTAAGTGGATTTTAAAGCTTAAGCCCAAAGTATATGTAAGGGTTTTTACACGTACATAAGTGTACAAGCACAGTCAAGCACAAGCTTTTAAAATATACATGTGATAGCATGCTCAAAAACATTAGTTCAGAACATGAATACTAGAAAGTAAGGCTACACATCTATTGTATCAGCTTCAACGTTGAGATATGGACTTCCACAATAGTCACAATGCAGGATGTGCAATGTCAAGTAGTGTTCAAAGTTGACCAGGCATTTTAATGTAATGTAAAAACATACAACTGGAACTACCTAAAAAAAAACTAATACCACACCAGTCTCAAGTTCCACAGAAAGAGTGTGGAAGTAAAAAAAAAAGTAGCTGTGACAACAGAGGAAAACAGAAGAGAACCAGGTCTGGAACTTATGTTTGGTTTTGTTTTCAGTTTGTTGGTAGTCATCTGTGAGGGACTGCCGCTTTATTTATTAAAGTTATTGAAAACGGCTCTCCGCATCCTCCTTCCAAATGGCTAGCAAACCACATACTGTTTTTTTTTTACACATACCTTTCAGGTATATCAGAATTTCAACAGTCCATGGATTATATATACTATTGAACAATTTTTGATTCAATCCGAATGTTGGCTACTACTGTATATACTGTGTGT
>CAIGQV010017835.1:5203181-5220950 GCA_903798115.1 Danio jaintianensis | reverse complement strand
ATTAGGGCTGGGCAAGTGGACGTATTATTAAAGCATTATTTTCATTTTAACAAATTAATTAATGCTGCCAATTATTTTATTTCATGTTAATGCAGTTTTAATTATGTGATTAAATCACAATTAAAAAAAACATATTAAAAAATGTTATCCAGCACTTTGCGTTATATGAATCACAATCGACCATTGTTTCTGGTAAACAAAATGTCCTTCAATGTTCTATTTAAATTCTCCTACACCTACACCTTGGTTGGTCTGAGAGTGAGTAAATTAAAAGCAAATTTTAATATTTTGGATGAACTGTACTTTTAAATATAAGCTGAATTAGTGGGGAGCCATCTGTGAAAACCGATAAAAACATCAACATGTTTTTGTTTGTTTTTCATTTATATTATATTCAATACTTTATAGTTCTGAAAGCTTTTATGAGAACTCTGAGATTATGTTGATTATAAATGAACGAAGTGATGTAAAAATCTGCTCTATTTTACCAGATGCTCAAAAAAAAGAAGAAAAAAAAACAGAAAAAGAAAAAAAAATCTCATTTGGTGTGAATGTTCCTATAATTGTACTTTTGTTGAAACATCTGGAATATATAGACATATAAACAGTATATTTTTGAAGTATGCTGCCTTTTTGAGAGGAAAAAAAAAACTGCTATATTTTAAGAAAAGCTATTGAGTCAGACGGCAGGTTTGTCATTGCTGAGTGAGAACGAGAACAAATTCATATGGTAAGAAAAATGATCCTGTCGCCAGAAACTGACACTGCGATCCTCGCTTTGAAATGATTTTCAAAAATGTGCCGTCATATGGAATGGAATGGAATTAAAAAAATAATAATAATTTCTGAACAGTGTCAGTTTACAACCTTTTAACAAAAAGAAGGAAATCTGAATCTCCGTATACCTGAGCTAAAATTTGCCCCCCTTATTGTTCCTAAAACACTGCTGATACTGTATATCAAAAAGGCCTACAGGGGTTTGGATAATGTTGTGACTGGTGGATACAGAAGTATGTGTGTGCGTATGCGTGTGTGTGTGTGTGTGTAGCCTTCATGTACAGTACGTTTGTGTATGACATTGGGGAGGGGTTTGTGAATCAGGGAGAGACCGTATGAATGACAAATGTAAGCTTCAAATGCAAAGAACTGAAGTATAAAAAGAGTAGCACTTCACAGAGACATTCAATGGAGCTTTTGCTGTGCCACATGAGTTTGATAAACCATCGTGATTTGATCACCTCTGGAATTAGCAGAGTCCTATGTCATTTCATCACTGCTTCGATGTAAGGGTCACCTCCCTTTGTAGACTGCTGTGAGGTTCAGATATGCTAATGCTGTGCTTGTTTCCTGATCAATAAAGCCACTTCAATTTTTACCGCTTTCCACATTTGTTATCTCAATGCATTGACGATATTCACTATGGTTCAAATCTAAAAGGCGCGTTGCAAAATGAAGATGAAACAAATGCTCATATAATGTTCAGAATAATGCCAAAAGAGCTGTTCTGCACTGTAATGTCAATATGCTATGCAAAGAAAATGGATTATTTCAAACTAAAATGTAATTTGCTGTTCGTTCTCGTTTGAAAAAACGTTTACTGTTTGTTTAACCTAACTTATTTAAAAAGAGCTGAAAGAACACAATTCTTGTTTATTATTTTTACTCATTTATTTTTTTGGAAGGGGGAGGGGGTAATTGTTTTATGTTCAATCCACTTAAATTTGTAAAAACTAATAAGTTAAAGGTGCAGTAGGTGATCTGCCAAAATGCTAACGGGTTAGGATAATATCTTTGAAACACAGCCCATCCCCTGCCTTCCAAACCCACGCCTCCTGAAACACGAGCACGCGCACCTTAAAGATGACAGCAGACAACCCACTTGTTCATGTCATTCACCAGTTAGAAAACTTTACAGTACTTTATAATACTACAATTCTGAATGAAAAACTGTATTATATATAGCACGTTTTCAATTGTGTAGCAAGCAAAACTTGTCATAATGGTCTCTCTCTCTCATGCGCGTTGTCCAAAAGCGACTACTGTATGCTTAGTCACCCGCTTCGTATGTTATCAGTCGATTGAATGGGCGTTATCAGTGGTTTATCAGCTGATAGATATGGGCCAGTAGGGGCCTACTGCGCCTACTGGTAGGCTCAGAAGGCTGTTATCAACCATCCACATAATTTATCAGCTATACTAATAGAGAAGAGTTCAGATCCATATCTGTTTTTACATTACTGTGACGGTTGGGTTTAGGGTTGGGGTAGGGATAGACGTTAATAAAATGCAATTAATGGGAAAGAATATAATTTAATAAATAATCAGCATAGGCTCATTCTGCATTTTGTCTTTAAAACGAACGCTGCGTGGCGGTATACACGCTTACCTCCATATGAATGGATTTTGAGCTGTTATCAGTTTCTCCAGTGGCTCACCGTGTACGTTGGTAGACTTGTGACGTGGTGCGGAGTTGACAGCCATGACGGGGTTCGAGTCTGGCGAAGAACGGTTTCAGAAAGCAGGTAAGACAAAAGCCAAAAAAGTAAATTATTTGTTTTTATTGCTTTTTTAAAAACAGAAGGTTGGGTTTAATGAAGGAGGAGGGTGGGTTAATCAGTGCTTTTGAAAAAATAATGACGGTTGGGTTTAGGGAGGGAGGAGGGCTGGTTAATCGGTGCTTTTGAAAAAATAATGACTGTTGGGTTTAGGGAAGGAGGAAGGCAGGTCAATCGGAGCGGCCTCTGCTGGATTTAAGCGAGAACAGCAGATTAACCATGTGCATGGTTGATAACAGCCTTCTGAGCCTACCAGTAGGCGCAGTAGGCCCCTACTGGCCCATATCTATCAGCTGATAAACCACTGATAACGCCCATTCAATCGACTAATAACATTTGAATCGGCTGGCTTAGTGCTTGGCCGGCAGCGTGCAGGAATTACACTTATTACTAAGCCATACTTACATGCTATTTCAGACCGAATATTCAGAGTAGCATGGTAAACAATATAGGGAGCGTGTCACCTCAGTAAAGCAGGCTAGGCAGAATAGCGCTATTTACTAATGTCTTGTTAGTAAACTAAATAAAAATCTACATTATCGATGCTGTCAAAGGTCCCTTATGAAACTGAAAATAGTCACATCATTCCACCGGAAGATTTCAGTGGCTGAACAACACTTCCGTGCATATAACCCATTCATAACACAACACAATCTACATCAGCTTTGCGTGACTGAAAGAGTTTTAAAACATAACATTACCTGTCTAAAAGAAATACTTCAGACATGGTGTCATCCTTCCTCCAGCGTGCAAAAGTAACTCCAATATTGATTCAGGATTTTAACAAGTTTTGATTCAGCATTTGATTTTACCGCTGTGATTGTCTCGTCTGCGCATGAACGCATGTACTCATGTACGCACCAATGGTGGATCTGCGTGAACAGAGATGAGCCGTTGTACAAATCTACATTTGCTGACAGACAATTTGGGCTACTTATCAGAATTATGGGAATTGTCGCCCCGACAATATTTAATTGGATGAACATTTTTTAGTCTTACCCAGAATATAAAAATACATATAAATACATTTAGATCATTTACTTTAATCATTACTATTGGAATGTGAAGAGACTTACAACCAGCACAACAAAACATGTTTCTGAAGACAATCACCTACTGCACCTTTAACTTAATTCCTAGTGTAACAGTGAAGTTTTTAGTTACCACATCTGTCAAAATTATGCTGCTGAATTGAAAATATTCATATTGCTATGATCGGATGCTTGACAGATATTTTCTCATCACTGTCATTTTTATTGTTTATTTTGTTTTTTGAGAGGAAAGTGTGTAGCACATTTACGTATTCGTTTAATCACACTTAGCAGAAGGTATCAGTTATCAGTTTATTGCTGCAAATTGATATTCAACTTCTGTTTACTTCTAATCAAAGAACACAAATAATACATACATGGTAAGAATTCTGACGAAGATTGTTTGTCCATGCACACATTACGAGTGAATTCATGTGAACATTTTCCCATACAAATATGCAAATTACACTAATGCGTAAAACTGGAATATCACATAACAAAAATGTGCAAATAAAGCACTATTTCTAAAAAATCATCACTTCCTGATAAATGTGCCAAATACCAAAAAAGAAAAATGGAATTTGTTGGGTCTTTTCTCTTATATAATAAATTATTTGCATGTCAGATGATGAAGATGAAGACCAGAGCTGCCAACTTTTGGTTTTAGCTTAGAGTGAAATTCTATAGACAATTTTATAGAATACAAAACATATGTTTTATAGAATTATCTGTTGTGTGTTGCCTTAGACCTGACTCATGGCTGATAAGTAAGTTTATTAAGTCTTACCCCCCTGACTCGTCATTCCTCCTTTCTGCTTCATACAAACAAAAAAAAAAAATCTATCAGGGGCCATGCTTAGTCAAAATATGATCATCATCATAGTATTTAAACTTTAGATTTGTAGACCTCCAAAACTCACTGCGTGCCGACACCTCCACATAAAAGGCTGTTATATGCCGGCTTCACAACGGATGAGTGGCGTGTATTTTTTCAGCATGCATGTTCACAACTGGGATTCATACCGGGAACAGGAACACGTCAGCGTCAAGCAGGAGCGGTGCGAGAGACGCGTGGGTATGTCTTCTGCGTGCATGCGTCAGTTTGTTTTTTTAAACTACATTCCTTTCACCAGCGTTGGTTCGGTTGCACAAAGAGAATAACGACTTTATATAACGAAAAAACGTTTTTAAAGCCGTTCATAAATTTATTATGACAAAAAAATATTTAGTGTGGAGGATTTTCCTGCATGAGAAAAATGATGAGGAGGAGGTGTCTGTTAGGTTGTAATAACTCTTCTAAAACCCATTTCTGGATCTTTCTGAATGAAATAACTACATCCAATCATCTTGCAGTAGAAAAAAAAAACAAGCCACGCCTACTGTTTTCTCATTTAATATTCCGTTGCTCTAGGAACTGTCACAATACAAACAAACAAAAAAAAACTGTCACAGCTTACTGTTCATGCGGACTTTAATGCTGCCCAATCATGCCCATTTTTGTTATGACATGATCTGTTAAAACAAAATCACAACTTTTTTTGATGCGCATGCTGGAATTTATCCAGCAAATGTGTTTTCATCGAAGTTTTGTCTTAATGTTTTATTTCTAAAATGTTTGTCCAACTCAGTCGTTTGTGTACTTTTTTTTTTTTTTCAAAATATATGCACATCTTGACATTTACATTAAGCATTTTATATGCAATATACTAAAATGTGCATAAAATAGGTTGATGTAAAAACAGCTAGTTATACTAATATATAAATATATATACATATTCATTCATTCATTTTCTTTTCGGCTTAGTCCCTTTATTAATCTGGGGTCGCCACAGCGGAATGAACCGCCAACTTATCCAGCATATGTTTTACACAGCGGATGCCCTTCCAGCTGCAACCCATCACTGGGAAACATCCATACACACACTCATTCACATACATGCACTACAGACAATTTAGCCTACCCAATTCACCTATAGCGCATGTCTTTGGACTTGTGGGGGAAACCGGAGCACCCGGAGGAAACCCACGCGAACACAGGGAGAACATGCAAACTCCAAACTTGCCTGCCAGTAGGTGGCGGCAAGTCCTTGTCTTAAGTCTCCACTGAATCAATCATTCAAAAGATTTGTTCAAAACAGCTGATTCATTAAAGCAAAACAATAATTACCCCTTATAAAAAAAATTATATATATTTTATAAAAAATAAAATAAAATAAAATGTCTAAAATTGTAAAACTCATTATCAATTGGTTACACTGTTATATTACATCAATCACATTTGCGATTGAGCTTATCTGCTGAAATTTAGGTACACAGCACTCTTGCTTATGTAAAATTACTGAGCTACATTATATCACATAGATACAGTTTGTTTCCATTACTTGCACTGTAGCGTCATTCCAACAGGCATCATTTAAATAGGTTTTATTAGTGCTTTTAGACTCTCAAGATATGCTTTTGTTTTTTGAAAAGTAACATTGTTTAAATAGAGGATAATAACCCCGATTAAACATTATTTAAAATTACATAAAATTATTTTCTGGCAGTTTCCATTTGTTCATGCATTACTATTAATTCAAAATCAGTCCACTTTATAACTGCTGGACTCAGTATTTTTTTTTGTACTAAGATAAAGTAATATGTGTCTCTGAGATGTTCCTATCTAGTTAAACAAAGAACAGATTGCATCCCAGTTTCCTTTATTTCCGCCAGCCCAATAAGCTTTATCGCACAATGTTAAGATGTAATCAGACTATTTTGTCCAAACCTCATCTCGAGACATTTTCATTTGTGAGCAATTTCTCTACTGGTCTTTTTTTATCTTCACACACTTTTTTAACTCGATTTGACATAGCTTTGAGAACCCTCTTTCCTCATATAGAATTACATATAAAATACAGTCTATACTTAAAGCTGCTTCTCAGTTATTACATTTAAAATGAATAGCTTGTGCTGTACATGTTAAACAGGCTGCCGTTATATTTCATTGAAATGATAAGCATGCATGTGAAAATCATCCAGACTGAGGCTCTTACATTTCTTAAATATCAACAAAGCACTTTTGTTTTATTTCCATCAGAATTCGAGGCCTTTTCATAAATGAGAGGCTAATTGGTTTCTACCGCATACAAAGTGTATTCATACACTCGGTTCACACACTGTACGTGACGCTCCTATAAAGCAGCCTGTTGATGCTCCAGCAGCAATACTGAGGACGAGATAACGCCATTTTATCAAGACTGTTATTTATTTTATCAATCAAATCTAAATACGTCTTGGAGAGAGGAAAGGAGATGTGCGTGATGTAAAACTTCCAATCTGAATACAAGTTGAGATTTTGCCCTCATGTGCTTGAGTCTGATGGCACTGTCAGAAGTGATAAAAACAAGAGTCAAAGCAATCCAGACCCCCCTGCTGTTCAGACTGTGTTGGTTTCAGTGTGTGACAGCTGAAATGTTCACTTTGAATTTCAGTCAATTACTATTCAACATGGCCTTCATCTGATCTTAAAGGGATAGTTCACCCGAAACTTAAAAAGTGGTGGTATATACTCACCCTCAAGATGTTGTAAGGATCATAAAAAGAAAGATTACAACTAATACACTAGAGTCCTGCACTTTGAATGACTTCATGGTTTGAATTACTGCAGCCAGATCACATCACTAGTCTCTCACAGGACATCACTAGTGGGGTTCTTAGCATATCTTTTCACCAATGATTTTACAGAGTTTTTTCAGACAGGATTAATTTAAGGCTTTTTCTGATGAGATGAAAGCTATTTCATTATTTCAATGATTTCAGCTTCAAGGAGCAGCTGTACCTGTTTTGCTGTGTGGCGGGGCTCATTGTTCTGCATGGAAATTGTTGGCTGATTGGGTGATGAACACGGAGAAGAAACCACATGTTGCAAAAGAGCTTCTGATAAACATTTGCATTCACTCTGCCATGTTTCAGAGGCCAAAGTTCTGCAGCAGGAAACATCCACCAAACCATGACATTTCACCCACACAAGCACATACACACACGTTCACACATGCACAGAAGTGGAGAGGCTGCAGTTGCAGGACTGTATTTCTAGGACCCCTTAATATATGGCCCAAATCCACCCCTACCCCTAAACCCAACCCTCACAGGAAACGTAGCAAACTTTAAATGTCAAAACACACAGTTAAGTATGAATGTGGAAGGTAAGTGTTCATTTCAAATATATTATTTCAGAAACAACGAGAAACTATAAAAAACTATAGGGTCCTACAAATGTGTCCTAGAAAAGTCTTAGAAATGCGTTCTAGCCTCTCAAATCGCGCAGGAACATACTATTGATACACACACACACACACACACACACACATACACTTTCATAAACACAAAAACAAACTAGTCAATAAAATTGACAATATATGGGAGGGGTCAGTTAGGCACACTTATTAACATTATGAAGTTAACTTATTACATTAAGTTTATTATCAACAGCTATTGCGATGGAATGATATTTAACATCATGTGAAAATATTGTGAATTTCAGACACTTTGCAGAATAGCTCAGATGAGAAGTCAGCAGTGTCAGTCTGAAGTTAAGGATGGAGAGGAAGAATTATGTCACAAAGGAGGAAGTGAGAAAAATCTAGCTGTGGCTGGCATGACCACAGGCAGCTTTTCTTGCTTAAAGCATTTGAAAAACTAACTCAGACGCCCTAGCAGACTTGTTTGAATCTTAACTGCTTTGCCATTTATCACTAAAATATGTAAACTGTCCTACTGTTATATGCTTCTGGTGAAAAGCTACTCTTAAAAAATAGCTTACATAGAACTAGTTTTATGCTCAGATTATTAGATAATTACTGTCGCCTCACAGCAAGAAGGTCGCTGATTCGAGCCCCGGCAGGGTCAGTTGGCGTTTCTGTGAGGAATTTGCATGTTCTCCCCGTGTTTGCATGGGTTTCCTTCCGGGTGCTCCGGTTTCCCCCACAGTCCAAAGACATGCAGTATAGGTGAATTGAATAAGCTAAATTGGCCGTAGTGTATGAGTGTGTGTGTGTGAATGCGAGAGTGTATGGGTGATTCCCAATGCTGGGTTGCAGCTGGAAGGGCATCCGCTGCGTAAAACATATGCTGGATAAGTTGCCGGTTCATTCTGCTGTGGCGACCCCTGATTAATAAAGGGACTAAGCCGAAGGAAAATTAATATTAGATAATTAGATGTATGTGTTTTTGAGTGTCTCTGTGCAGGAGAAGGTGTGGTTTGCATCCAAACCAATAAGTATCCAAATTGGTCAATTTCTAATTGGTCTATTATGGTTTTATGCAAAAAGGCACACTTCAACACTAGCAGAGGCTGAGTGCGTGCCATTTATTTGACTCTGTCTTTGTGCCCCTCTAATTATTTGTTCTGATTTCATTTCTTTGATTAGGTTTCTAAATTATTGTGAGCTGCATTTATTAAAACTGATTTATTGTATTTGTGTAAAGGGAACTAGAGAATGACACCAAATTTTTATTTATTTCTTTTTAGTTATTTGAATCTCTGTTTTTGAATTATGTGAGTTTAGGGACGTGTTGTAAAAGTTGCCTTTATCTTGTTCCAGTATATTTTTCTATTACGAAATTGACCCATTGAGGCAGTTAGATTGATTGACAGGCGATCTGGCTAATCATAACACTGATATTCTCTGCCCCTGTGACTGTCTGCCATTTTGTCCGTCAGGCATCGTAGTAAACACTGGCAATTAACATGAAGAATGCAAAAAAGTGTATCGTCAAAAAAAAAAAAAAAATCTTGTATCGAACTTGCAACAAAGAAAGCAGGTAACCAGAAAGGCTGGACAATATAAAATGTAATTCTTTCCCAAAACCTAGAGAAGTGTATGAAATGGATGTTTGAGTGGACAGCCTCAGCATCAACTCTCAATGGTGCAGTCACTTGCTGAACAAAGACTTGAAACATTATAGATCAGGGATGGGCAAACTTGGTCCTGGAGGGATGGTGTCCTGCAGAGTTTAACTCCAACCCTAATCAAACACAGCTGCTTGTAGCTTTCTAGTGATCTTGAAGACACTTATTAGCTTGTTCAGGTGCGTTTGATTACTGTTGAAGCAAAACTCTGCAGGACACCGCCCCTCTAAAGTTTGCCCATCCCTGTTACAGATGCATCATAGTTTTGTCTTGTGTGAGATGCTACCATTTGGGTGTTTGTGAATTATGTTAGGAAATCAATATAAAACATTTTAATTATATTCATATGATCCAAAATTACCATCACATGTGGTTACAGTTTTTTTTTTGTTGTTGTTGTTTTCATTTTGAGTTACACTCCCACCTTGAAAAGATCCATTGTATGCATATTGCAGACCTTTATGTCTGATTCTGTCTCAAATTAGAATGTAATTTTTCCATAAATTATTCACTATTTCCCAAAGTGCACAGACTGGCTGATACTGAAAGCTGGTCGGACATAGAGGAGTGGGGTGGGGATTTGCGAAGGCTTCATTTAGAATTTGTTTATAAAATAAATAATTTTGTTTGTTGTTTTGGGTTTGTACACCCCTGAACTGATCCACTTGATTGTTATTTATTAAATTATATTATTGTTTTATTAATAAATTCATACCTTTGTTCAAATATTAGGGGAGAGCGGGAAACAAAGTAACACTTTTTTGGATTTGGCCAAATAATGAACAAAGTAATGGGGTTAGACATACCATATTTTTTTACCAACAACACACAAGCCTCTCCTACAAATGAGCACTGAAAGCACGATCGCTGGACCTATGGTTTCTGTGCAGTATTGCCAAAAGTGCCAGGAGTAAAAATGTTACTATTTACCCCACCTGCGGGGAAAGTTTTAACAGACAGAGGGTTAGTTGTAACAAGTGCTTATAAAGTCAGATTTCACTTAAAAAATATATATATATTTAAATTTTTATTTTAACATTTAAATTCAGTTTACTTTAAATAGTATATTTCCTCAGTATTTAATTGTTTTTAATTCTACATAGCACAGCATGTTTATTTATTTATCTATTGGATAAACAAATTTGGATTTATTTGCATTATTATCCATTATTATACATTTATTTGCATTTATTTGCATTATTAGTAATAAAATGATTTTTTTTCCATTAAAAAATATTTTCTATTTAAAAAAATTTTTTTTTAAACATTCCCAACATTACACTCAAAATTCTAAAATTATTTTGTTAGTTTAATTGGTGTCCAACAATGTGTGGCTTATTTGTAACACCCCGTTCCCCTTCATATGGGAACTTCAACATGTGTCTGGTAACAGACGATGGGAGTACGTCAGACGACCAATCACTCTGAAGAGTAAGAAAACGGGCCAATGAATGCCAAAATGAATTGGCAGAGCTCAGCTCCACAGCTGACAGTGATTAGCCATTAGTGCTATATAAGCAGCCAGCTGAGAAGTGAGCACTAGAATTTAGCTTTCAGAGCCTCTCACGAGACTGAAGACACTCTATCTGCCATCCTGATTTCAAGACAGAAACCAGTTTACTCACCAGTGCGGGAGATGACGTGACAGCGGCGGTCAATCTGGGATTACTGTCCCCGGTCGCTGGTGTGCACAAAAGAGCAGATTACCTAAGAGAGCAACACAGTCAATCAACACGTCTTTTTCAAGACGCTGTTCTAACTGTGCGTTTCTAGATGCGGTGGTTCCTATCTCTGGATGATGGGCACGGGTATTGCATCACAGGTCTGGGGGTCCAGCATGTCGATGCGGTGCTCGCGGACAGCTCATGGTCTCGCTGTGAGGGCATGGCTGTTGCACAGCTGAGATTGCGGCTTACAAGCCACCCCCGTTGCTCCCTGTGAAAGCGGTTAGCACGCGGGCAGATCTGAGGATCACAGTGGGGGTTTATCCGTCGCCTCCAGGCTTGTGGACCCCCCACTCCTCCACAGCGTGCTCCATCCAAGCTTCGAGTGGTTGTGCGGTTCATCCCCCGGTATGCCCACGCCTCCACTTGATGACACTGGAGATCAGACGCTTATCGCGACATCGGAGTGCGAGCTGTCATGCTCAGATGACAGACCGGGCTTGCTACCATCCTACGGGTGCGATGCGTAGTCACGGTTCTCGAGTCAGACATGATGGCTACACTTCCTGGGCTGCTTCGGCGGTGTGGCTGGAGATGGTTTGTCCCCCAGTCTCACCACCGGACCGGCTAGAGGTGTGGCGTGCTAGCTGATGTAAGATGAATCTTCCAACTCCCGTCCACTTCTTCCTAGGGGCACACAGCGAGCACACGCTGGCATAGAGGGCATTTTTCTCCACCTGGTCCTTGTGCGCTCCGCCTTCACCTCCCCTGATGGCGAGGCGGCCAGTGGTTATGAAGCTATTCCTCAGGTGGTGGGCGCCGCCACCTGGAGGGGTAAGCTGAGACTACCGCTGTGGGCCATGCCGCTTCTGCCCTGCACCACGGCACCTGCTGTGCTGCACAGGGGCGTTCTTCTCCAGGCTTATGCGTAAGCACCGCACGGTGGTCGACTATGCTCTCATGACCTTCAAGTCGGCTGCCCATGCCCTGGGGAGGACGATGGCCACACAGCGGTCTGGAAATGCCACCCTTGGCTTACCCTGGCAGATACACGCCGCGCTGACAAAGTACGCTTTCTTGGTGTGCCCATATCCCAGGCAGACCTACTCTGTGACACCGTCAGGGACTGAGTCCTCAGTGATGAGAGATCAGCCGTGCGCGATGGAGCAGGTCATCACCTAGTGGGCTCGGAAAACTGCTCCCCCACCAGACCCGTCCGCGCTGGCTGTTTCTCACAGAGAGCGCTCTTCCCGCAGCTCCAAAATGCTCTGCCATCACAGCCCGTTCCACTGGCTAGTGAACGCACCGAGCCCCCCCGCAGGAAGTTGACGCTCCCGTCATAGGTCGCCGTAAAGTCGAGTAATCGGACTGTGAAGCGAACCTAAGGCAGGCCGCTAGGAGAGGAGGAGAACCGTTATTTCCCCGGTGGAGGGCTGGGGCTCCCAAATGAATGTAGCAATCCGAAAAGAGCGGCTTTTCCTCCCTCTGGATGTGGAAGCACAATTGCTGCCAGCATGGGATGCACTACCTTCCAGCTCTCAGCTTTGGTGGACTTTTCAGGCTTTGAGGGCGCCAGAGGATGAGCTCCTTTCCCGCACCTCCAGCCTCTCCGCGGGATCCTGGGAGGAAGGTAAGAGTCAATCTCTTATTTTCAGTTCTTCCTCGGGACGCTCTGTTTCCCTGGGTGAGCAATCCCCATCCCGAAGCTGCCCCTCCGTGGGTACGTCAGCAATCGTTCCGGTGATGCTGCTCGTTCGGACTCTGTCAGCCTGGTTAGCGCTGCTCAGCTCGTCGTAGTAGCTCACACGGACAGTCAGACTTGGCTATGCGTTTCAATTCGCTGTTGGCCTCCCGAGTTTCATGGGTGTGTATTTAAGCAGTCATCGCTATGCCACCCCTGTCTCGCGTGAGAATATGCTATCCTCCTGGCGAAGGATACAATCAAGCCAGTCCCTCCAGCCGAGATGAAGAGTGGGTTTACACCCCCATTCATCGTACCCAGAGAGCGGTGGGTTATACCAATCTTATCTGCGCATTTTGATCTGTCATCTGTTAAGGATGCTGATCAAGATGATTATGCAGAAACGCATCCCCAGTGCGTCCGTCCGCGGTATTGGTTGCTGCTATAGACCTGAATGACGGTCACTCCATATCTCGCTCTCTCCCTCCTTATAACCGTGTTTTTACCGGTGTGCGACGGGGGCCGAGCATGGCAGTAAATGGTCCTCCCCTTTGGGCTCTCCCTGTTCCATGCGTGGAGGATGCCCTGTGCCTCTTCGGCGCACGCACATCAGCATTTTTGATTATTCATTGACTGGGTTAATTTTTATTTTTTTTCAGACCTTTAAATTTGTCGATTATGCATGGGGACCTGGTGCTCCGGCACTTCGGCCTGTTGGGGTTTCGGGTCAACCGAGAATGAGCAAGCTCTCCCACGGGCAGAGCTTCTCTCATCTCGGGTTGGAGCTGGAGCCGATCTCCATCACCACACTGTGTCTCCGCACCTTTAGCACATGGATGGACCTTGCCTTCTACGGGCCTGGGTGCCCTTAGAACAAGTGTCCAGTCATGCTGGCATTCTGACGGATGCTTCCAGTACGGGCTGGTGGGCTGTGTGTATCGAGCATGCAGCTGCAGGTTCATAAATCGGACTTTGATTGCGTTGACATTCAATTGCCTGGAGTTGTTGGCAGTGTTTCTCGCTCTCCACCGGTTCCTACTGGTACGGGAGGCGACACACGTGTTGGTTAAGACGGCTAGCGCGTCTGCGATAGCGCACATCAACCGTTTGGCTGATGCATGTCTCAGCTTGCTTGCCATCTGCTCCTCCAGAGTCATGCGGCTTAATAGCTGTGTGCCGTTCATATCCCGTATGAGCTCTACCATGCCAGCTTACATGCTCTCTCGACAGTTACGTTTCCGGGAGAACGGAGACTCCACCCCGGCACAGTCCAGCTGTTATGGGCACGCTTCAGAGAAGCCCAGGTCTTCCTGCCGCTTCTCCCGAGCGGCCCTTCGCCAGCTGCTTTCCCTGCTCTGCACGAATGCGCTGGCTCTCAGCTGGCCCCGGGTTTACGTAATATATGTTTTTCCCCAGTGAGCCTGCGCGCACAGACTCTGTGCAAGGTCGGGGAGACGAGGAGCGGGTCTCGCTCGTTGCGCCTCCTTGGCCCAACTGGACCCGAGTTTCCGGACTCACACTCCTCGTGATGGTCCTCCCTGACGAATTACCCAGAAGAAGCACTCCTTTTTCTGGGACGAGCACCCTCTGGCACCCCTGCAGCGTTCTGGGACCCCCATGGAGGGTTTCTAGACAGAGCGCGGTGGACTTAGGTGACCTATCAGTTGATGGTTAACACCATCACTCAGGTTAGAGCACCCTGTATAGGCAAGTCTATGTCCTGTAGTGGAGTCTATTTGTTGTGTGGAACTGTTCTCTCTGAGAAGAACCCCGGACATGCCAGATTAGTGTTGTGTTTTGTTCCTTGAAGATAGCTGGAGCGCAGGCTGTCTCCCTCCACACTGAAGCTGTCATCCCCGCTCTCTGTGGTGGAGGATGGTAGCCAAGGTTCCTACCGCACCTTTTAATATTAGGTAGTGAGCCTGCAAGCACTGCCTGCGGAGGAGGCAGATCCAGCCCTTTCATTGCTATGTCCGCGCATTGCGCTTAATGTGACACGTAGAGCATACGACTCTAAGCAGCTCTTTTCTGTTATGATCGGCAGAAGGGAAGTGCTGTATCAAAGCAGAGGTTTGTCCAATTTATAGTTTATGCCATCGCTCTTGCTTCAGGTGCCAGGGACCCCCGGGAGAGAGAGCACACTTAAAAAAAAAAAAACGGTGCCTCCTTTTCGGCGTGAGTACGCAGCGCCTTTTAACAGATTATTTAGAGCTGCGGGCTGGGCAACATCTAACATGTTCACGAGATTGTATAATCCTCGAGTGGAGTCAGTTTCCTCCCGGGTTACTGGGTTACTCCGGTCAATCGGGACGCTTTCCCAACGTACTGTCGTATTTCTAAAATCCCTAGACTATATTTGCTAGGTAAAAACACATTTACGACCCCCGATCTAAATTCTAATTATCCCCATGTAATGGTAATTCTTTGGGCCTAGGGGACGTTGGAAGGTTGCGCTCTTGGTGATGCTTGTGCGCTCACGCTACGCTTGGCAAACTTTACATCAGGAGCGTGACGGGCTTAGCTGCTGTGGCGTTTTCCCATAATCTGTTACCAGACACACGTTGGAGTCCCATATGAAGGGGAACGTCCTGGTTACGTCCGTAACCCACGTTCCCTGAATAGGGAACGGAGACATGTGTCTTCACTGCCACAGCAGCTGAGTCTCCAGCTGTTAGCTGAGTGATCGGCTCTTCAGCAGGCAAATTCTAGTGCTCGCTTCTCAGCTGGCAGCTTATATAGCACTAATGGCTAATCACTGTCAGCTGTGGAGCTGAGCTCTGCCAATTCATTTTGGCATTCATTGGCCCGTTTTCTTACTCTTCAGAGTGATTGGTCGTCTGAAGTACTCCCTCGTCTGTTACCAGATGCACGTCTCCGTTCCCTATTCGGGGAACATGGGTTACGGACGTAAGCAGGGCGTTACAACTAACACTGCTGTGTCGTGTTTTCCTCAAAACTGTGTTTTTTACATGTTTTAAACAGGTTCCATCTTTTAGCGTACAAGACGGTAATCACAACAATTAAAAACAATTTCGTACATACTTTCACAGATTTGTTTTCAAAAATAAAAAATAGAGTTTAATAAAAAACACTTTTATGCTTTAAAAATGGTTTCTCCTGTGTTTCTCATCCAAATTTAGCCAAAACCTTTTCAATAATTGGCAGGAAGACATCTGCCCACACTGGTGAAAACCTCAGAAGCATGCCATGGTTAACCCTGCGCAAATACCTTAAAACTCTGTGTTACGTTTTACCCCGCGTTACTTTGTGCCCCGCGTTCCCCTACTCAGAGTGAGTACATTTAATTTTATGTTAGAGTATGATCACCCAATGGAATCTAACTGCAATTTTTAACTTTTTTATTATTATTATTATTTAGGGGCTAATTTGTACAGTCTCATTTGTACATGTTAGTATTTTTGGCGAATCCCAAAATGACCATTGGGTTTAGGGATGTGGTCTGGGGGGCATGCCTCCTTTTTAAAATTTTCGGTACAAATGAATTTGTATAAATCTGTACAAATTAACCACTTTTTTGACAATCCATAAAATATTAATGTTTCCCAGTGAGATCAGGCTGGATCATAATAGAAAGTCATAAAAAAATGGTATTCTAGAAATTACAGATTTAAAACAACCACCTTCTCTTGCTATGGCTGAAAGTCTTATACCTGGACAACCTGATGTTTAAGGGACATTCCCTTTGAATATATATAAACAAATCATTAGATTAACCAGGAATTGTCACAGTATTTACTTTTTTTATGTTTTTGCTTTTAATTACTATTGCTCTCATTTATAAGTCGCTTTGGATGAAATTGTCTGCCCAATGTAAAATATAAGTAAATAAAGCAAATGTAAATATAAGTCACTGATTCCTTCAGAACAAAATGAACAGGTAAAGACTTTGTAGTTACCTTCACCTCTGATTTTGGCAAGCAGCAGGTGATGAGCTTTATGCATTTGACTTCCCTAAGATGTCTTACCATCTAAGCCTGGCTCTGGGTGTCTCTTTTCTGTGCCAGCTTATAGACTTTAAAAACTCTATCATTTCCATGTGTGCTCCATCTTCTCTCAGGGTTGCCAAAATGAAGCTCTGGAGCAAGAAAATTTTGTTCTGAAAGTACTGTGTAAATTTACTTGGATATGGATTTGTGCGTTAACTAATGTTTATTAGATTTATAGTAGTTTAAGTGAATGAATCATATACAGATATCTTTAGTGTTGTGATGTAGAATCACGGTTGAAGATTATTGTGCTGAGCTGAAGTGGAATGGTGTCTCTGTTCAAGTGTAATTGCTTGAAAAGTGCTAAGAATTTCTTTTAAAGTCAATGCCAGAATAATTTGATGGTCTGCCTCTCTTTGAGTGTTTAGAACCTTACAAGTCAATTTATGTCCTTCCAAATAGAATAATTTTTTACAGTCTCCTGAAAAGACTGTGGCTCAATTTTTTAGGTAATTTGTTCCACTGGCAAAGCCACATAACAACCTTCAACAAGCCTGTAAAAATATTATCTTCATAATAGAGTTATTTTTTAGTAATTCTTGTTTTATCTCCTTCCTTTGTAAACAAAATATATAATCACATTATATTGTTGAATGAATGAATGAGTTGATTGGTGGAATGCATGGGTTGGTTGGTTTTGAATTAATAGGCTGGTTGTTTGGTTGAATAAATGGGTTGGTTGAATAAATTTTTGGTTGGTTGGTCGGTTGGTTGAATCAATGAATGGATTTGGTTGGCTGGTTGGTTGGTTGGTTGGTTGGTTGGTTGGTTGGTTGGTTGGTTGGTTGGTTGAATCAATGACTGGATTTGATTGGTTGGTTGGTTGGTTGAATGAATCAATGAATGGATTTGGTTGGTTGGTTGGTTGGTTGGTTGGTTGGTTGGTTGAATGAATCAATGAATGGATTTGGTTGGTTGGTTGGTTGGTTGGTTGGTTG
>CAIGQV010017835.1:5179637-5192681 GCA_903798115.1 Danio jaintianensis | reverse complement strand
GGGCCAACACTGCAAATACTGACTCTTTGCATAAATGTCATGTAATTCTCTAAATAAGCCTTTGAAACGTATGAAGTGCTTGTAATTATATTTCAGTACATCACAGAAACAACTGAAACAAAGATCTAAAAGCAGTTTAGCAGCAAACTTGAAAACTAATATTTGTGTCATTCTCAAAACTTTTGGCCACGACTGTACTTAATGATTAGAAACATTTTGATTGATTTATTGATTGAAATGAAAGAAACATGTCAACGCATTTTCTTAAATATATTTTAGACTAAATAAATCAATAAAGACAACATTCCACAGCGAATTAATAAAGCCAGATTTTTAGTGCTAAGTCTACGTCACTGGGAAAATAACAATAAAATGCTTTTGAAAAGTGTCTTACAGGTCTTTTCTGAAGAACTGCAAGTTGAAATGAATAATTTATATGGAAGGGCAGAAATAAAACCATTCATTCTTGTGCTCATTCAAAGAGAAGGAGGAAAATCCAATTATTCTACACAATGTACACAAATCATTCCCTTTTCTTGTCTTTGCTCTTCTCCAGCACATTCTGCGTCTTATAGCGCTGGCATTAAGAAAGCACTGTCCTTTTGTGCAATTAAGTCTTTCGGAGAGAAGTTTGCTTTAGACTTGGCAGACTTCCTCAATGTAACAGGAGGCTATAAGGAAGGCCCAATTAATGAGACCCATTTTGATCTGAAGTCACCAACTCCATCTATCACTTACCCATCCCTCCATTAAAAATGTTTAGGTAATTAGGCTAAATTAATGAGCAAAGCTGAGACGCAGCCTACCAGGAGTAATTGCCTGCACTAATCCACTGCCTCTACATCTGCCACAAATCACACACCGGGAAAGCATGAGTGTTTGCTTTGTGTTCACACATACATATTTCATATTTGCAAACTAAATAGAAAACATGATATTTCTTGTGACTTTTTAGTGTATGCAATTTAAAAACTATTTTTTACATGACCCTTTCTGTTCTTTTGCCATGCACACACTGCAGCTTGAACATTGAGATGACTGTATGCCAAGACAAAACATAAAAAAGGGGGAAAAATTATTGTTTGTTTGTTCATTCATTCATGTCCTGTAAACATACCTGTAAATTGATGTTTCTGCAATAACAGATGGTGTGCTTGTATTTTCTAGACAAAGAGCCTTTACCAAAACTTATTTAAAAGAAAAAATATATGTAAAGCAATATTAAAATGTGTTCACACAAAAGAAAAATGTGCTTATAACCACCCAGCCAAATTTAAATTACTTTAAAAAAAATAACCAAACCTTTTCATCTTGCATACCTTATTCTGAGTTCACACCACATGTGAAGTAGTGTATTACGTGCACAAGTTTACTCGCAAGATGTTTTTCCCCTCACACAAATTTTTCATTTGAGTTCAATACTTTAAAGCAATTGAGGCAAATTTCATGTCATTCGTGCAACATGGTGATCATTCGCCTCTATTCACACATTTGCATTAACTTTGTATTTAATTTATTTGCACTATACTTAATTCAATGTTTGGTGTGAACCCAGCATTATAGTTGCTTAGCAACGGCCAAGAGAGTGCATCTTCAGTAGCACTTTAAAAAGTGAAAAGAGAGAAAAAAAGAGAAAATGGTTGCAAACATGCGTTTGCAATCATTTTCAAATTAAGAAATGATGTATGTATCTGATAGATAGCCAAAATTTGATTGTACTAACGAACAGTGAAAGTAACTCCATGAGCAGGTGAACCAGCAGTTAAAAGAAGTATTTTTAAAATGTTAGGGGTGGGGCCATGCTCTGTAGCTCCATTCTGACATTGAGTCCCTATTTTAGCCCTGCCCCCCAAAAACCCTGAACCTAGAATTGGTGAAAACCTGTTTAAAGGTTTAAAGTATGTTGCTGAGACTTTAAATTTAGTATGTCATTGTACTTCCAACTGAAACAGAATATTGAGTAGGGGACAGGGCTTTATTTTTGTGTATAATTCGCTTGTAGCAAACTAATGGTAAGAGGGACGTGGTTAAGAACATTGACGCTGAACAGAAGAACAAGCACTCCAAATGCAGAAGCAAATTGAGAGACTATAACGTTACCGAAACTCTTTTTTTTCAGTTTATTAATTTGCATGGATTAATTGATTAATTAACTTAAATAATAACAATGTGTGCCACCTAAATAAACACTGTATATTTTGATTTTACATAGACTTGAACTCCGCACAATTCAGCACTACATACTGTACTTCAGTGTCTTTGTAATGTGTTTTGGCAATACATTTCTAACATTTTAATGTATTTAGAAACAATTCTCAGAGTTCTCTTTACCCTGACTTTATTTGATCCTGATCACAACTGTAAACCACCTTCCTTTTTGGTCTCTCTCCAGGGCAATCCCATCATTATTATTTGTATTATTTTCTCAGAGTGCTCTGGTTTCCCCCACAGTCCAAAGACATGCAGTATAGGTGAATTGAACTAACTAAATTAGCCGTAGTGTGTATGGGAGAATGTGTGAGTGCTTTCGAGCACTAAGGGTTGTACTATCAAGGCTGGGTTGTGGCTGGAAGGTCATCCATCGGTAAAGCTAAAAAAAATGTAATTGTCGATTAATTCCGGTTAGGTGACCCCTGATAAAGTGAGTGGGAGTATTATTATTGTTATTATAACTATTATTATATTTTTTTTAGGTTGAGCAATATAGAAAGCTACATATCACAGGGAAACTGAAAATTTTTTCAAACAATTCTTGACATCTGAGGCCGAGACTAGTGGATACCAAATACACAAAATCCCAGATCATTGCTATTGTTACCAAGCTGTCAATCATCCCAATTTCAAAAGTGAATCCTGTTCTGCTTCCACAAAGAATGATAATCTACCTGATTATCTTTGCTATTTAAATTCTGTTGTTGCTCCTGACCCTTAATGCAGTGTGTACATGGCCTCATTTTGTATGATTCTCATATATTTTCTATTATACAGATATTAACAAGCATGCATTTGTTTTCGCACCAACACCATTGCCATGCCCTGCACAGTAATAACCTTATGAACCATGCAAGAATATAAAACCTACTTTACACTCCAGCACTTCCTCTCTCTGGACAAGATGGAGCTGTTCCTCTGTGTTTTTCACAGAATCTTCCATTCACACCAATGAAGGGAAAACCCAGAGGGTCCTCATTAACTCCGGGTTAGAGGTACGTTGCTCCCAAATCCACTCCCCCACACTAAGAGTCAAGAGCCATGGGGCTTTTTCTACAAGCTCAGCATGCAAGGAAGAGCTTTGAGGCAGGCCAACACTAAAGGCCAAATTCCGACGAATGGAGTTTCGTGCTTTGTAAGTAGTCCAAGCTTGCAGGTAGGACCAATAATGATGTAAATTAACGGTGTTAAATGTTCTAAGATACTGCTGAGACACTGGGCTTCCTTGAAGGAAAAATATGATCTGTTCATGGGCTGAAATTCACAGCAATTTGCTTGTCTTCAAAATGTCTAGGATTTTAATGTGTACATGTAGATTAATATCGTTTATACAGCACATGCCTCATTAAATGTCATTATTGGGTGTTATATAGCGCATTGGTGTGTGCTGTGGCAGATAATTGTTTTCCAGCTGAAAATTTCTTTAACTCTTTCCCCACAAATCTGTAAGAGTCCAGCAGTGGAGTTTGGTGAAGGTGACGCCCAGGTCAGGTCTCTTCATCATGGACTTCTGGATCTCATTGGTGTAGATCAGATCACATGTAAAAATAAAAAAGATATACAACTTGCCTTTGCCTTTTGCCTTTTTGGCTCACCACAGCAAAATGAAGACATGCATGTGCATGTACACACGTGCATGCACACATACACATACATGTTTTGCATGCATGCACATCCATGTGTGTGTATTATAGATCTTGAAAATGTGTTTTTAAATTAATAAAAAACAAAAAAAGGCAACACTGTGGCTCAGTGGTTAGCACTGTCACCTCACAGCAAGAAGGTCGCTGGTTCAAGCCCCAGCTGGGTCAGTTGGCGTTTCTGTGTGGAGTTTGCATGTTCTCCCTGTGTTCGCGTGGGTTTGCTCCAGTTTCCCCCACAGTCCAAAGACATGTGCTATAGGTGAATTGAATAAGCTAAATTGGCTAAATAAGCTATGGCTGTTTCCCAGTGCAGGGTTGCGGCAGGAAGGGCATCCGCTGCATAATTTATTTATTTATTTATTTATTTATTTATTTTTAAATGAAAATCTGCATTGAAGTGGAAATAAAAGACGAACACATGAAGATAGAATAAATTTTTTCTGTTTTTTTTTTTTTTCTGAATCTCTGATCTTTATTTTGATATATGATATGGCCACATAGTAGAATATATTCTAAAAGCAGTCAAATTTAGGTGAAAATCATAAATGCTGGCAGTGGCTGGCAATAATTTTTTTTTTAAATACATACATGCATACATATATACATAAATGCAAGAAATCTTCACCAGTTTTCTGTTCTGTGCAGTGCTCTATTGGGGAGGGAATATCACTGTACATATATATATATATATATATATATATATATATATACAGTACATACACATTAGATAAAAAAAAAAAGATGTACTCCAGATTCACTTGACAGATTATTGGATTATTTTGGAAAAATATGATTTTGTAATATGAAGGTAATAATATAAACTGTATTATTATTGGACTTAGAATAATAATTCATTTAGTAGGAAATTAATGATACATCAGTTGCTATAGGTTTCCATCCAAGAGTTTTTTTTCTTGTTTTTTTTTGTGAAATAAGATTTTGCATCAAAGGAGCATAAAGACATCTACAGATAAAAATAATTATCTATTAAATTAAGCAAAGGTCAACAATTTCCCCATTTAACTTCAGCACATGAAGTTAATGCTTCTCTCCATTGTTAATTATTTATTTATTTATTAAAGGGGTGAGGGGTTGGGGGGGCGACACAGTGGCACAGTGGGTAGCGCTGTCGCCTCACAGTGGGTAGCGCTGTCGCCTCACAGCTAGAAGGTCGAAGGGCTGAAGGGCTGGTTCGAGCCCCTGCTGGGTCACTTGGCATTTCTGTGTGGAGTTCCCCCACAGTCCAAAGACATGTGCTGTAGGTGAATTGGGTAAGCTAAATTGTCCGTAGTGTATGCATGTCCTGGTCCTCCAGGTTGGGGGTTGAGCGTTGGGCTAACAATAAAAAACTAGATGTTACGAAACACCAATATGGTGCGGCTAAATATCAACTTCGATATAAAAGGCCCTGGGAGTAAGTAAGTAAGGGGTTGGGAGTAATTTGCGATTTATTCAAAATTATGTATTCAACAGCTCATGGCCAAATTTAGGTTGCAATGCACCAAAACCTATGCAAAAATTATCTTTCCAGTCATGACATCACACACATTTTTCCACACATTGACTAACAAAAACAGACATAACATTTCACACATAACAAAACAGCAACTGCTAGTGTTCTACAGAACTGTTGCCAAAGCCACTTCAATTAAGTAATTAGTTAACAGTAATACTTCAGTTTTAATGAATGTTCAAAGTTGTCGTGAAACTGTTTTGTGTTTAGTCTTTATGGGCTGTAATGTGATGGGGAGAAAATAAAATGTTTTCATTAGTCAAAAGGCTGCATGATCAAATCTGTAACCAAAAATGAAGGTTTCTGATTATTTTCACAAGGCATAGTATGTATAGAAATAGATGAATGCACCTACTTTTTATTCAACATCCACTTTGCTTAAAACTAAATTAAATGGCATGCTGAGATACATTCATCATGCGGTAAACTTTCAAAGTAATTTCTCATTCACCACAACGAATCTCCAACAGGTCAGCAACCCAGAATCTCTCAATATAAATATGCATACAAATGAATATAATCACTAGAATAATAAATAAATAAAGGACTCAAGAAGACAACACAAGAATAAATGGAAAAATTAATGAGACAGAATTCTTTTTCATTTTCACTGCCTGCACTTAATTTTCAAAGCGTTCTGGTGGTCATTATAGAGGGCAGACAGGAGCAAAATATTTTATAGCAAACTTTAATTTCCTTTGTAAAAAGTTCTACTCGGATATGAGAGAAGATTTTGCTTTTTAAGGAGTACATTTGAGGTAAACGATTTCAGTTGTGAAGCCTGCAGCGCCCAGAGCTTTCATTATCACCTAGTTGACATTTTGACAGTTTTGGTGGACTCAGTACTATCAGTTTTTTAAAAACTGATTAAAAAAAAAAGTCTTTGAATTAACATCAAATATATGTAAAGCTATATTCAATGCATGCAACGCTTTCAACAGTCCACTAGCATATGAGCAAGGTAATTATTCTGTACAATACATATCAAATTACCATCATCCTTGCTTAAGGTTAGCTGGAGTCACTGAAGTACTACATAGGAAAAGGAAAATAATAATATAATGTAATCTTAATTAGACTAATTTACTAATTAAATTCGCAGAGCCTCTGGAAGTCTGATAAATGTACCATTCCCATGGGGAAATAAAAATACACGATCTTCAATGGCTCAGAAGGATGAATGGCAGAGAGGATGGTAAAGAGGGTGGCATAAAACATCCTTGTCAACCCATTTACAGGTGGCAGCAAAATACGCACTAATAACTTCCCAAATGTGACAAAACATTCACCACCCCGTGACAAAGGCTCTGTATTTTTACTCTTACAGAACAAGAACGTCGGAAAAGTGGGTGGAATACATTACCTGCATGTGCTATGTTTGTGCATTAGATTGGAGGAGAAAACAGCTAAAACTATCCCACAGTGTGCTATACAAGGGGAAAAAAAAGCATATTTTTGGTGATGAGTTAGATCAAAATGTACTATTTTTTTATTATATGTGTATAGTAGTGTTTGTTACAAACAATGTATCTGTGCTCTTTATTATTTTGTAAAAGATGATTTGCCCTCATAATCTTTAATCACATACCATAACCTTCCCTCGTCCCTTGAAATGACTTCTACTCACATGGAATGTCTTTAGGGTGGAGCTATAAGTGTGAGTCTCATTTTGCTCTGCCTCTCCAGAAATGCGCCACATCTACAATTCCGGCTTTAAAATGTCAAAATATTCTGCACAAGAGGGTGCCAACAGTAATTCCAGTGGAAAGCAATCCCTTACAACTTGAGTGCGAACTGGCATTTGAATCTTCTTCCATTTAGTTAGCAACACCCATCTTTAAATGATCCAATCACTTCCCAAAGAACAAAATTAAGAGCCACCCTATTTTTTTCAATTGGATGTGTCACTATAGGGAGGGAAAGAACAATCTGAACTTCCAGTTAATGCCAACTTTAAAGGTTTAGTTTACCCAGATATAAAAATTACTTCATTTATCATCTGTTTTTTATTTATTAAATTTTTTTTATTCATGTATTTTTTAATTTATTTTTTTGGCGTTGAGCATGCATCGAACATTGTATGATATCATCATTTACTGATGGGAACCTGGAGGATGATGGCGTAAAAGCATGTTGTCGATGCAGTTCAAATGGACCCTTTCCAGGTTTCTCAGTAGCGGAAGTCATCATAGTTGTGTAAACTTAAAGCGCAGTGAATGGGGGAGTGCAACAAATATTTTTTTTAACAATCCCATCTGCTGAAATAATAAAAGAAAAACTACACAATGGTGTTATCAAGACTTTCAGAAAAATAAAAAAAAATAGTGTGAGACAGACATAACGACAGACAGAGAACAATTATTAAAAACCTTTAAGGATTTAAGATTATGATGATTCTTAAACGCATCATAACAGTCTTGTGAAAAGGGTCCATTGTGCCGGTGACAGCAGCAGCAGCTAATTCCTCATGGAAAAATAAATACAATGGTTGTCAATTTGTCCCAGCAACCATTATTTTTTCAAAATATCTTATTTTGTGTTCAACAGAAGAAAGAAACTCAAATAAGTTTCAGACAAGTGAAGGGTGAGTAAATGACAACATCATTTTCATTTTTGGGCTAACCATCCCTTTAAGGGGGCTAATAAATTTCATGGGAATTATAAATAATCAGCAAAGTCATAAAAAGACCAATTCTGTTTGATTAAGACAAGCATTCTACAAAAATGATGGTTTAGTGTCTGGGATTGTGGACAAGAGGCTTCTAAACATGTTAAAGTGTGCAAGCTCAATAGGGTGTGATTGTCACAGACAAATGTAATGTCTAGTAATTATGACTGCAATGCTTCTATTCAAATTTCAGCAGCATCTTGTGAATGGTTATTTGTTTAAAACACATATTTCCAATAACACGCCCTGGCTTTAAAAAAAAGTAGTGAAGTTAAAGCATTAGATGCCAGCAGTTCGAGGGCTGTGCAATGAAAATGGCACACCTGATGTAGGAGGCTGTCAGATAGTCTTACATACTCAACAAATCAAAATGTCACAATCACACCCGAGGGAGAAAAAAATGAAGAGATAACATCAGAAAATTACTGAAGAATCAGGTCATTTGTATGTTTTAAAAGGAAAGGGAGGTATGTTTAAAGCAATAGTTCACATGAAGATGAAAACCCTGTCATCTTTTACTCGCGCTCATGTCATTTCCAAACCTGTGTGACTTTCTTCTGTGGAACACTGTGAGATACTGTAATCTTTTGAAGGCATATGATAACTTTTTGCTCAGTTTCTGGCTCCTGCAGTAAGTCATCCTTTTCTGACAATCTAGCTTTCAAAAGAGCTAAGCAAATGAGCTCAACTTGAAAACTGGATAAATCTGTATGTGAATGAATCCTTTAGTCCAATTCATTGAGAAGGCTCAAGAATTATCAAATGCCATTTCTTCTCTGCATTTTAAAGAAGCTTCCAAGTAAAGTGATGCTGATGATATGCTGCAACTTTTTGAGCAATGTTGCTGGGCAGCTTTGGGAAATTATGCCATAAATGGGCAACCAGGCAAGAGACAGTGTAACTAATTAGGGCAATGGGTTACTGATAGGGGAGAATGGGGTAATGTGAGACATTGGGTAATGTGAGACACCCCCTGTATCTAGGCAACAGATTTTATATACCACTCTATAACAATTTTGTTCTCAAGCCCCTTCCATTTCCCCACTACCACGAAGGACAGGAATTCATGGTGCTGTGTTTTTTTCACAAAAATATTATTTTTGCATGTAAAAGTAATTTTTCTTGCTGTCAACTTAATCAACTGTTGTGCCAAAGCAAATTGATTCAAGTAGAAAAACTTATATCATACATGTTGATGAACTCTCAACATATAAAACCATGTCATGCTGCTAGCTGAAGATTAGCCTGAATTGCTAAGAAAGATAATTTATTTCTAAAATGTGGCAGTGGGGTAAAGTGAGACAAATGCTCTGGGGTAAAGTGAGACATGAGGCGCAAGTAAAATTTAGTCTACCAGACTGCAGGACTTGTGAATGAGGCCTTTATGTCAGCAGTGACACCACGCAACATAACTTCTGGATTTATTTCCACTGAGATTTTTCCACATAACCGAGAAATTTTCCTTGATGAAGCATTTGCACCATCCATGGTGTCAGACTGGCCAAACCTTGAGCTCCAGCCTGCCACAACAGAAGATTTGGATGGTCCACTCCCTGCAGATGATCCACCTGCAGATAATTCACTCACTGATGCTAATCCATTCACTGCGCATGGTCTACATGGATGTGCCATGTGTTTCCAGCCAACCTGGATATGTGTCTATGAAATGCTACCACTTCTCAAATCTCCCCCCAAAACGCAATCCAAATGAAAGCATGTGAAGACAGCCATCCTAACTGATACTCCTGAGAAGCAGACCATTGAAAAGGCTTATAAAGAAATACAAAAAAAAACTAGCAGAGAAAAAACAAAAGAATAGCAAATGAAAGCAACCCAAAAAGAAATCATAGTTTGCAGCTCTGAGAAAAGTGATGTCGCTGTCTCAGATGATAATGTGTCTGACAAAGAGAGCTCTGAGGATGAGAGTAGTGATCCAAGAAACACAGATCTGTCTGTGGGAGACTTTGTCATAGTTACTTTGCAACCAAAAACACAAGCGTTCATTACATTGGCATGGTTAAGAAAGTTGAGGATGACGAGATACGCACGTCATGATTTTGCCAAGTACGATGTGATCCTGGATTAAAATCTATGTTGATTCTGGAACATCATTTTTGTTGGAAAATGTAATCCATACCTATTCCCTACCTCTAAACCCAACAATAACTGTAAATTATTACCAAAATCAGAGGGGAATAATAGTTAGATAACAATCATGTAGAAGAGCATAAACCTAACCGTAAGCCTAAACTTATCCCTTAATTCTGATTGGCTGATTGGAATGTTGTTCCAGGATCAACATAGATGTTAATTCACAAACATGTGGGTGAAATTAGGTTGGTGATGAGATACGTGGACAATTTCTAAGAAGAATCCAGAGAAACACAAAAGAGTGGGAGTTGTAGAGTATGACAGTAGGCTGATGTTCTAATCCAGGTAGGTCTAGTCCTGTGTTCTGAATCCCAAGCTGTTCTATCAAGTTAGCTGTCAGGATTCAAACTCTTACAACACGTGTTGTTATGGTAGTTTTAAAGAGGAAAAAGTAAGTGGATCAGTTTACCCCCGGCTGGTTCACTTTACCCCTTTGATTTTTCTGATCTGTCTCAGTTTACCCCTAAGCTGGGGTAAAGTGAGACACAAGACAACTTTTTTTAAAACAATCATATTTTCACTGGCCTTTATCCTAAATAAAGTCTGATAAATTCCATTGCTAGGAAACATTCTGAACTAATGAGAAATGTGTACATTTTACTGATATATAATTTTAGCCCGCATAGCAGATGTAAAAAATGTCTTACTCTACCCCACTCTCCCCTACAATATCGTTGCCCATTTTATTAGAAAAGAAGGCAAGCAACATTGCTCAAAAAGTTGCCCCATGTATTATCATCATCATCAGAGGGCCCTATCATATACCTGGTACAAGTGATATTTGCTATAGTTTCAGCCCAGTACAGGTATCAATTTCACGTCCTGTGCCATGTTGTTTATATAGCAAATTAATTTGCATCAATTTGTGTGCACATGGGTGTGCTGTCTAAAAAGGAGCTTTGTTAAGGCGCACTGTTGTCAGGTTGCTATTTAAAACCTGGGCTAAAGTCAATGGCAATTGCATTTTATTTGTAATTTTATTATTATTATTATTATTTTTATTATTTAACAAAAGCATTAGTGATAGGCGGGTCCAAAACACACATACATGTTTCTTATGTAGGGATGGATTTTACTCAGACTTAAATGTGCCGTGTAATAAAACAACAAAAACTCTGGAATCTGAAGAAAAGGGCCCAGGATAGACTTTGACACCCTTTGCCCTCTTTCCTGAACTTTCCTTCCCCTCTTGTATTGATAAATACTCAGGTGTGACTGGTAACGAGGTTTTGTTCACTATCTTTGATCAATTTTGATTAAATCCCAACAGATGAGTAAATCTTTAAGTCACTGGTTAACTTTGACAAAATAACCATTCATTGCTCTCCTAGGGTATTTAAAGAGAAGGACGGAATGTCTCGGGGTCGCAAGTCTGTATCCAGACCGGCCCGTAGTAAAGAGCTCTCAAGCTCAACACTATGTATAATTTGGATTTGCATTCATACTCTTAGATTTTTCTTTGATGTAGTACATTCCTGAATTGGCTTTTATTCTTTGATTCTGTAATGGGCATGATAGACTTTCATCTGGAAAATAAAGTGTTAAGTTTTGATTAATTCTGAATTCTTTTATATCCAGTAGATTAGGTGGAGTCTGCGCTTCCATTATGTTTGTGACATGATTATATCGATTGTTAAGACGCATTTGGCTGTACGGAGCAGTTTGGCACGACAGCATGAAGACCTTTTAATCATTTAATCACTGATATTAGCAAGTTGTATGGAAATGACTAAATTAACTACTCTTTTAGAATGAGTGAGCAGGAGGCAACCAGACTCTTTGAGTATTAGTTAACCCTACATCCTCTGACTAACTTCAGAGTGTCGAGATAATGTCCGTGAGAAGAAACGCAATCCCGGGGCGTGGAACTCTAAGCGGCGTTTGGTCCCTAATGAACGTATAACTGAAGAGTATGGGATCAGAGATAAATCAAACTCTAACTTCATAAATGATGAATGTGATCCGTTCTTACAATTAGAAATACAGTCTAAATTTGACGGTCAGATTGGAGTCAGATTAAATTTGGAGCTGTAAAACAAATATGAATAAATTCTAATAAATAACAGAATTCTTTTCAGAAGCACTAGAAAAGGCTTACATGCATTTAACCTTCGACCATGCTGTTAGTTTCGTCATTGGGCTAATAGGTGGAGTCCTACACTTATCACACACAAAGGGATGCACAGCAGCACATAACTATAGACTGATTTCATGCGGCTGCCATTTTAAAAGCGAAATCAAGGCTGTGGTGGGAAGAAACCCGGAAGTATCGCCTGGAGTCACACAGGAACGTTGTGTACCTGGCTGTATATCTTATCAGCGAAGAGAAAGTGACACAAATTTATCATTTCACTGCCTTCCGATAGGGAAAATAAAAAGGGATGTCAGACCTCATTTTCAGCTAAGTTAAGTGAAATGGCATTAGTTAGCTAACATTTTCTTACCCAAACACACGTTTTAGATGCCATTTATCAAACTCAAGTTAATGAACTGATTCTTTCACTATATTAGACTTGTCACGATATTAAATTTCGGTACTGAAATGTAAAAAAAAAAAACACATTTAAGCAGTGCTCAATAGAAATGACTGATTGGCTGAGAAAGTCATCAATTCATTGCACTTTGATTGTGATTTAGTTTGATGCCTAATATGCTTTTAATAGCTTAAATTAAACTTAACTGAATGATATTAAAGTGATTTTTACACCATATCTGCAATTTGAAAACGCGACAACAGCTGGAGGTTTGTAGTCCACAGCATGTTGTTGCAATGTTTACAGTGCTGATCCTATATTTCCGGGTTTCTTCCCACACTCTCAGAAATAAAGGTACGCGAGCTGTCACTGGGGTGGTACCTT
>CAIGQV010017835.1:5145129-5164637 GCA_903798115.1 Danio jaintianensis | reverse complement strand
ACACAGCTCGCCCTGGCACATGCAGCTAGGGCGATGGCATAACTATAAAATGAACCAGCCTCTGCTTTGATACGGCACTTCCTTTCTGCCGATCATAACAGAAAAGAGCTACTTAAAGACGTATGCTCTACGTGTCACATTAAGCGCAGTGCGCGGACGTAGCAATAAAAAAGCTGGGTCTGCCTCCTCCGCAGACAGCGCTTACAGGTTCACTACCACTTTTAATATTAAAAGGGGTGGTAGGAACCTTGGCACAAGTTGAACCGGGGTCTCAGGTAAAACGTGAGAGTAGGTCGGTCCGAATTCCTGGCACGATTTGCTGACCGAAAATACCACCGGAATCCCAACCCTCCTGAATCATACCACCGCAACCAGCAGAGCTGCCTTCATGGACAGAAAACTTATAGATACTGAGTCGAGTGGGTCAACAGGCCTAACCATAACCGCTGGGGCTAGAGAGATCCCGAGAGGGCAAGAGAGGGGGGCGGGATGGAATTAACCATCTCGCACCACGTTATGCTTTCTCAGCGCGCTACCATCCGCCGCCCCACAGAGAGCAGGGATGGCAGCATGCCAAACCTTCAGTGTGGAGGGTGACAGCGTGCGCTCCAGTTATCCTGAAGGAAGAAAACACAACACTAATCTGGCATGTCCGGGGTTCTTCTCAGAGAGAAGAGCTCCACACAACGAATAGACTCCACTACAGGACATAGACTTGCCTATACAGGGTGCTCTAGCCTGAGTGACGGTTTTAACCATCATCTGATAGGTCACCTAAGTCCTCTGCGCTCTGTCTAGAAACCCTCCATGGGAGTTCCAGAATGCTGCGTGGGTGCCAGAGGGTGCCTGTCCCAGAAAAAGGAGTGCTTCTTCCGGGGAATTCATCAGGGAGGGACATCACGAGGAGTGTGAGTCCAGAAACTTGGGTCCAGTTGGGCTCACTGAGGAAAAACACATATTGCGTAAAACCGGGGCCAGCTTAGAGCCAGCGCATCCGTACAGAGCAGGGAAAGCAGCTGGCGAAGGGCCCCTCGGGAGAAGCAGCAGGATGACCTGGGCTCCTCACCACCGAGGACTCCTGGGTAAAGTCCCTGATGGTGTCGCCGAGTAGGCCTGCCTGGGATATGGGCACACCAAGAAAGCGTACTTTGTCGGCATGGCGCATATTTGCCAGGGTAAGCCAAGGGTGGCATTTCCGGACCACTGTGTGGCCATCGTCTTCCCCAGGGCACGGGCGGCCGACTTGAGGGTCATGAGAGCATAGTCGACCACCGTGCGGTGCTTACGCATAAGTGCGTCTTCTCCCGCACTGGTGAGTAAACTGGTTTCAGTCTTGAAATCAGATTGGCAGATAGAGTGTCTTCAGTCTCGTGAGAGGCTCTGAAAGCTAAAATTTTAGTGCTCGCTTCTCAGCTGGCAGCTTATATAGCACTAATGGATAATCACTGTCAGCTGTGGAGCTGAGCTCTGCCAATTCATTTTGGCATTCATTGGCCCGTTTTCTTACTCTTCATAGTGATTGGTCGTCTGACGTACTCCCGTAGTCTGTTAACAGACGCACGTTGGAGTTCCCATATGAAGGGGAACTTAGTTTACTTTTGAGATATTACTTTGTTACCAAGCATCGCAATTAAGTGCACGGAACTTTTTGTTAAGTGCACATTTACTTTTTTGGTTCTACCAATGGTCAATACAGAAATATTTGTTCTAATTCACATTGATCCCGAATCAATGTGGCACTTATTGGCTTAATTTTGACTATTGGCTGTACCTGACTAGACCGGCTAGATTTTCTAACAGTCGTTCATTAAAATAATCAGTTGACTAATTGCCAATTTATTAAGTTAATTAGGCATACTTAAGCAAATAAGAGGAAACAGTTTTAGTTTAAGTGCTAAGAAAGTATGTCATTCGTAGCATCGTTTCAGGTTGTACAGAAAGAATTTGCACGCACATAAAACGGCACCAACAAATGATATGATTATGAATTTGTAGGAAGGAAAAAAGGCAGAGATTTCCTGAATATTTATAAATGGTTAATAAAAGGATAACATTAACACAAATTACAACTTATGAACTTGTTAACAATAAAGCACACCATTTGCTAAAAACACTAAAACAAATAAATGTATTACATAGCGAAAGTTTGTTAGCCTTGTAGGCCTATGGGGAAGTCTATGTAAACAAAATAGGCAATGTAAACAACATACTCCGTTTTTCTTTAGCTATTAAATATTTTTTTTGTCAAATAGCTTACAGTATATAAATAAACTAAATTAAACACAACGAATGTACAGCACACCAAAAAGGCAAAACAGAAATAATATTGAAAACGGCCAACAGCCCGAAGGACAAGCCTTAAAAAAAATAAAATAATAATAAAAAAAATATATATATATACACTGATTATGGACAATAATAACTGCCATTAGGCCTTTGCATGAGCCTTCAAATTAAATATCAAACGCTGCCAAACAAAAAAGCCTTTACTATATGTATATATATATATATGTACATAGATACATACAGGTTTGGCTCAAAAAGTTCAGTTTAAATGGACAAAGCCTTAGATTGTTCCAAAAAAATTGCTTTCCATACATTACATGCTGCAATTTCCAAAAATAAGTTACATCAGATAAAAATCATGCTGTTAAGAGAAAAATTGCATATATGTATTATTTAATTCAGAAATAAATGTGTTATAAAATAGCAGTAAATAAAATATGTTTAAAATAAACACATAAGCCATGTATTTTGGTTCTCCCCACTCTAGCAAAGAACTGTAAATAATATATAAATATTAATATGTCTAAATCAAACATGAAATATAGTATTCATTATAAATCCAAACACACGGACGGACAAATACATGCACATACGTGTATGTGGTGTGTGTGTTTTGAATAGAAGGTTGGATGGATTTTATTTTTATTTATTTTACAAAACGAGTGCACTAATATCCATTAATGTTTGCTTAGCTAATGCACAGATAATCATGTGCTAATGATGATGATTCTCTCACTTGGCACAAATCCAAATGGTTTGCGTTAATTCCATTGCAAACGTTGCTTTGGAATTTAGTGTTTTAGATTAAACTAGATAAGACTAGATATCTTTCTTTCTTTCTTTCTTTTTCAAGCTAACACATTTTCATTAATATTCACTGATAGATTTATTAGAGTGTAATTCATTTAATTTCTCTAATAGGCTGTTGTCAACCTTCAGCATGTTAAACTTTTGCAGAACATGCTAAAAGCCTCATGCACATGTGAATGAGGAAGATGCTGCTGCAGAAGTGTCTGCTTCCACTAATGAGAATGGATGGCTGCAGGCTGAATGTTTTTTTTTTTTTTTTTTTCTCCAGTCCAGAGAGGAGAGTCTTTTCATCCCAGCCATTAATTGCTGATAAATTGCTGTGGTCTCTCCACTCACAACCTTCTTTCATGCATGTTAAAGTGGTAATCCACTCTCACTGCCTCTTATTGGTTTTGCTGATGGCAAAGCCAATTACAGTTTTATTGTTTTTTTTATTTTCTTAACAATGACACGGTATTAAACCTAAAATGGAAACCTAGAAATATTATAAAAGCACATTATTTTCGTACTTATTTAGTGGTCTTGTGTGTCATAATTATAATAAATTATGCAATGCTGAAGTCAACTGGTCTAATTTTTTAAATAGTACTTTCATTTCAGTTCATATTACGGTTTAACTTCCCCATTTTCAAATAGCAGAGTATAAAAGAACATGAAAAAAGGAGAGAGAAGGAACATGAAGATTGCCTCTAGTTAAAAAGAGAAATCTTATCTAAATAAATGTAGCTCAAAGTTCTCCTCAAATGCCACTGAATAAAGGTAAAGTCCATCACCCTAAAGCAAGTTAATTCGCTTTGAGGAGAATGTTTTAAGACAGCTTCTCTTTTCAAAGAAAAGCCAGAGAGGATGGGCTATTACAAAGAACAAATCTTTTTTTTTCTTCTTCTTCTTTCTTTTAGTTCTTACTTTCTTTTTCTCCATCTTTCAACTGAGTACCAGAAGTGTTACGTAAAGCACTTGCTTTAATGATTTTGTAGATCATTTCCTGTAATACGCCTGGAAAGGTCAGCATCAAATAAGCATGAAAAAGATGACAGGATAAAGGATCATACTAATGAAAATTTCTCTGTCACTGATCATTTTCAAAATCCAGAGAGACTCTCTAAATGAGAGAAATAAAGGACTGCAGGAGATGATACAGATTATTAAAATATTAATCATGAACATTAAGTGGGAAAATATATAGTTTTAATAAGCATTTCTTTTTGTTTTCCTGTAAATTATATTACCTAATTAAACAATTAAAGGAACAATTCACCCAAAAATGAAAAATCTGCAATTGTTTACTTACCTTTACTTTTTCTATAGCAGTTTGAGATTTTTGTTTGGGGGTTGGGGGGGGTTCTGTTTAACACAATAAAATATATTTTGAAGAACGTTGGAAAACTGTAACCATTGTGTTCCAACAGAAAAAAAAATAAAAAAAAAAAATAAAAAAAATAAATAAATAAAATAAAATAAAATAAATAAAATAAAATAAAATAAAATAAAATAAAATAAAATAAAATAAAATAAAATAAAATAAAATAAAATAAAAATAATTTGAAAAAAGGTACAGGGTGAGTTAATGAGTTTGGGGTAAACTATCACTTTAAAACTACTTTAAAAAGCAAAACCCTGAAATGCCTTGAAATGTTATTTAATGTGTTGATGTCATTTCAACCAAAACAGGAGGACAGGACATATGAAGAAGGTCCTCTCTCTGAAAAAGCCAATATAATTTTGTTTATGTCACAGAGTGTATGAGCTCTGTAAAACATTTGCATTTGACAGTTTTTGAAAATCATAGTCTAATAGTAATGCAGAGTCTGTTAAACAATCAGTTTTCATAGCTCTTTAAAATATCCTGTGTATGATATGTTTTGTGGTCAATCTTCAAATCAATGATTTGAACAATCTTTCCCTTATATAGTCCACTACAGTGTATGGGCTATTCATCATATAGAAAAATAGTCATTCTGAGAATAAGTGATCAATTTTAGCAGCAGCTTTTGTAGTGTTGGGGGTGCACTACAAAAAAAGAAGCTTTTATTCATTTGAGTTTTTGTCTTGTTTCAAGTCCAAATAACTAAAACTTCTTAAACCAAGAAGCATTTTCTTGACAAGTAAAAAATATTGCCTTGTTTTTAGAAATAATTTGTCAAAATTATGTGAGTTTTTCCTTAAAACAAGCAACATATTCTGCAAACGGGATAGCAAAATAAACTTTTTTTGCTTTGAAATAAGAATAATTTGCTTGAAATGGCAGACAGCTCAAGAACTTCACCACAGACTGTGCAGGCCTCATTTAACATGTGAAATGATACTTAAGATGTGTGTGGCAGTACAATTAGAAAAAGATGGGACAAGTATGGAAGGGTTGCCAGAGGAATGCCTCTCCTCTCTCTAAAACAAACAAACAAACAAAAAACCACGGAAGCATATTTTCAAGGTTTGCAGAGTTGTATCTCAACAAACCTTAAGACTTTTAGAGCAGAACATAAAACAAATCAAGAATCAAGATGCTGAAAACCATGAAATGTATATACACAGGCCCGCAGCCAGGGTGGGTTCTGGTGGTTCGGAAGAACCACCCCACACTGACACTGAAGGTCCAGAATTTGTCCCATACTTGAGCTCGTTTGTCCTATTTTGACTGCTATGCCATCATAAATAGTGAAAATAACCCATAGAAAAAGGCTTTAAGACCAAGCGGAATCCTCTGTTGGCTGTCGCTCCGGTGCGACTTCAGCTATTCAGGTTTGGCCAATGCTAATCAATATATTCATTTTACAATCTGACGTAAGTAAAGTCATCTTTTGCTGCTGCATTGTTTTTAAACAGAGAAAATATTTTACAAGTAACTTTTATTCTAAATCTTGGACCCTATGCTTAAAACAAAAAAATTAGGAATAAAAAGGTGTGAAGGACCAAAAGTGGACCATATTGAAATTGATTTGAATACCAATTTGGCAATTGTTGTTATCCATGAATTTTCAAATGTACATTTTTTACAAGAGAGGCTAGAAAAACTGTAAAACTCTACATTATTATTATTATTATTATTATTATTATTATTATTATTATTATTATTGGTGTCACGGTGGCACAGTGGGTAGCACAATCGCCTCACAGCAAGAAGGTCGCTGGTTCGAGCCTCGGCTGGATCAGTTAGCATTTCTGTGTGGAGTTTGCATGTTCTCCCCGTGTTCGCGTGGTTTTCTCCGGGTGCTCCGGTTTCCCCCACAAGTCCAAAGACATGCGCTATAGGTGAATTGGGTAAGCTAAATTTTCCTTAATGTATGAGTGTGAATGAGTGTGTATGGATGTTTCCCAGTGATGGGTTGCAGCTGGAAGGGCATCCGCTGTGTAAAACATGCTGGATAAGTTGGTGGTTCATTCTGCTGTGGCGACCCCTGATTAATAAAGGGACTAAGCCAAAAAGAAAGAAATGTATTATTATTTTTATTATTACTATTATTATTATGTTTTACTTTATTTTTATTTTTTTCAAATGGTCAAACTGAGGAAAGTCGAATGTGCTGGCCAGTTTGTTATTTGCCTAATAAATAACAATAGACTACAGTTTTTAATTGAAAACTTTCCTATTTTCCTATTCCTATTTTTTTCTATATGATATATGATGTAATAAATATGCATTTTAAAAATAAGTATTACTTAAAATGTCTTTATTATAAATCTTTAGGAAATATTTTTATATCATATTTATATCAAAAAGTGTGGTTATGATGACCATCCGACAAGCTAACTCAGCTAAAAACAGTGCTTAAAATGTCACTAAAATGGGCGAATAACTGCAGAAAGGCCCACTTTTTGAGGAAGAAAAGAACCACCCCTTTTACCAGGCTGGCTACGGGCCTGATACAGTACATATGTGTATGGGCACAGACACAGTAAGGAAAAAACAAAAGTGTTTTATTGTTCGAAACTACCAGTACATTGTATGAAAACCCAGGAGAAGAAATCAGGAACAGGGCAAATGTCAAACATTTTTAAACAATAAAATAAACAGAGCACAATTTTTTTTTTTAATTGGCAGGCCCTCATCGATGATTGTCGCACAAACAGAAATAAAACTCCCACACGAATATTTCTCAGGCCTGGGCTGGTCTTCTCATCTTCCACTGTCATCACTACTTTTATCCTACCAGAGCTCCTCATTAAAGGGTTAGTTCACCCCCAAAATTTGAATTGTTATTAATTACTTCCCTTTGTGTCATTTCAATCCCCTGAGACCTTTGTTCATCTTCAGAACACAAATTGAGATGAAATTTGAGAGCTCTCTGATCCCCCATAGACAGCACCAGCCCAGCGATGTCTAAAATCCAGAAAAGCAACCAAAAACATTGTCAAAGTATTTCAGGTGACTTCAGTGGTTCAACTGTAATCATATGAAATTCCAAGAACACTTTTTGTTGCTGTCTATGGAGAATAAGAGAGCTCTCGGATTCCATCTAGAATATCTTAATTTGTGTTCTAAAGATGAACAAAGGTTTCAGGGGATTGGAACAATTGAGGTTGAGTAATTAATAACTTTTTTAATTAATAAAAATTTAAAGTTTTGGTAAACTAATCCTTTAACACTCATGCCACGGCCTCGCCACATCACAGCCAACAAATGCAGAAACTGCAGAAATAATCCATAATTTATCGACTGATAACTACTTTTCTTATCAGGTTAACAATATTAATATCAAATAAGCATTTATCAGCTGAAACAAATAGGGCTGCTTATATTTTGTGCATGACTAGATCCATGTAGTACGCGGTTTCAATTCTCTAATTTTTTTGTGTAATATTGTGGTGTTTAATACATCTCATAATGAATAAAATAGCAATGCTCAAATTGTTAGTGGCGAGCATGCACGTGTTAGTGTTAAATTTAGCCACATGGGTAGAAATAAATGTAGCACAATGTACTGTAACCATTCAATCAAAATCTGAAACCGTGTCTTTATCATTAACATCTAAATATTTTCATGGGTGTTCGCTAACACTATACTGGTGCAATTATATTTCAAATGTATTATTACACCTAAGCGATAAATTAAAAATATAAGTGGGTAATACTATAGAATAATGGTTCATTAGTTAATTTATTTTCCAATATTAACTAAGCATGAATAATCTTGTAAAGCATGTATTAAGCATAGTTAAACATTTACTAATGCATTATTAAAATCCAAAGTTGTGCTCGTTAAAAGTAGTTAATGCAAAGTGAGTTAACATGAACTAATATTATTTAACTTAAATAACATTAAAAAACATTAACAAAGATTAACAAATACCATAATATATGCATTACTAATTGTTTGTTCATGTTATTAAATACATGTACTAACTAAAGGACCATTATTTTAAAGTGTTACAAATAACTGCTGTGGTCACTTTGAGGCTTTATATTCATATCTATTACATTATACACATAACACTTAATAGATCCCTACTATCAGCTGATAAGGATTCATACTGTATGCTACACCATCACCATTATTTTCATTGAACTCTATTACAAAATGCCCAAATCTCTGTCCTCATAAAAATGCAATTAGATATGTTCATCATAAGCTGGGTCCAAAGGCTCTCTCCTAGGTTCCTAGACTACTCCCCAAACAGGATCACAAAGATTAAATCCCAGGATACCCTTCCAGGAGATTTAGACATGGGTGACAATAAAGCCTGGAAAAATGGCTCCCTCGAGGGTTCAATTCGCACTTTAATTACACTTTTAATTAATCACAAATGTACAGAGCGCTGCTGTAGAACATCAGCTATCAAGAGCCGTACCGCTTTTCACTTGACACTTTTGACACTAAATACTCAGAATGTGATCAAACAGACCGGAAAAATAAAATGAGCTCAAGAAAAAAAAAAACTATCATCCAGCGTGCATGAATAAACTGCACACGATGACAAATAACATGCGCAATCGCTAGAGCATGAAATCTCCTCTTTAAAAATCCACATAATTAGGAGTGCTGACAAGGTGCTCCTTTGTCCATGCAATGAAATTCAATTAAAATAGGAGGTGTAGGAGATGTGCCGAAACTTCAAAACCTCAGTCTGGGGATGAAATAGAATGGTTATAAAAGTGTCTGTTATCATACGGATGCACATGGCATGCAGTACTGGCAGCGCTTCGCAATTTGTCACAGAAATTGTGGGTGGGGGAGGTGGGGGGGGAAGCAAAACTCAACTTTTAGAACCAAAGTGGACAGAATGCGTTCAAAGTGGAGGTAAAAAAATAAATAAATGAATAGCCTCTGATTATGTGTACACCTGAAAGGATTGAATTTGTTTGTGGCTAGTAGAAAACCTCTGTGCCAAACAACTAACCGCTATTCATGTGTCAGCAGATGTACAGTATATAGACAGACTGAGAAACTGGCAGGGATATTTTTCATTCACATCCAAAACTGTCTTTTAAGTTGTCAGCTGACACACAAGGAGGCCGAAGTGTGTCAGATACCTACCTGTAATATTAAATATTCATCCCAGCAAGGTTATTTTAGTAAATGAAAACTAAGGGCTAGCAAACACCAAGCCAACGCAACTAGGGCAAACAAAACCCAATTGCATTGTCAGCTTGCGTTGGCTCGCATCTGAACTAAAAAGCTGCCAATGAACACACCAAACGGTTGGCAGTTGAGTAAAACAACGTATTGTGGGACAGTATTCTGTTTTCTCCTTCCCAAAGGGAAACTGGAACTTCTGACGCGCATGTGCAAAGCGTAAACAAAGCAGCATTTATACCATTATCCCAGTAATGGTCACTCCCCATGGAAGATTCACTCCTGCAAACTTGTCTGATAATCTAATAATCCATATTGTTTGCAAATATTTGAGAAATGTAACAGAATTACTGCTGGGATCTTTGTGTTCCTTAATGGCTTGAATTGTTTACTTGCTACGTCACTCTGATCGATGGACCGATGAAGCCCAACGGCCAACCGTTGGCTTGGTGTGTCCCAGCCCTAAGACTAAAACTATTGGTCAAAAAACATTGTTTACCGTACTAAAATAAATACAAAAATCATAATAAATGAAAAACTAAACCAACTGAAGCTAACAACAGTCACTGAAAAACTAACTGAAATAAAATAATAATTAACAAGGGTAATAATCATTTTCAGAATTAATAAGCACTCATTATGTGGTGTAAAATCTGATGTGAGGCTGTTTAAAGAAATACCTGATTGCCATTTTTACAGACAAGCACATATTCTGCATTTGCCATAAAATGTAAACTAGGCATGTTTAACTATACATACATGACCTTTAATATGAAGAAGTGGGTCTTAAATGAGTAATTATGAAAAATTAAGTTGCAAATTAAAAAATGCAAAACTATAATAACCTCGCATCCCAGCAAGCTTCATGCCTGTCTGGTTAGTCATCTAGAGAATAGCATTGTGTGGTAATAAATAATGTAGTGTCGTGATTGACGACAGAAATCGCTAAGCTAATGCATGATGTTATCAGAAAGCAATTGCTTAAAGTTGATGGCGAAACAGAGAATAACAGGTGCTTCGTGAACTCATTGATATGCCTCAGCTTCTGTCTTCTCGATAGGCTCTTTTTAGCATTCATAAGAGCCCTCTGATGACAAACTGTCCGGCTTTCCTCTCCATCAAACAAGTAGATTAATGACTTCAGTTTAAATGCATGACTGTTCTGACCTATTGCTCTTCACCAGACAGCCATCAATAAAACGAGCGTGTCAGTAAGTGAGTGGTTACCAAACCACAGAGAAAACCGTACGTAAAAACACATTATTGTGATCTGCAGATTAAGGACATATTTTGTCTTGGCTGGTGGGGTCTTGTGTATTATAGTTGTAGGTTTCCTGCAGAGATATTGCAGAAACATCAGACATTTACCTGAGATCTAGAGAAAGCAGAGAACAGCGGCAGTATGCGCACTTAAGTGTCTAACATTAGAGAATAAAAACAAATTTCATGCTCCTTTAATAGGGTTAATATTCATGTTTGGAAAGGCCCGTACAGTAATTACATATTCCGCAAAAATAAAGTTATTAAAAATACAATTAGCACATTATTACCATCACCAACATGCCAGCTAACATGGAATTTTTTGCAGATCTCAGGCTATTGTATAAACAAACATCACTACTGTTATAATAATTTTGGCTAATTTCAAGGCAAATGTTTTGCTTAAGACCATTGAATTAAGACCATGAACAGAAATAAATATGTAATATATAACAGAAAAAATCACTGGCAGTATATTATGAGATTTTTGTACTGTAATTTACGACAACAATCCTTATTTTCCAAGCTTTCAACATCAAAAAATGTTGAAGGAAAAAATCAAGGTCCCATAATGCAATTCACTAGCATAAATAAACAAATGTGAGTCACAAAATATGTATAAATATTTATATATATATATATATATATATTTGTTATAAATATATATATATTTGTTTTACAATCTAGAGGGCGCGTATTCACAACAAACAAAGACATAGTTTGATGATGTCGTGACTGAGTGTGGAATCGTGGGAATTGCCGTCTTTATCACATCCTATGGGATGCAGAAATCCTGTTCATGGATGAGCTGAAGTATTCTGAACTTATAATCATGGTAGTAGTAGGAAGCGAAGTAACTTAAACCCGCCAAAACAAAATGAGAAATGGCTGCTGATGAGAGACGAGTGTGATGCAGCACGAAATCAGTGTAGCTTTTACTATACCACAGTTCACCACTTCTGATTCTTCTGTTCCTGGTCCTGTGCGGAATTATTCTGGCCACCCTAAGGCACCCCTGAGCAATGATCATGCTGTCTAATCAGCATCTTCATATGCCACACCTGTGAGGTGGATGGATTATCTTGGCAAAGGAGAAGTGTTCACTAATACAGATTTAGGCCTTCTGTGTATATAGAAAATATAGAGTTTAGCTCATAAAAAATGGGAGCAAAAACAAATGTGTTCCATTTGTGTTGAGTGTATATTTCTGTGTGTCATGTCTAACATTTTATACAAAAATACTGTAACATTCAAAATCTAGGTCCACTTTTTTTTTTACATTCTAGGTTCATTTGGACCTGAAAAATAATTATTTTATAAAACTGCCATCTCTAAATACAAATGAAAGTGGGTGTAAATGAAATGAATAGCAGCACACTACACACAATTTGCATTTTATATCAGAGTAATATATATTGTGAAAAAAAGCGCTATATAAATAATGTCCTGGTTACGTACTTAACCCACATAGGGAACGGAGACGTGCGTCTGTTAACAGACTACGGGAGATTGCTAGACGACCAATCACTCTGAAGAGAAAGAAAAAGGGCCAATGAATGCCAATGAATGAATAAGTTGGCAGAGCTCGGCTCCGCAGGTGCAACTGACTAGTCGTTAGTGGAGTATATCAGTGGCATCCGCGGAGTGAGCCTCAGATTTTTGCCAGCTGAAGACCGAACAGTCAGCCAACGGCTGGAGATTCAGCTGCTGTGGCAGTGAAGACGCACGTCTCCGTTCCCTATTCGGGGAACTTGCGTTACGTACATAACCAGGATGTTCCCCATTATATGGGAACTCGTTCGTCTGTTAACAAACTACGGGAGACTGTATGGAAAACACCACAGCAGCTAAGCCCGTCACGCTCCTGATGTGAAGTTTGCCAAGCATAGCGTGAGTGCACAAGGATTACCAAGAGCGTAACCTTCCAATGTCCCCTAGGCCCTTAAATTACCATTACATGGGAATATTTAGAATTTTAGATGGGGGGTCGTAAATGTGCTTTTACCTAGCTAATATAGACTAGGGATTTTTAGAATACGACAGTAAGTTGGGAAAGTGTGCCAGTCCCTGAAGGGGGAGGACGCTGTGGAGGCCACCTGCTACCCAAGAGGGGAGACTTGATGGCAATAAGAGCATATGGACTAGCCCTATGGAGGGGGGGTGCTACATATGATAAGCTGGTTAGCGGGTAGGGAAGACACGGGTCCGCCTGGTCAGGGGGAACACTCCGTGGCTGAATAAGCATATGGGATCACCATAGGGGACTGTGCATAGTTGGCACCGAACCTCAGCATGTGGGTAGACCAGAGTGGGCATACCAGACATCACACTGAGCCAGGCACCCGGCTCCTCCGCTGAGTCGGGTGCTGGGGGCCTCTGAGGAATTCTCTAGGCTTCGCCAGACGGGAAACTTACTAGCAGAATTAAAAAGGTGCACGTATCTCCGTGTTAGGGAGCATGGCGCAGCAAGCGTTGTTAACACCGAGCTTAATTTCCTCCCGATTGATCAGGGTTACCCAATAATCGGGAGGAAACCGGCTCCACTCGAAGATTATAAAATTTTGTGAATGTGTTAGGTGTCGTCCAGCCCGCAACTCTGCACATATCTGTAAGAGAGGCGCCGCGTGCTAACGCCCAAGAGGAGGCGACACTTCTAGTAGTGTGTGCTCTCACGTTGGGGGGGACGCAGCTCGCCCTGGCATTCATAAGCGAGGGCGATGGCATCAACTATCCAGTGGGCCAACCTCTGTTTTGATACAGCACTTCCCTTCTGCCGACCACCATAACAGATAAAGAGCTGTTCACAGGATCTTAAGTTTTGCGTTCGTTCCACGTAAAGGTGCAAAGCGCGAACGGGACAAAGCAGTGAATAGGCTGGGTCTGCGTCCTCCGAAGGCAGCACTTGCAGGTTCACCACCTGATCTCGAAATGGGGTGGTAGGAACCTTAGGCCCATAGCCAGGCCGGGGTCTCAGGATAACGTGAGAGTAGGCCGGCCCGAATTCCAGGCACGATTCGCTGACCGAAACTGCCTCCAAATCCCTGACTCTCTTGAACGAAGCCAACGCAATCAGCAGAGCTGTCTTCATGGACAGAATTTTTAAGGATAACGAGTCGAGTGGCTCGAATGGATCTCTCTGCAGACCCACCAGGACTACAGAGAGATCCCAAGAGGGCATGAGAGGGGGGCGGGACGGATTTAATCACCGCGCGCCTCTGAGGAATCGGATGATTAGATTATGCTTCCCGAGCGTGTTGCCATCCACCGCGTCATGATGAGCGGAGATGGCAGCCACGTAAACCTTCAGTGTGGAGGGTGACAGCCTAAGCTCCAGGCTATACTGAAGGAAGGATAACACAATGCTAATCTGGCAAGTTAGAGGGTCTTTTCGGCGAGAAGCACACCACTCAGCGAATAGACTCCACTTCAGGGTATAGGCATGCCTCGTAGAGGGTGCTCTAGCCTAAGTGATGGTGTTAACCACCGAAGCCGGTAAGTCACCTAAGTCTTCCGTGCTCCGTCTATGGACCACATGTGGAGGTTCCAGAGATCTGGGCGCGGGTGCCAGAGGGTGCCCCGTCCCTGAGAAAGGAGGTCCTGTCACAGGGGAATGCGCCAGGGAGGGGCCGTCGCGAGGAGTGTGAGTTCGGAAACCCAGGTCCGGTTGGGCCAAAGAGGCGCAACAAACAAAACCTGCTCCTTGTCCTCCCTGACTTTGAGTCTGTGCAATTAGGCTCACTGGGGGAAACACATATTTGCACATACCCGGTGGCCAGCTGTGGGCCAGCGCATCCGTGCCAAGGTGGCGCCTCGGTCAGGGAGTAAAATAACTGGCAATGGGCGTTTTCAGGGAGTGCAAACAGGTCGACCTGGGCTTCCCCGAAGCGCTCCTATATCAGCTGAACCGAACCGGGGTGGAGTCTCCATTCTCCTTGGGACTCTAGCTGCCGTGAGAGCGCATCGGCTGCACAGTTGAGCTCGCCTGGGATGTGAATGGCACGCAGCGATTTCAACCGTGTGTGACTCCAGAGGAGCAGACGGCGAGCGAGCTGAGACAGCCGACGGGACCGTATACCCCCCATACAGTTGATATATGCCATCGTTGCCATGCTGTCCGTCCTGACCAGCACGTGTTTCTGCCGTAGGACCGGTAAAAAACGGTGAAGAGTGAGAAAAACTGGCAACAGCTCTACGAAAGCAAGATCCGTCCAGGGGCTGAAGGTGCGGCGACACAGCGGAGTGATGTACACTCTGTGTGTGCCCGCGCGCCATGCCCGTCTCTGGACCCGATCGTGAAGCCAGCGCTGAAGTGGTGTCATATGGAGCATTCCGAGCGGCGTGACAGCGGCTGTGGATGCCATATGCCCCAGGAGCCTCTGAAAGGTTTTCAGTGGTACCACTGTTTCCCTGTCGAATAAACTCAGACAGGATAGCACCAGCCTGGCGCGCTCCTCTGAGAGGCGTGCTACCATGGTGACCGAGTCCAGCTCCATTCCGAGATAGGAGATTCTCTGCACGGGGCAGAGCTTGCTCTTCTCTCGGTTGACCTGAAGCCCCAACTGGTCGAGGTGCCGAAGCACCCTGTCCCAGTGCATAACCAACTGTTCCCGAGATGAAGCCAGAATGAGCCAATCGTCGAGATAGTTCAGTATGCATATGCCCGCAAGCCGTAAAGGCGCTAGGGCACCCTCCGCGAGCTTCGTGAAAACCCACGGAGACAGGGAGAGCCCAAAGGGGAGGACTTTGTACTGCCATGCTCGACCTTCGAACGCAAACCAGAGAAAAGGACGGTGGCGTGGAAGAATAGAGACATGAAAATATGCGTCGTTCAGGTATATCGCTTCAAACCAATCCCGTGGACGGACGCATTGGAGTATGCGTTTCTGCGTGAGCATTCTGAATAACGGTTCAGTTTGCGCAGATCTAGGATTGGTCTTAACCTCCCGCTTTTTTTTTGGCACGATGAAGTATGGGCTGTAAAACTCGCACCTCATCTCAGCTGGAGGGACCGGCTCGATTGCATCCTTCGCCAGGAGGACAGCAATCTCCTCTCAAAAGACAGGGGCGGACACGGGACTGACCCTCGTGAAATATACACCCGTGAACTTGGGAGGGCGAGAAGCGAATTGTATCGCGTAGCAGAGTCTGACCGTCCGCATGAGCCACCGCGACGGGCTAGGCAGCGCTAACCAGGCTGGCAAAGCTCGCGCTAATGGCGTCATCGGAACGATCGCAGATGTGCCAGCGGAGGGGCAGCTGGGGAGGGGAGTGCTCACCCCGGGAAGGCGAGCGGCCCGAGGAAGAGCTGAAAATAAGAGATTGTCTCTTACCTTCCTTCCTGGATCCCGCGATGAGGCTGGGGTGAGAGAAAGGAGACCGGTCCCTTGCACCCTGGAAGCCTGTGGCGATATGGCCCGGTGCTGCAAACAGGAAGGCGGAGCGTCCCAGACTGGCAAGGCTCGGGTTTGTACATCCGGAGAGAGAGGAAACTGCTCTTTTCAAAAAAATTTGGGTACCGCCAGCCCGAAGGCCAGCGGTGGAATAAAAGTCGCTGTTGTGGACTAAATTGGTCCTCAGGGCCGAGGAAAGAGCAGGTCCCCTCTTCTCCAGATGGCACGTCTCAGGGGTGCTTCGCGGTCCGTTTACTGGACTTAACGGCGCCCTGGGGCAGGGGCGCTCCAGTCCCGCGGGTGGCTTTGCGCTGCTGCTTAGCCGGTGGAGTGGGCAGCGGAGCAGATGTTGTAGTCGCGGGAGGGCGCTTTCGGCGAGGAGTAGCCGAGGCAGATGGGGCAGCAGTTTTTCGAGACCGCTGGTAGATGACCTCTCCCATCGCCTTCGACTGCTCTTTCACCGCAGAGAACTCCTGGGTAAAGTCCCCAATGGTGTCGCCGAACAGGCCAGCCTGTGATATGGGTGCATTGAGAAAGCAAGCTTTGTCAGCGTGCCGCATATCCGCCAGGTTAAGCCAGAAGTGGCGTTTGTAGACCACCAGTGTGGCCATCGTCTTCCCAAGGGCACGGGCGGCCGATTTGGTGGTCATGAGAGCATAATCGGTCGCCATGCGGAGCTCGTGCATTAAGCCCGGGGAAGAACCACCCTCCTGCATCTCGGCCAACTTCTCCGCTTGGTAGCGTTGATAGGTGGCCATAGCGTGCAGAGCGAAAGCAGCCTGGCCCGCCGCAGTGTAGGCTCTGGCCGTGAGAGACTCAGACATCCTACACGCTTTGGACGGGAGTTTAGGCGTACCTCTCCAAGTGGAGGCGTCTTGTGGGCAAAGATTGACCGCAACAGCGTGCTCCACCTGAGGAATCGCCTCATACCCCCTGGCCGCTCCACCATCGTGGGTGGTGAGAGCGGGAGCGCACAAGGTCTGCGCAGAAAAAGGTGCCCTCCATGCTTGCGTGAGCTCATTGTGTAGCTCCGGGAAGAAGAGGACGGGGGGCTTGGAAGGCTTCGCCTTCTTCTTGGCCCCCACGTAACACCCATCTAACCGCTCTGGCCGCAGAGCTGGGGGACAAGCCATCTCCAGTCCTATGACCGAAGCAGCCCGGAATAACACGGCTAACATGTCCGATTCCAAATCCGGAGTCTCGCTGACAACCCCGGAGGGTGGCAGCGGGTCTGGATCGTCATCGGAGCATGTTAACCCGCCCTCCGATGCAGCGATGGACATCTGGTCCCCGGTGTCATCTAATGCCCTCACTCGAAGCTTGGACAGAGCGCACTGACGAGGAGTGAGGGGTCCGCGAGCCTGAAGGCGACAGATTAGCCCCCACTGTGATCCTCAGGCCTGCCACTATGCTAACCGACTTGCGGGGAGCAACAGGGGTGGCGCACCCTAATGCTAGAGTATGCCACGACCTCAGCTGTGCAACAGTCAAGCCCTCGCAGTGAGGGCAAGAACTGTCAGCGAGCACCGCCTTCACATGCTGGACCCCCAGACATGTGATGCAATACTCGTGCCTGTCATCCGGGGCTAGGAAACCACCGCATCCAGAAATGCATGGCCGGAACGACATCTTTAAAAAGACGCGCTGCTCGGCCGTGTTGCTCTCTTAGGGGATCTGCTCTTTTAGGGAAACACCAGTGAACACCAGTGAAATGCCCAGGGGACGGGAAAGAAGCCCAGTTCGACCGCCGCTGATGCGTCTTCGCCCGCACTGGTGATAAAGCTGGTTTCTCTTGAAAATCAGGATTGCAGATCAGGAGCTCTTCAGTCTCGTGTGAGGTCTGAAGAAAAGAATCTGAGGCTCACTCCACGGACGCCACGGATATACTCCACTAATGACTAATCAGTCGCACCTGCGGAGCCGAGCTCTGCCAACTCATTTGGCATTCATTGGTCCTTTTTCTTTCTCTTCAGAGTGATTGGTCGTCTAGCGATCTCCTGTAGTCTGTTAACAGACGCACGTTGAAGTTCCCATATGAAGGGGAAACATGAATATCCATGTTTTTAATTCATATTACTATGTAATTTTAATTTATATTTATTCTCACTCGTATCACTTACTGAAAATGGCACTATTTCATTAGTCACTTGTCACCTATTTTCTTATACCGTATATACAATATTTGTAATTTTCTCATATTAGACTACTCACTCATATTAGAATACTCACATATATGTACATTTCTTATATGTATTTTTAAAAAGAGTTGGGCACTGTGTATGTTTATGAACGAACGAACGAACGAACGCAAATCTTTATTTTGGGTTTTCTTTGAGTAAATTTTAATATGAAATTAACTAATATGAGAATTATTTAACAAATAAGATTTACACTTAATTTATTAGTTTAGATACATCGGAAACAACAGGATGAGTTTCAGACTTGCCAAACTGTATCATTGTGCTCTTTATCTACAGTGTAGTCTGTATGTTCAGATATTTCTGATTGATCGGCTTCTGCTGACCTTTTTAGAAAATGTTTTATCAAAGGCTACACTGAAGAATGTCTGTTATAGTGCTGAAAGATGAATACCTTTCAGAATCGAATGGGACACAGTATAACAACAGATTTATGCTGGCACAAGTTTGCTCACTTTATGTGCCAGCATGAGTTCACAGTGTTATTCAGTTTAATTCAGGGTTCAGTACATCTAGAGCTTCTCTTTACCTCTGACCCGAGCTCATCCAAGTGTGTGTGCGTCTGTGTGTAGAGGCTTGGCTCCACTGAGGCACATTATAGCTGTGCATTGAGTTTATGATTTATGTGCTGACTGCAAGCCTCACTGCAAAAACACAGTCAGAGAGCAGCTTTACCAACCATTTCTATAGGGGAATGTGTTTATTTCAGTCTGTTTGTATGTGTAAAAAAAAAGACAAAAAAAGAAAGGGGGGCGGGGGACGGGGGGGATCACAGTATATCTGGAAGGAATTTCATCAGACTAGACAGTGTATATGCATTGAGGAATTTCAGAAGTTTTTAAAGAAATGGCCAAAATAAATAAACATGCTAATACCAAATAATCTTGTCAGACATATTTCCAACTTAAGTCATTTGTTGAAAAATTTTATTTATAGTATTATGTATTAATATATTATGTTTTAGAATCAAAATATGAATATGATATTTGAGAAAGAAAGAAAGAAAGAAAGAAAGAAAGAAAGAAAGAAAGAAAGAAAGAAAGAAAGAAAGA
>CAIGQV010017835.1:5088728-5122542 GCA_903798115.1 Danio jaintianensis | reverse complement strand
ATTTACATCAGTGTGTTGACACTGTATTATTTTGTTTGTGTGTGTACTTGTTATGTGGTTTATTGTATAACAAGGTAAGGATGATCTAGTTTTACTCTTAAGCTGGTTTATGAGGACATGCCTTGTGTCCTCGTAATTCAAAATGCTTAAAAATCATACCTATGGAGAGTATGCATAAACCAAATATATCTGTGTGTGGCTTGATCAATATGTAACATGTAAAAAAAACTGTCCACAATAACTCTTTCCTTATCAGCATTTTTTTTTTTTTTTGCCACCCACCACCAGCATTTTTGAAGATGTTCACCTAAATTTGATGGCCCTCTGCATATTGTCTGCTATGAATATATGAAAATGTTATATATCAAAATAAAGCACCGGGCCTCATGCTCATGTTTTATAACCACTTGAATTAAGAATTATTTCATCAACAAACAACATTTTGGACAAAAACTGAGAAACATTTTAGAGCAAAATAGAGCCCTGATAAAGAAGGGACAACGTCAAAGAAAAGTGATACAGGTTATCAGTCTATCCATTTCTTGCACCTTAAAAGACGAAGACAAAACAATTAACACGGGATGGTTTTGGATGCACAGGGCTGCTCGAGACAGATCTGGGAGGTAATAATACTGAACCACTTTGAAGATGAACTTTGGCTATGGCTTTTGCTTTGGCATTTTAAAATGACCAAAACAACATTTCAGAAGTTTTACAATGTGGTAAGTCCACTGGTTTGTCCATTATTGCCATCCCATTGCACCCATTTTTTTTTATCACATAATCTCTTCAAACAAAATCACATGCCTTTGCGCATACCGGGATTTATTTGATAAATGTGTTTCCATTTCAGTTGTGCCCATATGTTTTTTATGCACTTTTTAAGGGATATTCCAAAATGCACATAAAAATAGGTCAATGTAAACATAGTTATTTTTGCATGTGATGTACACTTTCTTTTTAAGATTCGATTTGATATTTGTATCTTTGGTCTTTGTATTTTGCAGCCGGGAGACCAGACGTCTCATAACTCATTCTGGACATGTGCTGTAATACACATGGATTGGCATAAAAACTTGACAATGGCGGAGAAGCGTTGTCTCTTAATTGACAAAACATCTCGTCAATGGCTGGGAAAAAGTTATACTGTAAAGTATATTTATACTATACTATATTTATAATATGTTACTGTTAGCTGCAAAAAAATAGGGGAGAAACAAATTGGTCACCATTTTCTCTATTATTGTAAATTCACTTACAGCTGGTAACTGACCAATGACCTATTATTATTTTGTTTATTTTTTTTGGTGGAAACAGCATTGCAAATTGTCAGGTTTCTGCCAGTCCTGTTTATTCATGGTTTGTGACAGCTTGTTGAACTCCTCTTTATCTAGTCTCTGTGAGTCTTTGACTGGTATCTTGTCATGGTGTGCACCTTCAGGTTTGCCTGAATGTCCTCTTGTCTTAGTCTATTCATGGCATGAGCATAAGGTTTCCAGGAAGCTTGAGCTGTGCACTCTCTCATCCATGTTTTGTTGTTCATCTGGGGTTTGGTGTCTGAACCCCTTCACTTCAGCTGTGTTATATTTTACTTTGGCACTAGGGTTCAAACCTCCTTAGTCCATGTGTTTTGTCCCATTCTTGAGTGTCAATTTATTAGTTGCTCGTGTCTGGTGTTTTGTGTTGTTAGCACATGGTCATGTTCATCTGCTGCTCGTGCTTCACATTGGCTGCATGCTTTCATTGTCATGTTTTGTGTGAAAGCACAAGTTATAAGTGCTCTCATTGGCCGTGTATTCTCATCTGTCAATTTGTGTGAGATTTTGTTTAGTTCTTCCATGTCTATTGCCTAAAGATGGGTACACATGGTGTGATTTTTGCAGTCATTTAAACTTGTACCCAATTTATTTCCCATTGGGAGAAGTTGCTTGTAATTTGTTGATGCTCATGTGGTCATGGCTCGTACCCTGTGAGGGAAGCTTATAAGCTGAGTGGCTTATTTTGTCAAAAAAAGATTTGGAGCTGTTGACTTGAATTTGTAAGGGGTGTGCAGTTGAACAGGCATACTGCTCAGTGAGCGCCATCTTTCGGATGAGACATTAAACTGAGGTCCTGACCAGGATGTCCTATGAAAAAGAGTTTAACCCTGGCATCCTGGCCAAATTTGCCCACTGGCCTCTGTCCATCGTGGCCTCTTAACCATCCCCATATCATAATTGGCTTCATCACTGTTTCCTCTCCACCAATCGCCTGGTGTGTGGTCTGGCGCAATATGGCTGCCGTTGCATCATCCAGGTGGATGGTGCACACTGGTGGTGGATGAGGAGATTCCCCCCCAATGTGTAAAGCGCTTTTGAGTGTCTCTCATACGTGCCATTTATGCATCCTCTTCTCGTGTAAATCTACAGTATACATTTCAGCCGATCAGCTTGCTGTCGACTGACTGACTGAACCACCCACCCCCTTCCCTAAACCCAACCGATAGTGTTTTCAAAAGCAATCTGAAAAAGAAAATCCATCACGGCCATGTAATTTTACCACATTTTCAGTTTTTATCACATTTTCAGCCTGTTATTTATTGATTTGTTTTTTGCTTTTGTTTTACCTGGTTTATCCTTGCTGGACTCAAACCCAGACTTGAGCGGAAAATGTTAAAGAAGTTGTTGGCAGCATCATATCGCCCCATAGTATTCGTTTTATGCACAAAATGCAGCCAAACGTAGCCCCTGGTACATATTTGTGGTTTCACAGAAATGTAGACCTGGCTACGTATTCACAAGGAGCCTGTGTTGCAACAATCTGAAGATGACTAATTGGGAGGACAAACTGGCTGAACAGTCAGTGTTGTATAATGTGGAATTCGCCACTTCATAAAAATGTGATGAATATATGAGCAATATCACATGAGTAGCACTGTGATATGGCTGTATATGCTGAGAGGAGTGCCGATATACAGTCATGTTGCAGTGCTACAAGTGTGATACTGCATTTATACAACAGTTCCATGGGATAACATCATTTCTAAAAAAGAAAATCACGGAGAGTCCCAAAACCCCTTTTATATGAGGAACTACTTTCTTACCATTCATTCGTATCTGCAGCTGACCATCAGAATAGCAGAAACCATAGCCAATTCATAAACGTCACTTTAGAACATCCTGGTTACATCCGTAACCCACGTTCCCCGAATAGGGAACGGAGACGTGTGTCTGGTAACAGACTATGGGAGTATGCCAGGCGACCAATCACTCTGAAGAGTAAGAAAACGGGCCAATGAACCCCAAATGAATTGGCGGAGCTCAGCTCCACAGCTGCCAGTGATTAGCCATTAGTGTGATATATCAGCCAGCTGCTGAGAAGCGAGCATTAGAATTTTTGCCTGCTGAAGAGCCGATCACTCAGCTAACAGCTGGAGGACTCAGCTGCTGTGGCAGTGGAGACACACGTCTCCATTCCCTATTCGGGGAACGTGGGTTACGGACGTAACCAGAACGTTCCCCATAATGGGAACTTCAACGTGTGTCTGGTAACAGATTATGGGAGACTGTATGGAAAACGCCACAGCAGCTTAGCCCGTCACACTCCTGATGTGAAGTTTGTTTGGAGTGCTACATATGATAAGCTGGTTAGCGGGTAGGGAAGACACGGGTCCGCCTGGTGAGGGGGAACACTCCATGGCTGAAATAAGCATATGGGATCACCATCGGGGACAGCGCATAGCTGGCACCGAACATCAGCATGTGGGTAGACCAAGATAAGGCATACCAGACATCACACTGAGCCAGGCACCCGGCTCCTCCGCTGAGTCGGGTGCTGGGGGCCTCGGAGGAATTCTCTAGGGTTCGCCAAGCGGAAAACTTACTAGCAGAATAGAAAAAGCGCACGTATCTCCGGGTTAGGGAGCATGGCGCAACAAGCGTTTTTGACACCGAGCTTTCGTCCCGATTGACCGGAGTAACCCAGTAATCGGGAGGCAACCTCTGCTTTGATACGCCACTTCCCTTCTGCCGATGATAACAGAAAAGAGCTGCTTAGATACGTATGCTCTACGTGTCACATTAAGCGCAGTGCACAGACACAGCAATGAAAGGGCTGGGTCTGTCTCCTCCGCAGGCAGCGCTTGCAGGCTCACTACCTAATATTAAAGGCGCGGTAGGAACCTTGGCACAAGCTGAACTGGGGTCTCAGGTAAACGTGAGAGTAGGCCGGTCGGAATTCCTGGCACTATTCGCTGACCGAAAATGCCACCGGAATCCTAACCCTCCTGAATCATACCAATGCGACCAGCAGAGCTGCCTTCATGGACAGAAAACATATAGATACTGAATCGAGTGGCTCAACGGACCTAACCATACCTGCTGGGGCTAGAGAGATCCCAAGAGGGAGAGAGGGGGGCGGGTATGGAATTACCGCCAGCCCACAGAAAGCGGGGATGAGAGCACGCCAAACCTTCAGTGTGGAGGGTGACAGCATGCTCTCCAGCTATCCTGAAAGAAGAAAACATAACACTAATCTGGCATGTCCGGGGTTCTTCTCAGAGAGAAGAGCTCCACACAACGAATAGACTCCACTACAGGACATAGACTTGCCTATACAGGGTGCTCTAGCCTGAGTGACGGTGTTAACATCGACTGATAAGTTGCCTAAGTCCACCGCGCTCTGTCTAGAAACCCTCTATGGGGGTTCCACAATGCTGCGCGGGTGCCAGAGGGTGCCCGTCCCAGAAAAAGGAGTGCTTCTTCTGGGGAATTCGTCAGGGAGGGCCATCACGAGGAGTGTGAGTCCGGAAACCGGGTCCGGTTCGGCCAAGGACGCGCAACAAGCGAGACCCGCTCCTCGTCTCCCCGACCTTGCACATAATCTGAGCGCGCAGGCTCACTGGGGGAAAACACATATTGCGTAAACCCGGGGCCAGCTGAGAGCCAGCGCATTCGTGCAGAGCAGGGAAAGCAGCTAGCGAAGGGGCGCTCGGGAGAAGCGGCAGGATGACCTGGGTTTCTCTGAAGCGTGCCCATAACAGCTAGACTGTGCCGGGGTGGAGTCTCCATTCTCCTGGAAATGTAACTGTTGTGACAGCATGTAAGCTGGCACGGTAGAGCTCGTACGGGATATTTATGGCGTGCAGCTATTAAGCCGCATGACTCCGGAGGAGCAGATGGCGAGCGAGCTGAGACATGTGACAGTAGCTCACATCAACCGTTTCTATCGCAGCCGTGCTGTCCGTCCTAACCAACACATGTGTCCCCAACACCCGGTCGGTCTCCACGCGCCATACCCATCTGGGGACCCAATCGCAAAGCCAGCACTGAAGTGGTCTCATATGAACAATTGAGCGGCGTGATAGCGGCTACAAATGTCATATGCCCCAGGAGCCTCTGAAAAACTTTTGTGAGACCACTATAACTGCCAAATTAATCGGACAGGGCAGCACTAGCCCGGCGCACTAAAAGCGCCCCGTGACAGAGTCCAGCTCCAACCCAAGATGAGAGAAGCTCTGCCCGGGGGAGAGCTTGCTCATTCTCGGTTGACCCAAAACCCCAACAGGCTGAGGTGCCGGAGCACCAGGTCACTGTGCATAATCGACTAGTTCAAAGACCTGAAAAAATTTAAACAAGTGAATGAATAATCAAAAATGCCGATGCGTGTGCACCAAAGAGGCACAGGGCATCCTCCACGCATGGAAACAGGGAGAGCCCGAAGGGAAGGACTGTTTACTGCCATGCTCGGCCCCCGTCACACACCGGCAAAAACACGGTATAAGGAGGGAGAGAGCGAGACATGGAGTGAGCGTCCTTCAGGTCTATAGCTGCAACCAGTCTCACGGACGGACACACTGGGGGATGCGTTTCTGCATAAGCATCTTGATCAGCATCCTGAACAAATGACAGATCAAAACGAGCAGATAGGATTGGTATAACCCACCGCTCTCCACTTCGCCACTCCTCTTTTCGGATCGCTACATTCATTCGCGGGGAAGCCCCGGCCCTCCACCAGGGAAAGAACGGTTATCCTCCTCTCCAAGCGGTCTGCCTCAACTTCACTTCGCTGTCTGATTACCGGACTTGATGGCAACCTATGACGGGAGCGTCAGTTTCCTGCGGGGGAGGCTCGGCGCGTTTACTTGCCAGTGGAATGTGCTGTGACGACGGAGCGTTTTGGAACTAATGGATCCTAATTTGGATGGGTCCGGTGGGGGAGCAGTTTTCCCACCAAGAGATGACCTACTCCATAACCCGAGTCCGCCTGAATGAGGTGGTCTGGGGTACAGTTCATGCGAACTCAGGTCCGGTTCACTTCTAGTATGAATGCAATCGTACCAAATAACGGAAGTGAACCGCCAACTGTACAACAAACTATCGTTTTATAACGTGTGTGTGTCTGTGTACCACGTACTGTACCTTGGTGACAAGCGGGACTGAGCCAGGGCAAACACAGTGATAATGTCTGCTTGTCTCCTCCAAAAACAGCTTCTGCAGACACTGTGTTCTGAACGTTTATAATATTTTTGCGGCAGATAGACGCGAGTCGCTTTCTGTATGTCCAAAACCAAAAGATTCAGCAAAAGCAGAATGACTGCGATGTGCGGACGTCTCTTCATTTTGGCACTTTGCTTTCTTGACTGTCACCTAGCAACAGCCGTAAACAAAACAGCAGCTCGATGACGCAAGCGTACCGGGGTTCAGGAGGAAAAAAGACAGTGTGAACACAAACCAACCGAGGAGGTGGCAAGGGGGACAATCGAACTTAGGTATGGTCCAGGCAATTGAACCAAGTGTGAAAGTGTTGTAATGTCTAAGTGATGACAAAACCAATGATTTTGCTCACATTTTAAGATTATAAGGCTGAACGGCATGAAAAGCCATCAATCTACAGACATCAGTCCCAGTATTTCTCTGTTGAAGAATATACTGTTGAGCTGCATCCCAATCATCACAAATATTGTAGAAGGCCTATCGGAATCCGCATGGACCCAAGATTCTCACAGAAATCAGTCAAGTTTAGTGAAGGAAAAATCATGGTTTGAGGTTACAATCAGTATGGGGGCGTGCGAGAGATCTGCAGAGTAGATGGCAACATCAACAGCCTAAGGTATCAAGACATTTGTGCTGCCCATTACATTACAAACCAGAGGAGAGGGCAAATTCTTCAGCATCCAGCGCTCCTTCTTATACCTTAGCCTCCACATCAAAGTTCCTGAAAGCAATTAAGGTCAAGGTGCTCCAGGATTGGCCAGCCCAGTCACCAGACATGAACATTATTGAGCATGTCTCAGTTAAGATTGGCATGATTGAAGATAAATCCAAAGAATCTTGATGAACTCTGGGAGTCCTGCAGGAATGCTTTCTTTGCCATTTCAGATGACTTTATTAATAAGTTATTTGAGTCATTGCAGAGATGTATGGATGCAGTCCTCCAAGGTCATGGGAGTCATACACAATATTAATTCTTTTTACACTGCATCATGACTTTATATTCTATACTATACATTATTTCTGTTAAGTGACAAGACTTTTGTCTAAGCAAAGTCAGACCTTACTGTCCTAATTAAATACTTAAAAATTAAGGCATGATAATATTTTATTTTGGTAAAATATGCATACTCTAGAGGCCTTTGCCTTTCAAGTAATTCACTTCTGATACCAAATGATCAACTAGAAGTCAAGTTATTATTTGTTGTTCCTAAACTTGGATAGGTGACAAGACTTTTGCCAGGTAGTGTATATATATCACTGTGTCCAAACGATTTTCATGTAAACTTTCATATAAACTATGTGTGCATGAACATACAATCTTCTGGCCATCAGAATTTGCAAAGTGTACACCAGATTTTACCCTGTCCATCTTGTTAAGATTAACAAGATTATTAGTTCACTTGTCCCACTTGCTCCCCCTCATTATCTGACTGATTTGCTCCCTATTTATTTTCCCTGTGTTTGCAGTGCTGTGTGTTGTCGATCTACCGCTGTGTTGGAGTTTGTTCCTTGTCCTGGCCTGTGCAGCCTTGCCAGCCCAGTTCAGGCAAGTCTACTGGTAACACTATAGTTGAAGGGGTTGCTAATAACTGCCACAAAACCTTTATAATCATGAATATGGATGAGAGTTTATGCATGCTTATGATAAGTCATTAAGTGTCATTCGCTCAGTTATGTCATTTTAAATGCAAGGATTACATTGTTTGAGATGTATTTCTGATAACTTGACATAACCAAATACATCATAACCTGTCTTTGTCTTTGTCATAACAACTTAAGATTACCAAGACAACATAACTTGTCATAAATCGGTCATGAGCATGACTGTCATGAGACCATTTAATAAATTACATAGCTGAGTGAATTACATTTAATGACAGTTCTCTTAACAAGGGTAAACTATCAATTTATTTTCATCATTACATGTCATATGAAAAGAACACCCCTTCAAATAAAGTATTTCTTTTTTACCAATAACATATTTGAATGGTTCTAAGGTTGGGGTAGAGTTGGGCAATATTGGTCACACCGACTAAAATTGCACTGGCAATGCAAGCTGATGAGTAGCATATGTTGTCATGGCACAAGCATTAAATTATGTGCTGCATCATTAACATTGCTGAATTTGTTTGAATTTAGTTTGAAGTTTGACTAAATGATCGATCAGGCTGTTTAACTTACTGCATTACAAAGGAAGTATTACACTTGATGCTGTTAAAGCTACTAAAGAAAATCTTCCGGAAATTCTTAAAGTTCAGTTCATATGATGAATTGCTTAACCCTTATAATATTTTCAGGTTTGGGTAATAATACATTCAATTAGATAATTACAAAATAAATAGTAACATTCATTTATTTAAATGTTTCCAATTTATTTAAATGTTTGTTTTTTGTAAAAACCTTTTTTTTTTACAGTGTATATTTAATGATAGTTAAATTTTACAATGGTCCTTTCTATGTCTGCGAAAATCAATATGCTATTTTAACAAGAGAAGCCTTTACTGGTATGGGTTGAACTTATTAGGGTGAGAGATGGTCTAGGAACATTTTGTTATTTTATTACTAAATGACATCAGCAAAATGACCTGGAATTGACCCTGGAAGGCAGAAAGTCTGGTGCATGTTTAATATCACTTACTCTTAAAATATAAAATGTTATTTTGTCAGTAAGACAGTGTTGCCCTCTAAAACCATGGCAGATCTTGTATAATATAATTTCTTTTTGTCAAAAGCTATTTTAACTCTGGAAACTGTGGAACTGTGGAAATTGTCATAATAGGGGCATGGAAGCAAAATGCACTCTACACAGTTGTTGTTTTTTTCCAGTGTGAGACAACTAGGAATAATAAAGCCTTGATTTAGAATCGCAATGGATTATGAAAAGTGGGCAAAACCAATGGGAAGAGCTAAAATATAAATCCTAAATAGCTATATTTAACAACTGCTGAACATCATCATGTGGATGGATGGAGGGAGGGATGGATGGATGGATGGATGGATGGATGGATGGATGGATGGATGGATGATACAATAACTGACTAAATGAATTAGATAAATCTAATGATGTATGGAACAATAAATAGATTGATAAAATGCTGATTAATGAGTGATAGAATGATGGATGGATGGATGGATGGATGGATGGAGGGATGGATGGATGGATGGATGGATGGATAGATAAAAAACCCAATGAATGAATGATACAACAAATAAACAAATTAATGATGATGGATTATGAATGACAGAATTATAGAATAACAGACAGAACAGATGAAACTATGAATGGCAGTTGGATGGAGGAAACAGCAAAGAACAAATGACAGAATGATGACTGAACGATGGATGGATGAAACGACACAGAGTGATTGATAGAATGATCAAACTAATTTTAGAAAGCTGGAACGATGGACAATTGAATGAATGAGTAAACAAACAAATGATAGATGGATTGATGGAATAAAACAACAAATTACAACTAATAGAATGGATGGATGGATGGATGGATGGATGGATGGATGGATGGATGGAATGGAAATATGACAGGACAAACAATATAACAAACAAATGAAGGAAGAATGGATGAATCCATAAATGGATAGAACAAATAAGACTAATGGATGGATGGTTGAAGCGAGAGAACATCCAACAAATGAACAACAGATAGCTTTTTATTGTTTGTCTTGTTAAATGTCCCTGTCTACATTTTTCATTGTAATTACAACCATTTTGTATTATTTATAGTAAAGGCGCATTCTTGATGTGCTCTATGAAGAAAAAACTGGCAGTGAAATTCCACTGAATTGCAGTCATTAAAATGGTGTTAATCACTTTAGCACCAAACCTCCCCATTTTTCTCTCATGGTGTTTCTCCAGAGGGAGGAATGTAATTCAATTAAGGATTTATTAACATCTCTGCTCTTTGTCCCGTGTTAATGAGAGGCTAATGAGGGCACTTTGGACTCCGCAAAGCCTAAATGGGCCAGTCATAAATACTGCATTAATATGCTGTTGGACTCCTGTTAAAGGCCTCTCTAAATGGGGATGAATTCAGGCAGTGTGAGGGAAAGCTGAGGCTACATGGGTTCTTATTTCCACTGGGGCTGAGTGATGCATCTCTGAATTCATTCCTGCTCCAGAGACGCTTGGTGGTTGAGACAGTTATGCTTTTGTGTTGTTTCATATAATCAGATTGAGACTCTTCTGAGCAAGAGGGAAGAGGGACAATGAATCTTTTCTCAACGTTTGACTGGCTTACGTTTTGACAGATGCGACACCATCAACCATCAGAGCTCTCACTTCCTCCATGGATCGCTGACAGCTTCTAAAAATCTTTTACATGGCACTAATATCTTTATGAATAATGGAGTGTTTGAGGAAATGAGATGCACAGTGTTAGCACTGTTAGAAAATGGAAAGCAAAATTAGATAATAAATTAAAGGTAAGGTTATTTACTACATGTAAAAACATTCATTCATCATTCATTTTCCTCCGGCCTAGTCCCTTTATTCATCAGGGGTTGCCACAACAGAATGAACCACTAACTTATCCAGCATACAGTGCATGCGGAAAGTATTCTTTTTGAATATGATGCCACAAGCTTGGCACACCTGTCTTTGGGAATTTTTTGCCCATTCCTCTTTGCAGTACCTCTCAAGCTCTATCAGGTTGGATGTGAAGCGACTGTGTACAGCCATTTTCAGATCTCTATAGATGTTCAATAATATTTAGTTCTGGGCTCTGGCTGGGCCACTCAAGGACATTCACCGAGTTGTTGTGAAGCCACTCCATTGATATTTTGGCGGTGTGCTTTGGGTCATTGTCCTGCTGGAAGATGAACCGTCGCCCCAGTCTGAGGTCAAGAGCACTCTGAAGCAGGTTTTCATTCAGGATGTCTCTGTACATTACTGCGTTCATCTTTCCCTCTATCCTGACTAGTCTTCCAGTTCCTGCTGCTGAAAAACATCCCCACAGCATGATGCTGCCACCACCATGCTTCACTGTAGTGCCTGGTTTTCTCCAAACCAAATATATGAGTGTCACAGCAAAGGGTCTGAATACTTAGGACCATGTGATATTTTAGTTTTTCTTTTTTAATAAATCTGCAAAAATGTCAACAATTCTGTGTTTTTCTGTGAATATGGGGTACTGTGGGAAAAAAAGAACTTAATTGATGCAAATAGCTGCAATATAACAAAGAGTGAAAAATGTAAGGGGGTCTGAATACTTTCCGTATCCACTGTATATATATATATATATATTCATTTTACTTTCGGCTTAGTCCCTTTATTAATCAGGGGTCACACCACAGCAGAATGAACCACCAACTTGTCCAGCATATGTTTTACGCAGTGGATGCCCTTCCAGCTGCAACCCATCACTGGGAAACACCCATACACTCTCATTCACACACATACACTACGGACAATTTAGCTTACCCAATTCACCTATAGCACATGTCTTTGGACTGTGGGGGAAACCGGAGCACCCGGAGGAAACCCACGCGAACACGGAGAGAACATGCAAGCTCCACACAGAAATGCCAACTGACCCAGCTGAGGCTCGAACCAGCGACCTTCTTACTGTGAAGCGACAGCACTACCCACTGCGCCACCGTGTTGCCCATATATATATATACACATACACACATTTTGAAGGGTATTGAAGGGAAAGAGGATATTTGCCTACAATTTTTTATATTTTACTAAATTGTTTTTAAAGTAAAAAGTTTCAACATTTTTTAGTAGTTTGAAGTTTGCTTGCACTTGTAAACTACAATTGGACTGTGGTGGTGTAATAGGTAGGTGTGGCTTTGAGGCTCCACCTTATTTCATTTAGAAATGTTCTATGGTTTGTTTCCTCTGTTATCTTTGTCAAAGTCATACACCCATGAGTACAAACAAACATTGGAGATTTTCTATAAAACAACAGATTTATAGAAGAAATTGAACTAACAAATCGTATTTAAAATAAAACTGATACTCTTTGTCATGTTTAACACCTTAAAGCGTCTTGCTTTAAACTGTACTTATGTTTAAAGTGCTGAATAAATAAATAAGACATAGCTTCACTTGAGTGTTGGATTTCAGAGCTTGTGCATCATATCTATTATCAGACATAACGACCGTCTTCTGCTGCCATTTTTGTTTTAGTATGTTTATTTTGTTCCATGCGACACATCTAAATATTCATCTAACTGCTGCTGTCAGAAGTGTGGGTGGCATTAGGATGTTTGCTAATGGTATATATACTGTAGCTGTTCAGAAATTCAGATTTCTTTTTTTTCTTTTGGCCTTTTTCTGGATGTTAGTGTTTACTGACACTATACTGGGACAGTTTTTTCTGATTCATGGAGTAATTAGATTTAAAACTAAGCGTAAAAAAATGGAGCAATTTATTAAATGTTTAGATTTATGTTCTGGAAATGTACGGGTATGCAAATTTGTTTAATCAGATTATGCCTCATTGGCATATTTAAACAGCATTTTCAAAAACTACCTAATATCTTGTACCTACACTGTAAAAAAAAAATCTGTTAATTAACAGGTTCCGTATTTTGTGATTCACAAGTGTTTTCTGTTTATTTATGGCTGTGAATTGCATTATGGGAGTTTTATCTCTGCTCTGTCCACTTTTGATGTTAAAAAACAGAACACTTTTTTTTTTTAAAGTGTAGTTGGTTTGTTTAAAAGTAGAGATGTCAAGCTTTATGTAGATATAGTTAACATTCTGTAACGCAAGTATTAGCTGAGATTCCATCACATTTGCCGACCCTAGAGGATTTAAAACAGTGAAATAGCAGAAGCTGTCATAAAGAACACACATCTGGACTGAGTCCCTCCCCCCAAAAAAGGTCAGTCTATAGCCATTGGTGATTGGCTGATTAACAGGCTTCATTTGCTAGAGCAGCCATATTGACCATTACATTTTTCCCCATTCAAAACTATAAGGGTCCCACGTATAATCTTTGGTTTAAAGCACTGAAGGGCTGATATACTTCTATACTAAGTTTTGATCTTTGACCTTTGAGCTACCATTAGTGATGATTTTGCAATGGGTTGGTTTGTTCTGGAACTCTGCGGCCTTTGATGTCCAATTTCTCCCACAACATTAAGAAGAAGAAGGCTGTTTGCCAGATGTTTCTGAAACTGTTCTTCTCTCTCAGCTGTCATCGTTGTGTTTAGGGTTACATGCAAGCAGCGTGACACATTTACAACCAGCTCTCCATTGCAGGTCGAGGTTTTCCAGTGCAGGTTTGCTGGAATGTTTACCGTCGCTCAGACTTTAAACTAAGTGCAAAAAATAACTTTGCTTGAAGTATATCTGAGACTTGATTCATTCATACATGAATTTTCCTTCGGCTTAGTCCTTTATTTATCAGGGGGCACCACAGCGGAATGAACCGCCAACTTATCCAGCATATGTTTTACACAGTGGATGCCCTTCCAGCCGCAACCCATCACTGAGAAACACCCATACACTCCCATTCACACACATACACTATGGACAATTTAGCCTACCCAATTCACCTATACCACATGTCTTTGGACTGTGGGGGAAACCGGAGCACCCGGAGGAAACCCACACAAACACGGGGAGAACATGCAAACTTCACACAGAAAGGCCAACTGGGCCAGCCGGGACTCGAACCAGCAGCCATCTTGCTGTGAGGCGACAATGCTAAAAACTGAGCCTCCTTGCCACCCAGACTTGATTCATTCAGGAATAAAACAGTTGGCTTGCTTTATGACTGAATCAAAGTTGGCACAAAAAATAAATCAACTTTTCCTTTTTTAAATTGTGATGAATATCCAAGAGAAACTGCTTCCCAGACTGGAAAAAAAAAATGTAGAGTGAGAATTGTTTTAATTGTTGAATTGTTGAGATCTGCTACTGAAGTATTTAATTTGACTGACAGGTTGCCCGGCCCTGTCCTGAAAATAAAATCAGAGAAGAGACTTCTTATCAAGTAGGATAAGAAGATTTATTTATTTATTTATATATTCATTTATTTATATTATATTATATTTACAAGGGCCTTAAAAAGGTTTAAAAATTACCTCAAAAAGTAAAAATGACTATTAGTTCCAAGCGTATAGGAGTTTCGCACATCCACCTGTTAAAAAGCATTCAGCCTTGTTGCCATAGCAATAAGTAAATATCAACTTCATGCTACCGAGCAGCTCATTTACAGTAAAATGAAGCTAAATGAATGAACAGCCAACCTTAAACTTCTCAACAACCTATGAGTGTTCCACCGCTATTATTCATTACAAACTGTGCGTTGGGGTTGAAAGTAAGCCGTAATCAAAGTATCAACATTATGCGTTGTACAATGATGCCGAACACAGTGGAGTGGTTATGAAGAGCCCTAGAGAGGGATTATTTAATCATAAAAATAAGGATTGATGGAGTCAAGTTGAAGGTGCGCTATACGAATGAGAAAAGCATATGCATGGAGTGGTTTGTGGGCTCTGCGATGACACAAGAAGCCCTTTTTATGATGCCTGGATGTAAATTTATGGCATCTGTGATGAGATGCATTAGGCCTCAGGTACGAGTCAAGACTCCTCTTGAGTTTTTTATGCTTCTTTGCAGGATGCAAAGCAGGCGGAACAATAACAGTCCCTGGTTTTCACCATCACGTATGGTAATACTGCGAGCTGAGATAAAAAACATGAAGAAGCAGAGAAGGGTTTCTGAGGGCCCGAACCTTCATGGTGATGGGATGGAAACAAATAAATAGGAAATGCAATCTGCCCACATCCTCTGGGTAACTGCAGAATCCTCTTATTTGTGGAAACATCAGTGCCAAATAGCTGATAATAAAGGTTGCTTTTGACGAGGGATATCAAAGCTCATTTGCAATTGTAATTTGCTTGGCTGTATCTAGCCCTAACCTCTTGGGTAATTTTCTTTTCACTTGCTTTGACCTTTTTGTTGTGTTGCTAATGAGTACATAATACAAAGAGAAATCAGACGGGAAGGAGCTCATGCCAGAACAACTGTACTTTAATAAATGTGGACTGAATTTTTTATTTTCTTTTTTTTAAAGTGATTTGTGTGGCACTAGCATCACTAGTCATTGCACAAATAATGTTTTCATTTTTTCTTCTTCTGAACACTCTACGTTGACACATTGTGCATAGACACGTGCATTATTTATTGCATAAAACATGCATGATTTAAGTACTGAAAGCAGCTAAAGCATAAGCATTTTATGTATGAATAACTTTAGAGGCATGAAATGTTTACAAATTATTCCTGGTTCATAAACTTTGAATCACGTAAGGAATGAGCTGATGTATTGTATCCCATCACATTTTTAAGGCATTTGCCTAATTTTGTTTTGTAATATATAACTATTACGGGGTTTAATTCTAGTTGGGAAGTGGTCATTTCAAACACTTTTTAAAGTCACAAATGCGTTATAAACATAGTACGAGTTCAGACACTGATCACCCTAATGATGACTGCATATAATAATTTCAAAGCTGGTTTATAATAAGTGAAAATGGCTGTTTGTAGATGTATTTTAATTTATACTGTGCACAGAGATTAAAATCATGAAGAAGTAGAAAAGAAAATTACAGGTTTCTGAGGGCCAGACCTTCATGGTGAAGGGACGGAATCAAACATGAAAAATGCAATCTACCCACATCTTCCTGATAACTAAGTATCCTCTTATTTGTTGAAACTTACATGCCAAATAGCAGATAATAAAGGTTGTTTTTGTCATTTCAAACTTCAATTTTCTTTTTTTTTCTTTATGTCACAAATGCCTCTTATAAACACAGCCTGTGTTACAGCAGCAAGAGAAAACATCCTTTTAAAACATCTAGGATCAAGAGCCTAACTCAAACACTGATCGTCATAATGGTGACTTCATATACATGTATATAATTGTCAAAACTGGTTTATAATGAGTAAATATGGCAATGATGTTTGTGAAAATGTGAGATAATTCATTCATTCTCCTTCTGCTTAGTCCCTTTATTCATCAGGGGTCGCCACAGCGGAATGAACCACCAACTTATCAAGCAAATGTTTTACACAGCGGATGCCCTTCAAGCTGCTACCCATACTAGGAAACACCCATACACTCTCACATGCACACACATACACTACAGACATTTTAGTTTATTTAACTCACCTATAGCGCATGTCTTTGGACTGTGGGGGAAACCGGAGCACCCGGAGGAAACCCACGCAAACACGGGGAGAACATGCAAACTCCACACAGAAATGCCAACTGACCCAGCCGGGACTCGAACCAGCGGGCTTCTTGCATATGAAGTGTGTATGGATGTTTCCCAGTTATGGGTTGCAGCTGGAAGGGCATCCACTGAGTAAAACATATGCTGGATAAGTTGGCGGTTCATTCCGCTGTGGCGACCCCAGATTAATAAAGGGACTAAGCCGAAAAGAAAATGAATGAATTAATTTTATTATTATTATTTTAATTTATAAAAATTTATTATTATTTATTGTTTCATTATTTTACTTTACTGTCCATGTTATGCATAACTCACCCTTCATCAAACTGTATTTCATGGAGGTTAATCAAATAAACATCACACACACACACACACACACACACACACACACACACACACACACACACACACACACGCACACATACACACACACACACACACACACACACACACACACATTTGTTTTTGTGAAAAGTGGGTACATTACATAGGTTCCATTGATTTTATACTGTATACAAACCGTATTTTGTATTGCCCTAACCCCACCCTACCCCTAAACCCAACCATCACAGGAAACAGTGTACAGCTTTACTCTCTGAAATAAACTCATTCTGTGTGATTTATAAGCTTTTTGAGAAATGAGGACGTCAGCAATGTCCTCATATTTTAACTCCTTTTTGTAATACCTGTGTCATACCTATGTCATTATACAGATTTGTGTCCTGACATGTCACAAAAACACGTATACACACACACGCACGCGCACACACACACACACACACACACACACACACACACACACACACGCACACGCACACACACGCACGCACACACAGTTTGATCTGATATTGTTCCAATGTTGATTCATTATAAAATAAATCATTTAATTTAGTTTAAACACATATTGATTATGCCCATCTTGATCTCGTTTTCATCTCTGAAATCACTTTATTTCGGAGTGCAAACTTCATGAAAATCAACGCTGAGTTTCAACTTTCTCATTGTTGATTCAGTGTTGGTCTGCTTTCAGGGCAATTGTCTATGGTTAAAGTAAACAAATGTAAAAATACAAATAAAATAAAATAAATAACATCAGGTCAGAGGGGGGAACAAGTAAGCAATCTGGGTTGCCAGTTGGTGGTAAACTAAATGAATTGCCATGAAGCCAGCAAATGAACAAAAATTGCAGATTTCTTTCTGCTATTATTATTTAGAACATTTATAAATGTTATTCTTTGCTAATTTGTACCATACTTGACATACTTGAGCATAGTCAATATGATTCATGTTCCTGATGGTGCTGTTAACTTGGTGCTGTTCCTGTTGCTATCTGGCAACCCACTTGAATGTCAAGTCTGAGCAGAAGGCAAGAAAAATTTGATTAAAAATTTTTTTTTACAATGAAAACAACTTTAACTGCAACACATTATCTGATGTTAACAGTTAGAATATTATTGTAAAGTGTTTCCTGTTTTGGAGCATCAAATGCACAAAACTGTAAATGCAAAATGCTAAGTACAAATACCTGCTCAATTTAATGGATCATGCTGTACTTTCTAAGGAAATACCTTAGGGGTTGTTAGTGTTTTGGGGTAAAATAAGGCTTGCTGTAAACATTGCTTTAAGAGATTTCCCCAACATAAATTATTCACAGTCACAAACCAAACCACAGTGTTAAGTGCTTTAAAAAGGCTAAAATGACACTACACAAGGACCCCATCTGGTTTTTCAAGCATGTAAAGTTACATTTTTGAGGTAGTTGTAGTCCTTGATGCACTCTTCAAATATACAAATTGTCTTTCAGATTTTCAAACTGAGCACCAGATCACCTGTGAGGAGAAACTAGGCAATGTGGGTTAGAAAGAATGTGGAGTGAGATTCACACTGTCTGCTCCATTCAGTTGAATGATCTAGATATTTTAAGCATACAGGTCAGATGGGTAAACCTGGGAGAATGTACCATTGCAAGCAGATAAGGGTGAGATTAGGAACAGAAGCGACCTTAAATGTCATTCCGGATTAGAATTTCTCAAGTTCTGTTGACATGCGGGATGTAAAGGCTTTCAGTAGTGTGTGTCGGTGAGCATTGGAATCCCAAGATAATTAAATGCCTTTTTCATCTTACTTTTGTTGCATCAGAACACAACTTAGACTCTGGACTGACCCAGAGCTTCTGCTTCCTCCACTACAATCCTTTTTGAAATATATAGAACAGGTTTCCTCAAGTTGAATGAAAAGTTATAGTTCAAGTTCAGTTTTCAGCTGTAGGGGTTGCTGATCATAAATTTGATCATATTTCTTAGAGGACCTCATGCAAAATCAATTGTGGCATTAAAAATTTTTTTTTAAAATTGCCATGTTCATAATGAACGTTTGACCATCAATTGCCTCACAAAGTACAACACATCTACTTTGCAAAGAGTATTACAGAATGTTGATTGTGGCCTGTGGAATGTTGGTCAACTCCTCTTTAATGGCTGTGTAAAGTTGCTGGATATTGGCTGGAGCTGGAACACGCTGTTATGTACGCTGATCCAGAGCATCCCAAACATGCTCAGTGGGTGACATGTTCGGTGATTATGCTGTCCATGCAAGAACTGAGATGTTTTCAGCTTACATGAATTGTGTACAGATCCTTGCAACAAGGGCCCATGCATTATCATGCTGTAACATGAGGTGATGCCCGTGGACTAATTGCACAACAATGGATCTCAGTATCTCATTGTGTTATCTCTGTGCATTCAAAATGCCATCAATAATATGCATCTGTGTTTGTTGTCCATAACATAGGCATGTCCTACCATAAACCCATCGTCACTATGAGCCACTTGATTCACAACGTTGACGTCAGCAAACCACTTACACACAAGACGTCACTATTATTATTATTATTATTATTACAAATGATTACTGAAATTATATGCACATAACTTCCATCATATTTGTTATGTTTACAATAACAATATATGAAATATTCATTCATTCATTCATTTTCTTTTCGGCTTAGTCCCTTTATTAATCTGGGGTCTCCTCAGCGGAATGAACCGCCAACTTATCCAGCATATGTTTTACGCAGCGGATGACCTTCCAGCTGCAACCCATCACTGGGAAACATCCATACACACTCATTCACACACATACACTACGGACAATTTAGCTTACCCAGTTCACCTATACCGCATGTCTTTGGAGGGAGGGAAACCGGAGCACCCGGAAGAAACCCACGCAAACACATCTCCGTTCCCTATTCGGTGAAACGTGGGTTACGGACGTAACCAGGACGTTCCTCTTCATATGGGAACTCCAACGTGTGTCTGTTAACAGACTATGGGAGACTGTATGGAAAAACGCCACAGCAGCTAAGCCTGTCATGCTCCTGATGTGAAGTTTGCCAAGCATAGCGTGAGCGCACAAGCATCACCAAGTGCGCAACTTTCCAATGTCCCCTAGTCCCTTTAATTATCATTACACGGGAATAATTAGAAAATTTAGATCGGGGGTCATAATGTGCTTTTACCTAGCTAATATAGACTAGGGATTTTAGAATACGACAGTACGTTGGGAAAGCGTGCCAGTCCCCAAAGGGGGAGGACGCTGCGGAGGCCACCTGCTACCCAAGATGGGAGACTTGATGGCAACAAGAACATATGGACTAGCCCTATGGAGGGGGGAGTGCTACATATGAAAAGCTGGTTAGCGGGTAGGGAAGACACGGGTCCGTCTGGTCAGGGGGAACACTCCGTGGCTAAAATAAGCATATGGGATCGCCATCGGGGACCACGCATAGCTGGCACCGAACCTCAGCATGTGGGTAGACCAAGAGTGGGCATACCAGACATCAAACTGAGCCAGGCACCCGGCTCCTCTGCTGAGTCGGGTGCTGGGGGCCTCGGAGGAATTCTCTAGGGTTCGCCAAGCTGGAAACTTACTAGCAGAATAGAAATGCGCACGTATCTCCGGGTTAGGGAGCATGGCGCAGCAAGCGTTTTTGACACCGAGCTTAATTTCGTCCCGATTGACCGGAGTAACCCAGTAATCGGGAGGAAACTGACTCCACTCCAGGATTATAAAATCTCGTGAATGTGTTAGGTGTCGCCGAGCCCGCAGCTCTGCATAATCTGTTAAGAGGCGCTGCGTACTCAAGCCAAAAAGGAGGCACCGCTTTTTTTTATTAGTTTTTTCTTTTTAAATGTGCTATCTCTCCCGGGGGACACAGCTCGCCCTGGCACATGAAGCGAGGGCGATGGCATAAACTATAAAATGGACCAACCTCTGCTTTGATACGGCACTTCCCTTCTGCCGATCATAACAGAAAAGAGCTGCTTAAAGACGTATACTCTACGTGTCACATTAAGCGCAGTGCGCGGACATAGCAATGAAAGAGCTGGGTCTGCCTCCTCCCCAGACAGCGCTTGCAGGCTCACTACCACTTTTAATATAAAAAGGGGTGGTAGGAACCTTGGCACAAGCTGAACCGGGGTCTCAGGTAAACGTGAGAGTAGGCTGGTCCGAATTCCTGGCACGATTCGCTGACCGAAAATGCCACCGGAATCCTAACCCTCCTGAATGATACCAACGCGACCAGCAGAGCTGCCTTCATGGACAGAAAACTTATAGATACTGAGTCGAGTGGCTCAACGGACCTAACAATAACCTGGGGCTAGAGAGATCCCGAGAGGGCAAGAGAGGGGGGCGGGATGGAATTAAACATCTCGCGCCACGCGCCTCTGAAGAACCGGCTGATGAGGTTATGCTTTCCTCAGCGCGCTACCATCCACCGCCCCACAGAGAGCGGGAATGGCAGCACGCCAAACCTTCAGTGTGGAGGGTGACAGCCTGCGCTCCAGTTATTCTGAAGGAAGAAAACACAACACTAATCTGGCATGTCCGGGATTCTTCTCAGAGAGAAGATCTCCACACAAAGAAATAGACTCCACTACAGGACATAGGCTTGCCTATACAGGGTGCTCTAGCCTGAGTGACGGTGTTAACCATCTACTGATAGGTCACCTAAGTCCACCGCGCTCTGTCTAGAAACGCTGCATGGGTGCCAGAGGGTGCCCGTCCCAGAAAAAGGAGTGCTTCTTCTGGGAAATTCGTCAGGGAGGGCCATCACGAGGAGTGTGAGTCCGGAAACTCGGGTCCGGTTGGGCCAAGGAGGCGCAACGAGTGAGACCCGCTCCTCATCACCCCGACCTTGCACTGGGGAAAAACACATATTGTGTAAACCCGGGGCCAGCTGAGAGCCAGCGCATCCATGCAGAGCAGAGAAAGCAGCTAGCGAAGGGCCGCTCGGGAGAAGTGGCAGGATGACCTGGGCTTCTCTGAAGCATGCCCATAACAGCTGGACAGTGCCAGGGTGGAGTCTCCATTCTCCTGGAAACGTAACTGTCCTGAGAGCATGTAAGCTGGCATGGTAGAGCTCGTACGGGATATGAACGGCGCGAAGCTATTAAGCCGCATGACTCCGGAGGAGCAGATGGCGAGCAGGCTGAGACATCCAACCGTGCTGGCCGTCCTAACCAACACGTGTGTCCCCTCCCGTACCGGTAGGAACCGGCGGAGAGCGAGAAACACTGCCAACAACTCCAGGCAATTGAATGCCAACGCAATCGAAGTCCGATTTACGAACCTGCAGCTGCATGCTCGAAACACACAGTCCACCAGCCTGTACTGGAAGCATCCGTCAGAATGACAGCATGACTGGACACTTGTTCTAAAGGCACCCAGGCCCGTAGAAGGCAAGGTCCATCCAGCGACTGAAGGTGCGGAGACACAGCATGGGGATGGACACCCAGTGTGTCTCTGTGCGCCATGCCCATCTGGGGACCCGATCACGAAGCCAGCGCTGAAGTGGTCTCGTATGAACAATCACAATCGAGCGGCGTGATAGTGGCTACAAATTTCATATGCCCCAGGAGCCTCTGAAAAACTTCAGTGAGACCACTATAACTGCCGAACTAATTGGACAGGGCAGCACTAGCCCGGCGCGCTAAAAGCGCACCGTGATGAGACCGGGTCCAGCTCCAACCCGAGATGAGAGAAGCTCTGCCCGGGGGAGAGCTTGCTCATTCTCGGTCGACCCGAAACTCCAACAGGTCGAGGTGCCGGAGCACCAGGTCCTTATGCATAATCGACTAATTCAAAGTTCTAAAAAAATTAACCCAGTCAATGAATAATCAAAAATGCAGATGAGCGTGCACCGAAGAGACACAGGGCATCCTCCACGCATGGAACAGGGAGAGCCCGAAGGGGAGGACCATTTACTGCCATGCTTGGCCCCCGTCGCACACCGGTAAAAACCCGATTATAAGAAGGAAGAGAGCGAGACATGGAATGAGCATCCTTCAGGTCTATAGCTGCAACCAATCCCGCAGACGGACACACTGGGGGATGCGTTTCTGCATGAGCATCTTGATCGGCATCCTGAACAGATGGCAGATCAAAACGCACAGATAGGATTGGTATAACCCACCGCTCTCTGGGTACGATGAAGTGGGGCCGTAAACCAACTCTTCATCTCGGCTGGAGAGACCGGCTCGATTGTACCCTTCGCAAGAGGATAACAAACTTCTCACGCAAGACAGGGTGGCATAGCGATGACCGCTTAAAAACACACCCGTGAACTCGGGAAGCCAACAGCGAATTGAAACGCATAGCCGAGTCTGACCGTCCATGTGAACTACTACGACGGGCTGAGCAGCGCTAACCAGGCTGACAGAGTCCGAACGAGCAGCATCACCGGAACGATCACTGACATACCTGCAGAGGGGCAGCTTCGGGATGGGGAGTGCTCACCCTGGGAAGCGGAGCGTCCTGAGGAAAAAACGATTGACTCTTACCTTCCTCCCAGGATCCCGCGGAGAGGCTGGAGGTGCGAGAAATGAGCTCATCCTCTGGCGCCCTCAAAGCCTGTGGCGAAGTGCGCTAAAGCTGAGATCTGGAAGGCAGCGCGTCCCATGCTGGCAGCAACTGGGCTTCCACACCCAGTGGGAGGAAAAGCCGCTCTTTTCGGATCGCTACACTCATTCGTGGGGGAGCCTCGGCCCTCCACCGGGGAATGAACGGTTCTCCTCTTCTCCAAGCGGCCCACCTCAGGTTCGCTTCGTGGTCCAACTACCGGACTTAACAGAGACCTGTGTCGGGAGCGTCAACTTCCTGCGGGGAGGCTCAGCACGTTCACTAGCCAGTGTAACGGGCTGTGACGGCGGAGCGCTTTGGAGCCGCGGGAAGAGAGCTCTCGGCAATGGATGGGTCCGGTGGGGGAGCAGTCTTCCGAGCCCACCAAGAGATGACCTGCTCCATCACACACGGCTGATTTCTTACCACCGAGGACTCCTGGGTAAAGTCCCAGACAGTGGGATATGGGCACGCCAAGAAAGCGTACTTTGTCGGCACAGCGCATATCTGCCAGGGTAAGCCAAGGGTGGCATTTCCGGACCACTGTGTGACATCGTCACCATCGTCCCCCACCGTGCGGTGCTTATGCATAAGCCTGGGGAAGAACCGCTCCTGTGCAGCACAGCCAGGTGCCGTGGTGCAGGGCAGAAGCGGCATGGCCTGCAGCGGTGTAGGCTCTGGCCATGAGAGACACAGATAACCCACCCGCCTTGGACGGGGGTCTCAGCTTACCCCTCCAGGTGGCGGCGCCCACTACCTGAGGAATAGCTTCGTACCCACTGGCCGCCTCGCCATCAGGGGAGGTGAAAGCGGAAGCACACGAGGACCGGGCGGAGAAAAGTGCCCCCTATGCCAGCGTGTGCTCGCTGGGCGCCCCTGGGAAGAAGGGGACGGGAGATGGAAGATTCATCTTACATCAGCCCGCACGCCACACCTCTAGTCAGTCCGGCGGTGAGACTGGGGGACAAGCCATCTCCAGCCACACCGCCGAAGCAGCCCAGAAAGCGCAGCCATCATGTCTGACTCGAGAACCATGACTACGCATCGCACCCGTAGGATGGTAGCGAGCCCGGTCTGTCATCTGAGCATGACAGCTCGCCCTCCGATGTCACGATGGGCATCTGATCTCCAGTGTCATCAAGCGAAGGCACGGGCATCCGCACAACCACTCGAAGCTTGGATGGGGCACGCTGTGGAGGAGAGGGGGGTCCGCGGGCCAGAAGGCGACGGATAAACCCCCACTGTGATCCTCAGATCTGCCCGCGTGCTAACCGCTTTCACGGGAAGGAACGGGGGTGGCTTGGAAGCCGCGATCTCAGCTGTGCAGCAGCCATGCAGCATGAGCTGTTCGCGAGCACCGCATAATGGCTAATCACTGTCAGATGTGGAGCTGAGCTCTGCCAATTCATTTTGGCATTCATTGGCCCATTTTCTTACTCTTCAGAGTGATTGGTCGTCTGACGTACTCCCATAGTCTGTTAAAAGACACACGTTGGAGTTCCCATATAAAGGGGAACATGCAAACTCCACACAGAAACGCCAACTGAACCAGCCTGGGCTCGAACCAGCGACCTTCTTGCTGTGAGGCGACTGTGCTACCCACTACCCACACCGAACTGCCCAATATATGAAATAACAAAATATAATATTATTAAATATATAAAAAGTAAGTTTTATTAAAATCTATCTAGAATAACAGCAGAAAACATGTAAAAAGTACATGAATAAAGAAATGTTGATATTCCAGATCCTCCATTTGCACACAGCACCATATCGTATGTTGTTCTCTCCTTTCTGACAGATGCAAACGTCGCATGGAAAGAAATTGATTCCACTGCAATATTTCTCATGCTGCCTACCATACTAAAGTGAAATAGAGCATCCAGAGCACAGGGTTTGTTTGGATTGGCCCTTCAAATGGAGAAAGCGAGCGAGAGCAATAGACTGAATAGACAACAAGAGGGAAAGTGCGACGGTTAAATATGGACTATGCTGGGCTCTCTTCTGTGGAAGTGACAGGTAGAATGAGACGTGTCCTCACCATCTCAGGCATTTTAACAGTGATAAATGCCCAGCACAATGGCGCATTCTGACACTTCAATAAATGGCAAAGAGCTTTAACAGCAGCTGTGAAATGGTAAAGCCAGCTGAAAGCCAGAGACGGCCATAGGCAATTTGTGCCAGTTTACTGACAGATCTGCTACGCAAATCACTGATGCCACTTGTTTTATTTCATTTATTTGATCCCAGCAAATAATACTGGCCCCTTTTAACTGTCCATCTCTATCCTCAGCACAAACTAAAGTGGCAAATGAAAGGATGGAGCTTTATATGGAGCCGTTTTGCCGTAGAGAAGAGTGAAATGATGTCAGATTGCTTTTAGAACAATCCTTTTATGTGTCATGAAATCAAAGGGGAAAACCAACTGATTATTCCAGTGCTTTATGGAGCTAAAAAAATATCTGTCAAGTAATGCAAAACTGAATGTGGATACGTTTAGTTAAAAAAAAAAAAGTATTTTGCATTTTTTTTTGTTTAGTGTAGTAAAATAACCAGTGGGTAAATAAATAAATAAATAACATTGAAAGAAATAATTTATTTTTGTAGCAAATGTAATATAATAATTATATCTCAAATTGGTCTTATGGTATTAATTGTCATGAATTGATATAAAAATATAAGTATTTCCATATAATTTTTTAATTATATTTTGCTCTCTGTGTGTTTTTATTTAATTTCTATCTTATATTTTATTTGCACTACCATAAAAGTTAAGCATAGAATGCAGAGCTCTCCATAATTTTGCAATACAAAATGCAATTCAAAAGCATCATAATGGATTTTTAGTTAAGAAAAAACTGCTACCAGGGACAACCGTATTACATAAAAAGACAAAGAAACAGACATCTATTATCCACACATCATTTGCTAAAGTAAAAGTACATTTTCAAGAAAATGAATGCTTCAACCTTCATTAGGACTTTAACAGCTTACATTTTAGTAGCAATTATGTAACACTAATACAAGCCACCAATATATGAGACTTTTTGCAGCAAATTACATAATCAAGCAAGGCAGCAGCATTTCCATTGAAGGCAAGGCATTATAAATGTTAACCGGAGCCATTCCTAAATTGCCTACATGTTGTGAAGGAATGTGTTCATAAAGCTAAACCTTAAAATCCTATTTTATTTTCCTCATCTTCCATCTCAGGGAGGTTTTATTGCTTGCATCAGTAATATCCGACTATGTTTTTTTTCTCTCATTGCGAGATATTGGAGCATACCATATAAAAACATTCACCCATCCATGTCAAGCATTTCTGCTAATGAGCAAACATATGTAAATCTATTAGAAACAGCATGAGAGAACTATGATGATTTCACTGTGACAGAGGGGGAAATATGTTTTGAATTGCTCATTTGAATATTACTGATGGATTGAATGAATGGATTAAAATAAATGTGTTCAGGGGAAACCAAACAAAGCTGGAACGAGCCAAGCTGTAGTTTATTCACAAGGACCAAATGGTAAATGTGTTATTTTAATATGTATAAAAGAAGGAGTGTGCGGAAAACTACATTGTTTTATTGTTGAGCTACAAAAAAGAAAACTGAAATTAAATGTTTTAATTAAATGTTGTAAACGAATCAGATTTTTTAAAATGTAAATACTGTCTCTTGATGGATAGAGGACAATGCACAAAACATCGCAAGCAAATCAATGCAAAGCTTGACTTGTGTATTTGGCATTGAACTTCAGTGTGTATAAATGGGATTGTTTTTGTTTTTACTGTAATAAGTTGAGCAATGTTCTCTATTTTTCTTTTAATATTAAGAAAATAAATTAGAAAAATTACTCAGGGCAACTTTAATGTAATACAGTTTGCTATATTTACCTTCGGCCCACAGCCCTCAATCAAGTTTGGTTTTTGGCCCTTCATATGTAATTTATGTAATTTAATCCTAATGATAACATTGTGAAATTTAATCCACACTGAACTAAACTAAACTGAACTTCAACTCTGAAATCTGGACTTTACTAGAACTATGTTAAGCTGCTTTGACACAATCTACATTGTAAAAAGCGCTATATAAATAAACATGAATTGAATTTAATTGAATTGTCAATGCCTTTCGTGTCAGCATATCGACGCCAAAGGTTTCTCATTTAAAACAAAAGATGTGTTTTGATGCGCACAAAATACATAAATCCACATATTCACTTTCTATCATATTCACTACATGCAACTTTTACAGTTACCATATGAACGATGTGAATGTAAATTGCATTAATACCTTGACTGCTAATAAAGCTTTACGTTAAACATTTTCTTCATAAATAAACAGCACAATGATCTCTGCGCTCTTCTCTGCTGTGATGGTATTCATCTTCTGCAACAACACTCGCAGTTACATATTAGCATCAGTCATAGTTTCTACTCATCAACACAAACAGAATAATTCATCCCATGATAGAGCAGTACCTCATCCTTCTTAGTCATCCTCTGGTTTGTTTGCAATTTGTATGGTGAAACAACTGCTCGGAGCCACGTTGCATTACCCCCCAAGAGACCCTGCCCTGTCTGAGACAACAAGCATCTTAGTCTTGAGAACGAATAATATGACATGCAAATGTGGCTAGGATACTATACTGTAGCTGACAGTTGTTTGCAAGCACTTTGTAGTCAAGGGAGGAAGTTAAAGTAGTGTAACAGTTGCCAGTACCTCAAAGACACTGATTTAAAGTTGTGTTTTCAATAACTATGCAACAGAAACAATGTTTATGGATGGATGTGTAACACTGAACCAAATACAAAGTCAGTAAGTAAACGCCAATTATTCATAAATGAATTAAATGTACAAATGAACAAATAAATGGATGGATGAATGGATGGATACATATATAAAAACAACGATGTGGATGTTGCTTTGACCGGTCATGTTGTTTTCTCAAAATCTTAATGATCTAAAAAAAAAAGTCATTTTTTTAAAATCTAAATTTATGCAAATAATAGTAAGTTTACATTGTAACATGTAGATTTAGTTTTAGAGTGTAACATATATTGTAACATAATGTGTTTTTTTATAATATAATATAATATAATATAATATAATATAATATAATATAATATAATATAATAGAGGCGGTTCATTCCGCTGTGGCGACCCTTGATTAATAAAGGGACTAAGCCGAAAAGAAAATGAATGAATGAATGAATAATATAATGTAATATAATATAATATAATATAATATAATATAATATAATATAATATAATATAATATAATATAATATAGGGCAGTGCGGTGGTGCAGTGGGTAACGCTGTCGCCTTACAGCAAGAAGGTCGCTGGTTCGAGCCTCGGCTGGGTCAGTTGGCATTTCTGTGTGGAGTTTGCATGTTCTCCCTGTGTTGGCGTGGGTTTCCTCCAGGTGCTCCAGGTGCTCCGTGTGTAAATTGGAGTGTATGGGTGTTTCCCAGTGATGGGTTGCAGCTGGAAGGCCATCTGCTGCGTAAAACATATGCTGGATAAGTTGGCGGTTCATCCCGCTCTGGGGACCCCAGATTAATAAAGCGAGTAAGCCGAAAAGAAAAATGAATAAATGAATATATATAGTTTTCATAAAACATACCATGAAATAATTGGGAGAATTAAGAGGCCATCTTAGTAGACTACAGAACATTCAGAGAATGCATAGATTACTTTGGTATAAATAATTAATGTAAAATCACAGTTGGAGCTGAGTGACAATTCAGCAGTTTTTGCCTCATTACAAACATGTGAAATTACTCAATACAGTGCACATTAAACTAACAAAAGATACATTCAAACATGTAAACGAACCTTATGCCTTTTTGGGAATGGCACTGAATAGATATATAATCTGTATATCCCACATGTTGCATTCTGAGGTGCTGTGGAAAGATCTGTGGTTGTGCATGGCTTCTTCACAGAAGTCTTCCTTATTCCAATATCCAGGATATATAATACAATTTTGGTTAATTTGGCTGTCATAAAACAAAAGGCCATCTTGGTGCACTATTAACTTTTAGAGAATGCTTAAAGTCAGCACGGCAAACTAATTTTTGGAGATTTTCCCAGATTTTCTATACAATGTTTACAAAATAATGAAGTGCAAAGATACAGGTACATCAAAGAAGCATTTGCATTACCCTAAATTGAGAGATTGCAGAAAGGTTGATTTAGAGAGATTAATCAATCTATTTACTTCAACATGCAACAAGTGAGTAACTTCCGGTCTAATATTGTAAGAGTATTCCACATTATGTTACTTTCAGCTGTTTCATTAAAGTAAATGAGGTAAATCAAATCACTGCATTATTATTATTATTATTATTATTATTATTATTATTATTATTATTATTATAGTTTAATTTTTGTATTCATTACATCGTCCATGAATATGATTTCTGCCTGTCTCTCATCTAATTGATTTCCATCAGTGGTGTGGGTGAACTATACATATGAATATAAAGTTCCATGATTAATGCACATTTGTGGTTCTTTGTCTACATGAGGTAGAAAAAAGCACGTTGTAACAGTTGCAACATTGTTGTTGCTAGCTCCATGCTCTACTGTTACAGGAAGTATTAAAAATACTATAAACATCAACATCATTTTTTTTCCTTTCTGTAAAGTTGCTGTGAAGAAACATGCATGCTCAAAAAAAAAAGAAGCAAAAAACAGCAACATTAACGTCACAAAACAAATTATCAAATATGAAGCACACCAACTACCAAATTTGAACTACTAAAAAAGGTTAATCAAGTGTATAACAACTTTAATTTAAAGCCGTCTCTGCTGAGTTGTTTGGCTTTAAAGCACATTACCTGCAGTTACCCTCCATTACCCTGGCATATTTATTTAAAGCTGCACATTTAAAGGTGTGCTCATCCTGGATGCGTCTCCCACACAGAAGAGAGAGGTGTACCTTAGAGAAATGTCTAATTACACTGTTCCAAGGGTCTTCTTTGATTCCCAAGCACTGAAAAAAATCCTTCGGGGAGCTTCTAAGCCTTTCTTATGTAAAGTTGTGATAAAATAATGAAGGTTGGTAAACTGGTGGATTTGTCTATGTGGGTATTGCAGTGTTTTAATCCAGCTAAGAAACTGCAGCTTTGTTGTGATTTTTTTTTCCCCTTGAATATTTACTGTTTTATCACATATCCACACAATAGTGTTTGGATATATTGGATATATTTATTTCAAAGGAGACTTTCAAGCATCATATTTGCACAAGGTTGCATAAGCACTGCCATTTGTTCGAGCAAAGGCAATTCAAGCATTAATTTTCCATACATGTGTATAATCTAAATGTGTTATCCGGGTGTGCAGTACTGAATCTGTGCAGAACTGTAACAAAGCAAAAAGCACTATAATGAGTCGTTTTTGCCGACTGAAATGAGGATGTAAACTCTTCAAAGGAACAAGGTGCAAAACTGCTATTTTTGATACATTCAGCAACCAATTATTTACAAAAAACACAGTTTAACCAAGAACTATGAGATGGTTTGAGCTAAACCACTTATATATGTATATGTAAGTACATATATATACATACTTTTTTCCAGTACATATTTATAGAATGAGTTGCATTACAAGAAATACCTGTTACAATTTTAACAGTGATTCTGTATGTGATACAGCTTTGCTTCTACCTGCAAGAATAAACTTTTGGGACTTGGAAAGGTTGAATTTGAGGTGTTGATTTAACATAAAGTCACTGTCATATTATCAATCTCAAACATATTCTCAAAACGATCACTTCCAAAGTCTTTAAAGTAAATATTCTGATCACTGACAGCTTATTCATCACATCCACCATCAGTGACAGTAATGCTTCTATTTGTATATTTGTGCACAGTAATTGCTCTGCAGCACAGCCATTCAAACCATTTCAAATTTGAATCATGTCATTATTGTCCTGTACAAAAGTTGTTTCAACGTTGGACAAAGACCAAAGAGTGGCAGTAAACTAGAGTGAAGAAGAGACTCTTTGTTTCATTATTATCTCTATAGCCCATGAAAAGTACATTTAGGGAAAAACAATGTCTGTAATGGCTATATAATAAGAGGATGCTAAATGCTAGAGCCATTATGTAAAGTAACACACCACACTTTTAGACTATGCATTTCTACACTCAACCATATAGTATTTGAGTTAAAGGAACAGTATAGTTAATTGTCTTCAGAAATATTTTGTTGAAACATTTTGCTGGTTGAAAGTCTCTTCCCATTCCGATAATAGTGATTAAAGTAAATGATCTCAAAGTATTTATATTTATTTTTATATTCTGGGTAATGTGTAAGACAAAAAAAAGTATTAGTCAAGAATGGACGTATCTGTGCTGTGCCATTACAAGCTTACATGTATGTAGGGGTTGACACAGCTGCCGGCCTGTGTCAACTCCTTCGCTTACACTGGACAAAGTGCTTGAGTTTTCTCAATTCAAATGAGTAAAGTCTTGGACCCGGAAACAGCATCACAGCCTAAAGTCAGCATGAATTACATGTTACTGATAGTTTTATTTCAGTATGTTAATACACTTCCAACTGAAACAGTATATTGAATAGGGGCAGGGCTTTCTTTTTGCACATCATTCCCTTGTAGCAAACTAACGGTATAAGAGATGCATGGTTAAAAATATTGGGGCAGAGGCCATCAAACTGACATCGGCAGAGCAGAATCACCACTCCAAATGCAGAAGCACGTGGTCAAACTTTAATTGAAAATTATCATAATTTTTTGTTTCAGTGGATACATTTTCACAGATTAATTTTTCACCTAAGAATAGCTAAATAAATTCACACAGACTTTAACAAGCAGATGATCACACATTTAAACATTTTCTCCATAAATATATTTCCTCTCATGGCAAATATTTAGCACATCACTGATGCAGTTTTCAGGTCTAACCTTTTAGAAGTTTAACCTTTAAGGCATTTTCACACCTTGAATACTGTACATTTGAACCCTCCCTCAAATATGCCCACTCGCGCTATGAACACGTTGTGCTTGTGAACCTCCCTATTACTCTGACATTTCAGACCTGGCATGCTTGGCATTTACCAAAGTAGGTTCAGATGCAATTCAGCGAGAGCGATGAAAGACAGAGCGATTTTGGCTTAAAGGAGACAGCGAGTCAAAGGCTGCTGACATGCAGACTTCATTTGGCCTCACTGTGTTTATCAAATGAATGCCATCTGCATTTTATGAAATGATGAGCCTGGGTCGGCTGAGGTGCTGAAGCGTGAGTGTTGTGACAAGACAGCGGAGAATTACTATCAAAAGTACAACAGCTGGGCTCTCACAGAAACATCAGCATTGTGACTCAATACAAATTCACAGATGGTTGTTTTTCTGTTCTTATATTCATACGCTATTAAAGGGTGGTAATGAGTCAGTTGTTGTAGAATTGTTTTCTCCTCTCGGATATAGGTGAGGATGATGCTGATGTTGGGCCACCTGCACTTCAAGTTCAGTTTGTCCAAACTGTGTTTATTGGAGATTTTTTGGAGATTTCACCTTTTTTTCCACCTATGTTCCCATTTGTGAACTGTCCAATGATGTTTTACAAGATGATCAAGTGGGCATTAAAAAAAGTTGTCCACTTTTTTACACACAAGTGACACTCCTCAAGAAAATCTCAATTTAACCCAAAATGCTGTCACTGATTTTGAAATGCATCTAGACAAAATTTCCCTTCAGCCGAATGGAGAGACCTGAACAAGCTCAATCTATTATTATAATTGTTTCCAGTTTGTTTTAGCCACTCAGGCATGCACTGTTTATCTGACATCTGCCAAACCCAGATTTGTCCATCAGATTGCCATATGGTAAAACATAAATCATCACTCCAGAGAGAGTATTTTCTCTGCACTGCAGCAGAGGCAGTGAGCTTCAACACACTCCAGTTGACACTTACATTTTCACACAGTGGTTTTAAGCTTTCTGGTTTTAAGTGGTTTTAAGCCTTCCTGAAGCTCCTGACCAACACTTCTGGTGCTGACTTTGAAAGTATTATTCTCATAGGGCCTCTCAATTCTGTACATATACACACTGTATACAAAGATAGAGTACATACTGTAAAATCATGAATGCAAAAGAAAAAACACATGTCCTCCAATCATTAAGAGTTTTAATTAAAATAGTGCCCATATTGCAAAATACACTCAAAAAATGACTTTTGCTGCTTGTTCAAA
>CAIGQV010017835.1:5070480-5083728 GCA_903798115.1 Danio jaintianensis | reverse complement strand
GCAATGGTCCAAAATATTATTGTCTCTGGTGGGGCATGTAATGTGCTGTTTGAATTTAGGCAGCTCATTTGTGAGTTTCGCCTGATTAAAGTCACCGAGAATGATAAAAACGGAGTCCGGGTGTTGTTGTTCTGTCTCTGTGATCAGATCAGCCAGCTGTTGCAGTGCAGTACTCACATGTGCTTGCGGTGGAATATAAACACTGATGAGAATGAACGAGGAAAACTCCCGCGGCGAGTAGAACAGCTTACAGTTAATGAAAAGCACTTCCACGTCAGGACAGCACATCTTCTTTAACACAGTTACATCCGTACACCACCTTCTGTTGATGTAAAAGCATGTCCCACCACCGCGCGTTTTGCCCGTTGACTCCGTATCGCTGTCCGCTCTGTACAGCTGAAAGTCCGGTAAGTGTAACGCGCTGTCCGGAATGGCTTCGTTCAGCCAGGTTTCCGTGAAACACAGAGCAGCAGAGTTGTTAAAGTTCTTGTTTCTGCATGCGAGCAGAAGTAGTTCGTCCATTTTGTTAGGAAGAGAGCGGAGATTCGCCAGATTGATGCTAGGCAGCGCCGTTCTGAAGCCGCGCTGTCTGAGCCTGACGAGCGCGCTGGCTCGCTTCCCACGCCTGCGCGTCTTGTAGCGTTTCCCCAGTGCAGCTACTCTGCCGACGACAATGTTCAGCAAAACGCCAGAGAAATCAAAAACCGGTTGGTGATTAATTGTAGTGTACTGCCGAATGTTCAGCAGCTCGTCCCTGGTATAACTGATCGCGTATGATAAACATAAAACAGGACAAACGAAAAAAAACAGTGTAAAAACTGGAGAGCTCCACACCGAGGTGGCCATCCGCGGCGCCATCTTGGAATCGAAGCGGATGAAGTGGTCTCATATGAACAATTGAGTGGCGTGATAGCGGCTACAAATGTCATATGCCCCAGGAGCCTCTGAAAAACTTCAGTGAGACCACTATAACTGGCGAATTAAACGGACAGGGCAGCACTAGCCCAGCATGGGACCGGGTCCAGCTCCAACCCGAGATGAGAGAAGCTCTGCCCGGGGGAGAGCTTGCTCATTCTCGGTTGACCCGAAACCCCAACAGGCTGAAGTGCCGGAGCACCAGGTCCCTATGCACAATCGACTAACTCAAAGGTCTGAAAAAAAAATTAACCCAGTCAATGAATAATCAAAAATGCAGATGCGCGTGCGCCGAAGAGGCACAGGGCATCATCCACGCATGGAACAGGGAGAGCCCGAAGGGAAGGACCATTTACTGCCATGCTCGGCCCCCGTCGCACACCGGTAAAAACACGGTTATAAGGAGGGAGAGAGCGAGACATGGAGTGAGCGTCCTTCAGGTCTATAGCTACAACCAATCCCGCAGACGGACGCACTGGGGGATGCGTTTCTGCATGAACATCTTGATCGGCATCCTGAACAGATGGCAGATCAAAACGCACAGATAGGATTGGTATAACCCACCACTCTCTGGGTACGATGAAGTGGGGCCGTAAACCAACTCTTCATCTCGGCTGGAGGGACCGGCTCCATTGTATCCTTCGCCAGGAGGATAACAATCTGCTCACGTTGGACAGGGGTGGCATAGCGATGACCGCTTAAATACACACCCGTGAACTCGGGAGGCCAACAGCGCATTGAAACGCATAGCCGAGTCTGACCGTCCGTGTGAGCTACTACGACGGGCTGAGCAGCGCTAACCAGCCTGACAGAGTCCGAACGAGCAGCATCACCGAAACGATCACTGACGTACCCGCGGAGGGGCAGCATCGGGATGGGGAGTGCTCACCCCGGGAAGTGGAGCGTCCTGAGGAAGAACTGAAAATAAGAGATTGACTCTTACCTTCTTCCCAGGATCCCGTGGAGAGGCTGGAGGTGCGAGAAAGGAGCTCATTCTCTGGCGCCCTCAAAGCCTGTGGCGAAGTGCACCAAAGCTGAGAGCTGGAAGGCAGCGCGTCCCATGCTGGCAACAATTGGGCTTCCACACCCAGTGGGAGGAAAAGCAGCTCTTTTCGGATCGCTACATTCATTCGCGGGGGAGCCCCGGCCGGGGAAAGAACGGTTCTCCTCGTTTCCAAGCTGCCCGCCTTAGGTTCACATCGTGGTCCGATTACCGGACTTTACGGCGACCTATGATGGGAGCGTCAACTTCCTGTGCGGGGGCTTGGCGCATTCACTCGCCAGTGGAACAGGCTGTGACGGCGGAGCATTTCGGAGCCGCGGGAAAAGCGCTCTCGGTGAGGAACACCCAGCGCGGACGGGTCCCGTGGGGGAGCAGTTTTCTGAGCCCACCAGGAGATGACCTGCTCCTTCGCGCACGGCTGATCACTCACCACCGAGGACTCCTGGGTAAAGTCTAGGTAGTTACTTTGTCGGCGTGGCGCATATCTGCCAGGGTAAGCCAAGGGTGGCATTTCCGGACCACTGTGTGGCCATCGTCCTCCCCAGGGCACGGGCAGCCGACTTGAAGGTCATGAGAGCATAGTCGACCACCGTGCCGTGCTTACGCAAAAGACTGGGGAAGAACCGCCCCTGTGCAGCACAGCAGGTGCCGTGGTGCAGGGCAGAAGCGGCATGGCCCGCAGCGGTGTGGGCTCTGGCCATGAGAGACACAGATAATCCACCCGCCTTGGACAGGGGTCTCAGCTTACCCCTCCAGGTGGCGGCGCCCACCACCTGAGGAATAGCTTCGTACCCACTGGCCACCTCACCATCAGGGGAGGTGAAGGCGGAAGCGCATGAGGACCGGGCGGAGAAAAAACGCCCTCTATGCCAGCGTTCGCTCGCTGTGCGCCCCTGGGAACAAATGGACGGGAGCTGGAAGATTCATCTTACATCAGCCCACACGCCACACCTCTAGTCGGTCCGGCGGTGAGACTGGGGGACAAGCCATCTCCAGCCACCCTCACAGTGAGAGCATGAGCTGTCCGCGAGCACTGCATCGACATGCTGGACCCCCAGACCTGTGATGCGATACCCGTGCCCATCATCCGGAGATAGGAACCACCGCATCCAGAAATGCACAGTCAGAACAGCGTCTTGAAAAAGACGTGTTTATTGACTATGTGGCTCTCTTAGGGAATCTGCTCTTTTAATTTAAACTGCTCTTTTGTGCACACCAGCGAAACGCCTAGGGGACAGGAAGCCCAGATCGACCGCCGCTGTCGCGTCATCTCCCGCACTGGTGAGTAAACTGGTTTCAGTCTTGAAATCAGGTTGGCATATAGAGTGTCTTCAGTCTCGTGAGGGGCTCTGAAAGCTAATTTCTAGTGCTAGCTTCTCAGCTGGCAGCTTATATAGCACTAATGGCTAATCACTGTCAGCTGTGGAGCTGAGCACTGCCAATTCATTTTGGCATTCATTGCCCGTTTTCTTACTATTCAGAGTGATTGGTCGTCTGAAGTACTCCCGTAGTCTGTTAACAGACGCACGTTAGAGTTTCCATATGAAGGTGAACTACAGTTTGTAGTAGTCTGAACTACAGTTGTAGGCAGAATATTAAGATAAACTAGCATACCTAATCTATGAGAAAAATCCAAACCAGGCTCATTCTGAAAATGTACTGCTATATACATTTGTAAAGAGCGCCAAATACATCTGGAGGTACGTTTTTTTGTAGTTTTTGTTTTTGCGAATCCACCAGAGGCCACTGTGTACATTTTTTGAAATCTCAAATTTCTCTCGCGAGTACCTCTCGTGCCTGCTGTTCTCGCGTAAATTCACCAGAGGCCGCTGTCGACTGACTGACTGACCGATCGACTGACCCACCCTCCTCCTTCCCTAAACCCAACCAATAGTGTTTTCAAAAGCACCGATTGATCCGCCCACCCACTTCCCTAAGCCCAACCGGCAGTTTTAAAAAGCAATCCAGAAAAAGAAAAGCCCTCGCCTGATTTTTACCAAGTTTTCAGATTTTACCACATTCTCACCCTGTTATTTACTTGTTTATTATATTTTTGGCTTCTGTTTTTGTCTTACCCACTTTCTGGAACCGTTCTTCATCGGACTCGAACCCCGTCATCGTGGTCAACTCCTCGCTGCGTCTCAAGTCCACTGACGTACATGGCGAGCTACTGGACAAACTGGTAACAGCGGGAAAGCCTTCCATACGGAGGTAAGTGGTCAGCTGGTAAGCATACCGCCCCATAGTGTTCGTTTTAAAAACAAAATGCAGCCATACATACTTCAGGCTACATAATTTGCGATCTCCAGAAATGTATATAGGGTTACGTTTTCAGAATGAGCCTATGTTGCAACCATCAATTTGTTAATTTACTTGAAAACTGAGTAAACTCATTGCTTTAAAACCAACAAGTTCAGTTTCCTTTTTTTTAAGTGAGTAAACCCATTGTACATTGGATCTGTTTAACTTACTTTTTTTTAATTACAATTACAAAAGACATTTGTTTTTTATAATTAATAATAATTTACTGTAATAATTAAGGCAAAGGGTTTACTTTATTTCTAAGTAAAGTCGTCTGCTTTTTACAGTGTATAAACAAGCAACTATGAGAAATAAAAGTGAAATTCTGAAAAAAAGGCTAAATTTAATAAATAAATAAAAAAATAAAAACAACTCAGAACTACAGTACAAGTAAAAACTCACTATAGCCACAAATAAAATTACAATTTAGAGTAGAATAAAGCAATATTTGAGATGTAAACTAACAGAACTGCAAAATTATAAACTAAATTTTTTCCATGTCACTTTTCATGTCACTTTTTTTTCTCAGAATTGTGGGAAATAAGTCACAATTACCATGATTTTCTTGAAATCTTGTGGCAGAAAAAAATGGCTTCTATATCTAACAACTCATCATACATATGTGTGAACTCTCTTCACAGTCAGATGACTTATTTTTGGCTTGTTTCTGCAGAGCCACGTCTGAGATGAGAGAATCGGAGTGAGCAAGAGATTATTATTTTCTCACCAGAAAAGGGCATAAAGGGAGGAACACCCTTCTCCGGGCCCTATCATCAATTCCCCTGCCCAGGTAATTCAATGCAATCTATTGTTAATTCACACCAAAGGAGACTTCTGATTAACAGAGTCCTTGTGGACCACCAAGCCTCTCACCACACTCATGCAGCTCTCTTTAATTAGGACACAACGGTCAGCAATACATTCCTCTCAATTTCATTAGTATTCAAGTGGCCTTGATACCCCATCCCTATTTCAGTCCCAAAGGACAAGCAGGCAGAGCTGCAATCAATTGTGTCAAAGTGAGAGAGGAACTACATGCTCCCACAAGGGGCCAAACCTGCCTTAAAATTATGGCTTGTGGATATATTTTCCGAATAGGGTACCTGAATATGTTAGCATTTAATTGTCATTTAGTGAGTAAGAGAAGATTGAAGATGAGCATCTTATAATAATAATGTGCAGTATATATTTTAAACAGTAGAATGTTTAATGAAACTTGTCTTGAGAATTTATAATCTTCTGTGGAAATGTGGGGAGGGTATTATTACTGACAGCTGACAGTTATTGGAAGGTGTTTTGTATTCAAAGCAGGAAGTTGAAGAAGTATCTATCTAAGTTTTTACCGTATAATCAATTATTTAAAGTTACATTTATGTGCAACAGAAACAGCATTTGTAGATAGATGATTTATGCTTAAACTAAATATGAAAGTGGTATTTTTATATTCCCAACTGGTTAAAAACATATATAAAAATGTATGGTAAGGGGTGAAAGATTACAAATTTCTTTAAATATATAAATTACATTGTAATATGCATTCTGAGGGAGCCTATATGTAAAATACCTGAACCTGTCTCCAAAGTAATGCAAATTGTCAGTTGTGTCTGTTGTCTAACAAATGGCTAGTTAACACTTTCATTTTGGTCAAGTGGCAGGACGGGTTCTGGCTCCAGTACTTAATTTGCACACTTTGTTTTCATGCTAAAATGTAACATGAATGGGTACTTATATGCTGATGAGATCGGGGCTGGAGATGCAATTTACCCCGCTGACAACAACACTTCATTTGCATGCTTTGTTGAGGTTTGCCCCCTCCTATTATGTATCACTGGCTGTAAAAATGTATATATTGAGTGCCTAGCTGCACTAGAATGAGAGATCTTTCGATGAACGCCACAGCTATGCTGAGTTCTTATTAAAGAATTCTGTTTTGAAGATACCCGAAAGCCTCCCTGGTTTTGTCTCGTCTTAGAAATTCACAACAGTTTTGGTGCCGTGAGCCGGATAGAGAAATTCACCTAAATCAAGTTTGAATCTTCATTTTCAACAAATATCTGACTTCACTCAAGACGGAATCGTTCCAGTTCCAGCAAGTTGAAGTTGAACAGCTGAGGTCACATATTCTCAACAATTTGGTGACTGCAACCCTGATGGAAGTTTGAATTTACCTGAATTCTGATTGAAACATCAAGCTCAAGAAAGATCAGACTTCTCTCCAAACTGAATCTTTCAGTTCAACCACGATTTGGTGAGTTTTCACTCTATAAAAAGAACCGTACAAACCAGTACATTTAGTTACCCTCTGCGCCATCAGAGAAGAGTTAACAAACAGCTGTGGGTTTGGTTAGCTAAGTTATCCTCTAAATTTTACTTTAGAGATGAATAAGTAATCCTCTGTTTTTCAGGCAGGGAAGTTAGCCTTTTGTGCTAAAATAAGTAATCCTCTGTTCAGGCAGGGAAGTTAGCATTTTGTGCTAAACTCTGTAATCCTCTGTTTTCAGGCAGGGAAGTTTAGCATTTTTTGTGCTAAAGTCTGTTATCCTCTGTGAAGCAGGGAAGATTAACCTTACGTGTTAATATTTGTTATCGTTTTGTTTTGTTTAGCGTGAAGTGCTAGTAGTTTGTGTTTGTCCTCTGCATTGCCAGGGAAGGTTAACTGTGTTAACATACAGTCTGTTGATCAGAGACATTTTCTTTAGTGTTTTGTTTGTGTGGTAACCCAGAAACTTACAAGATGTTTAAGAAGAATGCTAGACTGATCCCCACAAATGAAAAAGGTGGTCTTGCAACTCCTTTGTGCTCAGATAAGGAATTTAAATCATTGTTAGGAGTACAGATGGACCTAATAGTCACTGAGACTGTTAGACAAGGGCTAACTCAGAAATATGAGATCCATCCAGACAAAATTTGGTCTGTAGATGAATGTAAAAAAGTAGTAGGTGCCAGTATCCGTAAAAACAATGTAAAAGGCATTATCTGCTGTCACCGAGAATTTGCTTCAGCGCTCGCTACACAACAAGCTAAGCGCAACTCAGAGCTAGAGGAGCAGAACAAACAGCTCCGTGCTAAAGTAGCATCTTTGACAAAGAAACTGAACCGCAACAAAGTTTCAGATAAGGCTAATGTTGAAGAAATCAGTGAGTCTGATAATATTTATCCAGACTTACAAACTTTCTTTGAAACAGATGTACCTGTAGAGTCAGTGAATGTTTGTGGTGCTAGGAGAAGATCACAGAGAATTGAGGAAAATGAAAGTGTTTCTCCCAATGCTTCTGTTGTCCGAGTTCAAGCTGTTGCCAAAGCCCTAGGACCTAAAGATATTGAAAGACTGTCTCAGAGTTTACCTTCAGCTCGCACAAGTTTTTCTGAGTTTAGGAGAGCACTAATCAGCAAAATGCATCTTTATGACATGTCATTGACGGAAGTTACACAGCTAATGTCTCAAATTCTCACTGAATCTGAATTCAACAGTTTTGAGTGTGCTGTGACTTCTGAATTGCAACATGCCAGTAAAGATGATTTGAGAGAGGGTGTTTTGAAAACTCTAAAGAACATTGTTGTCCCAAAGATCGACTGGTCCAGAGTCACTAACTGTGCTCAAAAGAATGCATGAAATAAATCTGTGAATGAATTCACTGAGAGGTTTTGTCAAACAGCCATAGCATACAGTGGAATTGTAGAAGATTCTGAAAATGTTTTAGATGATAAGGGACCACTAGTTCGCATCTGGTCAGATGGCCTGGTAACAGAGTACAGAAAAGCATTGCCATTTCTAGATCTTACTTGGTATAACAATACTATCAGAAGTAATCTAGACAAGTTAGCTGCATGGGAAAAAGATGCTGATGTTAAAGCAAAAGTGAGAGTAGCAGCAAATACATTTAGTACCAAAAAACAAGACACTAGGTGGCCTAAAAGAGAAGGCAAATGCAACTACTGTGGAAAATTAGGACACTGGGAGAAAGAGTGTAGGAAGAAGTTGCAAGATAGTAAAAGACATGCTTTGCATAATTCTGCTCCTTCTCAGCCTGCCTACAACCCTGAAGTAGTTCCGCCATTGTCTACGGCAGCTTTAGGACAGCTTGCTCAGGCTCTTCTAAGAGCACAACAAGAACAGGAAAAAAACTAATTATTGGGGCTGTGAGTAGCTACCTTTCCCCTGTAATCCATCACAATGACAAAAGAATTTTTGTGAAAGGTAGCATACACGATAAAGAGATTGATTTTTTGCTTGATACAGGTGCAGAAATTACAGTAATTCCTATGAAATTGGCTAAAAATTTTAACATTTCGTACAACAAAACTAAACTTTCCTTAACAGGTGTAATAGGTGAGGATTCTGTTTTGTTTGAAACCCCGCCCATAGAGGTACAAATTGGCCCAAAAACTCTGACAACAAAATTGCTATGTGCTCCATTAAATACAGGTGCCATTCTAGGCATGGATATACTAAGACAATTACATCTAACTTTAGACATGTCCTCAGAAACAGCTAGCATAAAAATTTCTTCAGTGCAAGTTTCTACTAATAATGCAATCACTCCTGAGTATGCTTTCTTACAGAATCATCCAATTTGGACAGGAACTCCACCTCCAGTTACCAAACAATATCCAATCTGTAAGGAAGCTATACAGGGAGTGAAACCTATTATAGAAACATTACTGAAGCAAGGAGTGCTAGTTAAAACCAACAGTACCTGCAACTAACCCATTTGGCCTATAAAGAAAGCTAATGGAACATGGAGACTCACCATAGACTACAGAGTAGCCAATAAACATATTGATAAAATCACCCCATTAGTAGCAGATCCATCTACAATTTGTAATGGTTTACCATTAGATTGTAAAATTTTCACAGTGATTGATATGTCTAATGGATTCTCTTCTGTACCCTTGCACTCTGACAGCCAGACATGGTTAGCTTTCACAGTTGACTATGAACAATACCAGTGGACACGGTTACCACAGGGATTTCAGAATTCCCCAACCATTTATCATCAAGCTGTCAGACGTGATTTGTGTGACCCAGAATGTCCAGTCAAAAAGTCTACTATGATTCAATATGTCGATGATATTTGGATTGCCTCGACAGATCATGAGGTACATAAAACTGAATGGCAGCATTGTTAGACTATTTGCATAAAAAAAGGACATAAATGCAGCTTTCATAAAGCTCAAATTGCTAAAAACCAAGTTACATTTCTGGGTCAAACAATTGGTACAGGAAATAGATCCATTACACAGGATCGAGCAGCTTCAGTCAAAATAATACCTCCACCTACTACTATTAAAGCTCTCAGATCATTCTTGGGAACTGCAGGTTACTGTAGACCTTGGATTGAAGACTATGCATCAATTGCCCAGCCACTCTATGACTTATTGAAAGGTCAGGTTAAAGATTCTGATACCTTCTGTATGGAAGAAACTCAGCTTAACGCTTTCCATAATTTGAAGAGAGCACTATGTCAAGCACCAGCATTAGGAATTGCACAATCAGATAGGCCCTTTGTGCTTTATGTTCATGAACACTCAGGCTTTATGACAGCATGTTTAATGCAAGATCATGGGGGCAGTTTACGCCCAATCCATTACTATTATGGTAAACTTGACATAGTCGCTCAAGGTATGGGTCCATGCCTTAGAGCAGTACAGGCAGTTCATCTTGCTCTTCAGGCTTCAGCTGTAATGGTGTTAGGTCAGACTGTAAATGTAAGATGCCCTCACACAGTGTCTGCACTAATGAATCAAGCAAAAGTCACTTCTGTCACTTCCTCTCGTTGGGGAAATTGGTTAACGACCCTCACAGCCCCGAACGTTGTTTTACAGCGTGCACCAATCACAAACCCATCCTTATGTATGATGTCTGCATTGACTGATTTTGTGTTAGAGGATGAAGGAGAAATGACTCATGATTGTGTTACGCTTACATATACACCTACAAGTGAAGTAGCAGAAACACCCATAGAAAATGCAGAATGGGAGTTGTTTGTTGATGGTTCAGCACAAATCATTGAAGGTAACAGACGAGCAGGTTATGCAGTAACTTCCACCACAGAAGTAATAGCTTCAGGTCGTCTTTCAGATCACTTGTCAGCTCAAGCTGCAGAACTAGTAGCCTTAACTAGAGCATGCACGCTAGCTTCAGGATCAGTTGCAAATATCTACACTGATTCCAGATATGCTTTTGGGGTAATTCATGATTTTGGTGTCATTTGGCAAAGTAGACAGTTTCTAACTTCTGCCGGATCCCCCATTAAGCATGCTGGATTAGTGAAAGACCTAATGTTTGCCATGAAACTTCCTAAGAAATTGGCGGTGATTAAAGTGAAAGCACATCTCACAGCTAATACAATGGAAACTAAAGGGAATGCTCTTGCTGATGTAGCTGCTAAACAGGCTTGTTATCATGCTAATGTACAAGTATGTTCAGGTAGTACAGCACAGAAAACAATTCTGCCTCCTGAATCAATCATTGATCTGTACAAAGATGTTTTTTTATATGAAGCATGGACATGGTTAGACTAAGGAGCCACAGTGGATTCATCTGGGTGCTGGACTAAAGAGGGAAAATATGTTGCTCCCGAATCACTATTGCCATATTTGGCTCAACAAATACACAATTTGGGTCACAGTGGTCCAGCAACCATGAATCACAGGTTCTCAAATCAATGGTGGAATCCAAAATTCAGAACTGCAGCCTCCGAAACAGTGAAAAGATGTGTTACATGTCAGAAAAATAATGATGTGCCAGCAGCAACTACAGCAGCAACACATACCCCAGCTCCACCGGGGCCATTTCGTCACCTTCAGGTCGATTACATATAATTACCTCCCTGTAAAGGAAAAACTGATGTTTTGATAGTAATAGATAAGTTTTCGAGATGGGTTGAAGCTTATCCAACAGGACGTGCTACAGCTGCACATACTGCTAAATGTCTAATCACTGATTTTATTCCCAGATGGGGATTACCAGATTCCATTGACTCAGATCAGGGTACACACTTCACTGGACAGGTAGTCAAGGAAGTGTCTAAAATGTTGAAGATTAAGTGGAATCTTCACTGCCCCTACAGGCCACAAGCATCAGGACAGGTTGAACGAGCTTATAGGACAATTAAAACCAGGCTAAGCAAAATGCATCAGGAAGGTGTTTCATGGGTTGAAGCACTTCCAGCGGTACTGTGTAGTATGAGAGCATCACCTAACAGATCAGTAGGACTGAGCCCTCATGAGATTATTACTGGACGCCCAATGCAGATGCCAGGTGTAATTGATCTTAGAAATGCTGATGTACACATTGTCTCAGATGCCCTGATAGCTTACTGTGAAAACCTCACCAAGTCTGTACAGAATGCCAGAGAGAGAGTTGAGTCGTGTTGGCAGAGTCCACCGGAAGGTGGACACACAATCATCCCAGGTCAGTGGGTAATGATAAAGTCATTCAGAAACAAGCCATTAGAGCCTAAATGACATGGACCACATCAAGTGATGTTGATTACAGCAGCTGCAGTGTTGTGTCAGGGAAGAAAAACTTGGACACATGTCTCACATTGTAAGGTTGTTCCACCACCTACAGGGATAGGATAGGACACACGGAACAGTAGGGTGCCCAGGGAAGAACTGATCCATTAGGGATTGGGGGCCACCCCTGGGTGAAGACACCCCAATAGGTCCTCCCCATTTATTAGTCCATCCTTACCTCACTGTTCTTTAGATGTCATGGGAATTAAGAAATAGGGAAAGAAGGAACAACTATAGCAGAATTAGATTGAACAGAGGATACAAAACTAGTGTTTGCATTTTTTTTTTTTTTTTACTTTTTTTTCTTTTTGCAACAAATACTGTTTCGTTGCCTTTTGTTTTCTTTCTTATTCTGTGCAGATACAACGTGTGATGAGACCCATAGACACCAACCTTACCTGCAAGTCCAGTCACAACCTTCAAGAGACAACTAGACCAACTGCTAAACCAACCGTCACAGAAAAACACACAACGCAGAGAACTACATACAAAAACTTCAGTCATCCATCAATATGATCAAGATTGCCGTACTAGTGATCATCATGAACATCGCACAAGCCATAGACTCACGAAGCAACATATTCTTAGAGCTGATGAATATGTCAAGAAATGCCTTGTTCGCTGGAAAGAATATCTGCATGCCACACCCACCTTCAGTAGGAGCAGGAATCCCCTGGGTGGCACACCCCATCTCCAACTGTGACACGTGCCTCCACCAACAGGAACTTTTTGGTTATGTGGAACTTCAGCCTATGACATCCTTCCCAGCCAATTCAACGGCAGGCGCACACAGGTTTATGTTCTACCGGCTATCAGAGAGAATACGCACTCCACCCCAAGCTCTCTACATCTGCATAACTCAGCTCCTACCACAAAGGAAGAAGATGGCTGCATTCCAGGACTCACTTGTGCACAAACATGGTGGTCAAGAACTCTTGGAGCATTAATTCCGTCATATGGTGTCATGCAAGCCCTTGATCAAGTCAGAAGCTTACCAAATTCTGTTCAGAAACTGGCCAATGATACAGCTTTGGCCCTGGGTAATATCACAGACACTCTTGCTTCACACAAGATAATGATCTTACAGAACAGAGTGGCCTTGGACTACATCCTTGCAAAACAAGGGGGAGCCTGCACCATCATAGGCCCAGAGTGCTGCACCGGATTAATGGATCCAACCAAGAACTTGAACAAAATTCAACAAGACATACTTGATCTTTCAGTAAAATTGCACCAGATGACTGAAGATAATTCTTCATGGTTTGGAAACCTGTTAGGTAAACCCTGGCTGTGGATCAAGGAAAAAGCAATTCTTCTATTGGTTTTCCTACTGTTGTACTATCTATGCATCCACAGTATCAAATGTTTGACTCAACATTTGACTCACGCCCATGACAAGGAAATGACTGTTCCAAACAGAACAGAATATTACCTATAAGAAATCCATGGACTATAGCGGCATGTTTGTTCCTGTGTCAGTATGCCGTTTGTAAATATAGACAGTAAAA
>CAIGQV010017835.1:5033133-5065480 GCA_903798115.1 Danio jaintianensis | reverse complement strand
AGCCAACATCTTAAACCAGCGTCATATTAACATCAAATACTGACATTTATTTATCAGTTATGGCTACTAAAACCCAACGTCTGATAGATGTCATAGTGGTAACGTCTACACAACATCAAGCTGTAACATCATTAGACGATGATATTTGGTTGGTTTTAGGTTGGACGTTGCTCGTTGGACATTGACGTCAACCTGATTTTCATTTCCAAACAAAATGCAACGTCCCCATGACGTTAAGGTACAACGCCAATTTGACATCATGTTGACGTCTTGTGCCTGCTGGGTGTTTAAGGCCATTTCGGTCATCATACAGTAAACATCTGTCATCTTCTCATCAGCGACATGCATCTAAACAGTCTCCGGGTCAATGCATGTAAAGATTTTGGACATCTTCTTGGACACTTTTTGCAGGAAATGAAATTGTAGGAAATGAAAACGATTTTATTTAACAAAATGAAAACAAAACAACTTAAACCTCCCTGTGGGGGAAAAACATGGCAAACTACACACTTTTATGATACTAGACAGGACTTGGCATTACAAACTTCACAGTGTTCTCAATAATGGCACATGAGCACTGATATAACGATGACGGACCAGCACAGGACAATAAACTAGGCAAATAAATAGGGAAGACAAACCAATGAACAGACAGGCAGACAGGTGAAAATAATAACTACAAAGAGGATAACAAGGTGGGTGAGACAAGACGCTAGACAAAAGAACACATGGTACGACAAGGACAGACAATGACGAGAAAGAAGAGTGCTCGACCCGAGAAAACTCGAGCCGAGCACAACATATAACACATGACATGACTAGTGTCTGGACTCTGCCACCAAAACAAGAATTAACAGGACTGGAGTGGCAGAATCCTGACACGCACATGTCTTGAGGTTGTTCATTATGATGCGATTTACCTTCTATGATTGGACAGGAATCACAGGACTGATTTTTCTAAAAGTAGTGACTGCAGGTTGAAGGAAAGTAGTAGAGAAAAAGTACAGATACTGCACTAAAAATGTACTCAAGTGAGAGTAAAAGTACACATTTTTAAAACTACTTAGTAAATTACAATTCCTGAGAAAAACTACTCAATTACAGTAATTTGAGTATTTGTAATTAGTTACTTTACACCACTGGTTAGACCCCTACTCTTTATGAGAAGTTCCTGGGATTTTTAATGACCACAGAGAAAACTGTAATAAATACTGCAGTATACTTATTTATAGTTTTTACAACAGCAAGCTGTGGTGTATTGTATAATATAACCTAGTTGAAGAGAACTACAGTATTGGGTAACTTGTTTGTATTACTGTAGATATTGTGTTACCATAGCAACTATAGAATTACCACAACAAATTAATTCAAGTACTTTACTATAGTATGGTTCATAAACACTACAGTATTTACAATAAACTATTGTAGTATTTTATTGTATAATTTTTTTTTATAATTTTTTTATTTTTGTATGTGGATAATCACATAACCAGATTTAAATGCTTTACAAGCATATAAACCACAAATGTTCTGCACTGACAATGAGTTTGGGCACAGGCTAGTAAATATAAGCATTTGTGTTACTTTTTGTATTTATTTATGGCTGTGAAATATTATGTCTTCATATCCAGAGACATTCACTAAATATGGATTTTGAAATCTGGAAAACAAATAATTCAAATAAAATCTGGACGACTTTCTCGGAGTAATGCCATTCTTTATCATGTTTGCTAATGTAATGCACAATCTTTTTTTTTTTTTGTCAGGCCAAACACATATTACATAAAATTATTTTTTTACCCCTGAAATTAATATTTGAATAATCTAATAACTGCTTATGTCAACTCTTTCAGGTGTTTTCCAAATGGAAACTTTCAAATGCTCCTTACTAATTCCTGAACTGCCACAATACATACAACAACCAGCATTATAAAATGCTGCAAAATTGACATTCATCCGTTTTGGATATAAATAAAGATACTTTAAGATCCACACACTACCACAAGTGTGTAAACAAAAATAAAGAAAAATAAAGTGCCTTTAAAACTCTTTTGTGTGAGGAACCACTTCTTTCCCATACAGATTCAAATGTCAAATTGACAGCTTACAGTATCAGCTAAGGAAGAAAAAAACTTTGTTACTAGTTTTAAAATGACACTTTAGAACTAGTAAAAGCACTATGTCGCGTATTGTAATGGTCTTGGTGATGATAAAAAATGAGGATCTTGCTCACAGATAATCCAACATTATATTGCTAATGCAAATACAAAATCAATAAATCACTGAGTTATGTCTGTATGACGATTATGCACAAAAGAGGAACAGAAAGACTAAAATACTGTGATTTACCTTAATTTATGTGTTCATTTTTTCAAGTTAAACTCATCTTCAGATTAATCTCATTTACTAAAGTTCAATGTTCGCTGAAGAAAGCAATTCGGTCAACAGTTAATGGGATTTTCAATCAAAAAGCTGGTTTCGGTCCCTTTGCAAAATAAAAGCCTATACAACTCACTGATTAATCAACAATATTTATTAAACAGCTATATAAAAATGCACAGAAAAACAGTCAATAAAAAGCAATACCTTTTTTTTTCTTTAATCAACTTTGACCTCAGTCAAAGGCTCTGGAACAAATAACAGATACCAAATATTGACATTAGATATACCCACAACAAATGATATTTCATGTGCACCCACTATAGAGACATATATCATCAGAATGTTAATGAAAGTGTAAATTGAAAATAATATCCTGCAAAATTATACCTCAATACACGTTAATCATGATGATAAAATCCCCATGCCCAAAGCATCTGCATACTGACACGGAAAGTTTCTCATTGATAGCAATGGAGTTCTCTGCATGTTGAAAAATGATGCTAAAGCGGTACTTAAAAGTGACACCAAGGGTGAGAACATGTTGGGTTTCTCAACTTTACTGCATTATACGTATTTAAAAGCATTTGACAACGTTTAATATTTCCAAAAGAGCTGTCAGCTGATACTAGGTAATATACTCTAGGTAATTAAGATGTGCATTAATTCTTCACACATTTTAACTTTAAAAGGAAACATTGACAGCTTTTTCTAATGGCTTCCATTTACAGCATCAGTACCCCTTGCTGATGTAATGTAATGATGTGTAAAAGTGAGAGAATTAGGTGATTTAACCCAGTTTAAGAGATGAGTGGCTGCCTGTCTTTCAGTTTTCCTCAAGGTTATGGACAAGTCGCATGAGACTGGTTAATGATTCAACAAACATTAGCCAGACAAAAACATCCTGGCAGCAACATTTAACATGGAACTGTCTCTGTGATAAAAAGTGAGACATATCTTCAGTGTTGGCATAATGAAATGCTCTGGATTGGTTTAAAGGAACACTGCACATTTTATGAAAATAGGCTAATTTTATAACTCTCCTAGAGTTAAACAGCTGAGTTTTACCATTTTTTAATCCATTCAGCAAATCTCAGAGTCTGGTGGGAGCACGTTTAGCTTAGCTTAGCATAGATCATTGAATCGGATTAGACGATTAGCATCTTGCTCACAAATGACCAAAGAGTTTTGATAATTTTTCTATTTAAAACTTGACTCTTAGTTACATCGTGTACTAAGATGGAAAATGAAATGTTGCAATTTTCTAGGCCAGGGGTTCCCAAACTTTTTAGCCCATGACCCCTAAAATAACAATGCCAGTGACTTGTGACCACCACTATTCTTGGAGGTAGTTATAAATATACAAAGTTCATTGCAATGGCGCACACTCACCATTTACAACAACAACAAAAAACTGCAACAGTCTAACATCTATATAAATTTTATAGCAATTTATGCATTTGTTTAATTTCAACATTTACCTCACCTAATTACAAGGGTGAGCACAATGTTTGGACCACTGCAAGGTTTAATTTTGGTTCCAATTTTGGTATCCAAAATCAAACCAAATTTTGGTATCCATTCTTGGTTTAGTTTTGGAGACCGCCACTCTGAGGTGATCCTCGATGTTTAGCTGTGACTTGTATTCATTTTTAATGTAGGCCGATGTAAGTGCTGAAAAGGTGTCGGAAAGTTTAACATGATGTCGTAAAATCGATCTGCTGCAACTGATGGTATTGCTGTGTCGTTAATTTAACGTAATCACCCCAGGAGTCGCAATCCAATAAAATGGATGTTTATTTGAAAGTTGTTGTTTTTTATGTAACTATGAACTACTACTGCTTTTTATCTTTTGTTAGTTAGTAACAAAATATGGTAATTCTAACAGTTTATTCAAATGTATTGGATTTCTGGAAATCAGCAGGAAATCAATATGGCTAGGAACTATACTCTCATTTTAAGCAAACTCAAATCAAATATTTGCTGCCATACCATGGCCGTAGCAAACACAATGATATTACACACACCTGAAAATAGTTCTGAATTGTCTCAGTTCACAAATGTCTCCATGGTTGCAAGATTTTCAGGTGCTACGTAATGTCATTTCACCTGCTGCAGCCATGGTACAGCAGCACTTTTCTTTGTTTATTACGCCAGAATGAGAGTAGCCATATCATGTCTTAAACTCCAACATATTAAACTTTCAGACACCTTTTAAGCACTCACATAGACCTACATTAAAAATGAATACAAGTCACAGCTGAACATCGAGGATCACCTCAGAGTGGCGGTTTCCAAAATTAAATATCAGTCTAGAAAATAGCAACTTAGTACACAGTGTAACTACAACAGAGTCAAGCTTTAAATAGGAAAATTATCAAAACGGTGAAGTCGCTAATGGTCTAATCTGAATCAATGATCTATGCTAAGCTAAACTAAAAGTGCACCCACCACACCCGGAGATTAGCTGAATGGATTTAAAAATGGAAAAACTCAACTGTTTAACTGTAGGGGAGTTGTAAAATTATCCCATTTTCAAAGAAAGTGGTGTTTTCCTTTAATCCAATGGTGTCAATATATACGTATCTGTCCCACAACATGCGTAACATCCTCAGGCAGGAATCTTGCTCATTTAGCGGCGTGTTTTTCATGCTGTGGATATAGGCTATCTATTACTGACTTGCGGTGTAAGCTCTCCACCCCCTGTGAGGAGCTGCAGTCGCTCCAACACACCAATGAAACATCCCGCTGCTCGGCTGACTGCAAAAACCACATGAAATTTAACTCTAACGAGGTGCTGAAAGCATTATAAAGTGCAGAAGTGAAAAATGTGTGGCATCTCAAATTTATTAATCACATATTTGCACATTTCAACTTTAAAAGCCTATACGCTGCTTTTATACGATGCCATGGAAACATGCTGCCTGTGATATTAGTAAGAAAGTATGGTTAAAATTATATATTTACATGAACTGGGTGTCTTGGGAGTTCACTGGTATCAATTATAACCAGCCACATTAATTATGAATATCATGAATATACAATGTTATGAACCATAGCTTTTTCTATAATACACAAGTGTTCAAACTCACTCCAGATATTTCGTTTGTAATTAATCAGTTTTCTTAATAGCTACAAATCTTTATTTTACATACTAAACATTTTGAAGGCTCATTGTAAAAAAAATTCTGAATTAATGTTTATATGATTTTTTAATTTAATTTATAATATAGCATGTAAATTTTTTTTCAATGTTTTACTAATTAATATGACATATTTGGATCTTTAAATAAAGATTTTGCCTATTATAGCTTCAGTACATGGAAATGGCATACCGTGAGCCTCAAACATCATTGTTTCCTCGTTCTCTTCTAAATCATGTGAATGTAAAATTCTGGTAAAAAAAAAACAGGCCAATTGGAACAAAACACAGACTCTGACAATCCACATGCGGTCATTAAAGGGCACCTATGATGAAAATCATCTTTTTTTAAGCTGTTTGGACAGAACTGTGTGTAGGTATAGTGTGTCCACAGTCATATTGGGGTGATATAAAGACAATAAGTCACGTATAATCATATCAACAAGACAGGACGTGCGCAAAGCAACCGGGAATAAAAGATCTGTTCAGTTCGCTAGGATCATCAATCATCATCAAATGTGATCAAGAGTGAGTTTTACAAGTTTTAACACATTTTTAAAACAGTGCATGTTTGTAATGAATTACAGCGATTTACTTCAGCTTTACTTTATCACCACAGCCGCGTGTCAGTACAATTATAAAAGAAGACGCTTCAATCCCGGGTTGTGGATGTTAAATCAGCTTTATTTTGTACATTAAGATAACGGATATCCATACAGCAGTGGATATTATTGTGTATCCTGTCACATTTGCCGTGCAAAAACAGTGCAAAGCTAAACGCACGTGCTGTCTGTGTGTGTGTGTGTGTCTGTGTGTATCTGTGTGTGTGCGTGAACTTTGTAACGACATTGTGTGTGACCCATTGTTGCAACTCCACAACAAATACATCAAATAATCATTGGGAAAGTTCTTACTGTAATATTTCTCACAAACGTTACGTGAGATCTGCTTCCTTCATGTCTGTCTGTTATCTGAGGCAGCCGGGGGCGGAGATTGAGGCACACTGACAGGCACGTGGTAGCATTAAAGGCACAGTCCACCAAAACAGCTACAAGATGCTCAGAGCTAAAAATGACAAACTTCTGAAAGGTATAATAAATAATCTGATGGGTGTTTTGAGCTGAAACTTAAAGACACATTCTGGAGACACAAAAGTCTTATATTAAATCTGGAAAAGCGAGTAAACTAGGTGCCCTTTAATATGCACAAGCAGGCTGCATTTGATTGGTCACAATGTTTCCTAGTGAGATTACAACAATGATTTTTTTTATTTTTATTAAATTTTAAATTGATCTAAGCTTGTATTACTTTTCCTATGTTTATGGTACTCTAATTTTGAAAATGAGACCAGAATTATAGAGCTCCCATGTAAAACACACAGATTACAAGACAGATTACAAAACTAATCAGTGGTTAGCACTGTCGCCTCACAGCAATAAGGTCACTGGTTTGAGTCGCGACTGGGCCGTCTTGGTCTGGGTTTCCTCCGGGTGCTCCAGTTTCCCCCACAGTCCAAAGACAAGCGGTATAGGTGAATTGGGTAAACAAAATTGGCCGTAGTGTATGAGTGTGTGTAATTGAGAGAGTGTATGGGTGTTTCCCAGTGCTGGGCTGCAGCTGGAAGGGCATCCGCCACATAAAACCCAGATGTAATTGGCAGTTCATTCTGCTGTGGCAACCTCTGATAAATCAGGGACTAAGACACATGATAGTGAGTGAGATTACAAATTTGTTCAACACTCCTCAAGACACACCCCATATGGCTGTATTTTTTGTTAATTTAACATGTATGTTGTGAAATTTGCCATTTACATTTGTAATATTTTAATTGAGGCAACAAACACATGTAGACTGCTGAATATAAGTGTTGCGTTTGTCAATGGACGTGCCATATCACTCAGTTCTTTGTGTGATTTTCCTGCTGTGAAAGAATGCTAATAAACTTTACAAACTCACCCGTTTATGATATTAATTTCGACCTCTGTTTTCACACGTTAAAACCACAAAATAAAACTCTAAACATGTCTCTGCCTGCCCCTTTTGTCAAGAATAATCATAATTAAAATTTAGCTTCACTCCCTCCTTCTAGCTCAAACAAACCTTTCCAAATATGGTCAAAACTGAGCTTTTCATTCTAGAGGTAATTCCTGAAGTTATAAATGATCACATAAAACAGTTTCTGGAGAATGTTTGCACTTACCTAAGCCACAAACCTACTATGTAGATATCAGATTACAATTGAACATATTGAATAATGCACTAGGTTAGTGTTTCTCACGTTCCTAGAGGACCACCAGCTCTGCACATTTTCCATACTCCTTAATCAAATACACCTGATTATCAGCTCATTAGCAGAGACTGAAAGACAAAGGAAACATCCAAAACATGCAGTGTTGGTGGTCCTCCAGGAACGTGGTTGAGAAACACTGCACTATGGAATCTATAAATTCTTGTATGCAAGGTTCTTTTAAGGGGTGATAGGTCGTTAAAAATGTTGAATATGAAAACACTGCACTATGGTAAAAGTGGTAAAATATATTTTTGTGCTAGGAGCCACGGAAAAGTGAGTATTCATTAATGAAAATAGGTGTTTTAATGCTTCTAGTGTTTATTTCAGCTATAAAATGCATTCAGTATTAAACATGAATTTTGCAATTGTGTTCATTAAGACATTTTTCCAACAAGCTTGAGCAGTTCTCTTTTTTATTTTAAGGTATAAAGGCTATCTGACAATGACAAAAAAAGTATTTTTCTCAGCCATGTTCCAGTTTTCAGGGTAAAAGCTGCAAAGAGACATAGCCAGTCGTGACAGCTAAGTGCAGTGTGTAATTTGAATAATTAAACATTACTTGAGGCCAGCATGCTGAGCGCATCTCCTCCCTAGATGTGATGTCTCTGTAAGATTGCACCCCCTGGAGGAAGGAGGAGTATCAGGAGAGTTTTATAGCCCCTAAAGCCACTGCAGAATCAGACAATGTCCTTTTCTGCTGAGCGGCTTCATGATACAAGGAGACAAAAAGCCACATGAAGCAATAATCTCAGTGGCTGAAAATAACTCTCTGCGTGGATCCCGCGATGAGACTGTGTGAGTGTGAAGAGGCTTTTAATTTCATATGACGCCGCATGTTGTTCGACTCATTTTCAATGAGTTCAAGTAAAGTGGCTCTTGTAACAGGTCACTAGTAAAAGGTTGAAGTTTTATTCTACTTTATTAGTAGAGACAAACATTTATAATAAATACATTTTTACCACCATGCAAGATTTTCACAGCCTGATCTCACAAGGAAACTTTTTTTTTCAGTTTAGTGGCTAATTTCAGTTCAGTCGTAGGAAAATGCACGGTTTTTAAAAGGAGGCGTGGCACCAAACCCCACCTCTAAACCCAACCGTCATTGGGGGATAAGCAAATCATACTAAATTGCGTGAATGAGATTGTACGAATTAGCCACTAAATCAATAAGTTACAAATTGGTGTGAGATAGCATTGGATTGCCAACATATTAGGCCACATGTCCACATGAACATGGGTATGCAGTTTTCTTTAGTTTTATTTATGTGATTTTAGTGACTTGTCCACATGCAAACATAGGCTTAAATCTGTCCATGACGTTGATGGCAGCGTTTGCAGACTAAGGCACCTCACAAAACTGTTTTCGGACGAACGTCTGAGGGAGGAAGTCTCAGAAGGACACATTTATCCTGCCTTCAAAAATCATTCAGATGAAGGTGTCTCAGGAGACAGGAAGCAAAGCTAGATTAGGATTTGGACGTGCCTTGATGCTTAACTTGGCATGCATCCTTTGAAGACGGCTTTATAGCTTTCGGACGCAGTCGCAGTGTCAGGTCACAAACTCCAACAGGAGTTTTCAAATAGGTTTGGAGTGCAAATTTTTCAGAAAATATTGTGCAATAATTATATTATAGTAATCTTTATTAGTTACTTGTTAACTCACAGTGCATTAACTAATGTTAGCAAGCACATGTTTTAATATGGATTTTATTTTAATAATACATTAATAAATGCAGAAATTAACACCAATTAAACAGTATAAAATATCTGTTAATTAACACTTTCTGTATTTTGTGATTCACAAGTGTTTCTTGAAAATTCAACTCTACAGTTTAACAAAGTGACTTTTTTGTCACTTTTTTTAGACATTTTAGTTGTTTCAAATAACATATTCATTCATTCATTTTCTTTTCGGCTTAGTCCCTTTATTCATCAGGGGTTGCCACAGCCGAATGAACCACCAACTTATCCAGCATATGTTTTACGCAGCGGATGCCCTTCCAGCCGCAACCCAACACTGGGAAACACCCATACACTCTTGCATTCACACTCATACTCTACGGCCAATTTAGCTTATTCAATTCACCTGAACCGCATGTCTTTGGACTGTGGGGGAAACCGGAGCACCCGGAGGAAACCTACGCGAACACGGGGAGAACATGCAAACTCCACACAGAAATGCCAACTGACCCAGCCGGGGCTCGAACCAGCGACCTTCTTGCTGTGAGGCGATCGTGCTACCCACTGCGCCACTGTGGCGCCCTGAAATAATATAATGTGTATGAAATAATATATAAAGAAACTTGTAAAATAACAGAAAACGTACTGCCAGTTTATTACAAGGTTTTTCTACCATAATATACAACACCAACTCAGACAATATATCACTTTAAACTATTAAAAATATTAATAAAAGTCAAACCTTTTCAAGGTTAAAAGTTGTTGGAAGAAAGATCAAGGTCCCATGATGCAATTAAACAATAAAAATTATTAAATAAATGGGGAAAAATAAAAAAACAAAAACACGAATCACAAAATATGGAAAACTGCTAATTTACGGATATTTTTTTACAGTACACAGCTATTAAATGCAGCACAAGTATTATTCATAGTATATACATTAAATACCAATGAAACCTTATTGTAAATAGTGACTAAATATAGGAATGAATGAACGAATGAACGAACAAACAAATGAAACTATATTGATGTTGTTTTAAAAAGAAAGATTAAACATACAATCTCCAGCAGAGCTTACATAAGAAGAAAATAAAAGGTTTGGTTGGGAAAAAAACAGAAGTGTGAGGAAAGCAAATAAAACTTTTTATGCCATATTTACACAAAGAAGATGAAAACATTGATCTGATGAATGATGATGAACGTGTAGAACGTGAAAGCGTAGTTCTCTCACTATCGTCTCTGTTTCACCATGATTGCCATATCTTCTTTATCCCTGTAATTCCTCTGTGTATGAATCATATCTGAGATGCGGTTTGCTCTTCTGGATTCCTGCTCTCATTTGTCACTGCCTGTCTTCCATTAAGATAAGCCTAATGTTCTGAATGGAACAGCTGGGTACTGCACAGTATGTATCATTTGTTAAAAATGTGGAACAGTATGCAGCAAAAAAAAAAAAAAGGTAGTAGAAAAACATGTAAATAAAATGGTAACCCTGTCCATTTTCACTACATAATTAAAGCTGTGTCAGTAAAGTGCATGAAGTATCCAACAAGGATGCAACATCCAAACCGGGTTGTAACTTGTGTAAACATTTAAAATTGTAGTTGATTTAAGTGTATTTATTTATTTCAATATTTTTCAACTGTCAGAATTGTTGCAGACTTGTACCATACAGCTATGGAGATATACAGTACGTCTGGCACAAAAATGAGCAAAACTTTTAGAAAAAATATCAAATGTCACCATTACAAAGGAAGAAAAAAAAGATTGTTCTCCCAACATTGTCCTTATATAGTCTGTCTTAGGTTATGTGTATAGTTTAAGTATACATAATATTAGTAGTTAGTATAGTTTTGAGAACCACTCTGGAATGTTAGTTATGTATAGGCTTAAAATAGCTCTTATGTCCAGTGTTGTGTTCATATTTATGATTATGTTTATTTATGTAGCACTGTAGGCCTGCGAGGCATGGCATTTTGTTCCACTGTATGTCCACAGATGTAGCAATAGAATTACAATTACAATTACAGAATTAGAATTACATTAAAGCTCACCTTGACTTGACTTTGACTCTGTTTATTCCCTCTTTATTTAACAATTGTTAATTATGAATGCTCTGTGACATATTTAGTTTACATTATGCACATTTTGTTTACTAAATTTCCCAGTGATTGGTTGCAGCTGGAAGGGCTTCTGCTGGTTAAAACATATGCTGGATAAGTTGGTGGTTCATTCCGCTGTGGCGACCCCGGATTAATAAAGGGACTAAGCCGAAAAGAAAATGAATGAATGAATGTTTACTAAATTTGGCATAATCCACATTGCTTATGCAAGAAAATTGAGACAACAGAAGCTGCAAAACGTGGATCAATACTGGTGTTTCCAATATACAGAGAAACTGTGACAAGCTTTCACTACAGAGACAATCTGATCCTTTGTGTGTGTGCGTGTGTGCGTGTGTGTGTGCGCGTGTGTGCGTGTGTGTGTGCGTGTGTGTGTGTGTGTTTTTAAACAGGTTAGCTATATTTCTTTAAATAATTTACTGTCAAAACTTGTTTTAAACCAGCCGCCAAGCTGAATATACATTTGTTATTACAGTTTTTTCCAACTGCTTATACAAGTTTTCAAAACAATGTCACCTATTTTCAAAGCTCTTCAAACACACAAAATGCAAAATGCCTCACATTTCCTTCAAAATGTAATACTGCATTCAAAATGACATAAACACGTGTCAGAATGAAGCATTTGCATCAAATGGCAAACACGTCTTTCATAATACTAAATGTTTGGATATAGCATGTAAACACTGTTGTTCTAAATCTAAAGCTCTTTGCTCTTTCATAAGTTTACATCTACATTTCAATACAATGTTCTACAGTGACAGTAATCTGCTGAGAGGAGTAACAGGTACACTGTAAACACCAATGACATGAAGAAACAAAAAATATTTATAAGGGCAAACATTACTGGTGTATACAGTAGCACACAACAAAACCATAAACACACTGTATATAAAATTGTAAAGAACATACAGTTGAAGTCAGAATTATTAAACCCCCTGAATTATTAGCCCCCCTGTTTATTTTTTCCCCCAATTTCTGTTTAACGGAGAGAAGATTTTTTCAACACATTTCTAAACATAATAGTTTTAATAACTAATTTCTAATAACTGATTTATTTTATCTTTGCCATGAAGATAGTAAATAATATTTTACTAGATATTTTTCAAGACACTTCTATACAGCTTAAAGTGGCATTTAAAGGCTTAACTAGGTTAATTAGGTTAACTAGGCAGGATAGGGTAATTAGGCAAGTTATTGTATAACGATGGTTTGTTCTGTAGACTGTCGAAAAAAATATAGCTTAAAGGGGCTAATAATTTTGACCTTAAAATGGTTTTGAAAAAATTTAAAACTGCTTTTATTCTAGCCGAAATAAAACGAAAAAGACTTTCTCCAGAAGAAAAAATATTATCAGACATATTGACAATTTCCTTTCTCTGTTAAACATCATTTGGGAAATATTTTAAAAAGAAACAAATTCAAAGGGGGTTTAATAATTCTGATTTCAACTGTATGTAAAGCAAAAGTATGTTCTTTAGAATACAGTAAAGAACACAATAGTGTGTGTGGGGTTTCGGTGCGAAAAGCGTCCATTGCCTGCAGAAGTGTCATGCGGGCATAGGGTTGGCCATCATACACTTTTCAGCACCAGGCTGAGAAGAATTACTGTATTCTTTTCAGAGAAATTTAGAGTTTAGAAAAGGTGAATATAGGGGAGGTACAAAACTACAAATTGTGAATAGGGTGGAACACCATTTAATTTTTTTTTTGGACCAGAACAGCCCGGTGTCCCATCAGCTTTGACGCATTTATAGGCCTGTACTACAGTAAAGCAGTGATTGGTTAGTGATCAGTAAAGAAATTAGGGTTTCCACATTTGAGGAGTGTGTGTGCGTGACCTAGTGAATAAGTGTTGCATTTTGATTGGTTGTTTTTGGAAAGGAAAGCAAGTAGCTTCCTGTTAGACTTTTGTGTTTTATGTAGAGAATTGTGTGTAGTGTTTTGAAAAAAGTATTTTAGGCACTTGAAAACGTTCAAGGCTGAGAAATAGCTTCTGGTTTTAGAGATTTGCCTTGTAGTTTTGCATTTTGAGTGAGATGTTTCAGAAATTGTGTGACAAGAAAAGATTTTGTGTGTAAGCAGTTGGAAAAAACTGTAAATGTAATGTTATGAATGTTTCAATCCTGTAAAATAGTGTTACCACATAACTGAAATTCTCAAATAAGAGATTGATTTTCATCAGCTGTGGAGATGAATATGACAACTCCCATGATTCCACTCTTATTTACAGCATCATCAAGTTGCATGTTTGTTCTAGTAAGTAACTGCTAAGGGTGAATATGCAATGCTAATAAACACAATATGTATTTTTTTCCCCACATTTTCATTTCGAAGTTGCATTGTGTGTGTGCATGAGTGTATACGAACGCACACACACATGCACACACACAATGCAACTTCGAAATGAAAATGTGGGGAAAAAAATACATATCGTTGCGTGTGCGTGCGTGTGTGTGTGTTTAATGTCTATAAAGTGTCCATTGACTGATTGCTGCATGTCAATTTTATTCAGGTAACTACAAATGTATTAGTTTTTAAAGTTTTAGTTTTATGTTTGGACGTGAAGTTAAAAGTGTTTGAGATGTCCAAGGACTTCATTCAGAAAGGAAATAAATGACTCAAAAGTTTCATCACATTTCAAAGGAGAACTAAAAAAAAAAAACTCATTGTCAGTTTATCAATCGTCATTTCGCCTGGTTTCGGTCTTTTCTGCCCAAATGTAATAATACTTGTCCAATAAAAATGTGGTTTATTAAATAGCCACACTCTACACGTTCAATGTGTTTTTCATTTCCTTTTCATAGCATCTATATAAAAAGAATCTATATTTATTGTCTGTTCATTTACACAGCTCTCGCCTTCTGTTCTTGACCTTAATTAAAAATATGGTTTGGTTGTTCGCTCAAAAATGTAATTATGACAATTAATTATTTACTCACCCTCATGTTATTTTCCTTGAACAACTTTTAATATGTTGGAGATAATATTACATTCACATTCTCTAAATATGTGAATCTTGTTAGTTAGGTTTATTAGTTAGGTTTATGTCAATCAAATAAATATTTAATCATAGACATATATAATGATGTTTGAGAATAGAGACAAAGCTAAATTAATATAATGTGAAATAATTTATAAAAAATACATTAATAAACACACAATTTCTGGATTATATAGTAATCTAGAAATAACGAGTTTTTTCTTCTGTTGGACACTAAAGAATATATTTAAAGAAAGCTAGAAACCTAACATGTATAGCAGAAAAAAAACAAATACTATATTACAGTCAATGGTTACAGGTTTCCATCTTTCTTCAAAATATCTTCTATTGTGTTCAACAGAATAAAGAAAGGGCTGAAACAATTGAAGGGTGAGTAAATGATGACGGACTGTTAATTTTTAGGTAAATTTATCATTTTAACAGTCCATTTTACCCACATGCATGTTGTTTGTCTGAAGGACCAAGAAGTGTGTGTCTTAATTTCATTACAGGAATGACCCAAAATTATTTTCTTTACCTCATCTTCATTCATTTTTTCATCTAAGAAAAGAAAAGAACTGGCCAAGTGCTGCAGGTGTCTGACTCACGCTTGATGGCCAGTTTGCTCATGAATCATTGATGGAATTTACTTTGAGGCTTTACATCCATAAAAACAACAGAGAGGTTCATCAAATGGCCAGCAGGATTATCTGGGACAGCTGGAACAAAGCTGCTCTGCAGGACGGGTCATTTTAAAAATCAACACACATTAAAACCCCTGTCTACTCCTCCATTCCTGGATCTCCGAAGTTTGTTCTGAAATTACTACAGGGTGGATGCAGGGTCATTCTCTGCATGATTAAGCAGGCTTTCTTTCTTAATAACATACTGTAAAACTGATTGCAGTTTTAACATTAACAGACTAAAAATCTGATCCAATCTGTGTAACACTTTAGTTTAACTGCCTATTACAACCCAGGCTTATTCTAAAAACATACCACAATATACATTTCTGGAGAGCGCCAAATACGTCCCAGGAGACATGTTTTTTTGCAGTTTTTGTTTTCGCAAATCCACAAGAGGCCGCTGTGTACGCTTTGAGGAGTGTAGTACTCGCAAGTGCCATTCCCGCCTGCTGTTCTCGCATAAATTCACCAGAGGCCGCTGTCGACTGACTAACTGACTGAATGACTGACTGACCCATCCTCCTCCTTCCCTAAACTCAACCAAAACTGTTTTAAAAGCACTGATTGACCCTCCCACCCACTTCCCTAAACCCAACCGACAGTTTTAAAAAGCAATCCAGAAAAAGAAAAGCCAGATTTTTACCAGGTTTTCAGATTTTACCACATTCTCACCCTGTTATTTACTTGTTTATTTTATTTTTTGGCTTCTGTTTTTGTCTTACCCGCTTTCTGGAACCGTTCTTCGCCGGACTCGAACTCCGTCATCATGGTCAACTCCTCTCTGCGTCTCAAGTCTGCTGACGTAAATGGCGAGCTAACTGGACAAACTGGTAACAGTGAAAAAGCCGTCCATATGGAGGTAAGCGGTCAGCTAGTAAGCATGAAAAGGTACAGCATCATACCACCCCATATAGCGTTCATGTAAAAGACGAAATGCAGCCATACGTACTTCTGGCTACATAATTCGTGATCTCCAGAAATGTATATAGGCCTACGTTTTCAGAATGAGCCTATGTTGGCCAATTATCAATAATAACTACTGGCTTATTACCAGATTATTTGGTTAAGATTTTGGCTCTTTATTTGAACTTAAGAAGTACATATTTTGCATCTTATTCTACATCTCTAATCCTATCCAAAACCTATACCTATCTTTTACCTTTAATAACTATTCATATGCAGCAAAGTAAGAGATTTAGATAATGGTTTGTTAATAGTGATAATTGTACCTTAAAAGGCTCCTATTTTGCCCCTTTTAACAAGATGTAAAATAAGTCTTTGGTGTCTCCAGAATGTGTCTGTGAAATTTCAGCTTAAAATACTGATCAGATCATTTATAATATGCTGCTGAAAATGTCAATATTTGGCTCAGAGGGAATTTTAGCTGTTTTGCGCCTGTGCCTTTAAATGCATATGAGCTGGTTCTCCCCACTCACTGTTCAGGTATGACCGCATGACAGAAGGAAGGACACCGAGCTTTAGTTTACAGGATAACCACACAGCACAATGACAGATGGTGAGTCAGACACAGATGAAGCAGTGACCCAGTCACAAGTAGCAAAGTTAAGACTGAACCAGGAAGTTTCTGAGTGGTTATTTTATGTAGTTGTTTTGGAGTTTATTCTGTCTTCCTGCAACATTAAATGAGCAACACACAAATGCTGTTAAAATGATCCCTGTGTGTGTACATTTTGTACATACATACCTCTGTACATTTTACATGCTGCGCTGTTTTTTTGTCATCTACTCACAGCCCATCACATGAGTAAATATACAATGCTTTATTACACCTATTGTAACATACAGAAATAAAACATGAATTTATGTTCAAGTGTCCTCGTTTATAGTTTTGCATTGGCACTATGCAGCTGTGGTGATTTGAGCAGTTATAAATTATGTGATGTTAGCTCAAAACTTATAGTTCAAAATGCTATAAAAAATACAAAGTGCACCTTGTTCTTGAGGTGCAGCTGGATATCACACGGAGTTGAAAAATATGTTTTAATCCCAGTCATGTGGACATGATAATACATGGTACTGAGACATAATAATATGCGCCTGTCAATTAAAATCGGTTGGTGGGGATAATCACACTGCTACATCATGGATCAGTTGGCCTCGAAATCTCTGGGACTCCTGGTTTAACTTTAGGAAATAAAAAATAAATAAATAAAAATAAATACTGTGTGTTTAAATCACTCCAATATGGCTGTGTATACACTATACCAACACATCTCTGCCAAACAGCTCTAAAAAAGTTGATTTTGCTTGATAGATTTACAATAAAGTGTGATCAAAATGTGTCAATCTAAGTATTTCTCTCTCTTTTGTGTTATATCCTTCAAAAATGCATGATGGGACTTTTTTCCAAATTCGTCCATATGCAGAATTAATTGTTTCTTCAATGCAACGTGATGCAGTTTGATGTCATTTATCTCATATGCACTATGTCGCGGTAGCTTACGATGGGGAGGGAGGCAAGCACAAAAAATTTCAACTACTTAAAAAGCAAACAATGGTGCACAATTCAGTGCTTGTGAGATTTCAGGGACAGTCTTTCACTAATACTGAAGGTACAGCAGAACCCAGGAGCCCCTATTTCATTGCTAGGGAAGAAATGAAAGCTGTAAGCTCCATCTCTCTCTCTCACTGTGGACCCTTTGACCTGCTGGCAAGTTGCGTGTCTGCAGAGTTTTGCGCGGAGATATTGAATTGAACCAAATGACATGATGATCATAATCAAACCATACTGTGAGACTAGTGTAGGTTCACACCCCTACTTGTGACAGTAAACACATCATTAAAGAATAGAAAAGATATTATAATAAGAATAAGAAACATGAAACAATCTCATTGTGTTGATGTTAAGGGAAGATCGCATGAGTTAATTTCTTAACCAAATGTATATTGAAGCAAATCTGGCATGTGTTTCCCAAAAGCATCGCTAGCAAAATAAGATAGCAAGTACTATTGTTACAAACATAGTTCATAGATTCTATGTTCCCATTCCAACGAACATTCACAAACAGCACTACAATTTTGTGTGTTTTAAACTCTCTTGTCCTGTGGTTAGAAGCATAGTTCCTGGCTGTGTTCAATTCTGAGTAATCCACCCTTTGCCCTATTCCTTTCAAACACTTCACTATCCACTTTGAATGATTTTAAAACATTCAAGTTGTCTTGCTTACCCTTTATTTAAGTTGCTCTCAAAGTTATTAAAGTTTAGTTTAATGATCTTCTGATTGCCATGTGTGGTCCCTCCAAAAACATTTATGCCATTCTGAACACAGCTGTAGCTTGTCAAGAAAGGTGAGTTTTTTTTACATCACAAGCAAAAATCTGTTACATTTCAAAACATTGGGATATCAAAATATACATTATGGTATATGCATATACACATGGCTTTAATTTATATTTTAAAAATAGGCCTTTATTGTACTTGTATGCAACATTCAGGGTTTTAAGTATAATGTCTCAAATTTAAACGTAAAACAAATAAAAAACAGCTTTGCACAAAAAAAATATTTCTGGCAACTCCATTCTCAAGTGGTGGAGTCCAAGTGGCAGAGGGTTACATGGGTTTTTTCACTTATGAGGAGGTGGCCCACTGCACCCTTCTCTTGCCTTCACACTTTTATCCCTGCAGGGGTGTCCTGAAATGCTGCAGGATTGTCAGAGGCTGCATCTGTAAACCTTTGCTCTGATATCTCTGCTTCTGAGAGTTTTAGCAAGAGGTTCCCCAAAATCAAGTCCACCTATTATTTGAATGGCTTCATTATGACTGGCCTGAGTTTGGCTTTCAGATTTACACTGCATTCTAATAGGTAGGGCTCATCCCTATGCCCTAATTCCTCTAAAGAGTTTACCCTCCAGTAGGACAGCTTAGAATAGATTAGAGCAGGGGTGTCAGACTCATCCATTTCCTAAACTCTCCAGAACCGCTGCCCTACAGCAACTGAGTTTGACATCACTGGATTAAAGAATAGGGATGAGCCCTTTCAAATGGAACTTCCCTGCATAAATGATCATGAGGGGCACTAGTTGTACCCTTTGAAATCCTTCATATCAAAAGACCCTTCGAAGTGGCCAGTTTTGAGCAGTTCTATGTGGAACAACACTTCAACATGGCATCCATGATTTTTCACTCTGAAGTACCATTTTTTGCAATACATTTTTAGAGTATTTCATGGAATTTGGGAGATCCATGTTTGGAGAGTTCTTTCGTCTAAGCATAGATATTTTGAGATCTGTGGGGTCCTTAAGGGGTACTAGCTCATTCAAAAGATTCCATTCTTTCATCTGAGACAGTCTTGAGTTCCAGTGCTCCTTCAACCTAGAAGTTGCATGCACTGGAATGACAGCTCTGTAAATCATGGTGTGGACAACAAGACTTGAACCCAGTTAATTGCCTACAGTGTTGGAGTGACTAAGGTCTATATGCCCATTGTGAGTTCCCTCTTGGGATTTAGCATTGCCGCTAGGAGCTTTAACAGCAGCTCGATTGGAGTAATTGGGGTTGGTCTCACAAAACGATGCTGACTGGTAAGGTGTCCCTGTTATTATTATTGATCTCACTTAAGGGAATAGGAGACCTGCAGGGCCGGTCAGTGCCCCTCTTCTGCTTAGTCTTTGCTCCAGGGTATCATGTACCCCAGAAGAGACCTTATTCTTAAGGTTTATTATTCAGCTGATCAGCCAGTCAACTTGCAATCTTTCTTTTTACCACTGCATGAGTCATTTTGATAGCAAGAAAGCTTATTCTTTGAGTATCTACTGTATGTCCATTTCTCAATCCAGCAGCAGAAATTCTCTCAGCTCTTGGTCTACTTAGGTTGCAATAGAGGTAATGCAGTCACAAAAAGGCACCTCTCACATTGGATGACTGATGCCATCATCCTCTCCATTATGTGAGATGGCTTCGCCCCTAGGTGTAAGGGCCACTCCATTAGAAGTGTTGCATCTTCAGAGTCTCTTGCTTGGGGTGCACACTTAAACAATTATGTGCTGTTGTTCCCTAAGAAGGGAATGAGATGCAGTGGCATGTTTCCACACCTTGACCATGACTGTGTGCCTCCTTCAGACAATTAGAATATGTTGAGCATTTCAGATGTCTATTTATATTGTGGAAAAATGAGAATTAGTTTTTGTATTAGTTTTTGTCTCGAATTGTCATATTAATTGTTGTTTTGTATTTGTCTCATAACCTCATAAAATATTTGTCTTATAAAGTAATATCACATAAGCTATGAATTCAATATCACAAGAGGGCTGTTTGTGTCTCGAACAGAGTACAAATGTGATACTAATTGTACATAATAGCTCAGTTAATAATAATAATTTAACCCTTTAACAAGTTTAATGAAGCATAATATCACACTGATGTGATAAGAACGCTAAGTGTGTCACTTGATCAGCTACTGAATTCAAATCTGTTTCCCCACAATGGCTGGCAAATTACATCAGTGTTTTTAAACAAATCAAATTAATTAATTTTAGGTATCAGAAATTCAAATAAACACAAGTACTAGCAAAACATAATATTTATGGTAATATAGTATTTACATAATACACACTGAGATCTATGGAGATTGCAATAAAAATTATATTTTACAACAATTTAATGATGTGCTTTATTCAAATTAGATGCACTATGGGTAGGTCACTAGAATGTTTACTCCATTCTTCTCCCATTTAAACAGGCACTTATTTTCATGTATTCAGAGAGAAGTTGATAAATTAACATGTTGTAAATCCAGCAGCTCTAATCTCTCCACTGCAGCACAGTACAATGGCAGTGCCCAACACATTATTATAATATTTCACAATATTATCATGACATAAAATAAATAACAAAATTGCATGCATAAAAATGTATGCATAAATTATTGTATTTCATGTGATAAACTTGATGTATTGACATAAACATTTAAAGTGATGTGTTCTAAATAATGATCACATAAAAAATAAAAAATAAAAATCACAGAGGGGGTAAGCTGAAGTATTTAAAACTTATGAGTTTAAGGGTTAATATTCTGTTTCATTTTAGACACAATAGGGTCTGTTTTTTGCTTAGTTTTGCCCAAAAAAAACTATTAGATACAAAGCCACAACAAAATTGTGCATCCTCATAAACAATTCTTTTTTTTTTCTTTTTCCTTTTTTGTTTTAGTTTTTTTCTGTGCAGTACATAGAATGTGTGCACGTGTGTGTGTGTATGTGTGTGTGTGTATGATTAATTTTTAAACCATGACAGCTGAGCATTGTCCATTCTAGACAGGTGGAAAGACAATTTGCCATTCTACTTCTGGCAGGTTCTGTCAGTTCTTTACTTGCAATTACAGATCTGAGAGTTTTTTGGGCTCATTTCCAATGTGGAAGAAGCAGAGGGTCTTGAACCTGTGGCCAGAGATGACTGTTTTGGGATCAGGGAACAGCACCCCCAGAGGACCTATGCGTTAAGTGCTTCACTCAAAGCAACATCAGCAGTGGAGACGCAATGTTGCATGGCTCAGCATAACTCATACACTTCAACACTCTGCCAATTAATGCTGTAGAGCCCTTCTGTACTCCATATGCTCTTTAAAACACTGGCCAGACATTACTGCACATGCCAGCATTTAAACATGCACTTCTGATGGCAGATTCACTGAAGAGCTGCACAGCTCCTTCACATTTATTTTGTTTCAAGTTTTTCAATCAAGTTTTTCTAACTTAATAATGCTTAAAATATTATATCAGTGGTAGATTACATTAAAATAGATTAAATCATTGTATCTAGAATTCAGTATATTCCATTTGTCAAAAAGGACCTGCCTTAAGTAAACCTCTAGAATAAAAATGAGAATGCAATTTCAATTCTCAAACCTATTTTGCACAAAGAACCAACCTCTTCTTCATCACAAACCCCGTGAATGTCTATAGGTTTTCCCTCATCAGTGTGCAGTATTTAGCTTTACTAAAGTAAAGGTTTATATTTTATAATGCTAAAGGTACAAAAACAAAGGTGTAAAACATTTTTAGCAAGACAGTAAAAAAAGCAAAAATTAAAGTTAAATCAGCAAATTATTACTGTGGGATTGTGTGCTTGTGTGTGCGCGCCATTTTTATTATTTTTTCTGCTGTTAAATGGTCATCGTTTATTTTTGACCCGTAAGTCAATGGAGGGTCAATTTCACATATCACACAGTAAAATGTAATTTGAATGAAACATACTGTAAGCTTCCTTCAAACTGGAGTCCACTTCACATGGCACTTATAGCTGATTTTTTATACAACATACTAACTGTGCAGAGTGTTGGTGTGTGAGGTCTGGGATTGAGAATCACTGTCCTAGATGAGTATGTGATTACTTTTTCTCCTATAAAATATTTAAGAAGAATGTTAGCTTTAAATGTGGACCTACAGTAAGTGATTCATCAAATGTGCACTCAGAAATAAATGTACAAAAGCTGTCACTGTGTACAGATTTGAACCTAAAGTGTCCATAATGGCACTTTAAATGTTCATATGCACCTTTACGGTACGTACTTATTTCTGGGAATCTAAGTCAATAACTACTGGCACTTTAAGAGCCAAAAAACATACACAGGCAAAACAAAATTAATACCTGTGGATTTTGATGATACTCTGAGGTCTCATGAAGCGAAATGATTGGTCTCTACAAAAAAAACCGAACATTGTTCTCAACAACAAAAAGAATACATCAAAAGGGTAGGTATTTCTTTCAATATATAAATTAAACAAATTTAATGTTAAAATGTCATCACCAAATTTAAGTTATATAGTCATATGGTACAACAAAATATCAGACAAATGCATGAAAAAACTATACATAAATGAGGAAATGACCATTTTAAAAGAATTTTACAGAATTGTTTAAAGAATTTTGCCATTAATACACTTAAAAATTACTTTTGCTGCTTTTTCAAACTACTTAATTGAAATGAGCTGAATCAACACAATTCTTGAGTTTTTGGGGGGAACAACTTAATTGTGTTATATTCAATCCACTTAATTATGTAAAAACAATTATGTTAACTTTTTTTGTGTGGAACTCACAATTTTTTACAGGTGTTCTGAGGAAAAAAGGAACATTTTCTTCCTTTTAAATAAATTGTCCTTTTCGTTATTGTGACGACATTATTTTACACCATTTACTTGACATCCACTAACCACTCATTGTGGATCAAATAAATGATCATATACCAAATACTTTTTTTTTTTTTTTTTTTTCAAAATATTCTTGTCACTGAAATGGATAATGAAACCTAAATTGCAAAGACTGAAACAAGTAGACTATTTAAAGAATACAGTCATTTTTATGAGAGCTGTTCATTATGAAAGACAACTCATTTCTAACCTTTTCATGACAGCCAAATGCACTGACAGTTTGACCTTGCTGTATTGCTGAACTAACATTTGTAAAGATCACCACACAAATCACATCTCACAAGTCTTTAAAGACACATGGAGCAACGGTTTTGTATGATTTTGGCCCCATAATTGTCTTGTGTGAATAGAGAGAGTGATAAGCTGAGGAAAGACAGCAGAAAATGACAGTGACATTTAAAGTCTACGCAGGCATGAGTCCAGTCGCCTCTCATCTATTGGCGTTAACTGCTGCAGTGTCTTTATTTATTCAGCTGCTGATCAGACCAGAGCTGAATTATTTAAACCATCATCAAATATTTTTAAAGCTAATATCTGTAAGGAAATTGTTCAGTCAATTGTACTGTCATTAAACTGACAGTGTTTTCAGAAGCTTTATCACTAGAGTTTATGAATAGAAATAGTTGACTGATAAATGTAATATAATAAATATTTGAAATGTTTTATATTTCAAAAAAGTAAATAACAAATAATGACATGAAAACACAATGAATGTATAAAGGAGTGATATAGATAAATACCTTACATTCTCAATATATAATATTATCGTTAAATAATAAATAAATAATATAAATAAAGATTATATTAAATAATTAATATTAAATTAATTGAATCCCCTAGTATATGTTTTTAAAAAGTGTGTTAAAAAGCGTATCTTTTTAAAATTGTGCACAAATATAATAGTATGTAGTGTTTGTATGCATGTATACTGTGTATGTGTATATGTATGTACGTACAGTGCTCAGCATAATTGAGTACAACCCACTTTGAAAATGAATATTTGTATCCAATTCTCAGTCAATAGGCAATGTATTTTGGTGCATTTAAACAAAACAGATTTATTAAACAGATATATTTATTAAAATAATATTTTAGGCAACAAACATATCTAGAAATTGAAAGAAAATACAATTAAACTCAAGAAAAATATTGCAAAAAAATTATAATAATAATTACAACCTACAAAATTTAAACTAAATTTATCAATTTTTTTGCTTCTCTTGATTTTTCCTCTTTTTTAAATTTGTATTTCAAGAGTTCCCACTTAGATATGCTTTAGCGTGAATAGCAGGTTTGGCATGCTGTCCCGGGAGAGAACCCTGAGCTCGAAGATAATTGAGCTCAAGGCTCCCGCCCAGTCAAGTAAGCATATAAAGTTGAGACTCGTTGAGAGTCAAAAATGCTCGAGGAACACTCCTGACGGAGATAGAGCTGGGGAGTGACAGCACTATATATAAATATATATGTATATATGAGTCTATATAAATATATATATATATATATATAATGGGGTGAGCTAAGGCCTGGAGGGGGCGATTAGGAGACTTCTGTGAGTCGAATTGAGTTTTACCTCCTGCGGGAGTAGGGTAGCAGTTATTACTTTTTTGCCATCTCCAGCGGGAATCGTGAAGTGGGATTTGGACGGTGGAGATTCCTGCTGGTGAGTGGCAAGTTTGGCGAGGACTCCTGTGGGAGTCGAATGCTCGAGGAACACTCCTACTGGAGATAGAGCGAGGAGTGACAGCGCTCTATATAAATATATATCTATGTACGCCATTCCATAGATATATATATATATATATAATGAGTTTCAGTGGCCTGGAGGGGGCGGTGACATGACCCCTGGGGGTCATAGCCCGGGGAACAGAGCTAGGTGGCCGACTCCAACAGGAGTCTGGGAAAGGGGATTTGGACGGTGAAGACTCCTGTTGAAGGGTGACGGGGCGAGACTCCTGCGGGAGTCGGGTGCTCGAGGAACACTCCGTAAGGAGATGGAGCGGTGAGTGACAGCGTTATATATACATATATATTTATATACATGCATATATAGATATATATATATATGATGAGATTGCTAAGGCTTGGGGGGGGGCAGTGAGATGATTCCTGCGGGAATCAAAGCTCGGGGTAACACTCCTGTGGGAGTCAGAGCCTTAGGGGGGCAGGGTCCGGCAGGAGTCGGGAAAAAGGAGGGGGCGGTGAAAACTCCTGCGGAAATGGCCGGGGGGGGCGGGGTGACAAGGGGCCTGGGAATTTAAATTAATTCGTGTCAAGGGGAGAAGGCTGAGTATTACTCAGCTGGAAGGAAGAAGGGAAAGCGGCTGGGTCATGCCCTCGCCCTTGGGTAGTTGGAGGTCAGTGGCTGGCGAGGGTCATCTGGGCTTCCTTTAGGTGCCTTTGGCTAAGACGTATGTACGTCTTGAAGGCATCGGATGACCACCTGCCCAGAGTTTAGATCTGTTGATGCGAAAGCCCTTTTTGTGCTGCTGTGGTGGCTGCTCCTATCCTACAAGACTGACTGGAGTATGAGTCTGGGGGGAAGCCTGAGAGGCGGAGGACTGCTTTAAGGTGTTTCTGAAATCAGAAACGTGTAACTGGGCAGTTAGTGTCGTCTACAAATAGGAGGGAGAAGGGACTAGGGCTTTGAGATTTCCTAAAGAGTAAAAAGGCCATAAGTGTTTGGAAAGGGCGTGTGGGTGAGGGAAGATCAAATATGTATACGAAATGTCCTTTGCGTGATTGGTCTGTTTTACTTTGTTTAATGAGGAATGAAATTGTTTCCTCATCTAACAGAGTAAGATCTGAGATGGTGGAGTGAATGCCTGGGTTGAATTTGGATATTGTAGTGATTTCGGAGCATCTAAGGAAACCGAAAAAGGAAAGATTAAACATAGCATCAAGGGTACGATCTGTATTGGTGGATATGTAGCCTTTGCGAAGAGTAGTGATGCATTTGGAGAGGATGTTTTGAGTGATGGGTAGCCTGGGGTCTGGAGAGGGGGGATGGGCTTTCTGGATACCTTTGATAAGGAAGCCGGTTTGGGAGTTAGAAATAGTTTCTGATGGGGAGCCGTGAATTAATTTATGAAAGAAATTTATCCCACTTAGATAGCTTTTAATGGAGTTGGCTTGAATGTTTTTGGAAGTGTGTAGATGAGTTATGAAGGATGTAATGGTGAGCAGGGAAAAATTGGGAAAGGGTGTGTTGTACAGGGTGTGGAAATGTTTGAAAGAATTCCATGCTGAGAGGTATGATTGTAGGGTTCTGGGGGCTACGGCTTGTAAAATGAGGGAAATGGATGTTTGGTGTAGGTTGTGCATAGGGTGGTTTATGGAAATATCATCTCTGAATATGGAGGGATGGGCGTTGGATGAGGATCCGCTTCTGGGGCCAATAGCCAAAATCTCTGGAAAGAAAAGCGAGAAAGAGAGTCAGCAATTTGATTTTTGCATCCTGGTACATGTTTTGCAGTTATAATAAATTGTTTTATGGCTGATGTCCAAACTAGGCGACGAAGAAGGGGCATTAGAGTAGAAGAGTGAGAACGTCCTTTATTAATACATTGCACTGCTGCTTCATTATCGCTGTGGATTAAGATACTAGAAGCAGACCATTCGTCGCCCCACATGATAATCGCAGCCACTAGGGGGGAAGATTGTAAGGGCAGGGGAATTTCCAGCATTTGCTGGGGCCAGGGAGAGGCGAACCAACGTCCCCTGTAATATCCTCCGAAACCTAAGGAGGGGGCGGCATCAGTAAATAACTGAATATCTACGGGAGAGGAAATCAATTCACTATAGAAGAACGAGCAGCCATTCCAGCATTTAAGAAAGGAAATCCACAGGCTAAGTTCGTTACGACATGCGTCCGTCAGGAGGATGATTTCCTCTAATCCATTGACGGAAGCTGCGGTTTGAAGGAGGTGGGAGACGAAGGGGCGTCCCTGAGGAATGATATGCATGGCGAAATTTAGATGTCCCAGAATAGACAGGAGTTCGCGTTTGGTGCATACTTGTCTCTCTAAGAAAAGAGATGACGATCGATTTTCTCTTTAGGAAGTGATGCTTGGAAACTGTTAGAATCCAGCTTAATTCCTAGGAATTCTAATGAAGTGCTTGGACCGGACGTTTTCTCTTTAGCTAGAGGGATGCCCAGATTAGCGAAGACTTTTTGAGTAGTCTCTAAGTGTTTGACAGGCGGCGTGTTGGGGGGGGAGATGATAAGAAAATCATCTAATAGATGGATGAGATGCGAAACGCCGTAGTTATTGGCGAGAATCCAACATAGGGCTTCTGAAAGCATGTCGAATATTTTGGGGCTACTTCTGCATCCGAATGTTAAACGGACTGCGAAGTAGAATTTAGATCTCCAATTAATGCCGAACAGATGCCAGAAATCAGGGTGTAAAGGCATGATTTTGAAGGCGGAGGAGATATCGACTTTGGCGAGCCATGCGTTACGTCCAACAATTTTAATCAGAGACATTGCTTGCTCTATGTCATGATAATGGAGCGAGAATTCATCGGGTTGGATGATGCTATTGATGCTAGAAAATGGGGAGTTGTGAGGAGAAGAGAGGTCAATTATGAGGCGTTTTTTGCCTGAGAATTTTCTGGTGGCTACACCGATGGGGCTGATGCAAAATGTGCTAAAGGGGGGGGGCAGAAAAGGGACCGATCATGAATTTATTGTCGGTCTCTTTTTTGATTAACTGATCTACGACTTCAGGTTCGTTGGTGGCGGATTGTAAGTTGGGGCAAGCGAGGTTGTAAGAGGGTAGAGTCAAGACGCCTGGATGGAATCCTTTGGATAAACCTGAAATGAGAAATTCAGAAAAGTTAGAGTCAGGGTGAAAACGTAATTCAGATGTCAGTTGAGATATATTGACGGGAGTCGATAAATAATTTTTTGACTTTTTATTAGCTTTCAAGATGGGGCAGACTACGCGGGCGTGCGCGCCAGCGCAGTAGTTGCATGTGTGAGGGTGTTTACAGGGGTGGCGGAAGCATCTGGCAATGTTGAAATTAAAGCAAGGGGTTAAGGTGAGGTGCGTTTTGGGAGGAAGAGGAAAAAGAAGAAGGAAGCAGAGCGGGGATAGAGGAAGTAGTAGGACGGGGAATGTAGCTTGTAGATCTTGGGTTGGTGGCATCTTTGTCTGGAGAGGGAACAATAAAGGGACAGGAAGTGGTAGACCGCGCAGGAGAGATTGCGGCAATCTAGAAAAACTCTGTTGTGGAGATCGGTGTCCAGAGCCCCCCAATAAGGACACTGGTTCCACTGAGATACCCGGATGGCACATTTGGCGGAAAATAATTTGTGGTAAGTATAAAAATGAGTACCCCCATAGGAGAGCGCGAGTTCCGATATGATGGCCATGTAGTCGTTTAGCTCGTGCCTCCTATGGGAAAAAACAGAACAGATAGTGTTAGTGAATCTAGAAAAAGCTAGATTGAATTCAGCTAAAGAGAGGATGCGGGATTGAGTAGTTGTTGATGATTTGAGGGTGAGTGTGAATTCGCCACAATCCACCTGTCGGTCTGCCGTAGGGGGTGTAATAGGTGAAAGCAGAGTAGTGAGATCAATGTCAGCACCTGATAAGATGAGGTTTTTTACTGAATTTGAAACCGGGGGTGGTTCCAGGGCTGGAGCGTTGTGTGGTACCGGGAGGGCTGTGGCGGTGAATAGGGTGTATGGGGGGCGTGCTGAAGAAATTTGTGTAGGGGCCGTGGGGTATTGGGCTGGATCTGTGCTGGAAGTGTGAATGAGTGTTTGGTGAAGGGAGGAGGGGGGAATAAAAGAGGGGATACTAGCAGGTGGAAAGGAGGTGGGGAGAGGATAACTAATGGAGTTAGAGCTGGTGTTAGGCTGAAAAAGGTGTGTTGAAGTATGGGGGGGGGTCGATGGGAATGAAAATCTGAGCATGGGTGTGGCTAATTTGAGTGGTGTGTGGGAGGGGGCTGGAAGTAGATCTGGAGTGAGGAGCTGGGGGCCAAGTGAGGGGTGTAGTGAAGGATTGTCCAGTGTGAAATGTGGAAGGGTTGTTGTCCGGGAGAGTCTCTGTATTTTGTCTTGAAGTTGGAGCTGATGGGTGCCTGTTTCCTTGGGTGCGTAAACTGGATGGTATCTGGCTGGGTGCTGTATTTTTCCTAGAAGTTGTTCTGGATAATTGAGGTTGAGATAGTTCAGTTACGGAGTGTGAGGGTTGATGGTAGGGGGCTGGACGTGAGCGAGAGGATTTAGAAGTGTCCATGGTGGGCGGAGTCTGGGGAGAAATAGTGGAGTATAGCTTTAAGAGTCCGGCTTTGTTGCAGCGTGAGGGTATGGGAATTCCGGCGTCTGAGAGGGTTTTTCGGAGTTCTGGAATAGTAATTTTGTTGGAGACGTGAGATGATGATCTGGCCGAGGCATAGGACGAAGCGGGTGAAGGTAGGTGGTGGCTTAAAGTTGTTGGCGATGGTGAAGTTTGTCGGCGTTGAGTAGTTGCCGAGCGTATAGGCCTGCGGCCTCTCACTGGAACCTCGGCCTCGACTACTTCTCTTGTCGGGGCTGTGTGGCGTTGTACCGCCGCTGGTGTGTCGGGGAGAGCGGAGCTCTCGCTGGTAGATTTGCCGATGTTGTTGTTGTTCATTTCGATAATTTTGGATAGCGTTGAAGTTTTGTTTGTAATGCTGAGTAATTTCGTTGCAAGGCTGGGTAGATTTGCTTGGAAAAGCTGGGTAGTTTTGCTTGAAAGGTTTCCGTAGTTTTCTTTTAGGAAGGTAAATCTCCGTAGGAAGGTTGAATATCAGCTAGGAGAAGGCTGAGAAGCTTCGGTCAGGTGGTCTTCCGAAATGAAGATAGATCGGTAGAGGAAATCGGTTTATTTATTGTGAGCTTGAATCGATCTGATTGGATTAATACTGATTACCGATGAGTAACCAGTCGTGCTCAATCATATCACGTGCTCCTCTCGAAATTAGTTTGTGAAACTTCACTTAATATTTTTCTATAACATATAAATTTGAGTGTACTAGTTTTTAGATCGTTATTGTAAGTTATTGTGTTAGATAAGCTCCAGATTTAGCTTCAGTACTGACTAATTTAATGTACAGTCGTGGCCATAAGTTTTGAGAATTACATAAATATTGGAAATTAACTTAATCCTGAAAAAAACTTTCCACTGCATTTCATTGCTGTCATTAAAGGACCTGCTGAGATCATTTCAGTAATCGTCTTGTTAACTCAGGTGAGAATGTTGACGAGCACAAGGCTGGAGATCATTATGTCAGGCTGATTGGGTTAGAATGGCAGACATGTTAAAAGGAGGGTGATGCTTGAAATCATTGTTCTTCCATTGTTAACCATGGTGACCTGCAAAGAAACGCGTGCAGCCATCATTGCGTTGCATAAAAATGGCTTCGCAGGCAAGGATATTGTGACTACTAAGATTGCACCTAAATCAACAATTTATAGGATCATCAAGAACTTCAAGGAAAGAGGTTCAATTCTTGTTAAGAAGGCTTCAGGGCATCCAAGAAAGTCCAGCAAGTGCCAGCATCGTCTCCTAAAGAGGATTCATCTGAGGGATCGGAGTGCCACCAGTGCAGAGCTTGCTCAGGAATGGCAGCAGGCAGGTGTGAGCGCATCTGCACGCACAGTGAGGCGAAGACTTTTGGAAGATGGCCTGGTGTCAAGAAGGGCAGCAAAGAAGCCACTTCTCTTCAAAAAAAATATTAGGGACAGATTGATCTTCTGCAAAAAGTATGGCGAATGGACTGCTAAGGACTGGGGCAAAGTCATATTCTCCGATGAAGCCCCTTTCCAATTGTTTGGGGCATCTGGAAAAAGGCTTGTCCGGAGAAGCGCTATCATCAGTCCTGTGTCATGCCAACAGTAAAGCATCCTGAGACCATTCATGTGTGGGGTTGCTTCTCATCCAAGAGAGCGGGCTCACTCACAATTTTGCCCAAAAACACAGCCATGAATAAAGAATGGTACCAAAACACCCTCCAACAGCAACTTCTTTCAACAATCCAACAACAGTTTGGTGAAGAACAATGCATTTTCCAGCACTATGGTGCACCGTGCCATAAGGCAAAAGTGATATCTAAGTGGCTCGGGGACCAAAACGTTGAAATTTTGGGTCCATGGCCTGGAAACTCCCTAGATCTTAATCCCATTGAGAACTTGTGGTCAATCCTCAAGAGGCGGGTGGACAAACAAAAACCCACTAATTCTGACAAACTCCAAGAAGTGATTATGAAAGAATGGGTTGCTATCAGTCAGGATTTGGCCCAGAAGTTGATTGAGAGCATGCCCAGTCCAATTGCAGAGGTCCTGAAAAAGAAGGGCTAACACTGTAAATACTGACTCTTTGCATAAATGTCATGTAATTGTCAATAAAAGCCTTTTAAACGTATGAAGTGCTTGTAATTATATTTCAGTACATCACAGAAATAACTGAAACAAAGATTTAAAAGCAGTTTAGCAGAAAACTTTGTGAAAACTAATATTTGTGTCATTCTCAAAACTTTTGGCCATGACTGTATGTGCATGAATATAATATTGTATAGCTTCCTATTAAAAATATGAATTTAAAAGAAAGACTTGTGAGGGATGTACTTATATATGCTGAGCACTGTATGTGTTTATATGTGTGTATGTGTGTATATTATGTGCAATTATATTTGTTGTGCTTATTTTGTTGTAAGTATTTTCCTATACTTTTTGTTTATCTTGTTTTCTGTATTTGCTTATTTATTTCTGTATTTGAGTACCCTATATTGAGTACCCTGTTTATGTTGTTTTCAATATTTGGTTATGCTTGTGAAGCCCTCTGAGTTGCATGTTATGTAGGAAATGTGCTATACAAATAATAATAATAATAATAATAATAATAATAATAATAATAATAATAA
>CAIGQV010017835.1:4979817-5033123 GCA_903798115.1 Danio jaintianensis | reverse complement strand
AATAATAATAATAATAATAATAATAATAATAATAATAATAATAATAATAATAATAATAATAATAATAAACAAATGTATTACATTTTATTATATAAAAATAAACTAATATATATAAATGTTGTAATATACATACTGCTTATGCATACACTGCTGACCATGGCTAAATTATTCAAGCTCTCATAAAATATGTCATTGGAGAAATAGGTCAGATTTAGGCCAGTCACACTACTTTTGACCAGAAAAGTTTTTTTTCTTCCCCTCAATACAGTTTAAATTAAAGCAAAAAAAAAAAAAAGAAAACTAAATAAAAATCATCAAAAGCAGTTTGTTTTTTTATTTAAATTGTGATCCTCATTATATTTGTCCCACATAAATTGAGATATATAATTACTTTAATAGCGTATGCATTTACATCTCTATGAAGCCAAGCAAACTCTGACAAGTTTGCAGCTTGAAAAGCAACATTTTCAAGGTAATATCCATGCAAACCCTGCTAACAAGATGCACACGCTGATTAAAAACACATTTTCTGCAGCCATTCTCTGCTGATTCACTTCAAAACAACTCAGTGTGGTTTCAGAAGTAGCTCACAATCGCACCCTGACCTGAAATAAAACGCTCCGGTCTGAACATTCTCAACGCCAAACACCGCAGACAGAACTGAGTTGATTAGTATCACCAATTAGTAAATTGCAGAGCCGTTTTGGACAGGCACTTTTTCAAACCACCGCTTTTGCTGCTGTAGCAAAACTCTTAGGGCTTGGTTTTGGGAATATGTTGCTTTTGGACTGAAATGAATAGACCCACAAATAATGGTAATGAGTCGGAAGGAAGGGAAATGACATTTCATTAGGTCTGCAGCTTTCTGGATTTTAATGTGTGCACTCAGGGCAAAAAAAAAAAAAGGTGTGTTTTAAATTGTTAGTTACTTGCCGGTGTGTTTATATAAGATCTAAACTTACAGTACAACACTAAGCTAAAGTTGTAAACAAAAGAGTCTGGGTTGAAATAATGGACTCTGAGTGGTTCAGTCATTAAAGGTTATACTTATAATACGAACTTAAAGCATTTCCGAAAATTGCAGACTTACTAAAACGTTAGGTCCCGCATTGGTGGCCATTAATAATGTTTGTTTATTGTTTTATGATTGGACAGCACATAAACCCACCCCATACAGTTCTGCCACCGCAGCAGAAAGCGGTTTTTAGAGGAGATGACGGTACAGTCCTGTATAACCCAACTCTCCTCAGCAATTTGCTAAATGCTCTTTGCATTGAGCGCCTGTCAAATGTATTGGCAATAAGAATTCTGAACTTGGTCATTTTTATTTAATGCTCCTGCGCAAGATCTGAAATGTACAATATACCAGTCATTCAAAAGCTGACATTGTGAGGGTGTAGACAAGATGGATTATTGAGATAATCAAAAGCAAGGGAGAGAAAGATAAAGAAGGGTTGCGGGAAAACGACTGAAATCACTCAATCTGTTCTGTATTTGAATGTAATCAAAGTCATGTTTTTATTTGAGAACTCAAGCAACTTTTAAGCAAGATTCACACTATCTTCTATCAATGAATTAAAAAAAAAAAGTGACCTTCCTCTCATAGTTTTTGACTCGCTCTGAATGCGATCTGGATTTCTGATGACATTCTGATAAGTCAGTGGTGAGAAGTGTTTTATTGTGATTATTATTATTATTAGTAGTAATATTAGTAGTAGTAGTAGTATTTAAAAGAAAAGTTACAGGTTAGTTCTAAAATACATATTTGTGAACAAAATCTAACTCTAAGTAGCATTAATTGCAATTTAAAAAGTAAATAACATCATGTGTGGAAGAGAAGTAAATTGAACATTTACTTTTTTCAAAATAAAATAACTGGTAATACAGAATAAAACATCAATGTAACAGCTTCACACATGCAAAAAAAACACAGGATCAAGGGAAGAACCAAACTGAGCATTTAAATATGTTGCTCAATAAGAAACCAAACACCAGACACAGGTGAACATAATCTATCAACCAATGCGTAACCATAGAAACAAACTAGCAACAGGAACTGTTGATTAATCATGGTAAAAACTATAGTGTTTTTGAAACTATACTTGAATTAACTCTTTCCCTGTCATTGATGAGATATCTATGCAACTTTCTTACAAAGGAAATGACAGGAAGTGCTTGCTACTTTGTAACGATTTAGAAGATGTGAGAGAGACTTGTTGTTCGACATTCAGCAACCATGAAAATAGTTTTTTACTACATTATTTTACTACAATACTCATATTCTCGCTCGATGATTATGTTTTTGTTTTGATTTTTTTACTTTTATAAAATGTTTAAACACTAAATAAGTTAGAATGTTTTACTTTACATTTTAAGGTGCTTAAAGGAAAATCTAATTAAATTAAAAATAAATTTGATCAAATTTAATAAATTGTGTTCAATGGCAGCTTTTCAATTATATTCCTGAAATGTACCTTTATATATCCTGAACACACGGTCATGTACAACGACCACAACTCCTAACGCCATAATAAACACAGAAATGTTAGTCCTGTCTGAATCCATATATGAAATGACAGACTTTGGCGTCATACCGAGGCATTGAACTACATTCAGTCATTTGTAAAATTGTTTACTTAACTTGAACCACAAGCAGTTTGTCTCTAAACATTTTTGAGTTCTACATATAGCTCCTTTTAATAAACAATGAAGGTAACACCAGCTATAGAGCATCCAGAGTCTACCTCAAACAGCAGCAGGTTGTGTTGTTCACATGTTGATCCAGAGGTTTGTATTAGTCTGAGCTTATGCATAATAAATGGCTCAGTTGAATAAGTAAAGAGACAGCAGCCGCAAAAACTCAAAAAAAAAAAATGGTGCAGAGCGGAGCAGACACACAGATGAACAGAGTTTAAATGTCACCCATCAGTCTCAGCTCTCACACACTCCCATCTCAAATCAAACTAATTAAAATAAAAAAGAAAGCCCTTATCACACATTTCACCGCCGCGCTCCCTTCAAGGTGAGTCATTCGTCAGCTGTTCATTGTTTTGTGAGGTCGAAGTATTTTTAAAATACTACTGGTGTTTGGTTTTGGTGTCTGCGTGTGATTTATGGAAGCACCAGGAGAAGGAACTATTTCTTACGGTCTCATAAAAAAAAGTGAAAACGGAAGAAGAACGTCTGAAGAAGCACAACATATCACAGCTGAGCCTGCGATGATTTGATCTCTTACAAAAAAAAAAAAAAAACGGTGTGGAAAAACTATGATAACCCAAAGGCACCTAGACAAATACGTAGGGAAGATTGAAGAAGTTTGAAGAAGACTTTCTCTTGGCGTATAAATAAATAAATAAAATGAGCCTGGGAAAACTCTTGATAATGAAATTCAACAAATCTGTGGCTGATTTCATCCCTGATCAGGCCCTCCTGCAAGAGGCTGTAATTGGATTGGAGAAGAGGGCCTGAATTCTGATTAATGAGAGGAGTGGAGGTGATGTGGACTCACTGAGGAAACGAAAACTTTACCGAGGGGGAAGGTAATGAGGAAGCAGGCCATCCACATCGACCTTACCTTAATGACGGTGCACTAACACAGTGTTTAACCCTGCGTGGTTTTCTGAATGTGTAATGAACATATTAACACCTGGAGGTACTGTATATTTAGACAAAATGAAGAGTTCAGATGCAAAAACCTCTTAATGCCGTCTGAAATGTTCTTCATAAATAAGCATTTTTATCAGGCTCCAGTGTATAGGTTCAGTGATTTCACTTTTATGGCAAGGAATAAGTTCTTTTCATGGTCTTCAAAGTGAAAAAACTCAACATAAACAAAAAAGGCTGAGAACAATCCTCATTTTCGATGGAAATTTCAGATGGCACTTAGAGGTTTTTGCATCTGAACTCTTCAAATCTACTCTTTACTGCCATTAAATAAATTTATGTCCAAACTATACTTTTAAATTCTGCGTTAAATCAAATTTTACAGTGTTTATTTTGCTAGTGCACATTCTTAATTTTTAAGTGAACAAATAATCTGTGCAAGTTAATCCACTGTTTTGGTAATCTTCAATCAAAGTCTGACCGCCTGCTTCCGCTTTTGGAGTGGCAGTCCTCTTTTTACGTCCACTTCTCTCCCAACAAACTGACAAGAGCTAGCACTAGTAATTAACCAGCCCAACAGAAAAGTTTATATTTTACATATTGTCAGAAAAGTGGCTAATTCATGCAAATTCATACAATTTCATACAATTTGTCTTATGAAAATGCATGAATTTTAAAGGCAGGCATGCCTCCAAACCCCACCCCTAAACCTACCCATTGGGGGATGAGCATATTGTACTAAAATGTACAAATAAGATCCTACAAATTAAAATGAATTGCCATGAGATTGGGTTGGATCGACAGATACAGATTGTTTCAAATCGATACTGATAACAATTATTTGATTATGTGCATTTATTTTAAAAATGATTTTTGAACAAACTATTTTATTTGTACCAATAATACATTCAAACGTACATTTTTTCACGAGTTGTTTTTTATGTGTGTATTATTTAGAATGGATAGTTTTAAAATTTCCATGGCGAAACATCAATTTTATCATGTGACACCACAGCCCTGAAGATTTATGTATATAATGTGTTTTGTTTCTTTTTCCCCTTTCTGTAAATATTGACAAATGTCTAAATTATGTTGTGAATTATCTGATATTCAGATTCTCAAATCTTCATCATTTAAACGGCTTAATAATTATCATATTATTTGATCTATGGAATAGACCGCTGATCTATTGTGAGCACACATTGTAATGTTATTTCTGTGTCATTCATACTGGATGCTAGAGGGCACCATCACACAAACTCCTCATACAGTTTACTGAAGAAAAGACATCTGCTATCGCTGCTGCAAAGCAAAGAGGATAAAAAATCATATAAGATAATAAAACATGAACACAATTTCCGGATTATCTCTATTCCTCCTGGCTATCTTATAAGCTTAGAATATATTTATTATGCAATGCTAATTGACTAAGCCTTTATTACAGCATTATTTTATTATTCATATAAAATAGTATGATTTCTTCCTCAATCTGACACAAACCATGTCTGGTCATAGGGTTGCACAATGGATTGTTTCAGCATCGATAACACAATGTGTGCATCTGCAATAGTCATTGCAATTAGCAATTATGAATCTGGATTATAGTTAACCATGAGCCACCGCCGAAAACACTAATTTGTGTTTACTAAAAAGTGCACCATCTGCATGTGTTTTTAAGGCCTGCGACTGTGCGAACATTTAAGCAAGTTTAAAGCATTCAGGCACAAGAAATGATAAAGTTTGTAACTTTAGGAAAGATGAATTGAAGGCTATGCAGTGTTATTTTACATTTGAACATTGAATGCATGTACCTAAATACTGCTAGGCTCCCAGAAAACCCATAAAGCACTGTTTATTTCATTTGTAACTTTGCTCTATTGTATTCATTGATGCTTTTGATTGGTTTAGAAAATGTTATGCAGATGCAATCCTCTACAATCTCTAAAAAGATGAATTCTTTCCAAATAGAGCTTTTCATTTCATCTAGTGAAATTATACTTAATATGTTATACTTAATACGCAATATATATAGCAGAAAAATAAAATACTGTAATGTCTTTTTTCCAATATCGTACAGCTCTGAAAAGAACTAATTCACTTGACTGATGTTAAAGTGAATTTAAAGTAAAAAATTTAAGTAAAAGAATATCAGTTAATATGTTTGTAAACAGGCTCAAAAATGCAAAACTGCACTGCACACATGCAACTTTAATAAATAACACAGACCACAGACCAATTGTAAGTTTTATCGTTATTGTTATGATAAGTCTAATTTATTATCATGTGCAGAATTTTTCACCGGTATATTGCAAACTGCAAGATATAATCCATCCCTACCCACACAATGTCAAAAATCAAAGAAAGAAATAAACATTTGGTCTCCAAAATATATATGAGCAGGTTTACAATTTTACATTTGAAGCACTTCAAATCACCAAAAAAAAAGAAAAGAAACAATATGTAGATGCAGTGACAGCAAACAGATGGACAAAGAATAAGTAGGGAGTGCTATTGGAAGGTGATATGATCATTGGTGCCATATAAAACATCTACAATATCTACAGTGTCCGTTTACATAATTATGCACTTGCGTGTATTCAACAGATCTGTCTTATCTGTCAGGTCAGTGAAAGCGTGCCGTGTCACTGCTAGCATGTCTGATAACCGTCTCGTGTCACAGCTGATTAATCCCAGCCTGAGAACTATATCAGTGTCAAGGCCTGTCAGATATTGATCGCAAATTATTGAAGCCCGATAGCCTCCTCGGACTACACCACAGAGAAATTGGAAGATTAATTTAGTTTTCTTGTCAGTTTGGCAAGAGCAAACATGTTTTATGAAACCTGACATGTTGCGCTACAGAAAACATTTTACTGGTTGACAACAGCTCACGTCTTGTCAAGAATCCAAGTGCCAAACCCTGCTTTGATTACATTGTGCGACAGCAGAACGAACAAGACAAGAAACCTCACAACAGTATATTTTTAGACAGACTAACCTTACAAAATTCATAAAGTACATCACAGCTGAGCAACCCAGCATTGACATTTTTCAGTTTAGCTTGTAATCAATTTCTGTCAGTCAACATTCGAACATGACATCTGACAAATAGCTCAAACTCACTGGTAATTAAAGCAGAATTCTAAATAGCATGCAAGAAAATACAGTTTTGCAGCTGATTTGTGAAAAATAAAAAGTTTCAATTTACAATCAACATAATAATAATTTAAAAAATCTGTTTGAATTCCAAGAGCGGCATGGTGGCTCAGTGGTTAGCACTGTTGCCTCACAGCAAGAAGGTCGCTGGTCATCCCAGTTGGGCCAGTTGTCATTTCTGTGTGGAGTTTGCATGTACTCACCGTGTTCGTGTGGGTTTCCCCCACAGTCCAAAGACATATTATAGGTGAATTTAATAAACTAAATTGGCCGTAGTTTATGAGTGCGTGTGCGAATGTGAGAGTGTATGGGTGTTTTCTAGTACTGGGTTGCGGCTGAAAAGGCATCCGCTGTGTAAAACGTATGCTGGGAATAGTTGGCGGTTCATTCCGCTGTGGCAACCCCTGATAAATAAGGGACTAAGCCGAAGGAAAATTAATGAACAGTTGAATTCCTTCTGTGCACAAAAAAAAGAAAAGATAAAAGTGGCCTAAAAATGTTTAAGTCAATCTTGTACTGATATATCTTTCTTCTCTGATGGTATTTTCCTAATTTCACTCAAAATATCATGGCAGGCCCTTTACGCATAGGTGCAATATGCAAATTCCTCCCTGGCACAGCCGCACATGGGCTACTGTTCACATAGACCAAATATTGTGATTAGATAAATGCTAAATGAATAACATTTCATGTTTAGCCACTATACAGACATATATCAGATTCCAAAATACATGTGTGTGATAAGTTTTCTCTTGGCAATCACATTTAGTCTAGATTTAGGCCCCGTGTACACTAACGTATGCACACGACTAAGCTCTAGGCAGTCAGCGGGTGCTCTGCGGGCACCTTCCCACTTGAGAGCAGAGCAAGTCTGACTGTTTATCAAGGATCTACCGCTGGATCTCATCTCACTATAGTTGTTAAACGTGATATGTAGTTCATCTTGTTGTCTATATCTAACGACATATTCCCCGACTTTGGTCTTTTGAATCTATTACATGTTCTCAAGTAACGTGTTTTGGCTGAGCGCAAAGATAAGTTAATATATTAATTAATGTAACCACGTACACTGATTCTGCACATTTGACCGATTGCTTGCATTTATTTCCTATAATGTATAAACTTATTGCACGTTATACTTTTATAATGGCCATTATTGATTATTAAAACTAATATTCAGCAAAAGAGAGGGTATGTTTTGTATTTTCAATGAGAATGAAAGGAGTCAGCTATGTTATAGGCTTCGTTTTGTTATGCATACAGTGAAGATGACGGTCATATAAATATGTAGCACGACGCCTCAACATTTTTGATGTCTGTTAAGTTGCTAATATCAAAATGAAAATAGGCAGTTCCTCATATCAAGTTTTCATTTTATTGTTAAGATAGTGAAACAACGTAGCCAGGGTGATGTGATTGAGGTTATAAAAGTACACTGTTCACTTTTTTACAGATTTACCCGACGTGTCCTCGAGAGTTTGTTTTCCATATCAAACTTGCGAAGTCTGAACTTACAAGGAGAGGATGCAAGACTAAACTTTGTGTACTTAATATTGAGGAAAAAGCCCCAATAGTTTATTATAAGTTTATTTAATTCACCTATAGCGCATGTTTTTGGACTGTGAGGGAAACCGGGGCACCCGCAGGAAACCCCACACGAACACGGGAAGAACATGCAAACTCCACACAGAAATGCCAACTGGCCCAGCCGGGACTCGAACCAGAGACCTTCTTGCTGTTAGGCGACAGTGCTAACCACTGAGCCGCAATCTCTTTAATATATCTTAAATATTTTCATTCATTCTTTCATATTCTTTTCAGCTTAGTCCCTTTAATAATCTGGGGTCACCACAGCGGAATGAACTGCCAACTTATCCAGCATATGTTTTACGCAGCGGAAGCCTTTCCAGCTGCAACCCATCACTGGGAAACACCCATACACTCTCATTCACACACATACACTACAGACAATTTAGCTTACCCAATTAACCTATAGCACATGTCTTTGGACTTGTGGGGGAAAACAGAGCACCCAGAGGAAACCCACGGCAACATGGGGAGAACATGCAAACTCCACACAGAAATGCCAACTGACCCAGCCGGGGCTCAAACCAGCGACCTTCTTGCTGTGAGGCAAAAGCGCTACCCACTACGCCACCGCACCGCATCTTAAATATTTTTAAATCATAAATATAAATCTTTAAAAAATATATATATATATTTTTTTTTTTGTTTGTTTTTTTTTGGTTTATTACTGCACCTAGGCTACTTTTCACATAGTTATTGTGATAGATGCATTACAAATAATCACCATACCAAAAAGACTGAAGCACTCTGGTTTTATGTAAAGAAGGATGTTCATATAAATAAACTGAAGTAAAAGCTATTATAGGGCAACGCTGTGGCGCAGTGGGTAGCACTATCGCCTCACAGCAAGAAGGTCGCTGGTTCGAGCCTCGGCTGGGTCAGTTGGCATTTCTGTGTGGAGTTTGCATGTTCTCCCCGTGTTGGTGTGGGTTTCCTCTGGGTGCTCCGGTTTCCCCCACAACTCCAAAGACATGCGCTATAGGTGAATTGGGTAAGCTAAATTGTCCGTAGCGTATGTGTGTGAATGGGAGTGTATGGGTGTTTCCCAGTGATGGGTTGCAGCTGGAAGGGCATCTGCTGCATAAAACATATGCTGGATAAGTTGGCGGTTCATTCCGCTGTGGCGACCCTAGATTAATAAAGTGACTAAGCCAAAAATAAAATGAATGAATGAATAAATAGCTATTATAAAAGAAATAGCAAACACAACTCACACAATCTCAACTTAACAAAGACACCCTAGTCACCAATTTAATACTTCCTTTCACATTTGTATGTGCAAATATTCTGCTGCAAACATTCACCGGGCTACTTCACCTTTCACTTTTGACTCTAGAGTAATTTTTGTTGTTGTTGCTGTTCGATTAACGAAAAAAGAATTGGATGAGAAATAAAGTGCTATTTAATCAACACTTAAACATACCAATCCATCACAACACTGCTTTCAGCCAACATCCGGAACCATCAGACTTGAGGTCAACACACACACACACGCATACACACACGCACGCACGCACGCACAGACGCACAGAGTAATCCCAGGCAGACAGTGTTGAGGAAGGCTTTGATAAAGGTAAACTGGGAAGCAGAGATAAAGGAACAGCAGGAGCTAAAGTCCACAGTAAAGCTTGTTCTAACAAAACACACTAAAACACAAACTTCTATGGGAAGATGAAAAAAACATGGGAGGAAATAGAAAAGCATTCAGCCATAAGACAGTTATACTGTTATCAAAATGTACTTTTTTGATAGATTTATAGTATTTTAGCAAAATAAAATTAAATGATAATATCTGTATTACTCTACCACATCTCCAATTTTATTAACATTGACCCTATAAATGCTTAAGCAAGGCAAACACTAAATTACAATTATACAGCTATACTGGGGCATTGCTGTATCATTCCAGAGAAAGTGATCGACTTACATAGTGTGCTTCTTTCAGTCAAACTCACTTCAGATCAATCTCACCATACTAAAGCTTTAAATACAATTTATTGAACAATAAAATTTAATAAACAACAATATGAAGATGCTAAGCAAATCAGTCAAAAGAGCAAAGGTCACATTTTGATGCATAGCATTTAATGTATATAAGGTTATAAAACGTAATGTTTCCCTCATTAAATAAATTTGCTTCAGTACGGATGATTGAGACCAAATATTGCAATTAGATAAATCCAAAATTAATCATATTCCATGTTTAACCACTATGAAGGCATATATCAGATTCCAAAATAAATGTCTTTGGTAAGGTTGCTCTTATATATGTGTAAAAGTTGAAATTCTTTTATCTTGACACGGTGTCTTAAAATTCTGGTGCTTAGGTGCTGAAAAAGGCGTGTGTATAAATGTCACACATGTCCATCATGTGTGTGTTTACATAGAAAAAAATATGGAAATATAAGGCACTGTCCCATCTCATGCACACATAAGCCAGCCTGTGATCCCTTCTCTTTATACACACACAAGAGCAGTGATTGAACATGAGTCCACTGCACCTGCTGTTGTTAGTATTATTATTATTTTTATTATTATATTACAAATTTGGTTTAGATCCAGGATGTTATGGCTTGAGCGTGAGTAATTTATGTGATGTATTAATATTTTTATATATTAATTTTGCTAAGTAATTTTGCTTTTAAAGGAAATACACATGAATATCAAAATGTTTGGACTGAAAAACAAGACAAAATCCAAAGTAAGAAAATGTAATGTTCTGAATAGCCATGAGAGTTGAGCTGTTTGCTTGTGTTTGAATACATTTCAATGGCCCCACAGTGTGCATAATATAATAAATGTCAGCTGAATAAACTGACTTTCCAATTCCTCGTCACGCAAAGCTCGCCAAAATAAGAGCAGGAGCACTCCACAAACAAACTATTGCAAGTCCTGTGATTCATGGAAAAACTTTGTTAATCTGTGTGGCTGTGTATTTGTTCCTTAAGGGCGTAGAAAGCATTTGGTAATGTTTAGCCAAAGGGAAGGAATTTTTCATATAGTGCACATCTACAGAAACTGAAAATAAACTTGAGGAAAGAAGAAAAACGTGCAGAACACAACAAGGCCTACTGATTCAAAACCAGATCCAGTCCTGTAAAATGACAAGGATGAAAATAATTTAAATGCTACAAAGACACGACTAAATTTCACCGGCCATGCGCATCCTTTCATTTCACACCGTCCTCTGAGAAAATCATGACATACACTTGAAAAGTAATGGCCACTTTTATCGTAACATCGTCCATGCAGGCTCCGCTGACTCGCAATTTACATCGTTATCGTATCAGATGATCTCTTTGGGTGAGTGAAGTGAGACCAAATGTGCCCGATCGCATTCCAAATGTTTAATACAGCTTTGAGCGTTGAGTTTGTGACTGAAATTCAACATTAGCCTATGGAAACAACACCTGACCTTTCAGCTTCTTTTCTGAGGGTGAGCAATCAATGACCGATTTTCAATTCAGGCTGAACTGTCCCTTTAAATCAGTGCACTGTAAGATCATCTCGTGTATTTTCTCTTCTCCCCAGTCTTGTGTATGAGAGTGGGCTGTAAGCAGGCTGTCAGAGAATGATGGGTTGCAGTGGACTGGGTTTGGGGACTGGGATGAACAGGGCCGCAGTGCTGTGGCCAGCAGGAAAGTTCTGCAAAGGTTCATCATCATCAACAGGCTCTGCTCAAGAGCAAAGAATCGATTGTTTCATCTCCTCTGTGTACTGGAGAGATAGATTCATTCTATGCTTTTTCACCTCTCCTCCTCTTCTCTCTCACTCTTTTTTGATCCCATGCTGTGGACGGATTTCTTTCGCAGTCATCTGAGAAGCTGCGCACGCACACACTTTTCTTTCCTTTTCATCACTCACTGAACCAAAACTCTATAAGCTTATATTTTTCATTGTCTTCTAGGTAAGCTGTGGGTATGTTCTGGTGTTTGTACTATATTGAAGGCCTAAGCAAGGGTAGATTGCATGTTCACGTATGGACAACTGTGTGCAGAGGATCAGATTCATCCCATTTCTTTTCATTGCTTGAGGAATGTCTAAAATGCCCTGAGAAGACTTTAAAAATTAAGTTTCAAAAAAAAAAAAAAATTCTTTCTTTTGCCTAGTAGAACCGTTTATGGTTCCCTAAAGAACCTTTTAGTGAACCATTCCTAAAATAACTATTTATTTCATATTGTGGAGAACATTTTAATCATAAAAGTTTTAACTTTTGTTTTATTTATTTATTTTATTTAATTTTTTATTTTTTTTGTGGATGCCAATAAAGAATATATAATTAAATTTTATCCTAAAAGCATTCTGAAAATCCTGAAAGAATTCTGAAAATGTTTGATGTAAAAATGTTAGTTGTAAAATGAATAAGCAATATTTGTGATTATTTTCATCCCTAATTAAATACATCTGAAACAATAATTATGTGACTCTCTGTTCTGGCAAAGAGATGTTTGTTTTGTTTGTTTTTTGCTTTTTCTTCTTATTCACTGGGTCATCTAAAATCAGGCTGCATATGATCATTTTGTGATTCAAAAAAATCCCCCATTAGGCAGTATCCTAAGGTAAATTTGTAAGAATCTTAAAGGGATAATTTACCCACAAATTAAAAAAAAAAACTCTGTCATTATTACTTTCCCCAATATCATACCAAATCTGTAAGACCTTTTTTATTCTTCTTCAGCACTCAAATTAAGAAAATGTTTGATAAATTCAAGAGCTCTCTAGTCCTCCATAGACAGCAAAGGCTCTGAAAGGAAGGACATTGAAAAGTACCAAGAAAGGTATAACGAACATCAAACATCAAAACAGTCAATGCGTCAAAAGTGGTTCCACAATTTTGAGAAGCTATGAGAAAAAGAGAGAGTTAAAGACAAAAAAGTCAATAATGCAAATTTGTAAATTACTGAATTAGAAATTTAAGCAAAACCTCATGTTAAGCTTGGTTATAACGAATGACTTTTATCGTGTATTCGGAAACTTTTCAGACCTTTTACTTCTATAAACATGCAAGGTAATACCTTTTAAATGTTCACTGTAGTTTTTGTTTGTCTTATGGTTATTTGTTCAATGCTCACTTTATTAAAAAGCACATATTAATTCAACAAATGTTGACCACAATGTTGAGTTGTACAGGAGACAATGCCAAATAACCACAAAATCACTTTCAAATTCTACATCACAATTGAAGATAAACACTAATGAACTTCAGAATAAAAAGAAAAAAAAAACTGTTTAATCAGCTAACACTGCACTCGTATATGCTCGAACACTAAATGTCATGTATTAAATGTTGTTTAAACTCTCTAAAGCTACGTCTACATGGCAACAATGTAGCCAAAAATTTAAAAGTGTTTTCTTGCATTTTTTAAAAGTGTCACTTTACACAACAATGTTTCCAAAAGATCAGTGTTTACTTATCTGTCAAAACGACCAAAAACACTGTATTGCATATGTTCCCTCTTGGTTGTAATGTGAAGTACAGTTGAAGTCAAAATGATTAGCCCTCCAGTATTTTTTTTTTCTTTTTCAAATATTTCCCAAATTATGTTTAACAGAGCAAGGAATTTTTTATAGTATTTCAAGAGTTCACACTTAGCTGATGATTGATAATAAAAGCATGTTTGGCATGCTGACCCGTAAGAGAGCTCTGAGATCAGAAGATCCTCAAGCCCGGGCTCCCTCACGTTTGAAGGGCGAGAAGGGAGTTTGAGCTCAGGTAGGTCTCGAGAACTCTCCTGCTTGTTTATGGCAAATGACAAGTTAGGAATTGCTATGGAGAGATATATTGCTGACTAAGAGCTCATCTATGGTGCCAATTTGGTTTGGTCAATTCACTTATGTCGCATGTCTTTGGACAGTGGAAGGAAACCGGGGAACCCGGGGGAAACCCACGCGAGCACGGGGAGAACATGTAAACTCCACACAGAAACGTTGACTGGCCTGGTAAGGACTTGAACCAGTGACATTCTTGCTGTGAGGCAACAATGCTAACCACTGGGCCACCGTGCCGCCCTATCTAGTAAAAGCGAGGAGGAGTAGGGGTGGAAGAGGGGGATTCTTTAAGAGGAAGATACACTTTCTATTATATTTTTTTCTTCTGGAGAAAGATTTTTAGTTTTATTTGTTGTTAATATTTTTTCGATTGCCTACAGAACAAGCCATCGTTATACAATGACTTGCCTAATTACCCTAACATACCTAGTTAACCTAATTAATCTAGTTAAGCCTTTAAATTGCACTTTAAGCTGAATACTGCTTAAAGAAATCCGTTATTAGAAATTAGTTATTAAAACTATTATGTTTAGAAATGTGTTGAAACAATCTTCTTACCATTAAACAGAAATTGGTTAAAAATATACACGGGGTCTAATAATTCAGGAGGGTTAATAACTTAACTATAAATCCACAATTTGCTGATGAAGCGTCAGCAAACACTTGAGCAACAATAACACTACCATGTACTTTATAATTGTTGTGTTTGTCCTCTACACCTCCCAAAAGCATGTATTTCGAACTCCTCTGAAAAGCATGTTCTACTTTGAATCTCACTTTCAAGTTTATGCCTTTTCAGTCACAAATGCTGTTGTCGTATAAAGGAACAGACAAAACACATAAAAAGTTTTCCATTTTGCAGTGTAAACAGCCCCAAAATTCTCCAAATTCTTTTCAACAGGAGTGGAGAGCATGAGACTGATTCCTGTGAGACCCCAGTGACAGACGAGTCTTCGGTGACGTCCAGCGTTCTCCAGCCTCCGGCGCCTAGACTGCAGCTCTGCACAAGACGTTTGGCCATAGGAGAAATGGTCGTGCCCAACTGAGCCTGGTTTCTCTCGAGTTTTTTTTTCCTTCACTTTCGCAAATTGGTAAAGTTCGTTCCTTGCCGTTGTCGCCACTGGCTTGCATGGTTCGGGACTTGTAGAGCTGCGCATCCATGGATTTGCTCTTCAGTGCTTGGACTCTCAGCAGTGAAAATTACACCACACTGAACTGAACTGAACTTAAACTCTAAAAACTGGACTGACACCATTTCAATTCACTATAATCTTCTATGTGAAGCTGCTTTGACACAATCTACATTGTAAAAGCGCTATAGAAATAAAGATGAATTTAATTGAATTGAATCAACACCATCAGAATTAAAAAAATATATATCTCAAATAATAAAAAAGAAAAACTATTTTTGACTTAATTATTTGTTTGTTGAATTTCAGAAGGCTATCACACACTAGCCATACGTCTTTTTTTTTACTTGATGTATCCAAAAGGGTGATAGAATACCCCAGTCGATCTTGGATGTCATCAGAATCAGAAGGGCCAAATAAGATCATTTTGTTTTTTGACTCATTTAAACAGCAAATTTGCAGACATCCACAGCATAATCTAACCAAAGCATTCCACCAGTCTTTCAGCAATAGAAGCAGTGGACTTCAAAGGTAGATATATTTGATCTGACCAAACAAAAGCATATATAATGACAAAAGTTTTACGCTTCCAAATTGCATTACGAGGCCTTGATCTCTGCTTTTGATATTGAGAAGTAAAAGTGACTTTTCTTGAGTTGTTTGAAACAATATGATGTCTGGGTTTTAAATTATGGTGCAAAAATCAGGTAATGAACTGTTATTGAATGAATTTATTTCTATACATTTATTTGTTACTTCTTATATTGTTTCAAACCACTAAAATGTCGAGTAAACTTTAAAAAAAGGAGATTTTTACAGTGTAGCAAGAGCTTTTTTAAATGTGCAATACTTGAAACAGCCCCATTAATTCATTAAATATCTTAACTTTATTTTAAAAGCTTATTTCTAACTATTTTTAAGATTATAATCATCAGAAAATGAGTTTTGTCTTTAGAAAAATCACAAATTCTCAATCTGGAATTCATGCATTAAAATCCATGCTAATATTTCAGTCATTTTGTGCAATTAAAATTAAATAAGTTGTAGTAAAATAGATGTATAAGAGGTCATAATATTTGGATCCAATGGCTATAACTGTCTGAAGTCAACAAGCAAACAGAAACACACAATTTGGTGTTGGAATAATATCAAAGCTCCATCACATTACTCTTGCATGTCAGGTAAATATGTAGACATTTCTGTCCAAAAGGTATAGGGATTGAAGGGATCTTTGATGTTGGATAGCAGCAAGTAGCCTACAATATCACTTCTCAACAGCCTTCTCCAACTAACACCTCTGAATTTAATCCTTTTTAGCCAAAACTGTTCACTGAAGACAGACAACTAAGCACTAAAAGTACAGCCCGGCTGCAGGAAAAAACATCCCGGGGAAGCAGGCACATGAGGACATTTCCACAATTTCAAGAACACATTTTTTTTTCTAAAACAGCTGTTTACTTACATGGGTAGTTCACCCAAAATTAATGTGTCTTCATTTAGAGGGTAAAAACTTTTTTTTTTATTTTTTTGGCTTTTAATTAACAGGGGCGGCATGGTTGCGGCAGGAAGGGAATTTGCCAGTAAAACATATGCCAGAGTAATTGGTGGTTCATGTTACAGTAACACATTGACGAGGGACATATTTTTTAACTATACAAAAAAACGTGAATAGTTCCCTGAAAAGGGAACGGGGACGTGGGTCTGTTAACAGACTACGTGAGTACATCAGACGACCAATCACTCTGAAGAGTAAGAAAACGGGCCAATGAATGCCAAAATGAATTGGCAGAGCTCAGCTCCTGACAGTGATTAGACATTAGTGCTATATAAGCTGCCAGCTGAGAAGCGAGCACTAGAATTTGCCTGCTGAAGAGCCGATCACTCAGCTAACAGCTGGAGACTCAGCTTCTGTGGCAGTGGAGACGCACGTCTCTGTTCCCTATTCGGGGAATGTGGGTTACGTACGTAACCAGGACATTCCTCTTTATATGGGAACTCCAATGTGCGTCTGTTAACAGACTACGGGAGACTGTATGGAAAACGCCACAGCAGCTAAGCCCGTCATGCTCCTGATGTGAAGTTTGCCAAGCATAGCGTGAGTGCACAAGCATCACCAAGACCGCAACCTTCCAACGTCCCCTAGGCCCTTTAATTACCATTACATAAGAATAATTAGAAAATTTAGATCGGGGGTCGTAATGTGCTTTTACCTAGCTAATATAGTCTAGGGATTTTAGAATACGACAGCACGTTGGGAGAGCGTGCCAGTCCCCGAAGGGGGAGGACGCTGCGGAGGCCACCTGCTACCCAAGGTGGGAGACTTGATGGCAATAAGAACATATGGACTAGCCCTATGGAGGGGGGGTGCTACATATAATAAGCTGGTTAGCGGGTAGGGAAGACACAGGTCCGCCTGGTCAGGGGGAACACTCCGTGGCTGAATAAGCATATGGGATCGCCATTGGGGACCGCGCATAGCTGGCACCGAACCTCAGCATGTAGGTAGACCAAGAGTGGGCATACCAGACATCACACTGAGCCAGGCACCCGGCTCCTCCGCTGAGTCGGGTGCTGGGGGCCTCGGAGGAATTCTCTAGGGTTCGCCAAGCGGGAAACTTACTAGCAGAATAGAAAAAGCACACGTATCTCCGGGTTAGGGAGCATGGCGCAGCAAGCATTTTTGACTCCGAGCTACCACCGGGGTAACCCAGTAATCGGGAGGAAACCGACTCCAGGATTATAAAATCTTGTGAATGTGTTAGGTGTCGACCAGCCCGCAGCTCTGCATAATCTGTTAAGAGGCGCTGCGTACTCACGCCAAAAAGGAGGCACCACTCTTTTTTCTTTTCTTTTTTCCCGGGGGACACAGCTCGCCCTGGCACATGAAGCGAGGGCGATGGCATAACTATAAAATGGACCAACCTCTGCTTTGATACGGCACTTCCCTTCTGCCGATCATAACAGAAAAGAGCTGCTTAAAGACGTATGCTCTACGTGTCACATTAAGCACAGTGCGCGGAAATAGCAATAAGAGGGCTGGGTCTGCCTCCTCCGCAGACAGCGCTTGCAGGCTCACTACCACTTTGAATATTAAAATGGGTGGTAGGAACCTTGGCACAAGCTGAACCGGGGTCTCAGGTAAACGTGAGAGCAGGCCGGTCCGAATTCCTGGCACGATTCGCTGACCGAAAATGCCACCGGAATCCTAACCCTCCTGAATGATACCAACGCGACCAGGAGAGCTGCCTTCATGGACAGAAAACTAGGGTTAAAGGTTATGCTTTCCCAGCGCGCTACCATCCGCCGCCACAGAGAGCGGGGATGGCAGCACGCCAAACCTTCAGTGTGGAGGGAGACAGCCTGGGCACCAGCTATCCTGAAGGAAGAAAACATAACACTAATCTGGCATGTCCGGGGTTCTTCTCAGAGAGAAGAGCTCCACACAACGAATAAACTCCACTACAGGACATAGGCTTGCCTATACAGGGTGCTCTAGCCTGAGTGACAGTGTTAACCATCTACTGATAGGTCACCTAAGTCCACCGCGCTCTGTCTAGAAACCCTCCATGGGGGTTCCAGAACGCTGCGCGGGTGCCAGAGGGTGCCCTCCCGGTTGGGCCAAGGAGGTGCAACGAGCGAGACCTGCTCCTCGTCTCCCCGACCTTGCACAGAGTTTGTGTTCGCAGGTTCACTGGGGAAAAACACATATTGCATATACCCGGGGCCAGCTGAGAGCCAGCGCATCCGTGCAGAGCAGGGAAAGCAGCTGGCGAAGGGCCGCTCGGGAGAAGCGGCAGGATGACCTGGGCTTCTCTGAAGCGTGCCCATAACAGCTGGCCCATAAGAGCTTGCTCATTCTCGGTTGACCCGAAACCCCAACAGGCCGAGATGCCTGAGCACCAGGTCCCTATGCATAATCGACTAATTCAAAGGTCTGAAAAAAAATTTAACCCAGTCAATGAATAATCAACAATGCCAATGCGCCTGCGCCGAAGAGGCACAGGGCATCCTCCACGCATGGAACAGGGAGAGCCCGAAGGGGAGGACCATTTACTGCTATGCTCGGCCCCCGTCGCACACCAGTAAAAACACGGTTATAAGCAGGGAGAGAGCGAGACATGGAGTGAGCGTCCTTCAGGTCTATAGCTGCAACCAATCCCGCGGACGGACGCACTGGGGGATGCGTTTCTGCATGAGCATCCCGATCGGCATTCTGAACAGATGACAGATCAAAACGCGCAAATAGGATTGGTATAACCCACCGCTTTCTGGGTACAATGAAGTGGTGGTGTAAACCCACTCTTCATCTCGGCTGGAGGGACCGGCTCGATTGTATCCTTCCAGTGGAACGGGCTGTGACGGCGGAGCATTTTGGAGCCGTGGGAAGGACGCTCTTGGCAAGGAACAGCCAGCGCGGACGAGTCCGGTGGGGGAGCAGTTTTCCGAGCCCACCAGGGGATGACCTGCTCCATCGCGCACGGCTGATCTCTCACAACTAAGGACTCCTGGGTAAAGTCCCTGACGGTGTCGCGGAGTAGGCCTGCCTGGGATATGTGCATGCCAAGAAAGCGTACTTTGTCAGCGCAGCGCATATCTGCCAGGGTAAGCCAAGGGTGGCATTTCCGGACCACAGTGTGGCCATCGTCGTCCCCAGGGCACGGGCAGCCGACTTGAAAGTCATGAGAGCATAGCCGAGCACCATGCGGTGCTTACGCACAAGCCTGGGGATGAACCGCCCCTGTGCAGCACAGCCAGGTGGCCGTGGTGCAGGGCAGAAGCGGCATGGCCCGCAGCGGTGTGGGCTCTGGCCGTGAGAGACACAGATAACCCACCTGCCTTGGACGGGGGTCTCAGCTTACCCCTTCAGGTGGCGGCGCCCACCACCTGAGGAAAAGGTTTGCACCCACTGGCCACCTCGCCATCAGGGGAGGTGAAGGCGGAAGCACACGAGGACCGGGCAGAGAAAAACGCCCTCTATGCCAACGTGTGCTCGCTGTGCGCCCCTAGGAAGAAGGGGACGCGAGCTGGAAGATTCATCTTACATCAGCCTGCACGTCACACCCTCTAGTCGGTCCGGCGGTGAGACTGGGGAACAAGCCATCTCCAGAAACCGCCGAAGCAGCCCAGGAAGCGCAGCCATCATGTCTGATTCGAGAACTGTGACCACACATTGCACCCCGTAGGATGGAAGCAATCAAGGTCTGTCATCTGAGCATGACAGCTCGCCCTCCGATGTCGCGAAGGACATCTGATCTCCAGTGTCATCAAGCGGAGGCGCGGGCATCCCGGGGGATGAACCACACAACCACTCGAAGCTTGGATGGAGCACGCTGTGGAGGAGTGGGGGGTCCGCGGGCCCTGAGGCGACGGATAAACCCCCACTGTGATCCTCAGATCTGCCCGTGTGTTAACCGCTTTCACGGGGAGCAACAGGGGGGGCTAGGAAGCCGCGATCTCACAGTGAGAGCATGAGCTCTTCACGAGCACCGCATCGACATGCTGGACCACAAGACCTGTGATACTATACCTGTGCCCATCATCCGGAGATAGGAACCACCGCATCCAGAAACGCACAGTCAGAACAGCATCTTGAAAAAGATGTTTATTGACTGTGTTGCTCTCTTAGGAATCTGCTCTTTTAATGGAAACTGCTCTTTTGTGCACACCAGCGAAGCGCCCAGTGGACAGGAAGCCCAGATCGACCACCGCTGTGGCGTCATCTCCCGCACTGGTGAGTAAACTGGTTTCAGTCTTGAAATCAGGTTGGCAGATAGAGTGTCTTCAGTCTCGTGAGAGGCTCTGAAAGCTAAATTCTAGTGCTCGCTTCTCACCTGGCAGCTTATATAGAACTAATGGATAATCACTGTCAGCTGTGGAGCTGAGCTCTGCCAATTCATGTTGGCATTCATTGGCCGGTTTTCTTACTCTTCAGAGTGATTGGTCGTCTGACGTACTCCCGTAGTCTGTTAACAGACGCACGTTGGAGTTCCCATATGAAGGGGAACATAACATGAGAAGATACAGCGCTTCAGATTTCATCAACACTGTAAACAATGCTGGGTTCTAGACAATTCCTTCATGTTGTCCCAACACGAAATCGATTAAGTTTTTTATTTGTTTTCTTTAGGCTTAGATTTATCAGGGGTCGCCACAGCGGAATGAAACACCGACTACTCTGGAATATGTTTTACACAACAGATGCCCTTCCAGGGTTGGCACGGTGGCTCAGTGTTTGTGTGTGAATGAGTGAGTATATGGATGTTTCTCAGTACTGGGTTGCTGCTGGAAGGGCATCCACTGCGTAAAACATATGCCGGAATAGTTGGCGGTTTATTCCGCTGTGACAACCCCTGATAAATAAGGGACTAAGCCAAAGAAAAATGAATGAATGAATGTTAATTAACATGTTGGTGGTGTATGCTAAACTGATAAAATCAAAAATACAATTCTGTCATGAACACTCTCGGGATTAAGTATGGTAATGAATATGTATATGGCAATATTGATGTATTTGGTCTTGGTGGTATAGATCTGCTACGCTGCTGCTTTGATTATTATGGCAGAGTGAGTACCGAGACCTGCTACTGCCAGTATATACACAGACATGCCATCTAAGAATATAACACGCTGCTGCAAACATAATACATATGTAACCCCCGTAGAAGATCTAAACACAGGTGGAGCTGGGGTGGAGGATGGTCTCCGAAAATTACGCAGAGCATTTAAACTGATGAGGAGCAAGCTCATTGGCTGCCGAGGTGACAGCAACCAATCTCCTGCACCATGTAGTTAATGACGCAGGAGCAGATTAGCCTGTCAGATCAGCCTGCGCGAGAAATATGGTTTCATGGCAGAAATTTCACTTTTGTGCATGTGTATTAATGGGTACATTTATTCTCCCTCGAGTGGTTTTTCTGTTGAGAGCTTTAGTTTAACAATTTTGAATTATGTTAAAGAACTAGTTTAACCTATTTTAATGTTTCTTAATTGATGCAACCAAGAAAATCTGTGAAGATGCACCTGAATGACATTTGGAGGGGTAAAAATTTGGGTAACAATGCAGTGTGAGATTAGCAGTAATCAGATGACATGAAGTGCCTGTAAATAAACAAAAAAAAAAGATTAGCAAAATGACTTTCAATAGCACTTCTGCAGGTAGCCTACTTCAATTTCTATAAATGAGCTCTAAAACTACTACTATTAAAACTAAAACTACTACTGCCATTAATAATAATAATAACTTTTGGGGTATACAACAATAATAAATATACTAAAACATTATAATATAATTCAGCAATTGTAACTGTGGTTTTGTACAATATTTTGCAGCATCATTTCACAATGTTATAAGAAGGCAAACTGCTGCTTGTAGCTGGATATTATTGTGGAAGCTTAGAGCCCGATCACACTGAATGCATTGTTTCAGTTGAGAGGCACATTTTTAAAGGTGTTTTCTATTAGCACTGAGAATTTTGCGTGCTTCTTATGTACCTTACATTTTCACAGTTTAATCAAATAAGCAATTTTTTTACATTTTTCAACAAAACATGAGCATGTCACAACGAGCATGTCGTTCCCTATTTGCACATCGCCATTTGAAATAACGAACTTGAAAGCGCAAAAGATGTTATATGTAAACGGTCCCTTATTACTTTGAGGCTGGCACCTAACAGGCTGTGGGATGTCATATGAAGAGCTGCATTAATGTTTAAAAACAGCAGTTGGATCAAGAATAATAAAGAGAGATACATCACTATGCATCTATTTATTCTTCTGTCATTTTTGGGATCTACCGGTGGAGTGATAAATATCTACCAGTTGACTTTGATCGACGGCTTGGTGATCACTGCTTTAAATGTTTGGTCTATAGGCATGTACAAGTACTTGCCAACCAACAGCAAACAACAACAACAAAGGTGGAGTTTTGCTTTCTTCTCAAAGCACATTGTCAAATACTACCCTGGCATGCATAATACAATGTTTTTTAGCGTGATCAACATGAATGAGAATCGTTTTCATATTGGTGTTGTCTGAATGAATTATTTGTGCTTCTAAACATTTACTAATGAACTTATTAAATGTCACATAATTATTATTTATAATGTAGATTAAAATGCTTCCAGATGTTATTAAACATTTGACTCATGTTAGATGAGTGATGCACTTTTTATCAAATAATTTTAAACAGATGCTGCAGATTATATAAATGGAAAAAAAATTTTGCCAACTAGTAAAAGTCTGGGATAAATAAATAAATAAACTTTCAAAGGGAAAAATATGTTTATTTGTTTGTTTGTTTGTTTGTTTGTTTGTTTGTTTGAAAGCATACATTTGCTTAATAAATACAAATATTGCAATAAATTAATAACTAAAACAATACTTAACTCATGTTTCTTCTCAATTAATGTTCTGATATTTGAACAGGAAAACAAGACAAAACAAACAAGGATTCATTATTCCGTTTTCATGTGTATGTATAAAAGTAAAGCACTACAATAAAAGCACAGTTTGACTTTGATACTTTAAAACTCGTATTTACAGTAAAACCCAGTAAATTATATACAAGAAGTGATCACAAGCAGCACCTGTTTAATTTGTCGTTTCACACACTTATGACTTGACCAAATGCAGCAAATATGAGCTCCCTATACTTCTTAATCGATTGCTTGCCCTGGTGTAAAGCCACCTATTTGAAATGCATAGGGACACAGGCTGAAGGCCACTTGAATTCTAATGAATTTCCGAGAAATGTATCATTGAGTGTTGTGTCCTAATTAAAAAGAGCTGCATGAGTGTGGTGAGGAGCTTGGTGGTCCACAAGGACTCGATTAATCAGAAGTCTCCTTCAGTGTGAATTAACAATAGATTGCATTGAATAAGCACAGCAGGGAAATTGATGGTGCTACTATAGATTTCAGTTCAGGCCATTGTAACTGCTCACATTCTCCAAGCATTGTATAACATACAACTTATGAGCATACGCTAAGACTATAGAAAGCATAAAATAACCATCCTTAATATAAAGGATTTGGGAACTATATATATATTTTTCATGCTGTTGCTAGATAAAAACAAACTTATAAATGAGTGAAAGATAAATGTATTCATTGTTATTATAATGGAGCTCATTACTCCATTCTAAGTAGACTAAATTCTTGCCGTGAATTTATAATGAGTGATTTTTCACTTGATAAATACAATGACAGACATTCTTTGAAGATTCTGTGCTTTTCAGACTCCATGCTGTAATGACGGGGGAGAGGGAAAGACATCCACATGGAGTAAGCATCTAAACGAAGGCAAGAACAGAAGCAGGTGAATGGCAAACACTAGGGGTGTGAACCTACACTGGTCTCACGTTTCGGTTCGGTTACGATTATCATGCCATCGATTCTGTTCAATTCGATATCTCGGTGCATCATGGTGCATTGACGATGCTTTCCATCCACAATTATATATTTTTTCTTCAATTATACTTTTTTTCTATAAATATATTTATATATTACTTGTAATACAATTTTGTCCTTTAATACAAGCAGTAAGATATATGAGCTGTACCTTTAATATTACCTGCTCAAAGAAAACCCTCTTTTTGAATGTTTTAAACAAAACTCAAATACATTCACAAAAGACAATATGAGCATTTATAGCAAATAAACTAATGTAAATATTATCTCACTTGCTTTGTGAGCGTTGTGAAGCGAGTTCTTACACCCCTATGATTGGTCATTGTTTTCACCCGCTCAACAGAAAGGGCTGCGATTGGCTCTAAAACTGTCACCGCTGTTCATTGATGAGTGACGCGGACAATGAAGAGCAGACGCAATTACAGTCTATATGCACATAATGCACAATTATCACAGGTAATCCATAATGGACACGGTATAGAAAACACTCTACAGACACACTCGTGTCTGGATCCAAGTATTGCTTTAACAGGCAAGAGGAGAGGAAAAGTTACCTTACAAACATGCTAGCAGTTCAAAGGTTTAAAGTGTGAGAGAGAGAGAGAGAGAGAGAGAGAGAGAGAGAGAGAGAGATGGCGTTATGCAACTTTCATTTTCTCCCTAGCAGTGAAATAGCGACTCCTTGTTCTGCTGTTCCTTCAGTGTCAGTGAAAGATTGTCCAGCAAACTCACTAGCAATGAATTGTGCACAATTATCTACTTTTTAAGTAGTTGGAGCATTTATTTACTCGCCCTCGCCTCCTTCACCATAGTATTCTACTGCCGCGACATAGTGCATAAAAGATAAATGACATCAAATGAATTGTCCGTGTCTGCATCACGGTGCATCAAAGAACCAATTAATTTTGACACCCCTAGCAAACACAATACAACATTAAAACAGACTAACCAGGGACAAGGTAACAAGGAGACAATGAGTCACTAGGGCAACTAACAGGGCTAATCATGTAGACTAAGAGATCATTTACATGACAACTGGTCCATGTTGATCCAAACAGATTCAAAGCAGGAAGTCAGAGTGAAGCCAGCAGAGCAGAAGGCTAGTTTTTATTCATAAGATACCTGTACTTTTACATTAGTTACTCATAGACAGAGACTGGTATGTATTCATCAGATACTAGTACTTATTAAACAGTTGCTAAATTGGCAATGATTTTAACAGTAAACAAAAACTGTAAAAATGTTAGAGTAAAACCTGGTTTAACAGTAAGTTTCCTTAATATATACTGTAAAAAAAAAAACATAAACTGACTTTCCCAGAATTCCCTGCATGTTTTGTTGTTGTTATTTGTGTTTTTTTGTTTCTCATCAGTGATGTGCACTAGACGTATGTTAAATCTAAAGTGGATAAATCATGTTTATTGCATTATTTTAGTGTCATGTGTGTTACCACAATGGTTTTTAGTAGTTGTGTGAATGACACTGAACACCTTTTGTCCAACGCAACTTACAATCGATGAGGCATTCAGCGATTCAACAAGAGAGGCAATACACACAAGAAGTGCTAATTATATAAAGAAACTGTTTGTGTTCAGTGAATTTAGTGCTAGAGTAAAATGGGGGAAAGTTTTTTTTTTTGAGAGAGAGAGAGAGAGAGAGAGAGTGAGGGTGTGCTCACACTAGGCTATCCAAACTGTTTTCCGGTTCGTTTGACAAGTGTGAGTGCTCTGAATCAGGCCCAGGCACAGTACAGTTGGCTGGCCCTGGCTCGGTTGGAAAAGGTATGCCAAAGCGCGGTTCGGTTGGGCTTTGGCACAGTGCGCTTATAGTGTGAGTGCAAAGCGTGCCTGAGCGCGAAACTGAAGATGTGACGTCACTTTTAAGGGACTGTTTCATATGGATTTATTAATCATTCTTATTTTTTAATGAACGCGAACTGTCATAGTTGATTAAATATGCAACCCCCCCGCTGCACATCAGCTGCACCTTCAGCAAACCTCCTAATACGTGCAGCACAAGGATTTTTATGCTCCGGTTCGGAAGGTAAAAGCAGTGTGAGTGCAGTCCGTTGGGGGAGAGGGGAGAGGGACAAGTGCACTTCAGCACGGTTCAAGGCAACTGTGCCTAGTGTGAGCACACCCTGAGAGAAAGTGTGTTTCTACAGGTGGTTTGTCAAGTCCACTCACCTGTGTGAAGAACACTTCTTTTTTTTTTATATACATATGGAATGACTGTAAAAATGTGTCTGGTACAAATGAGCAAAAACATATATAGTTGTATTTACTAGTAGTTGTAGTAACATGAACACTGATAGAGATAGAACATAGTATGTTTTATAGATTAAATGTTAAAACTGTTTTACTGTCTGTGTGTGTGTGTGTGTGTGTGTGTGTGTGTGTGTGTGCGTGCGTGCGTGCGTGCGTGCCTGCGTGCGTGTGTGTGTGTGTGTGTGTGTGCGTGTGTGTGTGTGTGTGTGCGTGTGCGCGCATGTGTGTGTGTGTGCGCGTGTGTGTGTGTGTGTGAATCTGTGTATCTGCAAGTGTTGTAGTAGCCTACTATATGTGAACTGTGGCACAGAAGGAAGTTAGCAGAACTAAACAGAAAGCAGAAAACCTTCATTCTAAATCATGCTCGGCCCTGTGACACAGAGCTCCAGAATGGACCACATTATTTGTTTGTCTACTGACAGAACTTCAGCATGAATGATTGCCTCTTTACAAACTCGGGCTAGTGGCGTTCCATTTGAATGCTAACAACAACAATGCTTGTTAGCACAGGCTCATTCATTTCCAGCGAATTACACAAGCCCACCGACAATCCAAAAAGTTTGAGTATTGTTATGTGTCCTTTATCATGTTAAAACAGTAGCGTCAGGTAACAAATTACCTTAGTGGAAAGCATCATTTTGAACTGTGTGTCAGGTATGGAAGAGATTAATGAAAAATTAGCATAGCATTGCATGTTTCAAGAGGTAATGAAATCACTGCATACTGTATTGTTGTTTTTATTCACATTTGTCAACTAAATTGTGTGAGGATTGTTGCTGAATAATTGGATCTTGTTTGGATGTCAGCTTGTTTGCAGCATGGTAAATAAGGCAAGTACCTGCATAAGACGCTTGAGTATATCGCATAAATCTTAACAACAATATACTTAATCTGGATAATTAAATGTAGCACATTTGCAAAACAATTCATAATTAGTTTTGCTGTGTGTAAATTAAATGCAGCACCATAAAGAGCATATTTTTCTTTTTCACTCATTTGCGTCAAATTTATTGAAATTGTCTTAATGTCAGATAATTAACTTTGCAACTAAAGTGCCTGTGTAATTGCTTTTATCTCATTTAGTGTAAATGAGAATGTTTTGTGGTATATACGGCAATTTTGTGTATAAAGATAATGTGACAGACTGCTCTCAACTCTTGACAGCTGTTAAATAGTATTTTCAATTAGTTCCACATATCTGAAATGTTTTCTCTCTCTGTCACTCATCATGTGTTGTAATTTTACTGAAGAACCCTTAGAAAAAAAAAGGTAACAGGAATGTGGTCAAATAGGATACTGTTCATTTTCCTGTCACTCTGGAAATGTGCCACACACACAGATTCAAGTACATAACTGACAGGAAGAATTTTTTTTTACTTAATAATGTTCATACATTTTTCAGAGCTAAATTAGTGGGAAAAAAGGAAACCAAAATCTTGTTATATTTATGTACTTATTCTAATTTTGACTATTAAATAGACAGACAGACTGAAAAAGACAGGAACTTGTTTACTTTTAACGTTAGGCAGGTATTTTGAGTCTATTGCTGCGCCCCAATTCGCATACTATCCATTCTAAATAGTATTCGAAAAAAGAATTAGTATGTCCCAAACCATAGTACGTTGAAAAGTGTATGCCAAAGGTTCCCGGATGGTTTACTATTTCTGGTAAAAAAAAAAAAGTGTCGAAGCGTCCATACTCTAACCGCTAATATTGCCCACAATACATTGCACGTTGGATGCGAATTTGATTAGAACTACAAACTCTGATAAAAAGTGTAAACAAACTACAAACATGGCAGACATGCGAGACCAACCGTCAATTAGACAGGCGATAAAATTGTTTGAATGACTGTTAATCAATATCTAGCCAACTGGAACATGTTTAAATCGCGTTTTCCATGTTATATTTCATCTGCAACAACAATGTGAACTTATATCAAGATATGTTTGGACATTAACTTATGAATGCATAATTACTCAAAGACCTGAGGAGATTTCTCTGCATGAAAGACTTGTGAATGGCAGATTATCCTGCTGCTGCTTCTCCAATAAGGTAGGTAATTAAATATGAAAGAAATGTGGATGATGTCGAGATGATTGACAGGGGATGTAACTTGATGCAACATAATCTGTTAATGAGGAAGTAGTATGTCCCAAAGCTTGCATACTCTTCTGTTACACACTCAAAAGTATATACTTTTCCTTTACAAAAAAAGTACACACTTTTAGGGCATAGAATAAGTATGTGAATTAGGACGCAGCATATGTAAATATTTTTGATATATTTGAAAATGCTGTTTTCATTTCAAAACACCCTCTCCATCCACGTTTTAAAAAAAAAAACGGTTTAAAAAAAATCTTATTCTGGGTACGTAAACTGAAATAAAGGGTCTAAGTGAAACTAGACATAATTAAGCAAGACACAAAAATGATTTTTTACCCTTTTGGTAGAAAAACTAAATATTATCAAAATATCTAATAATATGTTTTGCTGCATTCCACTTGTCATTCACGTGTGGACATACTGGGAGTACATTTTCTGTTAAAAATGCAAATACTGGATGGAGGGAATAAAGGAATGAAGAAAGAAAGTAAGGAATGAAATGAAGGAAAAATAATAAATTGAATAAATGAATTATGTAATTAATTAATTAATTAATGATCAAATGAATGAATGGAGGAAGGAACAAAGGAAAGAAGGACTTTATATAGAGGTTTTACTGTGTATTAGGGCTGCACGATATTGGAAAAATCTGACATTGCGATATTTTCTATTTCTGTGATATTTATTGCAATATACATACAATTTCACCAGATGACTTGAATGCCTCTATTTGGAAACTTAAAGATTAATTTTCTATTGATTGGCATGATTCTGTAGGGGAACAAATCATGCACAGAATGTAATGAACAAATTATAAGTATAGCTAAATGCAATAGAGCAAACACAAAAGTGAAATAAACAGTGCTTTTTGGTTTTCAGGCTAGTCAAATCGTATTCAGGTACAAAAATGTAAAAAAATTATAAAATAACACTGCAAAGACTTTACTGTTTAAATAGTTAAAAAAATATATTCTCTATTAAAGTTACAAATTGTAAAATTGCTTGTGTCTGAATGCTTTAAACTGTCTTAGGGCTTAAAAATGTGCAAATGATAAACTTTTGCTCCATTATAGTTTAACTCTGCAGTAACTCAACTCATATATGTTGAACTGTGTGACTATATAATCCCAATATATATATATATATATATATATATATAATAATATAAATTTAACAATGCAGATCATGTGATGTGACTATTGCAGATGCACACATTGCGATATCGATGCTCAAACGATATATTGTGCAGCCCTACTGTGTATTGTCCAACACAATCTACACGGCAATCACACTGTAAAAAATGTTGGGTTTATACGCAAATTGATTAAGTTAACTAAACATTTTACAAATTTAAGTGGATTGAACATAAAACTATTAAGTTGTCCCCAAAAAACTTTAAGAATTGTGTTGTTTCAACTTATTTAAAATAAGTCATTTAAACAAGCAGCAAAAGTCATTTTTTCAACTTTAGTACAAATTAGTACATTTTAGAACGATTTGCATACGTATTCTCGAATGACAATTGGGTTTAGAGTTGGGGTTTGGGGGTACACATCCTTTTAAAAAACATGTGTTTTCATACAAATGTCATCATGCACATCAATTCGTACAAATTAGCCACTTTTCTGCCACTATGTAAAATATCAACATTTGGTGAGATCAGGTTAATATTATCATAAATCCAAAGCTCTTAACAAGCTCTTCTCCTTTTATTTCCTGATAAAATAAAGGCTATAATAACAATCAAATTGTCCTCACAATTTGAAGATGGTTCGAGAAGTGCCATTGGATTTTTAATGATTACAGAGTTTAATTTATACTGGGGCATTAGGACCTCATATACCACAGACCTATCTAATACTACTTCCAACAGCAACCTAGTTTTTCCAGCTGGCTCAACCCTGCTTAGTTTTAGTGGGCAAACACTCTTGGGCTCTGTGTGTTTTTCAAAAGAGTGCTAAATAAAACCTTCCTGCTCTGAGAATAACAGATTTCTTAACACAAGAACTACAGAGGCAGCCATCTGAACCGTTTTTAAATGTTGCAATGTAATAACATTGTTAAAATAAAACTCATATAACTATAATACCCTGACTTTTCCTAAATGTATATTTCTTACTAACATTTTTATTTTATTAAAATTACAAAACATAAAAGAGCTCTGAGTTTTTCTACCTTGAATTACCAGAGCGGTCAAAATGAATATCCATGTCTCTGCTGCCTAGCAACTTCATGCTAACAAAAACAACTTTTATAGCGAAAACATATAACTTTACTTCAAACATGTCCTTCAAAACCTTTGAGGGCAAACTATTAACTCGTACATATTTATAGGCTGCACTGTGAAAAAAGATAGACATCCAAAGATTAATTGCAACATCTCAAAAGAAGCTTTGATTGTAAACATGACATCTTAGATGAGAACAGTCAGAATGACTGCTACGGCCATTCCAGTAGTTATATAATTCTGGTAGTTCCAGTGTTAAACATTAAACTGGAAACGTGAAATACTGCAGCAAACCAACAAAAACACAGCCAATTATAAAAACATCTGCAATGCAATATGTACACAAACAATATTTAATTGTGTGCAAATTAAATACAGCACAACAAAACAGAATCCTGAATCCAGGTGTCTAACAATAACTTGTGGCTCATTGCATGCCATGATTGGTTATGGAAAACTCAGCCTCAGAAAAGCATGGAGAACGTGGAATCTATTGCTAGCAATTTTGTTATGTCATACATGATTAGGGCCCAGTGTTTGAGCAGCTACTGAGATATGCCTGACAGGGTTGTTAAGTGCATCAGTGACTGCCCACATTTTCAGCAGCCTTGGTATTTTTCTTAATTTCTCTATGTGCACTTTAAAATAATTCTTTGATTCTAAGATTTAAATTAAACCAGCCAGCTTTAAGTATTACAGAGATTTCTTAAACATGTACTTGGAAACATGAAAAGAATTTCAAAATTACTGTGTACCACATTCATGAGTGTAAAGCTATTCATTCTATGATTACAAAAAAATGAAAATTATAGAGAATCCATAGAATCTGTGTCATTTCGAATGGTGGTTCAGGTAGCACAAAACATATCTAAGAAACTGGCAGTGAAAAACATTTTTCTAAAGGGGTCCTATAGTATACTTTATCATGTTTTGAATTTTAGTCAAAGTGTAGTATGTATGATTGGGCATAAAAATATCTACAAAGTTAAGAGGGAGATATTTGTTTTAAAAAAAATTATAAAAATTGTAAATTATATATATATATATATATATATATATATATATATATATAGGGCTTATTTGGTAGTTTTTTAAGGGTTTATGATGTCACAAAACAGCCGAAATCCTGCCTGCTAATTATGGGAGGGGTCAAACAACAATGTTGTTAATGTTGCCATTCTGATGCCTTGCTATATCCGTGTGTGCAAATGAAGCAAATGTAAAATTGTTTTGGGGGTCTGAAAATGCAAACAACTGATCGCAAGATTCAAAGTGTAAATTTCTGAAAATAATAAGTTAGATGCACTGACTTCAATGCAGAAGCATCCCATATACCATTGTTTAGTAAGGACAGAGGTCATGATGAGTCTGCTGAAAAAGGTTTAAAAGCTATGACAAACAATCTCAAGAATAGTTAAAAAATAATAATAATAATCAAATTTTAGGCTTTAGGTTTAATGCACAGGGTCAATAGGGGTGAGCGTTTTATTGGATAGCACAGTTGTTTTCCTTTGTTGGCACACAGGTTAATTTTGAGATGTAGCAGGTTATGGTTATAAATTGTTGTGAATCTGCATGATATTTCATTTATTACCCACACCATCTATCCTTTTTTTTTTTTTTTTTTGCAAAAAGGGTCACTAGCTACCTAATAATCTAAGTATATTTAATGAAATATTGGATTACTCAATAATTTAGTTTATTCAATTCACCTATACCGCATGTCTTTGGACTGTGGGGGAAACCGGAGCACCCAGAGGAAACCCACGCCAACACAGGGAGAACATGCAAACTCCACACAGAAATACCAACTGTCCCAGCCGGGACTCGAACCAGCAACCTTCTAGCTATGAGGCGACAGTGCTAACCACTGAGCCACTGTGTCGCCATAAGTGTAATTCATAAGTTTTTTTTTTTTTTCCAAAAAATCTTCCCAATCTGTTGGTGCTGTAACCTAATGTTATTAGATTGATCAAGAAAGCTGTGTGAAATTATGTAAAATATGACTATTGATGGGCCTTTTCCAATGTAGAGCACTGAAGTGCAGAAACTTCCAGCAGTGCAATAAGACATGTGACTTTCTGACATGTACTTTTATGCTGTAACAGCACAGAACTCTTTCTAACTCAAACGTTATGCCTTCCTTGTCATTTTTAGGCTTGCATTTTTTTCCCCTCAGTCAGCCATTTCAAACAGACTCATTAATGTAATGGAGTCATACATTTCTTAAATATTTGAAAGATATATGTTTTGATCTTTTTAGCAATAACTCAACATTGCCTACAATCAATTAATTAATATACTTACAGAGCCAAAGGTTGAATCACTGATACTATGAATTGTTTCACATCATGTGGGCCCTTGCAAATCATGCAAATTTCAATAGGCTTCATAAATCCGTTGGTAGAGGTTTTCCATCAGTATAAATGCAGAGTATTCATTAGATGATTTTATTTATTTTTTTTACTGCAAAACTCAATGTAGGGACAAATCAAAGACCTGTTTCTCAATAAGCATAGCCTGCATAAATAAGAAGAAAAAAAAACCTGACAAAAAGAAATTTAGAGCTTAATGCTTTTAAAGTAAATAGTTTACATCCTGCTCTGGTAACAAAAGTATCCAGAGTAGCAGAAGGGCTGATTAAAAGCACAGAGGCAGATGGAGAACACAAATCAAGGACTTGACTAAAAGTATATTTGAAATATGTCTTCACTAAATAAGTATTAAACACTTGTTTTTTATTTTGCTTAGGGAAAAGTACAAATGTATGCAGGTCAGTGTGAATACCGCAACACTACACTGACAAATATATCTCTGCACAAAAACACAACTGAAGTACAAAAGCTAAAAACATATTCTTATTGTACTTTAATTTATAAACAATACTTTTTATAATATATGTTCCATTTTAAAATTTCCTTTTCTTTTTTCTTGCTGTTTGACAAAATATTTTGAAGCTAGTTAAAATCTGTAGTCATTGTCTTCCACAATATTTTTTTTTCTACTAAGATAATACTTTTGTACTAAAATATCTTCTTTTATGTTCAACAAAAGATAAATAGATTTTTTTTGGTGTAAACTATTAATTTAACTACCTTACTAAATATTAAATAGCAGCAAATTAGGAGTTCATTGAGGCAAATGTCATAGTTAATGGATTGTTTATAGCGAGAGTATTGAACTCTACCTGTTTATATATGTTATTGTGTGTTTGTCTGTTTATTCATTACATATTAGTATGTATACACAGCCTGATCTCACGAGAAAATGTAAGTATTTTACGTTTTGTCAGTTTAGTAGCTAATTCGTACAAATTCGTATAGAGTTTAGTCGTGCGAAAATGTATGATGTTAAAAAAGAGGCGTGGCACCTAACCCCGCCCCTAAACCCAACCGTCATTGGGGGATAAGCAAATCGTACTAAATTGTACGAATGAGATTATACGAATTCATACGAATTAGCCACTAAATCAAAAAGTTACGAATTGCCATGAGATTGCGTTGTACACGTGAGATAATGTGTATACAGTGCATCCGGAAAGTATTCATAGCACTTCACTTTTTCCACATTTGTTTATGTTACAGCCTTATTCCAAAATTGATTAAATTAATTTATTTCCTCAAAATTCTACACACAATACCCCATAATGACAATGTGAAAAAAGATTTTTTGAAATTGTTGCAAATTTATTAAAAATAAAAAACCTGAAAAAATCACATGTACATAAGTATTCACAGCCTTTGCCGTGAGGCTCTACATTGAGCTCAGGTACATTCTGTTTCCACTGATCATTCTTGAGATGTTTCAGCAGCTTAATTGGAGTTCACCTGTGGTAAATTCAGTTGATTGGACATGATTTGAAAAGGCATACACCTGTGGAAGTATATGGAAGTGGAAGATGTTTGGAACCACCAGGACTCTTCCTAGAGCTAGCCTGCCATCTAAGCTGAGTGATCGGGGGAGAAGGGCCTTAGTCAGGGAGGTGATCAATAACCCGATGGTCACTCTGTCTGAGCTCCAGCGTTCTTCTGTGGAGAGAGGAGAACCTTACAGAAGGACAACCATCTGTGCAGCAATCCACCAATCAGGCCTGTATGGTAGAGTGGCCAGACGGAAGCCACTCCTTAGTAAAGGGCACATAGCAGCCCGCCTGGAATTTGCCAAAAGGTATCTGAAACAAAATTCTCTGGTCTGATGAGACTAAAATTGAATTATTTGGAGTGAATGCCAGGCATTAAGTTTGGAGAAAACTAGGCACTGTTCATCACCAGGCTAATACCATCCCTACAGTGAAGCATGGTGGTGGCAGCATCATGCTGTGGGGATATTTTTCAGCAGCAGGAACTGGAAGACTAGTCAGGGTAGAGGGAAAGATGAATGCAGCAATGTACAGAGACATCCTGAATGAAAACCTGCTTCAGAGTGCTCTTGACCTCAGACTGGGGCGACGGTTCATCTTCCAGCAGGACAATGACCCAAAGCACACTGCCAAAATATCAATAGAGTGGCTTCACAACAACTCGGTGTACGTCCGTGAGTGACTCAGCCAGAGCCCAGACCTAAATCCTATTGAACATCTCTGGAGAGATCTGAAAATGGCTGTACACCGTCACTTCCTATCCAACCTGATAGAGCTTGAGAGGTACTGCAAAGAGGAATGGGCAAAAATTCCCAAAGACAGGTGTGCCAAGCTTGTGGCATCATATTCAAAAAGACTTGAGGCTGTAATTGCTGCCAAAGGTGCATCAACAAAGTATTGAGCAAAGGCTGTGAATACTTATGTACATGTGATTTTTCAGGTTTTTTATTTTTAATAAATTTGCAACAATTTCAAAAAATCTTTTTTCACATTGTCATTATGGGGTATTGTGGAATGATATGTGGAAAAAGTGAAGCTCTATGAATACTTTCCGGATGCACTGTATATTAACACCAAAAGACCAAACATTAACTGGATTTATACATGTCACCTAATCAAAAGCTTTAAACATTCACTCAAACCAGGGACTTTTCATGAAACTTTTGAACAGGATGAATGTTTTTTGTTTTTTTTGAGAAATGAGTATTTCAGTACGTGTAAAAACCCTTCACATTATAGAATGCATGCTGTATAAATACAGTTATGCTGATGGACATACAAGGCCACATTCACCCCAATACATGCAGAGTGTCAGAGAGGTTCTCTGGTAAGCTGTCTAGCAGGGCACTGGTGATGAACTGCCTGGATTTGAGAACATACTTCTGACTGCCTGAGGCACAGTGTTGCATCAGAATTTCAGCCAAGGATATGTACACAGTACACACACACACACACAGATACGCACAAACACATTGCGATCGCTCTCTAAAAAGCTGCAGCCTACCTGTGCTTTGCATTCGTAGTGCGGGATGTGGAAAGGGCAGCGGCAAGCACATAAATCATCAACTCAATAAACCGCCAGTACTGTCTCGTGGAACCAGTCATTTTTCTGCATCCCACAAACACAAACATTAAAACACACATACAGAGTCAGCTGGGTCTCAGCGGAAGCATTGAGGTTTTGTATCAGATATATTCACATATGGAGATGTAGCAGATTGATCCCCTATGCAGTGACTGATCTGAAAGGTGATTGTTGATGTGTGTGTTTTGACTGCATACAGTAGATGTATTCTACTTCTAGAAAACAAAACAATAAAATAAATAAATAAAGCTACATATAGGAATTGAATTATTTAAAAGATGCCTGTTATACAGTACGAGTGCACTGTACAATAAAGATGTCATGGGTTTCAAAAAAGGAAATTTCTAGGTTTGAGTTCAAGTTGATACTGTACTGTATATACTGCTAATATTTTACTAAATATTTTTTCAAATATTATATTATAAATGATCAAATCGATATCTTGAATTAGTAATACATTTTATTAGACTCAAGAAAAATAAAGAAATATCTTCTTAGCATTGTGTATTACATGCAAATTAATATGAAATGAATATTAAACACATGTACAATTAAAGTCATTATTGCAATATGCAAACTTACAATAAAAAAGGGATTATTAGATACACTTTTTATTTGATTTACTACTTTTTTCTTTTTTTTTTTCACAAAATACAATGTATGTATGCAAACACAACCAAGAGACAACTTGTAGGTGTCATATCGGACCTTGAAATGATGTTCCCTGAGGGTGCAGAATTAATTTTTTATTACTTTTTTTTACATATTTGTTGGACATCAAAAAGAGGTGGGTTTAGGAGCTTTATGACCTCTCCCAACAAATACAAAACATTGCTATGAACGTGCATATTATGTATATTTTTATGTCTAGGAGTGTTGTGTTGATTGAATGAAGAGGTGGAGAATACAAATGCAGCTGAATGGTTATTGCAACAAGGAAAATGTAATACAAAAACACCACCAAAAGCCAAAAGCAAAGAACACATCTGGGAAGTAACTTAAAAAACAACTGACAACGAAGGCTAAAACAAGAGGGCATATATATAGTAAATGAGACAAAGGGATAATGAGTAAATTATATAACAACGGGGTGGAGACAATAAACAACCAAGGCAACTATTAAGGGCAACTGAGGTGACAGGGTAAAACTATGAGACAATGATAAACAGAAAGCACAGGAACACAAGCCAAGGACAGTTACATATATATTGTGTTGATCAATCCAGAACCATATCTGCCAATCTACATGATCACTAAACACTTAAAATTTAAAAATAATAATTAAAAAAAAATAATAAAAAAAAAAAAACAATAAACTCTCTCTCACTAAACTCAATATTGAACAGTTTAATTTATTAAACTCAACAGTTTTATTAAAATTTGAAAATCTAGTGTTTGTTGGAAATATTGAAATGATGTCCAAAAAATAAAATAATTTTTTATAAAAAAAAAAAAAAAAAAACTTTTATTCTGCACCCCCAGGCTAGATCATTTTAATGTCTGACAAGATTCTTGATTCTCAATTTTTATACTGATTTTTAATTCTGTGTTGGATGATCAATATCTGTAAACATTCACTGATGCTCAAGGCAAAGCCAGGGGGTGTAAACTTTTCAACAGGATGATTGATGGCGATTGTTAATTAGTTTTACGATCTGATTTTTTTATTTAGTAACGCACTTTAGAAGCTACAAAAAACATTTACATTGTTAATAAGGTAACATCGTTTACAATCATCCTGGGCCTTTAAAAACCTGTTAAAGCAATGTTAAAAGCACCAATGTTTAACTTTCACTCAAAACATGACTTTTGCTGCTTGTTCAAACTACTTATTTGAAATGGGTTGAAACAACACAATTCTTAAGGTGTTTGAGGACAATTTTATTGTTTTACGTTCAATCCACAGGAATTGTGTGGAGGCCAGCATTTTTTACAGTGTTGTGTAAATTAACCCTTTTAGTATGAACGCTGCACCTCCAATCCCTCACTTATACAATGGCCTGAAAAGACTGTATGTATTCATTTTGTTCGTTATGTTGTAATTCATGTAAGAGATAGTTTGTTTGTTTCTTTCAAGAAGAACCAAAGAGAAAAATACCTGCAAGACCCCAAGGGCTCAAAAGTAGACAGCCATCGTTCCATTCCGTTGGCTATTTTGATGAAAATGGTTTGCCCTCAACTTCAATAAGAAATACCTGCAAACAGGAAAGAAAACATAAACATAATTTATTGCTTTTTTAGCAAACCAGCAATGTAAATAGGGGTAAATAGTAACACAGACCATACCACTGACATTTAATGTAGATCAGACAATAGTTTCAGCCATTTCTAATGATGACTGGAATTACTTTATTATTTGAATATGATTTTTATGCTTAATAGAGTTTGCATATGTTATGTACATATCAGCAAACTGTTTTCCACTGTGACATAAAGGTTAATAAGAGATAATGAGTACACATAAATGCTTTTATTATAGATCATTTGCAAGGGAACCTCACTTTCAGAGAGGTTAAAATATTAGTCCCAGGCATTTATTTTAACTGAAGTCCAATTAATAGGAGGTAATCAAGCGTTTAATTAAAAACCCAATTTTGCGCCACCTTGAATCATCTAGTGGTTGTGTTTTTTTCCCCACCTCATTTTGACTGAGCATGGCAATGAGCAGGTTTCCGTCCTTCCACATAAATTATTCATTTTGACTGTCTCCAGAAAGGCCTGGAGTTAAATTTGGCTTGATCTGTAGGTAATTTGTTCCACTAGCAAAACCCACTTCCGCCTTAATCTCCCCAAAACAACACAAAATATGTTCGCTTTCTCTGTTAAATGATATTCATACTTCATTAGTATGATAATACCTTCTAATTGTAAATCAAACACTGTAAATTGGGAGTTTTGGATGTGCGAGTATCAAATTTGCAGCAAAACTGGGCACATTACCTAATAATTGGAGTCATCTATTAGACTATAGCGATTATTTTCAGAGTTTGCACAGATCCTATAGAGAATATGTGCCTGCTGTGACATTTTTGAAAAATGGTATTGTATTGCTACTGTTGTAAAAATAAAAAAATAAGTGAATGAGGGAGAGAACCCAGTCCAGGAGACTCGAATAAGCAGAAGAATTTCTTTATTGAGACGTGTTGGTTAGTCTGCAATCATACAGCGTCTTCAAGAAGTCCACAAGTCTGTAAGAGCCTACTGGAGTCTCTTGCAGGTCTGCAGTCTGCAAGTTTTATCAGAAGTCTGAAAGCAAGTCTAAAATGAGTCTATAATATGTTTTTAGGGGGAGGGGACTGGCTAGGTGGAGACGGCTAAACAAAGCATGCAAATGAAGTAGGTACGTAGGTGAAAAAACTTGTCAAGCCACTGACCCCACAAGTTCATCAACAAAAGGGTTTCTTTGGCCTGAAAGTATCACCCTAAGACAAAGGAAGAGTTGTTGAGACCATGCCTTTAGCATTTGCATCACTTTGGCACAGCCAGTGTTCAGGAACCAAGAGGTTTTTAATGTTTGTCACACCCTAGATAGAGTTTTGAATTAAATGAGACCAAAGAATATAACTTTTCAGTTATATATAGATCATTGTTAATTTTGAACTAGACTATATATATATTTATATTCCCACACTACTTGTGTTTTTGCAACAGTCTGAAAGTAAAATAGCATGTCACTAAACACTAAACAGCATGTTTAGTTTGATGAGAAACAGACAGACATTTATCTGTATCTGTAGTACAGAGCAGTTTATTCGCCATTATCTTAAATATTGTATAAGCATTTGTGTCTACTTGTGTTTTTGCAACAATCTGAAAGTAAAATAGCATACCACTAATTACACAGCAAGGTGTTGCTAAGTGGTTGCTAGGGTGTTCTGAGTGGTTGCTAGGCGTTTGCTAAGGCGTTGCTAGGCGGTTGCTAGGTTGTTCTGAGTGGTTGTTAAGGTGTTGCTAGGCGGTTGCTAAAGTGTTCTAGGTCGTTGCTAGGTGGTTGCTAGGGTGTTATGAGTGGTTGCTAAGGCATTGCTAGGTGGTTGCAAAGGTGTTGCTAGGCAGTTGCTATGGTGTTGCTAGGGTGTTCTGAGTGGTTGCTAAGGTGTTGCTAGGTGGTTGCAAAGGTGTTGCTAGGCAATTGCTTGGTGGTTGCTAAGGCATTGCTAAAGTGTTTTGAGTGGTTACTAAGGCGTTTGCTAGGGTGTTCTAGGTGGTTGCTAAGGTTGCAATTGTTAGTATGCTTCTAGTATGATTAGTATGTTAGTATGTTTGTTAGTATGTTTGCAGTATAGATTAGTATATTGTTAGTATGTATTGGTATGTTGTTAGTATGTCCAATGTAAAGTCAATGGCAGTTTTTTACAATGGAAGTCTATGGAACAGTTGCTAAGGTGCCGTAAGTGGTTGCTGGGGTGTGGCTAGTAAGTTGAAAGGTCATCAGTGATTGGCAGATTGGTAGTCTGAGTTAAATGAGCCCAACCTTAAGTCTGTATGACAGTCTGGCGGAAAGTTATGAGGTCACAAATTTTGGTCCAATGTTAAGTCAATGGGACTTTTCAGTAGCAGAGTTAAAGTTAATGAGACAATGAAGATAATTAAGTGTTGATTAAGCACTGATTATGAACACCTGCTGTTAATAAGCAGAAACACAGAAGAGAAACACAAAACTACAACTGACTTCAGTCACAGCCTTAGATGAAATAAAATGAAATAAAACACATTGAATCTCTCAAAATCTCAGCAGAGGATCATTAAACAACTCCACAAACAGCAGATTTACTTATTACCAACCTGTTTGGCCTTATTTCAGCCAGACCCTACAAAATTCCGTATAGTGATAATATTGAGAATTAACTCATTAAGTAATTTTTTACAACAGCAATAAAAAAACACCACTTTTTGTGTTTTAAGATGTCACCATTGAGGAGAACAGTAGTTGCTTTACTTGGACTCTTTGACTTAATTTCTAATGTTAGTTTATCTTTGCTTGCCAAATAGGTTGTAAATGCTGATGAATGGTGCTAAAAAGAAAAGGCACGTACTCTAGACAAAACACTAAACCTAACCAATAGTGTAGTGTTGCACAATTTAGAAACCAGTTTGATTAGTGACACCAGTGGCCATTAAGTGAACTGCAGCTAGCAAAATGTGCCATTGAACGCATACTAGAATCTCAATATACCTAGGCATAGCTGAATAATAAGATTTCAGTACATGTTTCCTTGTTCTCATGTAAATCCTGTGAGTGTAAATTCCTGGTGAAAAACAGGCCAATCTGAACAAAACACAAACTGTGACGTTCCATATGGGATGCCCCAGGCAGCATTTAATAAGTCACAGTGTTTCTTAGTGAGATTCCAACATTTACATTTCACCCCTTATTTTCTAAGTATAACACCGCTTATTATGATTTTTATGTATGTGTGACTGGACAGGCTTAAATAAAAAGCAGGCAGCCATGCATGGTCAGGGAGTAAAGTTATCTAATCTAATTACAGCTCGTCATAATTCAGAAAAGATGTATGATAAATTTATTCAATGCCACCCCAAAGAGGCATAAGGTCTGTTTAACTGTATCTTTTGTTAGTTTAACTTGTATATTGGGAAATCTGCTGCATTCTTGTAATGAGGCAACATACACATTTAAACTGCTGAATTAGTGTTTAATGCATGTTACAGATAAGTCACTTGCTCCTAACTTGACTCCTAACTTGCTCCTATTCTCCGCTTCAAACTATTGGCATTTGACAAGGCATCTACTCAGTTTGTTCAAATATTATTTGACAGATTAAGTATAATTACTTTACACATATGTATTTCAGAGTGCATCATGTTGTATGAGCATCACAGATATAAGCCAAAATCAGCAACATCTAAGAATACCCAGGATTACATTATAACTCCAGGTATATTATGAGCAGTGTGAACGTTTATTAAAGATGACCCAATATTCCATTTATTCAGGATTTAGGATGACCCAGGGTTAACAAAAGTGAACCATCACCAGGAGAGTAAAAAATTAAAATTTCTGAGATAATTGGCAGTATCAAGTGAGAAAAAGCAACTCTCTCTAATAGAATATCTTTGAGAAAATTGCCAGAGGGTTAAAATTTCAAGAATCAAATCGTCAGATGAATAGTCAGAATTGAAGAGGTAGAAGTGAGCTGATTGCATGAAAACATCTTCACCTTGAACCCCGAGATAATTTCATGCCTTACCAAAAGCCGAGAAGCTTTGTTGATGATAGATACAACATTGTTAGTTTGAGTGAGGTATGAGTGCCAACAACAGCACATGAGGAGTGAAGGAATACATACTAATGCATTTCCTTTGCACTTAACCTTTATGTAATAGAGAAAATGGAGCACTATAGGTACTGGAATGTTCCATAAATAGTACCATAAAAAGTACCATAGTGTCCAGGGAGGCCGTTAATATGACAGAATTTTAAGCTAAAACAAAACAAGAAGTCTATGTTCAACCTGGGGATGTTAAAATTCTAACTTTTTTTTTTAAGGAAAACCTTTATAATTTCAAATGTCAAAAATATGATTTTGTGAAATGGATGTCACGTCCAAGTGTATTAGGTGTACAGCTTAGATCACCTCATCTGCTTATTTAGCATGTTTCTCTTGTTTAACGCACCTGATTTAGATAGCTAGATTGATAAAAGAGAGCTCCAGAAAGGAAGTGTGTTCTGACTGACATGTTTCCTGTATAGTGCACTGCTCTCTACACTGTAAAAAAAATATTTTTTTTCATTAATTAATTTTCTTTTCAGCTTAGTCCCTTTATTTATCAGGGGTCGCCACAGTGGAATGAACCGCCAACTTATCCAGCATATGTTTTACGCAGCGGATGCCCTTCCAGCCGCAACCCAACACTGGGAAACACCCATACACACTCTTTCACACACATACACTACGGACAATTTAGCTTATTCAATTCACCTATAGCGCATGTCTTTGGACTGTGGGGGAAACCCACGCCAACACGGGGAGAACATGCAAACTCCACACAGAAATGCCAACTGACCCAGCCGAGGCTTGAACCAGCGACCTTCTTGCTGTGAGGCGATCGTGCTACCCACTGCGCCACCGTGACACTCTGACATTTTTTTTGTTGAATCAAATTAACTCTTCTGGTCATCTCAACTTACAACAATCAAACTGACAAAAAATATTAAGTTAAACTTGTATAACTTGAAAATATGTAGTTAAAACCTGATTGACTTATTGACTCATGTTAAATCAACATAAATGATTTGTTGTCTTGACTTTGTGTCATTAAATTTTTTATAGTGTACCCCTTGGCCCCTGCACATGAGAAATCGACTTAACTTGAATTTAACTTAATTTAAAAAATTAAAAAAAACTTGTACTACACTGTTTGAAGCATCTTCAGATTACAGAATTACATATTACAGAAGTTTATAAACATTGTTAAATACTCTTTAACATTTTTAAAAATTTTATACACTTTGAATTGAGCATGCTTCCTTCGAATGGCAGAATATCCTGTGATGTCCAATTCACAGGGAACTTACAGTCAAATAAAAAAAAAAAAACTGAGGGGTGAGAGAAACATACAAAATGTGCTGAGCGAGGGGTGTCGAGGACCGGGATTAAGAACTGCTGGCTTAGATGTGCACAAGTACTTGTCAACCAAAACAATAACAAACTACAGGACCGTGTGTGCAGGCATGCCATATTTCTAAATGACATCCCCAAAATCATTCAAAGTTTCTGCAATGTGAAACATCAGAAAGCATTGACTTCAGTCAATTCGGTGTGAAAGCCCTTAATGTCAAAGGGATAGTTCACCCAAAAATTCAAAATCTGAAATAATTTACTCACCCTACACTTGTTCCAAGTCTGTATTATGCCTCGTTTCCAGTGAGGGGTATGATACCATTTAGTACAGTACATTATGGTTCGCTACAGTTCACCCTGATCAGGATTGCATTACCATTGCTAACAATTTACCATTGTTTGTGATTGATGTTATTCTTGCTCAAAGGCAATTCGTAATTTTTAATTTTTTTTTTTAGTGGCTAATAATTTGTATAATCTCATGTGTACATTTTAGTATGATTTGCTTATCCCCCAATGAGCAGTAGGGTTAAGCGTTGGGTTTGGGGGCACACCTCTCTTTAAAAGTTGTACATTTTCATAATAATAAAATTAATTATTTTTATGAATTAGCAATTTTTCAGGCAATAGGTAAAACAGTAATGTTTCCTCATGAGATTGGATTGTCAGATCTTGGTCTTGCTTCTTGGCATGTGGCTGTTTGTTACAAGAAGAAAGAAGTTTGTTTGAGCTTGGGTCGACCATGGTTCATTGTTGCGCACCGTCATTGTATTATGTTGTCAGGTTTCAGTGGTGTATTAAAAAATAGCAATTATCAGCAGCAAGTCTAGTGCCAGGCTTTTGGTATCATGTGCTAGGTACCCTTACTAAAGTGTACCAAAAAAGTGGTATGGTGTTATAGTAAGAGTTTGGTACTTCTGAAACAGAAATAAATGTGTACACCAAAGGTGTAGCGAATTGCACAGTTCATTGGAAATGAGACATTACTTTATTTATTTTGATAACACAAAAGAAGATACACAAAGAACATTTGCAACCAAATGTTTTTTGATTCCCATTGATATCCATAGTATTTTTCAAAGGGGACCATTAACTTTCTGGTTACAACATAAAATATTCAAAATATTTTATTTTGTGGAAAAAAAGTGAAGAAATAAACAAAGAAACTAATTGTTTCACTTTTAACAACTTGAGGATGTGTAAATAGTGAATACATTTTCAGTTGTGGGTGAACTATCCCTTTGAGAGCTAAATTGTACACTAACTAACAGTAATTGAGAACTAACAAAAGGTCAAATGTTTCAACTGGTAGTTGTAGAAATATATTATGAGATTGTGAATTGCATCTAAATATTTTTTTCTTATACTATGATATTGCATTGAAACACACCCAGCATGTACCTTGACAAAATTACATCAAAAATGCTAATTGATTTGATGTCAATTGACTAGCTTGATCTCAAAACAAATTGGCATGTAACATTGGAGTAAAAAACAAAGGACTGTCCTGTAATCGATTTTTGACAGGAATGGTATATGTCAATTTGATGTGGTTTTAACATCAGGGTAGTTTACATGCATTGTAGGGATAAAAAAAAAAAAGTAGTATAAATTTGGAGCTGAAATTATTTTTGGTGGTCCAAAGGGCATCAATGTGTGGATGTCAAACGGACGTCAGTGTTTTGACATCAAATTGATTTGCATTTTTTTGGCGTGTTTTTTTGTCATGCTTGATGTCAATTTGATGTTTTGACATCAAGGTCCCCGCTGGGCTTGGATTCAACAGTTCATGTTTTTTTTCTTTTCTGAATTCCTTATATAAACACTACCATACAGCACATACAGCTTGCTCATACTCACCATTTCACAAGTGAAACTGAACGACACTTTATATATCCTTACACTCTCACTTTCTGGCCTGTCATGTCCACTGTTAGTCATTGGACAGCAGGGGGAGTCAATAAAAAAGGGTTGTGCTTTCAGGTTCAGCTGAGGGAGGAACATGATTCCCTTCAGTCCTGCTCTACTGCTGACTTTTGAGTTTCATAAGGGTCTGGTCTATTCACAAACATTGCACAGGATGTGTTTGGCTGCAAAGAACTTTGTAAATCTGGATACAGGGGACTGATTCCTGGAGCTCAGAGCTGAAGCTTAAAGCCAGACTTGGACAGTTGTGTGTCTGGGAAGAGCGGCTTTACATCACTTCATCATTAACTGGGTAACAGACATCAGCATGGGGAATAATGTACACATTTCTGGAAAAAAAGGGCTTTTGGTACACATGCATGTCCAATTATTAAAGAATTGGCTAATTTTGGCATTTTCAGGTATAAATAGGAGTGCAGCAACAACAGCTCTATTTAGCACATTTTCCTGTGTTCAAATTTTCCCAAAAAGCAATCAAGAAAATCTGTTCATTAACACAAAAAAAATAATAGCTATATAAGTAAAGATTGATTTGTACTGAATGTGTAATAGCTAAAGTAATAAATAAAAAAATAAATAATATAAAATTAAATATAATAATAATAATAATAATAATAATAATAAATAAATCATTTGTGAATAAACAAATGAGCAGAAGAACGAATGAACGTACGAACGAACAAATGAACAAACAAATGAACAAAGGAATGAACGAACGAAAGAAAGAACGAACAAACGCTTATACACTGTAAAAAATGCTGGGTTCCACACAATTCCTTTTTAAGTGAAAATTTAAGTGGACTGAACACAAAACAATGAAGTTGTCTTCAAAAAACTTAAGAATTGTGTTGTTTCAGTAGCAAAAGTCTTTTTTTTTGAGTGAATAAACATAAAACATATTTCAACACATAAAACACATTTTGCCAAATTTATCAAAAAAAGCATCCATAATTAGTTGATCAATTTACTGTATCAGTCAACTGAAGCAAGTAATTAATAAAATTCATTTAATAATTATTTGTGCTGCAAAGAACTCCTGGTCTCAAATGACACTAAAGTATGGGACACTAAACACAGCTAAAAACCAGCTAAAAGTGAGGATAAAAGAAGCACTTAAAATCATCAGAGAGTAGCAGTATATAAACACTGTCTAGTCTAAATTAGATGACAAGCATAAATTAGTTTAGAATTTTTTTTAAGTAATTGCTGATATGTAAATGATAAGTACAATACTATATTTAATGTGGCTTTGGGAGCCTTATATAAACCTATAAGTTATTCATAATGTATTAATTATTTATATTTAGCCCAACCCTTTTGAGCCAATTCACTATATATTACAGTCAGTCACTGGCATTGCCTTTATAAGGTGCAAAAGGTCAATGCTGCTTTTTTAAAGCTGATTTAATGCAGAACGTTAGGAATTGAAAATCTTATCTTTTTAATTGTAATTAGACTTTCTGCCTCCTGTCTTTGACTATTGTGCCTACTGCCTTAACCATTTTGATGAATATTTTTATATAAGAAGCTAAATAATGATTGCTGAACCTATTGACTTCCATTAGTATCGCTATTTCCCATTGTGCGACTGCCTTTCATTGCATCTTTTCACAACGTATTCATATAGTGGTTTGTATTCAGAGCAGCCGTTGGTTAAATCATTTTATTTTACAGGTGTATACTCAGAGAAGAAAAACCCAAGTAATATTCCTTTTTATTATTCTCCGCACACACATTTTCATTTGTTAAGGACCTTGGAAGGCCTGCTTATGTTAACCAAGCCAAGACACAAAACGTCAATCCTTTGGAAATATATTCATGAACTACACACGGGACCTCCCGATATCCATATTGTGAAGCAATGTCATTGTAAAGTCACAAGCAAGACAGAAGAATCATCTCTGCTTAGAAGATTGAATTGCTTGTCCTTGATGTGTATAAATATGTGAGGAGTATAAATTGTACAGATTTTCCAAAGGATTTGCCTTTCAACTTAGCAATGACACCGGTTCCCAAACCAATTTTTCCATTTTCATTTATTTTTATGTCCGTTTTTCAACTCCAAATGGGCCAATCCTGATGTAGAGTCTTTATTCACAACACACACTCACACAAAAACTACAGAGCTGACAAAATATATATCAAAATATTAGCCATTTAAGCTTGAGAAAAATTATTTTTATTTCATTTGTATTTTTACGTTACAAGCATGCACTGGGGCGGTTTGCTACCGAGTGTGACGCAGTTGGGATGAGAATCAGCACCTCCAAGTCCGAGGCCATGGTGCTCCACCGGAAAAAGGTGGTTTGCCATCTCCAGGTTGGAGGAAAGTCCTTACCCCAGGTGGAGGAGTTGAAGTATTTTGGGGTTTTGTTCACGAGTGAGGGAAGGACGGAACGTGAGATTGACAGGCGGATTGGTGCAGCGGCAGCATTAATGCGGTCGATGTACCGGTCCGTTGTGGTAAAGAAAGAGCTGAGCCGAAAGGCAAAGCTCTCGATTTACCGGTCTATCTACGTTCCTACTCTCACCTATGGTCATGAGCTTTGGGTCATGACCGAAAGGACAAGATCTCGGATACAAGTGACCGAAATGAGTTTCCTTCGCAGGGCGGCAGGGCGCACCCTTATAGATAGGGTGAGGAGCTCTGTCACCCGGGAGGAGCTCGGAGTAGAGCCGCTGCTCCTCCACATCGAGAGAAGTCAGCTGAGGTGGCTCGGGCATCTGTTTCGGATGCCTCCTGGATGCCTACCTAGGGAGGTGTTCCAGGCATGTCCCACCGGGAGGAGGCCTCGGGGAAGACCCAGGACACTCTGGAGGGACTATGTCTCTTGGCTGGCCAGGGAACGCCTCGGGATCCCCCCGGAGGAGCTGGAGGAAGTGTCTGGGGAGAGGGAAGTCTGGGGTTCTCTCCTAAGACTGCTGCCTCCGCGACCCGGCCCCGGAAAAGCGGTTGAAAATGAATGAATGAATGAAAGTTCTACATTTAATTGCCTTTGTAACTTTGTTGTTTGTGAAACTGAAAACCTTTTAGCTTCTTAAAGAGATGCACAACATTTATTGGATAATATGGGTAAAAATGACTTCATTTGTATTGCTCTGATAAATAAATAAAATGCGATTACAATATCCGGTATCAATTTCGGAATCGACCACGAGAAGGACTTAATTATTGGCTATCAGTATCAGTTAAAATTGTTCTTACTGTGCATCCATGATACCATGTTTTGTTTTGATTATAATAATTTATTGTAAAGGAACAGCATGTCATTTTCACCACTAAAAGGCACATATTCACAACAAACACAGTTGTGTTGACACTGTGACTGAGTGTGAAATCATGTGAGTTGTCGTCTTCATTACATCCTACAGAGAGACGAGCGTGATGCAGCATGGAAGCAGCAGAGCTTTTATTATGCCACAGTCGACTGTCTTCTGGTTATGATTATGTGGAGAAGCAGCAGCGCTGTTTTATCATACTTAATACATTTTAGGGTTCTGTTATAATGCTGCTCTGTGCATAAAACACAACATATTAAAGCATCTTTGGTGTTTTCCTGTTTTCTATAAAATCAAACTTGAAATCAAGGGTGTGTGACATCATTAGCATAATAGTACAGCACACAGTCCACTTCTTAAAAGTGCTTATTTCTCTGGATTTGAACATTATTCAAAACATTTGGGATAATGTAGGTGCATGAGTCAATAAAAAATATAATTTTTTTTATATATTTTTGTTTTGGGTTTTGGATATTTAATCAAATGTAAATCACCGTACTCTACCAGATTTTCCATTTTAATGAAAAAAAAGCATACATATTGTGCTTTTCAATGCATATAATAATAAAAGCTGGTTTGCTAATTTACTGTAGTTGTCTGTTAAATGACTGTTAGCTCTTTCCTAAACAGTTTTGCTCCTCTTTTGTAAGTCATTTAAATCATCTGCTAAATGCATAAATGTAAATGCAAACAATGTGAAAAAATTTAATTAAATTAAAACAAAGCAATAAATAAAATCATCTCTGGTTTCCCCCACAGTCCAAAGACATGCGGTATAGGTGAATTGAATAAACTAAATTAGGCGTAGTGTATGAGTGTGTGTGTGTGTGAGAGAATGAGTGTGTATGGGTGTTTCCCAGTACTGGGTTGCAGCTGGAAGGGCATATGCTGGAATAGTTGGAGGTTCATTCCACTGTGGCAACCTCTGAAATAGAGACTAAGCCGAAGAAAAATAAATGAATGAATGAAATAAAATCATCACTAGCGATTGGGCAGGTGTGCAAAAACAAATATTAGTTTTAGGCCCTGTTTGTTTCTGGCATTCTCTCCATCTCCGCCTTACCCTTCAGTCTCATTTTGCCCTAAAGAAAGTTTGCACCTAATATGATATGAGCTGGAATTAGAGAAGCTTTAGCTTGGTGGCCAAATGAGACCTCTGTAATGACTTTACCTGCTCATCCTTGTGTAAGCTAAAAGAAACAGCAGAAATGATCCCTACTTATCCTGCATATCCCATCATTAAGGCAGGCTTTGGTTCAGCTAATTAGCGCGTCAAGCGGTTCCAGTAAGACGTCACTCTAGGACCATAATGCACACTCGGAATCCCAATAATCTTAAAATAATGAGTTTTTTTTGTTTTCAGTGCAAATGATTAATGTATATTTTGTTTGCATGTGTACTGGTGAGAAAATTTGCCATTCTCTGTATGTGAAGACAACGGCCAGACAGAATCCCTAAATGTCAGAAATGCTACAGTAGAAGTTTGTTGTGGTCCCACAAAGTCTAGAAATTAGTAAAAGTAAGTCCTACCAAAACATAACATAGCTTTATATACATTGGCAGGCCTCTTATGAAGAAGATGAGATGTTCACAATAAAATTTAATCATACATTAATGAATGCACTATGCAAATATTAAATTATTGCAATACATTTTATTATAAATGTTTTTTAGCCCCACCATTCATTACAGTACAGTTGAAGTTAAGCAATAAATTAAACTGCAGTGAAGACATTAATAATGATAACAATGGATGTATTTAAAATAAAATAAAATAGTTTTAATGATAATAAATAAATTTTGTTCTGTTCATAACACAATTCTTGTTTCCATAAAATATAAAGTAGCACAACTGCCTGCAATAATAATAATAAAAATATTTTTTTTTATTATTATCATCATCATGTGACACTGAAGACTGGAGAACCATTCCAGAGATGGATAACATTTTCATTGTATTTTGATCCATTCATTTCAGATTTGAAACATCAATGACTAAAATAATTTGAAAAACGTTGCTATATATGAGCTATTTTAAGCAAATAGCTAATGGCAGTATTTTGTTGTTGATGTTTTAACCTTCATTTTAGCTTAGATTTTAATAATTGTGTTTTGCATTTTTATCATTTTCCTTGTCTTTTCCTTTAAAATGTGTCTATGAAGTTTAAAGTACCTTTATTATTAGATTTTTTACATTTTTTTTATTTTATAATATATTTATATTTAACTAAAAATTTGAAATATATTCTTTGAATCAATAGTAGTTGAAATAAGTATGTTTTTGTACATTATTTTCTTTTGTTCTTTAATATTTATATTTGTTAGTAACCCACATTGTTTGATTATATGCCAAAGGTGCCACATAATGAAAATCTGGATATGTCTAGGGTAGAGCTGAACATAGCAGTTCAGTACATAAAAATGGCATACAGTCAGCCTCAAACACCTCCTTGTTTCCTTGTTCTCATGCAAACCTTGATAAAAACAGGCCAGTCGGAACAAAACACAGACTGTGACGTTGCACATGGGATCATCAATATACACGTCCAGGCTGCATTTAATTGGCCACAACATTTCCTACTGAGATTACAACAATTATATTTTTTCCGTTAGTTTTATGTTTATCTGAGTTTATATTAAAGTTACTATGTATATGGGACTCTTATTTTGAAAACGGGAAAGGCAGGGAGACCACCTATACAGCTATATGTCTAAATCTCTAAACAAATTCTGCCTGTTTGTTTACTGTACGATTTCTGAGCCCCAACCCAGACCTCACTAATATTCAGCCTCTGTTTACGGCCATTAACAGACCAACAGTGTTGTAATGGAGATTTCAAGTGGATTTAAAAAGCATAAGCTTAACCTCAATACCAAAAGCACCGGCCTCACATTAGCGAGGATTGACACTAATCTAAGCACTGTGAATTTACGCCACAGGGCCTGTAATAGGAGCAATTTCCCCCCAATATCTTTAAATATATATGCTCATGTTTTCACTCACAGCTTGTCAGACAAATGCTTTGGGTTTTGTCTCAGCAGATTGACGTTCTGGGGTTGAAGGACCATCCTACGACAAGAATATGTTTGGGCTTGTGTTTGAAAATCACAAATTAGCACGCCGTTGCCTGTAAAGCTCCCCGCTGCCTTGCTAATCCAGCGTTTAAAATTCACAACCATTCATGGAGATCCCAGCAGAAAAAGATAGCCGAGTGGAGGTGTGAGATGCAGCCAGACCCAGCAGAACAAATGAAGCTGGAGCACAGCGAAAAAACCAACAAAGACTTTGGGGAATTCACTGCGTGTGAGCACAGCGAAAAAAAAAAAAACATCTCGTCAGACTCCACTGTTACAGCCGGCCTTATTATGCGCTCGCTGCAAGCCGGTTAATTCTGAATTTATGCTGTTTTTTTCATATCTACTACCATGGGGACACTTAACATTTAAAAATTGATCAAGGGACTCAAAGCTGACTGACTGCACATGGAGTGAAAAATATGACTTTTACTAAACATCTATCAGAAAGTTTGGATCCTCATATTACACTGCAGGAAAAGTGAGATATGTCAGCTGATAAATGTGGGTATCAGTCAATCAATTAAAAAATAGACTTTTTTCTGCAGAAACAGAAGACATTTTAAAGAATGCTTCCAATTCTGTTTTCAATTCAACACTCAATTTAAAAACAACCATCATTGACCAAAGTGCTTCACAATGTCAGAAAAACAAAACAAAACTGTACCATATTGAAATACTCAACTTTACGTTAACAGTTTATGTTCATATAATCAAAGTCATATATGTTTCCAACCACCTTTA
>CAIGQV010017835.1:4956825-4979417 GCA_903798115.1 Danio jaintianensis | reverse complement strand
ATTTAGAAATTTCACATTTTAAAAAGGCTTAATGGAAATGCCATGATGCATATAAATTTGAAAAATATGCATATAAATGTATGTGAATAACTAAGATGGGTCAACTTTTTTTATTCCAATAAGAAAAAAATGCACAATCTACAATGGAAACACATTTATTACCAAATAAATTCCACAATGTGCATCAAAAAATTCAGTCACACATTACAATAGGATTTTATGAGTTTATGTTAGATCATGTATTTATTAACATGAACTAATAATGAACAATACTTGTCCACATTTGTAGTTCAGCATTTACTAATGCATTATTAAAAATCCAATTATTAAAATTGAACATTAGTTAATGCACCATGAGTTAACATGATATAACAATGAACAACTTTATTTGCATTAACCAATGTGGTAACACTTTAGTTTAGGTCACAATTCATGCTATTAACTACTGACTTATTACCTACCTATTATTAGGATATTAGCTGTTCATTATAGTTTTGATTAGTGGTTTTTAAATGATCTTATTCTGCTTCCCTAGTCTTATCCAAAACCTAAACCCAACTTCTACCTTACTAACTATTTACAAACAAATAATTAATATTTTATTAGTAGCTAGTAGTGTTAGGTAATGTTTTGTAAATATCGTGAATTGTGACCTAAACTAAAGTGTTGCCACTAATGTTAAACAAGATGAATAAATACAGTAATAAATGTATTGTTCATGTTAGTATATACCTTAACTAACATTAATTAATACAACCTTATTGTAAAGTGTTACCAAAAGGTTTTTTTAACAGATCATGTGATAACAAAAATGGGCACAATGAGACAGCATTAAATGAACAAACCAGTGTAGCTTGGTATTATCACCTCCCAGAACTGTCTTGAGCGGCTTTGCTCCCTTAGAGTGGTCTCGAGCCTCTAAAAGCCACCCAGCATTTATTGCGTTTCATCTTCTGAGGCGCAAGCAATTTATTATGTAAGAAAAAAGGCCCACATATGTCAACAAATATAATATTTTTATTTGATTTTGTTCTCTTTCACTCATTTGATGAAAACGGTGCTTTATTCGCAAATGTTTTATGCAATATTTAGTTTTAATTTACATCTTTGGATGAAAACATAGCTAATGGTGCTCAGTGTTGCGGACACCACTTTCAAAAACAAAAACAACTGAAACATTCTTCAATCTTCGTTTGTTTTGCTTTCTAAAAATTAATATAAATGACAGTGTAAGTAATAACACATTTTCATTTTACATATTTTTTTTCTTTTGAAAATAGTATTACTCCATATCTTTATAAAAAATATTGTGTATTTTTGAGCGTGCTTCACACAGGTGAGTGGGCTTGACAAACCACCTGTAGAAACACTCTCTCTTTCCATATGCACTGGACACTTTATTTAAACTCTACACTGTAAATATAAATTTGTTTACTCAATTGACCTGTGCAAACTCATTGACTCAATTCAATTAATTAATTCTAACTTAATCCTATTAAGTATTGATTTCTTACTAATTTATTAAAAATATTCTTTAATTCACATATAGTCACATTTACTTAGACCATTTGTTGACTTAACTTGATCTGTAACCTAAGTTTTACAATTTTATTTTTACAACCTCTGTAAATCTCACATTAAATCATGTCTCCCTATTTTAATCGTGTGCAAAAAAATACACAATAACGCTCAATTCTTTTACATTTATTTTCCAATCTGACATTAAGCATGCTGAGAACACTGGTTGAACTCATTCAGTTTAAGTTCAGACAATCAAGTCAATTGATGTAACTTGTTTCTATTAAGTACAATGAACTTTCAGATGAACTCATTTCATTTAATTAATTGCACTGTTCGATTTTACACCTTACAAGGACTCAATAAGATATGTAATTATTATAATTATATGTATAGTATAGTTAGTAGTAGGTTAGATTACTGCTCCAGTAAGTTAGTTATGTATAGGTTTAAAACAGCTCTTACATCCAGTGTTGTGCTCATATTTATTATTATTATGTTTATTTATGTAGCACAGTGGTCTTGCGAGACACGACATTTCGTTCTACTGTATGTCCACACATGTAGCGGAATTACAATAAAGTTCAACTTGACTAGTACAGTGTTTACAGTACCTCAGTGTAAACATGTATGAAAGCAGAATCAACATGACTTTTTCAGTGATGGCAGCTGTCATTCTCAGCGTTTATCCTCCAGTTATATCTTAAGTTCGAGTGCATCATGTTGTCATCAGTTTAACTGCAGTAGGCATTTGACTGATACACACACACACACACACACACGCGCACACACACACACACACACACACACACACTGTTCAGACAGAAGGGCTGCATTTGCATTAGGGACAGACTCAAACCAGAAAAAAAGGAAGCTTGTGCGCCTTCAGGCTGGTTAAACAAGGCGATGAAAGACCTATTAGTGTTTGTCATTTTCTAGTTTAAATTGGATGCAGGAAATTGGATGCAGGAAATCGATACCGCCTGGGATGTATTAACTTTAAACGGACACAATTGGTGATGCTACTATCAGACAATTTTCAAGACATTATCTAGTCCATAATAACAGTCAGGCGCTGCTGAACCCGCACTCAGCCAAGGTCCTGATTTTGAAATGGAAAGCAGCTCAGATCTGTTTCAATTCTTACACTGCATGCCTGAAGATTGTCAAATAAAAAGAGGCAGCCAAAGCAAACCGACTGACGGTCTTGCAGAGAATGACTAAGCCAGCATTTTGCACTGCAGAAATGAACGTTACTGTCGCGATTTTCCAAAGCAGATCCACTGCAATGCTATCTCATTGTCATATAGTTTCAGTCTGTGTTTTAAGAACCCTCAAGTAATTACAGCAGTGCTTCTCAAAAAAAATCCTTATATTGTTTTTGAAAAAAAAAAAAAAATCCCACAAAGGCTGCATTAATTTGGAAAATAGTACATATTTTGGGGAGGATGTATTGTAAATGTATTGGTCTATAAAATGCATTTTTACTTTTTATATTACAAATAAATAAATATTTATTTATTTACTTATTTAAAATTTTTTTACAACTTTTGAACAATAAGTGTAACTGCATTACTATTATTATTATTATTATTATTATTATTATTATTATTATTATTATTATTATTATTATTAAAAATACACATATATCAGTAGTCAAAATATGACTTTAATCAAACTTTTGGCCCAAATGTTTGAGAACCACTGGACTGGGTCGTAAGTAAAATTAAAAAGGATAATATTCATATTGATAATATGTTGATGATGATATAGAAAAAAAAGTAATTAAAAAAAACAATAATAATAATAATAATAATAATAATAATAATAATTATTATTATTATTATTATTATTATTATTATTATTATCATTATTATTATTATTGTCATTATTATTATTTTTTTATGTCAATAATACAATTGTAAATTATGTTTTTTTGCTTTATTATTTTAAAATGACAGCATTTTATTCTGACTACATTTGTTTTTTCCTATATCAACATCTGTATTACTCATATTGTATATCAGCACTAAGAATATGATTATGATTAATAATGGCCCAAAATAATAAAAAAAATGGCCCACTTGTTTTTAAATGAAACATCTATTTCTCAACCGCGCATTCTGAATTTGGAAGCATTACGGGATTATGGCTGGGCATTTTGGTATAATCTCACCCCTGGCTGGTTCTTCCTACTAGCATTAGTAACATTCCAACATTACTAAATCTCCCTTTATGCCAGTAAACAGAGGCCGGAGTCCACATAAACCCATCTGAAGACCACAATTTCACACAAAGACAAAGTAAGAAGTGCTGCACTGGTTGACCAGAAATAATTCAAGTGCACTACTTCCTATTTCGCCGTCTATTAATCAGATATAAATCTAGCATCAATGCACTTTAAATGCACTTTAAGGCATGAGATGTAACAAGACATAGGCATATGCAGCACTGAACATTGAGTAGATGCTATTGGAGATTAGTAAAGGTGCTATGCTAGTCAAAAAGAACAAATCAATCACATGATTTATGACGCCTCCAAAGGCAGCACTCAGACAGACTCTGGAGAGATGGTTAGACTGCAGACTCCGCTTATTGGCCATCCAGGGCCTGAGCCTAATCTGATGCTATCTGCCAAAACTTTGCTTAAAGGCGTACAATATAAGAGCATCAGCATCTGTCAGATCAATTTACTGGTTCAATGAGTAGGTTACTACAAACACTTACAGGCAGAAAATACGGCAGTGCTGGGCCAATGCAGCCGCCGAGCATAAATAATATAAGGGGAGAGAGTAGACAACGCTATTGACAAGATTTAAATCAAACCACTGAAGCCAAAATAATAAGCTGTTTTTATCTCCAACTGAAACTGTCTGTCGTGCGCGCACATTTCTTCACACACACACAAGCACACACACACACACACACACACACACACACACAGTCAATTTCACTCTGCTTTAGGTCAACCTGCATTAATGTTTTATGAATTTGAGGATTTTTTCAGAAATAGCACAGAATGTCTATTTGATGTACATCTGGATAAAACACTTTTTTTTGCTCATCTGCAGTACATATATGTGACTTTCCCTGGCAGATATTATATAGACAGTTGCAAGGTGTCTTTAAGTGCTTTAAAAATGCATCTTTAATAATTATTCTAAGTTATTATTATTATTATTATTGAGGTTAAAATATATTGTTTAATAAATAAATATTTAATTATTACTATTATTATTATTATTATTATTATTATAAACAAACAAATATATATATATATATATATTGTGTCAATGCTGACAGGCAATACTATAAAGTCCAAGATTCCACAGAAACCCAAATAAAAAAATAAAAAAATCGATATATTCAAACCTTCATTTGATATGGGTTTGTCCAAATTTAATACAAATGTGAAATTGACCAGCGTTCAATGTAAAAAATGATTTTGGGGGCTTGTAAATAAAGATAACATAATCCAAGTACATTTTACAAATAAATCATATTTTGTCTTTTTACTTCAAAGTGTCACATTCAATAAGCTACTTAATATTTATTTTTAATTTATTGTGCTTAAAATACAATAGTAAATTCAAATGGACATGCCCAAGTAACATTTACTTAGTATTTCGTAATATATTGAACTAATGCAAAAAAAGACATACGCGAGTAAAACTTACTTCACAAAGTCAGGAAATCTATGACCATGCTCTTTGATTCAAACTTGGCGGGTGGAGCTGCGGAAGATTTCCTCACACAGACTGATGTGGTATTTACAAGGTAAGTTACATTATTTGTTTATTGATCAATTTGGTTTCGTTTACAGAAAGGTATAGAGCTCCTGTCTGCAGTTTTGGTGGTTAAAGAGAATGCATGAAGTGTTATTTGAGGGAGTTTGCTAAAGATCCAATTAGCACAAACATCCGTTATTAGCAAACGACATCTGTGTCTAAAACAATTGTGTTGCATTCTAAATGTAATCTACGGAGAAGTATAATACAGTGAACTTTAAGACGATTTTTTTTTTTACAAATACGAGTGCCCAATCGTAGCGGTAAATTGCAATAAGGACATAATTAACTGAACATTAACGTTACCCTCCTGTGCTGTCTGCATTAAAAAATACGAGTTTTCTTAGATTGGACAGTGTCAGAACTCATACCTGAGCCCTGAGAGGCCAAACGTGACGTAGAAAGATGCTATTTATTAATCCATCCACATTAACATATACAAATATACTCCTTAAACTATAGTGATATATTTAATAGTGACGTTTACTGAGTATGTTCAGACAGCCTCTATATTTGTGAACATTTATTGCTGATAACAGTTAACTGAATGGAGTCCAAATAAACTAACTGATCAAATTTCAAATCAGTAATATCATTATATGTTCATTCAATTTTCTGACATTAACATTTCTAATATGTTCAGCAGATTGCTCTCACCATTCAAGATCATGCAGGGTAAGTTGGATAACACATTTATATACATATATGCTAACATATTCAACATGTGTGTGTGGTTGGCAAAAAAAAAGTGTTGATTTGATTACTAAATCTTAAATGTGTTACATTTTATTTTATTTATCTTAGATCAACAATGAGAACAGAAGCAAAACCACAACCCCCCTGTAGCCAACCTTTCTGCAAAAACTGGACTACATTCACTCAACCAGGTATGTATAAATTGCACATCCAATTTTCAGCTGTTTCATGACTTATTAGATAAGCAGTTATATATAGATGGAGATTTACACTGTTACTGGTTAATGACCACAGAAATTTACTTTTCTTTTAATCAGCAAGTTGAAGACAAGTGAGATGCTGTGATCCGCTGCCTGCTTTCCTACCTGGGAGAATCATCTCAGGAGCTCATTAAAGACTACCAGGTACATTAAAAATGCCTAAATTAGTTTTTACTTTGGATATGTAGGGTTCTTTAAGTGTTAAAGACATATTAGTATTTTTACCTCCCAAAATTTTTACTTTTGGCTAACTTTTAAAAACTTTAATAACTTTATGCAACAGAGCACAGGTCTTAACATCAATACAGTGTATTTTAATCACTTTGCACTTATTTGTGTATTTGAAGTCATGTGAATTGGATGTCAAGAGAGCTGCTTAAAGACAAACTTTACCAATCGTTGTGAAGATCATTGTACTAGGCAGTACTACAGGGGAGGAAGATGCCAACATAGATGACCCCATCATTCTCTCTGAGGGGACCTTTTAAATTTGTTTATTGTAAAGTTTAATTTAAATTAAAGTACTCAATGAAAATTTCTGGCAGTCTTTTTAATTAAGAAACAGTTGCAATGCATCACAAATTACATGAAATAATATTTTATATAACATTTTGAAGTAAAGTTTACTCTAGAATCTTATCTAGTATATTATCTAGAAATTGTAATATATTTAAAGGTGTGACTTTATATATATATGTATATATATTATGTACGGTCACAATGTCAAAGACCAAATAAATTGGTTATTAAAAATTAAATATTAAAACTTTTAAACTATTAAAAAATTTATTATTATTATTATTTAAAATAATAATTTCATAGGAGGGCTAATAATTATGACTTCAACTTTACATACTTTTGAAACATTTTGGGAGTTAGTAATATTTTATTTTATTTTAGTTTCAGCCTTATGCCTTATGCCATAAGAAAGGATAGTACAGGACAAAGTCAGAGAGGAGGAAGAGGATAAGCAAAGGACCTTGAGCTGGGACTGAAACTGGAGATGCAGTTGAATTATATGTCAGAAGGCCACACACAAGGCTATCACTCTGACAGTAATTAATAGTTCTATTCAGCAAGGGTGCGATAAATTGATCAAAAGTGACAGTATAGGTTTTTACATCATTTAAAAAAAAATAATTTCAAATAAATGCCTTTCATGAACTTTTTATTCATTAAGGAATCATGAAAAAAATAATCACGATTTCCATAAATGTAAAAAAAAAAATCTTGACCAGCAAGTCTGCATATTAGAACAATTTCTGAAGGATCATGTAACACTGAAGACTGGAGTAATGAAAAAGTGATTTAATGCAAAACTGTGTTCTTGTGTTACCATTAACATTTGCTTCCAGCCACATATTTACATGCACGTTTCAGGATACCAGACTCATATAATAAATATTTACGGTAACACTTTATAATAACTGCACACTATGAATCATTTATTACGCATTAGCAAATAGTTAATTTATCATTTGTAAAGCATTAACTACATTAATAGACAGTTTATAAATTTATTTTAAACTGCAGTTTATAAATACAGCTACAAACACTGTATTCTTGACTTATAAGCACACATATAATGAGTTTAATACCTGTATTTATATACTTTGTTAATGATCCATTTTTCACTACTAAATTAGGTATCGCATTATTTACTTATTCTGAATAATCTTAAAAAAACACAAACTACTCTTAAATAACTGCTTTGTAAATAATGCGATACTTAATTTTGTAATAAAAATTATTCATTAACAAAGTATGAAAATACAATCATTAAGTTCATTATATATGTGCTTGTAAGTCAAGATTACAGCATTTGTAGCTGTTATAAACTGCTTATTAATTTCTATTAATGTAATGCTTTACAAATGATTAAATAACTATTTGCTAATGCTTAATAAATGATTCCTAGTGTGCAGTTATTATAAAGTGTTACAATTTTTACAAATATACAGATTATAAATTCATTCAGCACCTCCCTGGACTGGCATAAGGTCTGTTTAAATGTAACTTTTGTAAGTTTATCCTGTAAAAATGTGCCGTGTATGTTTGTAAAGAGGCAACAAACACATATGAGTATGTCAACCCAGGCTCATTATAAATACATACCCCTATGTACATTTCTGGAGATCGCGAAATATGTCCCAGGAGGTACGTTTTTTTTGCAGTTTTTTTTACCATTTGCGCCTGCTGTTCTTGCGTAAATCCACCAGAGGCCGCTGTGAACTGACTGACCGACCGACCGATCCCCCCACACATCCTCTTCTCTAAACCCAACCAATAGAGTTTTCAACAGCACCGATTGACCTGATCACCCCCTTCCCTAAACCCAACCAACAGTGTTTTCAAAAGCAATCCAGAAAAAGAAAATCCCTCGCTTGATTTTTACCACATTTTCAGATCTTACCATGTTCTCACCCTGTTATTTACTTGTTTATTTATTTTTTTTGGCTTTTGTTTTACCTGCTTTCTGGAACCGTTTGCCGGACCCACACCCCGTCGTCGCTGTCAACTCCTTTCTGCATCTCAAGTCCGCTGACGTACATGGGCAAACTGGTAACAGCCGAAAAGCCGTCCACACGGAGGTAAGCGGTCAGCTGGTAGTGCGAAAAGAAACAGAAGCCATCGGCAGCATCATTCCACCCGTAGCGTTCGTTTTAAAGACGAAATACAGCCATACGTAGCTCTGGCTACATCATTCGCACTCTCCAGAAATGTACACCGGGATACGTTTTCACAATGAGCCTGTGTTGGTTTTATGCATATTTATGCATCATGCCATCATCGTGTCAATCATTTTTTACAATATACCCAGCCAAACTCATTCCACTCATTATATTTCATTCACTGACAATTTGTTCCCTCCTTCTGCATTATTCTAGGCTTCCTTCCTTGGCATTTTGTTGTCTATTACACTCTCTTTTCCTCCTTTTCTTAAATCCCTGGATGTCCATTTAACACCTGTCCTTCCCGCTGCTCTAATTCTCCTGTATTTATTATGTTTCTGTGCTGCAGGCAGTATACCTGCGGTGGTCTCTCTCTCTCGCTGTCAAACACACATAGACAGGTAGTGCCATGCCTTTTCATTTCCACAAGCAGGTGATTAGATTTACTGTAGCCCTCGGGGACTTGTCCACTGTATTGCTGACTGTAATTCAATCAAACTCAGTCGGAGCCACCTCGATTGTGAAAGTGCATTGCTCCGCAGAGCAGCCTGAGGGTGAAATCAGCAGCGTTTCACCAGAACAAGCAGAAGTATTTTGCGCTTGATGTGATTCAAATAAGGCTTTTAGATGAAAACACTCAAAGAAACGGACGCCTTTGTGAAACATAAAGGAGCAATGGTTAACGCAGGTATGCATTTGTGTGATTGAAGTACATGACAGGGAACAAGCACTACAAAAGTCAAGACAGAAACTGCCATGGGGAAAATATGCCACCAAACTGAAATAAATAAATCAGATGTACAACTGTAAAATAAATCAAATAAGATCAAAAAAATTATTAATAAATAAGGCTTTTAATGAAATGAAGACATATTTTAAAATGAATAATTACCGGTAAATATTTTATTAAAGGGGTTCTATTATGTTTTAGGGTAAACACTTGCAAAAATTCTTGCTGCCTTAATTTTTTTTTTAGTTGAATCAAATGAAAATTTCTAGTCATTTCAACTTACATCAATCAAACTAACTAAAAATATTAAGTTAAACTTAAATCAGGTTTCGACTAAATTAAAGGTTAAGCCATATTAAAATATTTGTTGTCCACACTTAATAATTTTATTACAGTATACTAGAACATGATCTCATGCTTGGTGGTATGAGAAAAAAAAAAACATTATTTCACATACATTAAACAACCTTTTTCCTCAGCCTTGCAGAAACGGTTCAATTAGTTGTGGGTTTGATGGCCTTCTAAAAAAACAAAATGAGTTGTGATTGGTTAGCTGTCCCAGTGCCATGTAATTGGCAAACTGCTAGATAGTAGCTATGTTTCCATTGACCTATTTGTATGCGTATTTTGGATTATCGCATACAAACAATGCATGATGGAAATGCCAAAATGCACATACATTTTAAAAATGTGCATAAAACACGTTTGCGCATAACTTAGTAAGATAAACTTTCTATTCAATATGAAAAAAGTCCATTAATTACAATACAAACACTTACTGAATAAATTCAGTACACTCAAAAAATTATGTTTGCTGTTTGTTCAAACTACTTATTTAACTTAAGCTGAAACTGTCATGTTCACCAGCGATCAAGGACTTCAGAGATCGCTGGTGAACTACAATTCATCATGAACTACAAATCATCACAAACTACAATTCCCATCATTCCGCCACACACACCCGGTTTCCACTTCCACTCATCACACACACAGCTGCATCCGATCACTACTCATTGTTTGTACTATTTATACACCCTGCACCCGTCTAGTCTTTGCTCAGTTGTTTGTTATTCTCAGTCGTTGTTGTATGGTATTGCATAGTTTGTTATTTGCTCATGTTTTGTCTTAGTTCAAGTTTTGTTATTTTGTTACTTTGTTTGCACGATGTCCTGTTTTTGTATGACAACTCACCAATAAATGCACATGGATCCTACCCATCTTGTCCTGTCTGCAATACCTCCCGGTAACGTGACAGAAACAACACAATTCTTGTGTTTCTTCGGTACAACTTAATTATTTTATAATCAATCTACTTAAATTTGTAAAAACTAATAAGTTAACTTAATTTCTTCATATTGTCCCAACACAAATCGATTGTGTGGAATCCAGAATTTTTTCATGTGATGACAAAAATATGTGTGATGGACAGCATTAATGGACTGACCACATTGTAAAACATCTGAAATGTTGTTTTGGTCATTTCAAAATGCCCTTACCATTTTATTATTATTATTATTATTATTATTATTATTACCTCCAGAGCTGTCTTGAGGGTCTGTGCTCCACTCCTGAGGTGCAAATCATTTCTTAAACAAGGAAAAGATTCACACAGCTTCTCGCAATGCAGCAAATTCAATTTTTCTTTTTGATATTTAGCGCTAGTTTATCAGGAAGTGACAATTTTGTTCTCTTTGACTCACGCAAATGCTACATTTTTTGCAAATCTTTATGTGATATCTAGTTTTGCGCATACATTTAATTTGCATCTTTGGATGAAAACATAACTAGTGTTTCTATTACTGCCATGTCACCTTGCCAAAGCGACAAGTTAATCTCTTTTACAGAGGCTGGCACTGAGCCAGAGAAATTACTTGTCAAAGATCAAAATCAGTCAGTGTTTTTAATGATAAAACATTTGTTTAAGATTGCTGGCATTTGAATATACATATGTACTAGCAAAACAAAACATTTATGTTTTTGTTTTTTTTAAGTGAAGTTTCATAAACTAATTTGAGAGGAGCATGTGATATGATTGAGCACAACTGGCTGCTCATCTGTAATCAGCATTAATCCAATCAGATTGATTCAAGTATACAATAAATGAACCAATTTTCTCTACTGCTCTATCTTCGTTTTGGAAGATCTTCATTTTTTGAAGACCGCTCTCGCTACAAAAAACGCTCCAGCTTCAAAGCTTCTTAGAGCATCGCACCACCAAACCTATAATTTGGAAAAGAACTGATAAACAACTCGGCGAGAGCCCCACTCTTCCCAAAAAATCCAGCCGAAGCTCAGTGCCACCCAGCCTCACCAGGACTACCAATCAAGCATGAAGTCCCCACAAAAAAACAGCTGGCCCACCTGCTTTTCTACAAGTCAACCACAACGCCGTCAAAGATCTTCCTCTCCTTCCAGTTTATACCACCTCCTGCTCTTCCCATGCTCATCCGACGCATGCCTTCAACTCAATCTCCAGCAAGCTGACAGTCCACGAACTCCGTCAGAATTCCTCAGACATCAGAGATTCCGGTATCTGAGCCGTTGCATAAGCCGAACTCTGACAACAACCAAAGAAATAATAATAACCGAAGAAACTCTTCAAGCCTCCCCTCTGTCCACAGATCCATATGCAACACTGCAAGGGTCCAGGCAATCAAATTCAGTAAAATACTTAGTCCATATAGCACTTATTCGTTGATAAACATCCACGAAATACAAAGCTATCATTTCAAACTAGTATCCCGATCTACTAAATCTATAACGTGTTTACTACTACAAATACTACTATTTTGAAAACAAAATGGCCGCCGACCTCTGTACTCAGAATCAGAATCAGAAATCAGAATCAGAAAGAGCTTTATTGCCAGGTATGTTCACACATACGAGGAATTTGTTTTTGTGATAGAGCTTCTACAGTGCAACAGAATTACAGAGACAGTACAAAAAACAGATAATAAATATATTTTAAAAATAAAAGTAATAGTGAATGCAAATATACAAATTGACAAGTGCATGTACAGAAATATTACTATATACAACGTTAAATGGCAGCTGTTATGTGCAAATTAGCATATAAAATATGTTGTTAAATAAGTGTTTGTGTATAAAACGTGTATAGCAAGTAGTGATGTTTGTTCCATAATTACTATCATTCAAGTGTTCATGAGATGGATTGCCTGAGGGAAGAAACTGTTTCTGTGTCGGGCTGTTCTGGTGCACAGTGCTCTGTAGCGTCGACCAGAAGGTAAAAGTTCAAAGAGACAGTGTGCTGGGTGTGAGGGGTCCAGAGTGATTTTGGCAGCCCTTCTGCTTGCTCTGGATAAGTACAGTTCTTGGAGAGTAGGGAGGATTGTACCAGTGATTCGCTCAGCAGTCCGAACTATTCGACGTAGTCTTCGGAGGTCGGATTTCGTAGTTGAGCTAAACCAGACAGTTATTGAAGTGCAGAGGACTGATTTAATGATGGAAGTGTAGAACTGTTTCAGCAGCTACTTTGGAAGGTTGAACTTCCTCAGCTGACGAAGGAAGTACAACCTCTGTTGAGCTTTTTTGACAATGGAGTCAATGTGAGTGTCCCACTTCAGATCCTGAGAGATGGTGGTGCCCAGGAACCTGAATGACTCCACTGCTGCCACAATGCTGTCCATGATGCTCAGTGGGGGGAGAGCAGGAGGGTTTCTCCTGAAGTCCACTATCATCTCCACTGTTTTGAGCGTGTTCAGCTCCAGGTTGTTGTGACTGCACCAGACAGCCAGCTCCTTAAACTCCTGTCTGTAAGCAGACTCGTCACCGTCCTGAATGAGACCGATAAGTGTGGTGTCGTCTGCAAACTTCAGGAGCTTGACAGAGGCGTCCTTTGAGGTGCAGTCATTTGTGTACAGGGAGAAGAGCAGAGGGGAGAGGACACACCCCTGGGGGGCGCCAGTGCTGATTGTGTGGGTACTGGATGAGAATTTTTCCAGCTTCACCAGCTGCTAACTGTCCGTTAGGAAGCTGTTGATCCACTGACAGACAGAGTTGGGCACGGAGAGCTGAGTTAATTTGGCCAGGAGAAGTTTTGGGATGATAGTGTTGAAAGCCGAGCTGAAGTCAACAAACAAGATCCTCACATAGGTTCCTGGTCTGTCTAGGTGTTGCAGAACATAATGCACTCCCATATTGACTGCATAATCCACAGACCTGTTTGCTCTGTAGGCAAACTGAAGAGAGTCCAGTGAGGGTTCAGTGATGTCCTTCAGGTGGGCCAGCACCAATTTTTCAAAAGACTCATGACCACAGATGCTAGCGCCACCGGTTTGTAGTCATTTAGTCCTGTAAGTTTGGGTTTCTTTGGGATGGAGATGATGGTGGAGCGTTTGAAGCAGGAGGGCACTTCACACAGCTCCAGTGATCTGTTGAAGATCAGGGTGAAGATGGGGGCCAGTTGGTCAGCACAGGATTTTAGACAGGCTGGTGTTACAAAATCTGGGCCTGGTGCTTTTTTCCTCTTCTGTTTTTGGAAAACCTGGCGCACATCATCTTCACTGAACTGAAGTGTGGGGGAGACGGGGGTGGTGGAGGTGTTAATGGTGGTGTGAAGAGCAGTTCAGAGTAGGTGTGGGGTGTTTTCTCAAACCTGCAGTAAAACTCATTCAGGTCGTTTGCAAGTCGTTCTTTGTCTACAGTGCTGGGGGATAGTGTCTTGTAGTTTGTGATATTTTTCAAACTTTTCCACACGGATGCTGAGTCGCTGGAAGAGAACTGACTCCTTAGTTTCTCAGAATAGTTCCTTTTTGCCACTCTGATCTCCTTTTCCAGTGTGTATTTGGCCTGCTTATACAAGGCCCTCTCCCCATTCCTGTAAGCAACCTCCTTGGCCTAACGTAGCTGTCTGAGTTTTACAGTGAACCACAGTTTGTCATTGTTGTATCTGAGTTGAGTCCTGGTAGGAATGCACGTCTTCACAGAAACTGATATAAGATGTTACAGTCTCTGTAAGCTCGTCCAGATTGTTTGCAGCAGCTTCAAAAACACTCCAGTCAGTGAGGTCGAAACAGGCTTGTAGATCCCGCTCTGTTTCGGTAGTCCATCTTTTCACAGATCTTAATACAGGTTTGGCTCGTGTGACTCGTGTGATTGACATGTCATTGAACCAATAGCTGGATCAAAGAAGTGCTACAAACCACCAACATCCAAGGAGCTTCACAACGAGAATCAGTCCCGCCCTCTCTTTGACATGAATAGACCAACTCAGTCACAACGAGTAACAATTGAGCATGTTAAATATGAGTTTTTAAAGTATAGAGAAGAGAGAAAAGAAATAATAGATATCTTAAGAGAAAGGTAAGGAAAATAAAAGCATTGGGTACTTAGTGGGACATGAGTTCAATAGTGACAATGTAAGGTATAGGATTTTTACAGGGTTAGATAAACGCACGTAATATAAATTTAAATAATTCATGTAAATAAAATAAGTGCTCTGTTTAAGTTCTGGAGATTAATGAGCTCAGCGTGGAGGGGGGAGGAGCTGAACACGCAGCGCCAACCGATTCCTGAGCTCAGAAAATTGTGAGATTGAAACAGCACAATGGCAAATAAGAACAACAGACTCTGTTTTCATAAGTACAGCAGAGAAGCAATATGCATGAAAATGCAGTTCGCCATTAATTAAGAAGTTGCAATGACCTTGAATATGACTTTGGCCAGATAAGCTTGTGATATTAATGTTAATATATATATATATATCTGTGCAGTTTCGCTCTGGCCCTGAGTATGGCCGGTGCAGCTGGTCAGGGTGTTCAGGAGTGGTCTTGGGCGCCTCGATTGGTTGGGTCGGGCATGTTCATTCGGGGTTGGGGCGGGGCTGTGGCCCTTCGGATGTCGAATTTGAGACCTATGCCTTAGATGCTTAATCACCTTAGATGGTGTGAAATCACCATAACTTCTAATTTCAACATAAGAATACACCCTACCATCCCAGATCTAACCCTGTTCGATGCGGAAACAAACTCTTTCCTCATCAAACAAGTAAACACATCCATCACACAAGGACACTTCGTTTATATATTTGGGACCCCTCCTCCACATGACCCTTCCAAACACTTTAACATGTCTACATTCCAGGAAAACCCAAAAAACAACAGATCCAGACTCTGGGCAGGTGGTCATCCGATGCCTTCAAGACGTATATACGCCTTAGCCAAAGGCACCTAAAAGAAGCCCAGATGACCCTCGCCAGTCATCAACCACCAACTACTCAAGGGTGAGGGCATGACCCAGCTGCCTTCTCTTCTTCTTTTTCTTCCTTCTAGCTTGAGTAATACTCAGCTTTCTCCCCTTGCCACGCTTCTAACTGGAGTTTTCTCCAAGCCCCCTTGTCACCCCGCCCCCCCCTGGCCGTTTCCGCAGCAGTTTTAACTGCCCCCTTCCCTTTCCCGACTTCTGCCGGACCCTGCCCCCCTAAGGCTCTGACTCCCGCAGGAGTTTTACCCCGAGCCTTGATTCCCGCAGGAGTCATCTCACTGCCCCCCCCAGGACTAATCACTTCATATATATATATATATATATATATATATATATATACACGCACGTCCTTACGGAGTGTTCCTCAAGCACCGACTCCCGCAAGAGTCTCGCCCCGTCACCCTCCAAAAGGAGTCTTCATCGTCCAAATCCCCTTTTCCCAGACTCCAGTTGGGGTCGGCCAACTAGCCCTGCTCCCCGGGCTTCGACCCTCGCAGGGGTCATCTCACCGCCCCCCCCCAGGCCACTGAAACTCATTATATATATACACATCTATGGACCGGCGTACATAGATATATATTTATTTAGAGCGCTGTCACTCCCCGCTCTATCTCCAGTAGGAGTGTTCCTTGAGCATTTGACTCCCGCAGGAGTCTTCACCAAACTCGCCCTTCAGTAGAAATCTCCACCTACCAAATCCCACTTCACGATTCCTGCTGGAGACGGCAAAAGCAAGAATTGCTGCCCTAACTCCCGCAGGAGTTAAACCCCAATTTGACTAACAGAAGTCTCCTAATCGCTCCCTCCAGGCCTTAGATCACCCCATTATATATACATATATATTTATATATAGCGCTGTCACTGCCCAGCTCTATCTCCTTCAGGAGTGTTCCTCGAACTTTTTGGACTCTCAACGAGTCAACCCTTTTCCCCTTTTCTTTTTTCTTGGTCCCCTCCACCACCCCACCCCTCCCCTGCTCGGGCTCCCGCAGGAGTCTGTTTCACCCTTTTCTCCCGCAGGAGCTCTCTTTACTTCTTCCTTTCCTAAAACCGCTATATCCAGCAGCCGGATATAATAAAACTTTCTAGCTTTTGGGGGGAGATTCTTTGAAATACGCGGCTGCTGTCCCGAGTTAATAGCATTTCGGGGAGCTCTCGAGACCTACCTGATCTCGGACCCCCTTATACGCTTATTGACCGGGCGAGAGCCTTGGGCTCAATTATCTCCGAGCTCAGGGTTCTCTCCTGGGACAGCATGCCAAACCTGCTATTAACGCCAAGCATATCTAAGTGGGAACTCTTGAAGTGAAGTTTCATAAACTAATTTTGAGAGGAGCACGTAATATGATTGAGCACGACTGGCTGCTCATCTGTAATCGGTATTAATCCAATCAGATTGATTTAAGCTTACAATAAATGAACTGATTTTCTCTACTGCTCTATCTTTGTTTTGAAAGAATCCCCCCTTCCACCCAATCTCCTCCTTTTTCTCCCTTTTCTAAGGGGAGCTCTCGAGACCTACCTGATCTCGGACCCCATTATATGCTTATTGACTTGGGCTCAATTATCTCCGAGCTCAGGGTTCTCTCCCGGGACAGCATGCCAAACCTGCTATTAACGCCAGGCATATCTAAGTGGGAACTCTTGAAATACATGCTGATGTCTATGGAGACAGCAATGATAATCATTTGACATATAATCTGACAATGTGTGTTATTCACAACAGATACACACTGTTTAGGATGTTTACTATATTGTTCTCCCAGTTAAAGACACATTTTTTTCATGTCATTTATGAGAAGTTAATGAGTTTACTTGTTGCAAATCCAGCAGCTCTAATCTCTCCACTACAGCGCAGACTAACATGGCAGCACCCTTCAGCTGTCATAGATCAGTTAATAAGTTCATTGTTAAGATATTTAAACAACCAAATACTTGTTCTTAGACATGAGAATTGGAACATCAAATATTTCACAATATATTCAATTTGAGCCAATAAAATATTTTGAGTCAGGAGAATCGCATAAAACCTTTGCACAGACGAATACAGCAAGACATACTGTATTAAAGAGGTAACGTTATTGTTGTTTTGAATTTCCATAGGTGGGATTTGAGACTCTTAGTGACATCATTAAATCCTGGCAACCAATGCTTGCAGTCTAAATGAGCCATTTGTTGTAGTTTTTGAAAAGCAATTTTCCAAAAAAAACCTAAATATCTCTCTTTTTGAGTGGACTTTGAGAATTTTTAATAGAGTATATGTTTTTATGCCCAAACATAACACTACACACTGACTGCAGTTAAAAAAGTAAAAAAAGCATAACAAGAGCCCTTTAAGATAAATCTCGGTCAATGTTTTGAAAATATGGAGGGTCAGACGTTCCTCAGATTTCATACAAAATTATCTAAAACTAATAATTTAATATTCAATAATATTATTGATTTAACTGCACTGAGACTATGAGAAAAAAAAAAAGCTTGAATGGAATTAAGCTGAATAATACTAATAATACACTTTTTTTTGTACAATATCATAACTATTGCCATTTTGTGTTATTGAAAACGATTTTTGTGCTATTGAAATCAATTAAGCTTAAGAACTTAAGCTGCACTGAAAGAATAAAGCTAACTTGACTACTAAAAACTAATCTTGCATTTCATGCTCATCTTAGAAAACATCAGACCCTGAGTAGACGTCTGTTGTATTTTAAAAAGAAACTTTAAAACTAGAGCTGTCAAATTGTGAGAAAATAAAAATAAAAATTAATTTTTTTAAACTTAATTAAATTAATAATTATATTTAATGCTGCATTTTTAAATAAACAAGCAAGGTGAAAACTAAATAATAAAGCCTTTAATAATTTATAAAATACTAAATCATTCAAAGTTCAGAGCCCTGAGAGTGAGGAGGGGACCAAAAAACACAGATAAACAGTACAATTTGTACTGAAAATGCCAACAGCAACTTAGCTCGCTTTAGCTCATCGAGTTCCCCCTCTGCATAATGTCCCTGGTGGGAGTCTCTTTCACAGATAAACATTCACTCTTCCCTCTCTTACCACAAGCTCATTTCATTCAGCCAGATAAGTTTGCTTCTATTAAATGCAAACCACAATGGCATGCTTGCGGGAAAGGACATGGGTTTGCCAATAATGAATAAAACCTTTGTAAAGTGCTCAGGGGGCCTGTAATAGTGCGAGAGAGTTACAATTACAGTTAGAGTTATGCGCAATAACACATTATGCAGAACAGGGCACAATCAAAACAGCATAAAAATGTAATATCCATATAAGATACTTACATTATATGCAATACCACCCCATAAACGGTTATGGACATGGAGTGATTGTCCGTTTACGAAAATATGATTTATTTTCATAACGTTAGCGGTCATGAAATGAATACTGACTCTATTTGTGTTCTGAAAGCACTGGTGCATAAATTCTTCATCATATTTAATCAGAATGTAATTAATTTCTCTATTTGTCAGATTTTGGTGTGATTTAAGCCATTTGACTGCTGGATAATATAAAGATGTAACCTATTTTAACAATTCTGCCTGTCAATGAGTTTATTTATATAGCACAATTAACATTGACCAATGTGCTTCACAAAAACTAAAAACCACAAACAACAAAAGTCAGGGTTTTTTTTTTGTTTGTTTTTTTTAATACAAGGAATAAAAGAAAAAAAGAAAGAAAGAAAAAAAGCTTTCAAAAACGATTTTAGTCATGTGACGCAGTCCTGAGACCAGTTCAGCTAACTCTGTGGACGGCATTGTAAAGCAGATGTTTAGATGCTGTTAGTTTTGACAGCTTTATTAAAGATTAATCTCAGTTTGCACATGCTCCATATTGCCTCTCTTCAAAGTATATAGAATGTTTACTGGGAGCTATTGTTCAGCAGTGGAAGCAGATGACAGTTGCAACATTTTGATGCTGTTTCAAAGAGACGGAAAGTAAATATACAGCAGGTAAAACCTTTTACGTTTGTGTGCATGCGCAGTACTGAACAAAAGCATTTTCAGTCGTTTTAGTGTGGATGATGGAAAGAATTGAAAACGATAGCGTGGACAAGGAGCGTTTTTAGACGAAAACACTGTTTTCAAATGTATCTGAATTAGTGTAGATGTAGCCAAAGTATACAACAACAACACTGTGTGAAAAATTGTATCTCAAATTTTTCATTGGTGTACTTTTGAGAGTTCTGTCCCTCTGTACCTTATTCATATTTTAAGTAAGGGGTAATGTACATGGGTGGCTGTTCTCGCAGAATAAAGTTAGACAGGCTTATCAGAATAAGTATAAGACTAAAAGGCTTCATTCTGAGAATAAACAACCACCTAGATGAACATTACCCTGCTTATTGCACGACTACTTGCCACTAAAGTAAACAATTAGATACAAAACATTGATCCGAGCTGTAACAATTAACTTTTTACTTAAAGGTGCTGTATGTAAGTTTTTGACTCTTTTAAAGCATAAAAATACCATAATATGTTTGTAGATATTTAAGAATCATGCTAAGTGTACATTCTTGTTTATCTGAAAAACAATACTAAAGTCAGTTATTCTGCTTTAAAAAGGTGAGTTACGTGCCGGAACGGGTGTCTTTGTTTTGGTTCTTTTAACCCGCCCACTGTCACTTTAGCTAATCATATTTCAGCACCCCGGGTTGCCTTGTTGGAAAACCTCATATTTCATTCACTCTCAAAGCAGACAACATGACAGAAATGTAAATACATCCATTCAGAAGCACAGAATATGCACTCACTCACGAAATGGTAAGGTTATGATCTAATTAATACATATTAAACCTCTTTAACATTATTAAATGTAGATGCTGAATCACTAATATGAGTTGGTTTTAAAGTTCTAAAGTTCAATTTCAAACGGTTTATTTTATTTTCAAGATCTGAGGTGAACTATCTGCTGCTGCTTTCAGTAGTATGGCAATAAATGTCATGTAAAACGGCATTCAAACTCACATTGCTAGCATTTAACACTGAATAAAGCACAAGGTGTACCTGAGGAGATCATTGTCAGTTTATCCTGTTGTTCAGCTGCAAGAAATAGAAGCTGTTTCTAAAATATAAATTGGAGGTGTTGGTTAGAACAAAAACTCCTTTTAATATGGAAAAATATTCCCTTTTATCACGTGCCGTTGCTTTTATTTAGAACACGATTTAAATCAGCCTTAAATCAGCCTTTAGGCTCGATAGTTAGGCACACTCCTGTTGGTCCTCAATCTGGCAACCTGCGCTTGTGTATGTTTTGATCCAGGAATGTAATACCTAATTCAACCACTGGGTGTCAAACTTACATACTGCACCTTTAAAAGTAAAGCTTGCAGAAAGAGAAATGGATGAATGCAACCTACACTAACAATATTAGATGGTTAGTCCAAACAGTCAAAGACTAAAAAAAGCATCATGACAGATATATATTTATATATAAATATGCTCACTAACTGTCGAGATGATTGTTATATCTTAATTATAACAAATCTCAGCTCTCTCATCCACAAACAGTGTATAGAACATAATGGCAGAGCAGACCAACCAAGCTAAAGTGGCATTGCCATCACATTTCTTTGGTGCCGAAAAGGCATGGAATACAACCATACAAAAGTGTTTTGCTTTAAATTATATTGTAAATAAACTAAAACAGCATTAAGTATCACCTACTCATTTTACATCCATCAGTTGTGCTGTGCGGCATGTGAATAACGGTGGTAATTAAAATAGTAACTCTTTTTAGGGAATAATATGAATAATGGAAATTGCACACAAACGGGATTGAAGACGTACTGTAGACAATGTCACCATGCAGTGGTAAAAACACCCTCACTATAGGTCTGGCTGAAATGGGCTCATGAAGGAATAGTGTAACAGGGATCAATTAATGTTAACAGTGACTAATTACAATGAAAACACAGTGTTTCTATAATGCCAGTAGCGTGACGAGGCACTGAGCGTCTGTTTTACGTGAAGCACTGAGCGCTCTACATAGTTTTTAATGCACTGACAGTTTAAGAATGAGTTAAATGCAGCACTACAGAAGCGCTCTTAGGTGCTCACAGCTGAATGTTGTCAGAAGAGCGCAGACATTTTCAGCTGCACAAAAGTGCTTCAGTGGACACGTGCCCTATGTGTTAAGCTATGGAAATGCTAGCCATAACGCAACTGGAGTATTGTGTTTTTCTTTAAGGGCCGGAAGGGTAGTACGTTGTTTGGGCTCTTTACTTTGTTTTCTATACATTGCCAAGCAACGCAAACAGATGCCGAATTATGGCACCGGTGTGTGTACCCTCATAGACCACAGAATGTTTTCAATTCTAAAAAAAAATTGCACAACATGGCACAGCACGTCCAGTGTCCTGAAAAATGTATTGCCATATGTAAGGCTGCATTTACACTGCCTGGTTCAAGTGACTCAATTCCGATTTTTTTCTCCCATGTGGCACAGGTCGGATATGGCCTATGTACGTTTAAGCAGGAAAAAAAATCACACGGATTACGATTTACTCAAATCAGATTCAGGCCTCGTTCATATGTGGATAATTATCCGATATGAATCGGATCTGTGCCCTCGTGTCTGCAGTGTAAGCAGGTAGATCGGATTTGTTGTCATGTAGCACAAATAATTATGGATGTTAACGAGAGAGAGAGAGAGAGAGAGAGAGAGAGAGAGAGAGAGAGAGAGAG
>CAIGQV010017835.1:4940450-4956815 GCA_903798115.1 Danio jaintianensis | reverse complement strand
GAGAGAGAGAGAGAGAGAGAGAGAGAGAGAGAGAGAGAGAGAGAGAGCACAATATCCACCACGTAACCAATATAAACTAATATAAAACTATTGCATACATCACGTGCATAAATCACGCCATGGACATTACATTAAAATGCCTACTGGTTTAAAAAGACCTAGATTAAAAGAAGATGGCCAAATGAGAACTTTACTGTCATAAACTATAGTAAAACAGCTTGTCAAAAAGAATTTTTTAAAAAATGAAATCCTGCGAACAGATTAAATACAGGAACGGAGAAAAGGGCGCTCTTTTATTATCCAGAGTTCCGCAACACACCCACTGACCAAAACAAACAAAATAAATAAATAAAAAAACATATGGTTCAATGGTGATTATGCAATTGATGGGTGTGTTCTGGAACGCCGCCTTCTTTGACGTGCAACTTTTTAATTATGTTTTTAGAAGCTAATTTTGCTCATTTTAAAATTAAAGTTAATTTTGATTAGCTTTATTTTGCAGAACTCTAAAATAACTTAATTTTTGCTCAAAATTATGTCATTTCAGTTCATTCTTTGAATCTGTTTGAAGTATATCAAGGCTTTTAGACTTCTGATTCACTTTCTTATGGTTAAACGCCTAGGAAAAAGAAATAACAAACTGCTCATGCTACAAACCAATATGCTTTTTAACAATGTATCAAAATGTATATAGCATCATGAGAAAAATACCAATTTGTAACATCAATCAGCGTAACAAGCTTTTTTGAATGGCTACAAACGAATGAGATCAGAAAAATAAGAAAGTATGTCAAAAATAAGGTGGAGATTTCCTCACCCTTACTACAAAATATTTGCTCTCTGTCTAAATGCTCTTAATTCTGCTGTAAGGATGTGTTCCTGTCACATATCAGACATGCACACTTCAATAATCTACCAAAAATGTAGCCGTGGTGAACAGTTGCTGCTTAAGCCATTTATGACCTTATACTTCGATAAAGGAAAAATTGTGAACATGTTTAGATGACCACATGCATTATCAGCTTAAGACTTAAGGGTTAAGAATGTGCATGTAAAACCACCATCTAAACTTGACATTTCTTACATATTCATTTGGACCTAGATTTAGTGAATAGATTTTAACTGATAAACCGCAAGATATTAGCAATCTACAACATATGCTGAACTGGCCGGGTTATTGTGAACAAGTGTTTTGCTGTAGCTCATGGTTTTTAAGAGTGTACTTAGCCACTCGTGTTGGTGGATAACAGTAAACAGCGTCCGTAAGAGTGTTCTCTGATAGTGCTTCACAATTGTTTGTCAAAATCTCAAACAGCAGCTAAAGCGGAGCTGTCACAACACCTCCTTCAGTGCGGTCTCCAGTTCGGCAGAGCAGCTCGCCATTTTCGCCGTTACATCACCAGACACTTTTTTTTTTTTGTCTCTGTAAGCGCTTTCTTTTCAGCAAGAAAACCTTCAGTTTCTCTTGCTGACATTCAGGGCCAAGCTGCTGATTGTGTGTCTGAGGCTCGTCTAATCTTCAGACTGTGTGCTTTTATTATTATTATTATTGATGGCTGCAATGTGTTCAGTCCAGATGATGTAGGGGAATAAAAATGTATTATTGAGCAAATCAGCTTAATAAAATGATTTATGCGAATCATTTAACTTTCAATATTGAAAATGGTCATTTATAATAATAATAATTAGTAATAATAAATAATAGTAATAATATTTTTTTATTGTTTTTGATCAAATAAATGCACTTGGTGTGTGGAAGAGAACACTCTCAAAAGTGTAAAACAAAATAATGTTTCTGAAATTTTGACCACTACTAAATACCTACTTTACTCTGTATACACTGTAAAAAAATGCTGGATTCCACACAAATCCTTAATGTTGTCCCAACACAAATCAATTAAGTTAACTTAATACTTTTTAAAAAATTTAAGTGGATTGAACATAAAACAATTAAGGTGTCTGAAAAAAACATAAGAATTGTGAATAGTGAAGAACTGAAAGAATTGTTTCAACTCAGTTTAAATAAGTAGCTTGAACAAGCGGCAAACGTCATTTTGTCAGTGTACCTCTGACAAATAATAGCTGAATTATGCCTAAAATATACTTCAATGTTTATTTTTTCAACCGAGGCTCATTCTGAAAACGTACTTCTATATACATTTCCAAATACAGCGCCAAATACGTCCCAGGAGGTATGTTTTTTTGCAGTTTTTGTTTTCGCAAATCCACCAGAGGCCGCTGTGTACGCTTTTTGAGATCTCTCTTGAGTGCCATTCGCACCTGCTGTTCTCAAGTAAAGAAGTGTTCTCAAGTTTGCAAATCCACCAGAGGCCACTGTCGACTGACTAACTGACTGACTGACTGATCGATCGACTGACCCACCCTCCTCCTCCTCCTCCTCCTAAACCCAACCAATAGTGTTTTCAAAAGCACCGATTGACACACCCACCCACTTCCCTAAACCCAACCAACAGTTTTAAAAAGCAATTCAGAAAAAGAAAAGCCCTCGCCTGATTTTTACCACATTTTCAGACTTTACCACATTCTCACCCTGTTATTTACTTGTTTATTTCATTTTTTGGCTTCTGTTTTTGTCTTACCCACTTTCTGGAACCTTTCTTCGCCGGACTCGAACCTCGTCATCGTGGTCAACTCCTCTCTGCGTCTCAAGTCCGCCGACGTACATGGTGAGCTACTGGTCAAGCTGGTAACAGCGAGAAAGCCGTCCATATGGAGGTAAGTGGTCAGCTGGTAAGCATGAAAAGGAGCTGGGTCATACCCGTAGCGTTCGTTTTAAAGACAAAATGGAGCCATATGTACTTCTGGCTACATAATTCAGAAATGTATATAGGGCTACGTTTTCAGATTGAGCCTATGTTGTATTTTTTTAAAGAGATCACCCCCAAATGAAAATATACTCACAGTTTATAAAAACCTCATGTGATTTAAAAACTGCATGGGTTCTTTTATTCTGTTGTTCAAAATAACAAAAAAATAAGTTATTTTGAAGAATGTGCAGACCAGTGGCCATTGGCAGGCACCCACAGTAGGAAAAAAATAAGATGGAAGTCAATGAGTACAAGTTTCCAACAATCTTTTTTCAAACATCTGCTTTTGTGTTCAATTTCTACTTTAAATTGAAACAACAATGTTTTCTCTCAAAAACATTAACAAACCCTAATTTTTCCACAATGTTTTTTTCCAGTACTGTATTGCAAATTTTGATAAATAATAGCTGGATTAGGCTTAAAGAATGAAATGATAATCTTCTAAGCATAAGATGTTGCATTTAATGTATAAAATATAATATGACAGTCCTTTTTCTAGCAAAACATGCACATTTTACCAAGTTTGAGATTTTTTTTTTTGATCAACATGAAAGCGAATATGAATCCAGAATGTGTACATACATATTTATGTGCAAAGCGAACAATCTATATAGCATGCATGTTTTTTAATGGCCTATGTAAAAGGCTTATTTTCGTGGGAAGAAAAGGGCTTTCAATGGCGTCATCTAATTGCTAGCTGCATCTGAAGTTCAATCTCCAGTCTTTAGCCTACAGTAAAGCTACTTTAAACACAACCCAAGTAAACGGCAGGTTGCTTTTTAATGGCCTCTCCATTAAAAAAATAATAAATAAATAAATAAATAACTATATTGTTGACTTTGCTGAAGCGCACTAATATGTTTCTTATTCAGATTTATTCATTTTCTTTTCAAAGCTCATGTGAGGAAGATCAACAGTGCCACTTTGTGGACATTTTAAATATTTCAGTGGGCCAGAGGTTAATCCATATTTCATGAAAGTGTATGAAATATACCTGAAACTACAGTGTTACCCATCAATCTTTTGTTTTTGTTTTTTTCTTCTTTTTTTTATATGCTGTTTTTGTACAAACTGACTGTAAGACAATTACCTTTTCAGTGCAGGATGACAGCAACTCAGAACACCTATCAATTTTCTTGACACCTTAGTAAGACTCCTCAGTTCTTTGTTGAGAAAAGATCAATTTACGGTGAACTCACAAAAATGAAAGTGTAGGATGAAAAATGTGGACTGGAAAGGGAAGATCAAGGATCTGACTATGAAACAAATGCTAAAAAAGAAATTCCGCAACATTTTATATTAAGAAAAGTAATCATTGATGATAATAATAATAATAATAATGTATATTATATATAATGTATAGAAATGTATATATATATATATATGTATATATATATATATATATATATATATAATTATATAATGTATATTTAGTATATAGCATTAGTAGTAAATAAATGTAAAGTACCAGTAAATAAACACAATAAATACTACAAAAAATAACAACATCAAATTTTTTATTAGATGTAGCCATAATAGTAGTTATTATTATTATTATTATTATTAATAATAAAATAATAATAATAATAATAATAATAATAATAATAATAATAATAAATGGATAAAATACTACTACTACTACTGCAAATACTAATAATTATAACTGTAAATAATTAGAAGTTATTATTATTATTATTATTATTATTATTATTATCATCATTAATAATAATAAGAATAATAAGAATAAATATTAAAATAATAAAAAACTTTAGAAACAACATCACATTTTATTAGATGTAGTCATAGTAATAATTGGTAGTAGTTATTATTATTATTATTATTATTATTAAAATAGATACTGCTAATACTTCTACTGCTAATACTAATAATTATAAATAATGAGTAGTTAATGATGATGATGATGATAATAATAATAATAATAATAATAATAATAATAATAATAATAACAACAACAACAACAACAACAACATGCACTGCTATTGCTAATTTCTACTACTGCTAATAATAATAATAATAAATAAATTAATAAATTAATAAATAAATAAATACAACACAATCACTAAATATACTCTGTAAAAACCCTTGAATGAAACTAAAATTCTGAACAAATTTGAATCCAGTGTTCACTTTTTTGCTCACTGTTAACCTTTTTTTTCTAGAAATATGCACACATTAGCTCATGTTTAATTAAATATTAAATCATGTTAGATTTCATTTGAACATTTATACCCTTTTAGAAACTTTATTTACATTGCAGTGCCTTTCCTCAAAGATATTTCTCCACTCATCAAAGTAGTACATCTTGCCAAGGGCACCTGAGATTCCCACTTCACAAACGCCTCATTTATCACTCATAATCCCTGTTAATCACGGCGCAGCGCCTCCCCGGTGGTGTGAATCATGATTGCTGATATAATTTAGAGTCAATTTGAAAGGATGTGCTGGACGTGGCTGACAAGTGTTGTTTCATAAACGGCTGACATATTGTTCAAATTAGCTTGGTTTTCCTATTGACCCAGCAGATCACGATGTATTACAATACCTTTCAGAAAGTTCATTAAGCTGTTTTCAACAATGATAATTTGATAAATATTGTTGGGGTTTCAGTCTCTTTAGAATGGCGCACCATCTTGCAAATTGGTGAAAATATAAGGGGGGGGGGGGGGGGGGGGGGTGGTGGATTGGGGATGGGCGGTTTGTTCTTGTCACGTGACTCGTGGTGCGCTCCTTGTGGGATTCATTCAACTAGGTGTGTCTGGAAGGTGTGAGCGCGCACAAGCTGCACACCTCCATTGGAATTAACGAACTTGCACGAACTCTAGAAAAGACGCGAATTTCAGTGCTCAAAAAAAAGGGCGCAAGCCTAAGCTGAACAACCGTGATCTCTGATCCCTGAGGCAGCACTTCATCAAGAATCATCATTCATCTATAAGCAATATCACAACATAGGCTCAGGACTACTTTGGCAAACCTTTGTCAAATACCACAATACTACATCCACAAATGCCACTTAAATCTGTACTGTGCCAAAATAAAGCCCTATGTTAACAGTGTCCAGAAGCACCATCGACTTCTCTGGGCTCGGAGGCATCTGGGATGGACCATCACACAGTGGAAATGTGTACTGTGGTCAGATGAATCAGTATTTCAGGTATTTTCTGAGAGAAATGGACCCCGTGTGTCCTGGACCAAAGAAGAAAAGGATCATCCATTCATAAAATATATAACGGCAAAAATAATATTTGATTTAAGAGAGGAGTTGTTTTACTTCCTGACAGTCATCATGCTGTGACAGAATCAAGAATTGCAGCACTAAACAGGAAATGTAAACCAGCTGTAATAAATGGCTGATCGACAGTTTGAAAACCACAACACAATAATTTGTTTAAGACAACTGCTGAGACAGACAAAAAAAAAGATTATGCAAAAAGTACAGAACGGAACTGATTGCAGAACTGATTGGTTGCTTGTAATAACACTCCAGATGACTTCATCTGAAATCAGACAGAATCTGCAGTGTAACATCAGAAACCTTATGACTGACAGTGACTAGTGGTTTGAAAAAAGGTGAATTCATGCAATTAAGGTGAATTCAGTTGGCTTAAGGATCTGCTATGTCTCTAAAGCCGAGAGGAATATGGAGGAAACATAAAATGCGAAAGGCATTAATTTGCATTTGTTTCAAGAGTTCACACTTAGCTGATGATTGATAACAAGGCGCGTTTGGCATGCTGTCCTGGGAGAGAGCCCTGAACTCAGAAGATCCTCAAGCCTGAGGCGCCCTCCCGTTTTTAAGGGCAAGAGGGGAGTTTGAGCTCAGGTAGGTCTCGAGAACTCCCCTGGTTTAGTTATGGTTTATTATTGGGATTGCTATGGAGAGATAAACTGCTGACTAAAAGGCATAAATAGGAGCCTGACTTATTGCTCGTCTACTGTGCCAATTTGGTTTAGTCAATTCACTTATGTCGCATGTTTTTGGACTGTGGGAGGAAACCGGGGAACCTAGGGGAAACCCATGCGAGCAAGGGGAGAACATGTAAACTCTGCACAGAAACGTCAACTGGCCTAGTAAGGACTTGAACCAGTGACCTTCTTGCTGTGAGGCAACAGTGCTAACCACTGAGCTGCCGTGCTGCCCTATCTAGGAAAAGAGAGGAGGAGTAGGGGTGGAAGGGGGATTCTTCAAGACGAAGATAACTGAGGTAAGAAACTCTGATTGGTAAATCATGTGAGAGCTAATGCTGGACCAGCCGTGGTCAATCATAAGCACTTGTTCCTCTCAAATTAGTTTATAAATAACCGTTTATAAACTTCCCGAAGAGAAAAAAAAACACTTTATCTAACTAACTACTCAATAATGAATGAATGTGAAAATACCTCAAAGTTTACCACTGATCCTAACCCTTCTTTTTTTATATAATAATCTTTGTTTCTTTTTGTTATTTATTTTTTGTTTATTCAATATTTTTGCATCAATATGTTTCAATATTTCAGAAATTTTACTTGATTATACCAACTTGGAAATTTATAAGAGCATCTAACAATTATGTTATAAATTAATGGAATTTAATTAAATTAATAACTTGTCATTTGAATTTATGAAGCCTGCATATGATTTTTATCAAAAAACTGTGAAAAATAAATGCATAAATTAATGCATTTATAACTTGCATAAAATTGATCAGCTTTTTAACGCTGCAGTGTTTGTCAGTATCAGTTTACATATCGATCAACAAAAGTCAAAAATGTGTACTATTTAATAAATGTATCATATTTTAAAATATATTTTCAGTATTTTTTTAATAAATCTTGTATTTTATGGGTCTTAAACCATGCACAAAGTTTTGTTAAAATTGTACTCTATGTACATTTTTTTATAAATATATTACCCGCTAGTTTTGGTTTGCTTGCAGGTTTTTTTTTTTGTCTGTTTGTTTGCTTGTTTTTTTACATTTATTTAAATTGAATTTGTATTGTAAGTGCTACTACAAGTGCACATTAGTTTATCATACATTTTTCAGAAGAGGCTTCTGGGATTTACAATAAGATTTATTATTTATATAACAACAAATCATATACAGATGCAGTAATAGATATGAGAAAAATGATAATATAGTAAAAGTAAAAACTCATTTATATAGTACATTAAAAATAGCAACGCTATCCAAAGTGCTTAACAGAGCAAAAAAAAAAAAAAAAGACAAAAAAGACAAGATAAACAATAAAATACCAAAGAGAATACAATTAAAATCCTAAAGAGAAAAAATATGTTTTCAACCTTGATTTAAAAACAGTAATACAATAGGTTCGAGAGTCTGAAAAAGCCGTCACTGTTAGTTTTTAAACGGGATCGAGGGACATATAAAAAAAGCCCTGTCAGCGAATCTTAAAGATTTAGATGTTGGCCAAGGGGTAAAGAGATCTTAATAGTGAGGACATAATAGTGTAATATAGCACTATGGCCTCGAGATGGCAGTGTTTGACTATAATCCACCACTTCTTGACTAACGGGCCATGGCAAATTGTAATTCATTTAACTATAATCAAATATGTTTTAATCAAAACTGGAGTCGCAGATAGCGTTTAACCAACAACAATATATTATGAAGAACCTTGATTAAAGGGCATAACTCAAGCATTAGCGAGGTCTGGAGTTTTTTTTTTGTTTTTTGGCAAACCCAATATGAATATGAGGTACAGTAATCAGAAACTCACCCAAATTATCACAGGAGGAGACTCTCTGCCCGCTCTCTGATCCCACCACAGGGAAACTCAATACCACTGAGACAGAGAGAAAATCAATAGAGATCCAGATCATGTCCTCATTCCTGCTGCCAGCTAAATCTACAGTCAGAGAGTTCAGTATCTGTCCTCATCCTCGTGCTTTATCAGCATCTGTTCATGCAATGAAAACTCTCTCACACACACACAACGAAAGAGATGCTTCATTCAAGCTCGACGACAGTGACATTCTACTGAAAAGCAAAAACTTAAAATAATCTGATATTTTTGGCCGTAGAGACATGAGTATGGCAAGCCGATTTATTGTTTAATCTAGTAAATAAAGTTAAACCGTAGTTAATTTATATTTTTAAGAAAAACTAATTATTTTTTAGAGACAACTTGATTTAATCTATATTATTGAAAACGGTTTCATTAAAGTTGTGGATTTTGAAAAATAATTTCAAGGTTCATCTTGCAGACACAAAACGCACTCTATCATCACTGGTAAACACACGAACACAAATCTAGCTTATGCCGTTGTTACTTTTGATCCACCTTTGTCTTAATTTTGTCCCCACTGATGGGGTAGTACACAAGTAGGGCTTGTTTTACAGGTTCCTAGTGAACCACTGACCTAAACCCTTCCCTAAATTCAACCATAGTGTTTTCAAAAGCAAATCTAACAGGAAAGTGCACTGACCATGTGGTTTTCCCTTGATTTCTTTTGGCGGGACGTGCTTCACCAGACTAGTGTACAAGTACACTGTACAAAGTGAGCTACTGGGCAAACAGACCGCACCAGAAACATTATCCATATGGAGATACAATATGTCCCTGTAAATATCATTAGTGTGAAAAGGAACAAAAGTTGTTGGCAAGCAACAAGCATTAAGATATCGTTTTTCTTTATCTTCATAGCTGTGGTCTTATCTCTGTTGTTGTTTTACATTCAGAACGATTTTTAGAATGATGACTTAATGTTTGTCTTTTTAGTTATTGTCCTTGGTGTGAGCAGCCCTTTCAAATGTTCATCAGCCAATTAACAGCCCTGGAGTATAAATTGGTTTAAATGTTCATGGTGTCTGAATTTATTTGGCAAATGTATTTCCATCCTCAATTATTCACAATAAGTTGTTGTTGTTTTTTCTAAGAGAAAATTCTAAATTTGGTATTTCTGTCTCTCATTTTCTGATGTGATACTTCACAATGTGCTTTAAAATTGGGAAATGGAAACATAACATTAATGAGATCCATCCACTAAACCAAAAGCAGGGAAGAATAACTTTAAAAAAGAGAGATTTCTTTAAATATATAAATTACATTGTAAAATGCATTCTGAGGGAGCCTATACGTGAAATACCGGAACATGTCTCCAAAGTAATGCAAATTGTCAGTTGTGTCTATTGTCTAACAAATGGCTAGTTAACACTTTCAGGCTGGTCAAGTGGCAGGACAGGTTCTGGCTCCAGTACTTGATTTGCACGCTTTGTTTTCATGCTAAAATGTAACATGAATGGGTACTTATATGCTGATAAGATCGGGGCTGGAGATGCAATTTACTCCGCTGACAACAACACTTAATTTGCATGCTTTGTTGAGGTTTGTCCCCTCCTATTTTGTATCACTGGCTGTAAAAATGTATATATTTGAGTGCATAGTTGTACTAAAGGAGAGATCTTTCGATGAAAGCCACAGCTATGCCGAGTTCTTATTAAAGAATTCTGTTTTGAAGATACCCGAAAGCCTCCCTGGTTTTGTCTCGTCTTAGAAATTCACAACAGACCCAACAGGCTCAGGGTAGAAAAACCCCCCAGCATTTTTTAGAGTGTAGTGATGAATGAAAAACAGCAGGAGGCGTTTTGTTCTTTAAAAGCGCAATGATCCGCCAAAAACTCCATTCTCTCTCTGCTAGCAGTGAATCAGCTGCATCTGAACCCCAGCAGCAGGACATGAACTGAATTTAGCAGTGCAAAAGGTCTTTAAATCAGTGGCAGGGAGCATGTCACAGGCTCAAGATCAACATTTATTTGACCTGATGTGGCCTTCAGCTCAGTTCGTGTCCCCTGGGGTTGGTCAGCATGCGGATGTGGTCAGGAGCAGGGATGTGTTTGTAAAGTATTGAGTAGAGGTGAGCAGGGGTCATCTCTCTCTCTCTCTCTCTCTCTCTCTCTCTCTCTACACACACACACAGAAGCGCATTAGAGAGAGAACAGATGGGAATGGGTTGAGACAGTGTGTGTCACTGCCAAATAGCTAATAAAGGAATAAGAGAGAAATTTACATGCACTTCTTGAAGGTGAACATATGCCTTGATCTAGGTCATCTTGAGCTTTTATATTATAATATTTGAGATAACCTTGTGCATGCTGACAAATACAAACCTTTAAACATAAGGGCGTGTGTTGCAATTGCAGTGTTTGGCCACTTACTAAAAGGTGACTATGAAAGTTTTTCTTATTATTAGGGGGAAACAAAATCCCAATCTGCATAGCCCTCTGTGAAAACGTGTTTATTACAGCTGAGTTCAATTTCTCTAGCCACACACAGGCCTGATTACTGACACACCTGTTCGCAATCAAGAAATGACTTAAACAGGACCTGTCTGACAAAGTGAAGTAGACCAAAAGATCCTCAAACGCTCAAAAGAGTTAAAAAATTCATTGGTCGAGGAAAGATTAGTTTCTGGCTTAGAAGTATCTAATCAATGGAAAAAGTGAGACTGCGGAACTTGCAAAACGTTACAGTTTGGGTTTAGTCTTAAAATACTTAATTTAAAGAAGTTGTGATGTTTTAGGCGAACTACGATATCCTTATCAAAACGCAGCGCTAACAAACATGCTAACAAACAATTTTTACTTTGTTACTGTATGAAAGTATATTTTTTCACATATATCAGTACTTCATTAGATTACTTTTGTTTTGGAAAACTTTTATTCCACCACCAGGGTATGACATTCAAAAGTGGGTGGATTTCAGAAAGTGGTAAGAGAGACTGCCATTCAGTTCATTCTGCTGTGGCGACTCCTGATATATAAGGGACTAGGCCGAAGGAAAATGAATGAATGAACTCGGCTTCAGACAAAATTCTTTCCACTCTTGTTGACCATGTCTATAGCCAGGTTTCTGTACTAACAAAAAGTGAATCTTTTCAAAGTTTGCAAAAGAAATGTAAAAATCCCAAATAGATATTAAGTGCATATCAATAAAGTTGTTAAGATCTTTGTACACTGAAATCCAACATTTTCACGAGTTTTTTATTTTTTTCCAGTGTCACTGCCAAATAGCTAATAAAGGAATAAGAGAGAAATTTACATGCACTTCTTGAAGGTAAACATATGCCTTGATCTAGGTCATCTTGAGCTTTTATATTATAATATTTGAGATAACCTTGTGCATGCTGACAAATACAAACCCTTAAACACAAGGACGTGTGTTGCAGATGCAGTGTTTGGCCACTTACTAAAAGGTCACTATGAAAGTTTTTCCAGAATTTCCAGAATTTTCCAGAATTGTACTGGAATACAAAAAATTTGTCTCGCATAGAAACCTTCCACACTGAGTCAATTCCAGCAGCGATGCTTTGTTCTCCTCTCTTTTCTTCCAAAAATAAAAAGAAATGGGAAATATTGTGCTCATCCAATCCACTACATGGAGAGAAAGGAAAATTAACCTCATCGAATGAAAGAGCTGTGTTGAATTATCCTGAAATTCAAAGTTTATTTTAGGAAATTAGTGGCACTTTAATACTTTGCTTACTGCAGCCACATGAACAGAGACTGGCAGTAGGTCAATAGTATGGACACACACACTCGCCAAGCATCAGCATGGGAAAGAAAACAATTTTGGATAAAAATGTCAGATTCTGTGTGAAATTACCTTTAGAGTGGCTGACTGTAGTATCAGTAACCTAGTAACCAACAGTAAACAAGGCAAGCATAATGGAGACACCAGTTCCAAATGACTTAGTATACACTATGCACTTTTACACTGAGCACTTATACACTCAACCATGTAGTGTATGAGGTTAGTGGGGTTTTTGTACTATCTGGAAATTCAAACCGTTTCCCAGTATATATAAACAAATGAGAAAGAAAATAATTTAGATCTACCATCTGCCATTTCTAAAGCTTTGGGACTGCAGACTACCAAAACAAACAAAATTAAGATATTTTGGGTGAAATCTAAGAGCTCCCTCATCCTCCGAGATGGGTCTGGATGCAGACTCAATGCAGTTGCAAGATGAGCTGCATGCAATGCTTTTGTTGCCCACATCTAACCACACCCCTAACCCTACCCCTCACAGTGACGTCACTAACTCCACTGAGTGCATTGTGTCTGACATTGCATCTCTGAGATATGCCCTCTTAGCTTGCAAATCCAAGTCTGCTTCCAGATACTATTACATCCTCCATACACAGCAAGGACATACATTTCTGACACATTCAAAGTCCAGAAGATGCCAAAAAAATCCTCAAAACACTATTACCAACACCATTAGTGGTTTCCTCTTGAAATATTATCAAGCTATGAAAATTATTTTCTCTGTGTCAGTATAGGGCGTGCATTTTTTAAATTCATTTATTTTTAATTTGTGGATGAATCAACACTTTATTTTGAATTAACAGACTTTTATTTCAGCATGATGATGACATATTTCCAACTGAAATGGAATTTTGAGTCGGGGGCGGGGTTTTATTTTTTACAATCTATGGGCTGTTTCTCAATTCCAAGAACGCTGAGAATGGACTCGTGTTCTTGTGGAGATCGTTCTTGCCAAGTTACCTCGGAAGAATGAACTCGGGAGACCGCGAGAACAGAGAACGAATCCTGTGGGAAATGAGATGCTGCGTGACCTGCGAGACCTACATGACCTTCACGCATTTTTAATGAAAATTTATCCAAACATTGCAGCATTTATACAACGATTTATCGTTTTTCCCCTTTTCACAATATATAAAGACCTTACTGCACAATACAGATCAAAGTAATTTTAATATGAATTCCAGCAAATTAACACCCTTAATGTGTTTATGCCTTCATAAAGATTTTCATGGCAATGTTTACTTTCACTGTCTCATTTAGGGAAACTCCTGAGACAAATAAGTTATATCACTGAACTTTAATAATAAATCTATATAAAATGCTGTGATTCCCACCTCAGCCGCAATGACTTCTGGGACTTCTCGAGCAAACTTTGCTCTCAAGTCAATGCATCAATGCATCCTCGATATCAAGAACACATCCAGGAACTTTCACGCGCCCTCTGTTCTTGCGGTCTTGAGTTTTGGAACTGAACTTTGGCAGTTGATGATGACGTTACACGAGAACATGAGGACGCAAGATCGCTGAAGAACGCATATTGAGATATTCTCTTGCAGCAATCTAATTATTGAAGGGGCTAAGCATATTTTGCCCAAGCTGTCAATCTGACATCATCAGAGAAAGACTGCCATTGCAGATTGTAAAAAAAATGGTTAGATTTTGGTTAAAGACAGGTTTCATGCAGACTTTAAATTTCTTGTGATTGTAGCAGACTTGTGTGTTGCATGCAGAAAGCATTAATGACTGTGACAGGAATTGATACAGTAGATGGAAATCTTACTTCTTGGTTTGTTTTGTTGCTTTGCAGGTTATTATTAGAGAAAACGGGTGAGGCTCAGGTGATAATACAGAGGAGATCACTTCGGAAATACTGGAGAGAATCAAAGAAATCACTGGAGACCACTTGGAAGTATTCAATAGACAATCACTTAAAGATGACAGAATTAGCTAAGATTCTTGACCAGAACAAGAGTACAGGTGAATCCGTGTCTTTGTTCATTGTTAGACACTGAGGAAACTGAGCTGTGTGCTTTTATATGGTGGATAATGAGGTGAGCTGACGAGCGACAGGTACTGGTGATTAGTACTCAGGGGATTGTGATGGCTTTAGTGTTTGTGGTAGAGTCTGGTGAGCCTGCGATATCATCCTGTAATACATGAGAAACCACCAGGCTCCTCCACCACCAGCACAAAAGCCGTCACAATCCGCCAAGTCTCCTAATACTCTGCATTTGTAGTGAATTTCTGGCAACCACATTTTTATTATTTGTTTTTTTTACATGAAATTTAACATGATTTTTTTTTTATATTACAGTTAATATTATACAATTTTTATAATGCTATTATAGATTGATCATTAAAATGAAAGATTCTAGTCTTCAGTGTTCATTTAGAATATAAATTATTATTCCGCAATCTGTTGAATTTCTTGATTCTGATTGACTAGAAGGTGTGCAAAAGTCATCTTTAAAAAAAAAAAAAAAAAAAACAACGTGTCAAGAGGGGGATTTTACACCAACAGGAAAAAGAAAATGTTAAATAATAATATAAAGCATGAGATTCAACATTTCCAATGTTCTGGCTTGTCATAAATTCTTTGCAGCTTGGCCAAAAACAAAAAAAAATGTAAACTAAACATTTATCTGGTGTTGCAAAAACTCTTTTATGCCGTTTCAAGTCTCTACATGACTAAGGCAGGAAAGGATTTTCATAAATACACCACACATTTACAAATGTACTCAATGGCTTTCCTTTGAACAGAGATTATAGTGGATAAACGTTTGCAACAAAGCCCTTTCCCATAATGCACATGCACTGACACAGTAGCTGTTCATCTGGCAGTTGTAAGATAACTGACTGATTTCACAAGTTTGCGTTAAAGATTAATCTAGATAGTAAAATATGTTGGGACCAGGGCCAGGGCCAGCGCCCACTCAGATTACCATTACGTTAAAATTGATTATAATAATAAAAACATGCTATTTAGAAAAAAAACAAAAACAAATATATTGTCTTCAGAGAGTGAATTATAAACTAAAAGCAATATTTTAATTATGGACAGTCTGTTAGGCAAGCGTGTAATGTGTAGTAAGAATCAGACAGATGGGTTTATTGAAGTGAACAAACAAACAGCAGTAGTAAATGAGTAATGCAAGATATAGTTACTTAAATGCTATGGAGATATGACTAATTAATTGGTATTTAATTTGTATCTGAAGAGGTTCATTCTGCTGTGGCAACCCCTGATAAATCAGAGAGTGAGGGAGAGTAATTTGTATTTTAATTGAATTTTTATTTTGCACTTTTTCTACACAGTGGCTGATTTGTACATAATTTGAACCCCCAATATAATCTCAAAGTATTTGCTATTCATTTCCTACCCTGTCATTTGAATGTACCTTGGATAACCTGTGCTTTTTCTGTCACTTCTGATGTGTTCTTCAGAAATGCCACTGTTGTTTGTCTGGCCCTGTATCAACACTGATCATTAATTCAGTCGCTTTGATGCATAACTATGAGCTCAGGGACCAAAAATGGAAGAAAGGAAACAGAAACAAGACAAAGGGAAAACATCACACTCTTCACAGGTTCATAAAGGACAGAAGAAAAAAATTATAAAAAAGGAAAAAACAGCATGCAGGTTCCACTAGAGGAACTTTTGATAAGTGTTCACCTGTCAAGTGCAATAGAGTATAATGTGTTTCCGCCACCCAGAAGAACACACCATTAACTCTCTTAAATCATGGTCAAAATCATCGCTTCACACATCTGATCATGCTACTGTATGTGACTGATTCACTCAGCTTGTTCAAAAGTAGTGGAGCCATTGAAAGCAGAGACAGAAATTCACGCTTTATTAAGCAAAAGGTTAGGGTCCTATCTTGTTCAGATTGTATTGTATTGTATTGTATTGTATTGTATTGTATTATATTATATTATATTATATTATATTATATTATATTATATTATA
>CAIGQV010017835.1:4916154-4940440 GCA_903798115.1 Danio jaintianensis | reverse complement strand
TTATATTATATTATATTATATTATATTATATTATATTATATTATATTTAGCTTTGACCAGATCCCGAGGGAGGCTGGAGACATTGAGACCGAGTGGTCCATGTTCTCAGATTCCATTGTTAACGCAGCCGTGAGGAGCTGTAGCCGTAAGGTCTGTGGTGCCTGTCGGGGCGGCAATCCACGAACCCGGTGGTGGACACCGGAAGTAAGGGATGCTGTCAAGCTGAAGAAGGAGTCCTACAGGGCTTGGTTGGCTTGCAGGACTCCCGAGGCAGCTGATGGGTACCGACAGGCCAAGCGTGCTGCAGCCCGGGCGGTTGCGGAAGCAAAAACTCGGGCCTGGGAAGAGTTCGGGGAGACCATGGAGGAAGACTATCGGTCGGCCCCAAAGAGATTCTGGCAAACCGTTCGGCGCCTCAGGAGGGGAAAGCAGCTCCACATCAACACTGTTTACAGTGGAAGTGGGGAGCTGTTGACCTCGACTGGGGATGTTGTCGGACGGTAGAAGGAATACTTTGAGGATCTCCTTAACCCCACCGACATGTCTTTCATTGAGGAAGCAGAGACTGGGGATGCAGGGGTGGACTCACCCATCACCCAAGCTGAGGTCACTGAGGTAGTTTGTAAGCTCCACAGTGGCAAAGCAGCCGGGGTGGATGAGATTCACCCTGTGTATCTTAGGTCTCTGGATGTTGCAGGGCTGTCTTGGCTGACACGTCTCTACAATATCGCATGGAGGTTGGGGACAGTACCTCTGGACTGGGCAACCGGGGTGGTGGTTCCCATTTTTAAGAAGGGGGACCGGAGGATGTGCTCCAACTATAGGGGGATCACACTCCTCAGCCTCCCTGGGAAAGTCTATGCCAGGGTACTGGAGAGGAGGATCCGGCCAATGGTTGAACCTAGGATCCAGGAGGAACAATGCGGTTTTCGTCCGGGCCGTGGTACACTGGACCAGCTCTATACCCTCACCAGGGTGCTCGAGGGTTCATGGGAGTATGCCCAACCAGTCCACATGTGTTTTGTGTACTTGGAGAAGGCATTTGACCGTGTCCCTCGTGGCATTCTGTGGAGGGTGCTCTGGGAGTATGGGGTCAGAGGCGCTCTGTTAAGGGCTGTCTCATCCCTGTATGTACAGAGTAGGAGTTTGGTTCGCATTGCCGGCAATAAGTCAGACTTGTTTCCAGTGCATGTTGGACTCCGGCAGGGCTGCCCTTTGTCACCAATTCTGTTCATAATTTATATGGACGGAATTTTAAAGCGCAGCCTTGGGCTGGAGGGGGTCCGGTTCGGGGGCCACAGGATTTAATCTCTGTTATTCGCAGACGATGTTGTTCTGTTGGCTGCATCGAACATGGACCTTTAGCATGCACTGGAGCGGTTTGCTGCCGAGTGTGGCACGGCTGGGATGAGAATCAGCACCTCCAAGTCCGAGGCCATGGTGCTCCACCGGAAAAAGGTGGTTTGCCATCTCCAGGTTGGAGGAAAGTCCTTACCCCAGGTGGAGGAGTTCAATATCTTGGGGTTTTGTTCACGAGTGAGGGAAAGATGGAACAGGAGGTTGACAGGCGGATTGGTGCAGCAGCAGCAGTAATGCGGTTGATGTACCGGTCTGTTGTGGTGAAGAAGGAGCTGAGCCGAAAGGCAAAGCTCTCGATTTACCGGTCAATCTACGTTCCTACTCTCACCTATGGTCATGAGCTTTGGGTCATGACCGAAAGGACAAGATCTCGGATACAAGCGGCCGAAATAAGTTTCCTTCGAAGGGTGGCAGGGCGCACCCTTATAGATAGGGTGAGGAGCTCTGTCACTCGGGAGGAGCTCGGAGTAGAGCCGCTGCTCCTCCACATCGAGAGAAGTCAGCTGAGGTGGCTCGGGCATCTGTTTCGGATGCCTCCTGGACACCTACCTAGGGAGGTGTTCCAGGCGTGTCCCACCGGGAGGAGGCCTCGGGGAAGACCCAGGACACGCTGGAGGGACTATGTCTCTCGGCTGGCCTGGGAACGCCTCGGGATCCCCCCGGAGGAGCTGGAGGAAGTGTCTGGGGAGAGGGAAGTCTGGGGTTCTCTCCTAAAACTGCTGCCCCCGCAACCCGGCCCCGGAAAAGCGGTTGAAAATGAATGAATGAATGAATGGATTATATTATATTATATTATATTATATTATTCATTCATTCATTTTATTTTTGGCTTAGTCCCTTTATTAATCTGGGGTCGCCACAACGTAATGAACCGCCAACTTATTCAGCATGTTTTACGCAGGGGATGCCCTTCCAGCCGCAACCCAGTACTGGGAAACAACCATACACTCTCATTCACACACATACACTACGGACAATTTAGCTTACCCAATTCACCTATAGCGCATGTCTTTGGACTTGTGGGGGAAACACGAGCACCCGGAGGAAACCCACGCGAACACGGGGAGAACATGCAAACTCCACACAGAAATGCCAACTGACCAAGCCGAGGCTCGAACCAGCGACCTTATTGCTGTGAGGCGATCATGCTACCCACTGTGCCACCGTGACGCCCCTATATTATATTATATTATATTATATTATATTATATTATATTATATTATTATCACTGTTAGACATTTATTTGCATTTTTGCGGTAACTTACTGGCAGCACTGTTGTAACTAGGGCTGGGCGATACATAAAAAAAAATTATCACGATATAATGTTTCATATCATTTGGTGTCGATAATTATTGAATATTTTTAACAATTCATTTAGGAATTTTTAACCACTTTATTTTAATTTACCAACATTACAAAGACAAATTGTTTTAATTATGATAATCAAATCTGAGCTTTCAAGTAAAGGAACCAACCATCACTATTGAAATACACATTGCAACATTACAAATTGTGAAGTTGAATGACTACTGTACATTACCCCTATGCTAAAAGAAAAATCGTTCATATGGGGTGCTAGTGGCTGGGATGCACAAGAAAAGAAACCAAAAAGCCACTCTGGCGACATCCTTGCATCCTTCTTTATTTACAATCTCCTCAATACTGCTAGTCACGCCACTCATTTTCACGTGTGTTATTCTGACCTGAGGTGGTGATGCCGAAACCCAAAACTCGCAAGTGAGAACTGGCTCCCCTGGCATCTTTCATAACTAGGCGACCATCAAAAAGGATGACAAAAGGATCAAAGGATGACAAACAGACAAACCATTGGTGCAGTTCCGATACAAGTTTTACTTATTTATATATAAATTAAAAAGCACTGCAGTGTTTGGGGGCTCTGTGTTTGTCTGAAGTAATTAGTCTACTGTTATTACTGTAATGTGTATATTCCATACAAAGTGTGAAGCAGATTGGTTAGTTCTACTTACATGTCGCTCACTATAGCGAATAGCAATTCATAGCGATTCATACCGAAACTTCATACTGAACTATTTTTTTATCGTTATTGACAATGGTGTATGGTCAATAAATACCGATACTGTTTTTATTGCCCAGCCCTAGTTGTAACTTACCTGTAAATGTGTTTTACAGCAGCAGGACCCTATACCGCAATTTCATTTTACAGTAAAATAGCCTTACCGCAAATTATTTTTATTTTGCCACATTTTAATTTTACAGTATGACAACTTTTACAGTTACTGTAATTTATTTACATTTTACACTAGCAGTACAAAACCTTTACTTTAAGTATTAATTATTGAATTTAATAAATTCCAAACAATGACGAGATCATGTACAACACTTTTTTTTATTAATCATTGTTATTATATACATTTTAAATGGTTTACTAAGTAATTGTTATTCATCAATTTATTTGTGATACAAGACGTTAATTAATAGTTTTTCATCAACTGCCTCATATTATATTATATTATATTATATTATATTATATTATATTATATTATATTATATTATATTATATTATACCTAAGATTACCAAACAGGGTTGAAAGTGGGGTTGGTAAACGGCTTATTAAAGCCCCATTTCAATATAATAAAACAGCAATATTGGGAACATTTAACAGATATATTTGAATGAATATATTTTCAACTGTAATTTTCAGCATCATTGCTTCAATCGTTTTTTGGTGTCAGTAATAATATGCTGATTTGATGAAAAATTTGTATTATTATCATGATTGATATTCATAGTTAGTTCTAATAGAAATAATTTATAATCATTGATGTATAAAAAAACAAATCAAACAATGTATGACACTGTTTTTCTTTAACTGTTTTTCTTTATATACACATGAGTTTCTTTATTCTTTTGAACACATATTTTGAATAAAGCTGATAACCTCTAACCATTGACTTCCATAGCATTTGTTTTTTCTACAATGGAAGTCAATGTTTACAGGTTTTCATCTTTCTTCCGAATATTGTCTTTTGTGCTCAACAGAATAAAGAAACTCAAACAGAGTTGGAACCACTTGAAGTAGAGTAAATAGTGAGTAAATAGGGATTTTTGGTTGAACTATCCCTTTAAATATTTAATATTGACAAGTACAGTGTGCTCTTTAAAAAAAGCTGTTTTATTTCAACACAAATTTGGGTAAAACATGGACAGTGTAACTGCCCTAATTAATTTCCCTCTTGTGGGATTAATAAAGTTAAACTCTAAAAGTGCCAGCAGTGATTTGCATTTAATCAAAACTCACAGCTAACAGCCTGTGTGCATAGCGTCTTGTCAAATCACAATGCAAGGTTAATCTTAAAGGTACAGTTCACCATCATTTACTCACCCTTCACTTGTTCCAAACATATTTGACTTTCTTTCTTCTGTTGAACACAAAAGAAGATATTCTGAAGAAAACTGGAAACCTGTAACCATTGATGCCATAGTAACTAATTCTATGGAAGTCAATGGTTACAGGTTTTTGACTTTCTTCAAAATATTTAGTGTTTATGTTCAACAGAATAAAGAAACTCAAAAGTTTGGAGGCTCTTACGGGTGAATAAATACAAAATAAATGTTCTTTTTGATTAACCACTTTACATTTTTCTGCGTAATATGTGTTGAAAAAAGACATTTTGACAGAACAAACACGAAATATTTGGGCTTCTGAAAAAGCATTCAGGGCCAGAGCCCCAGAAGCTACTCCCCCCGCTAAGCCCCTGGATGAGTAAACAATGACAGAATTTAAAATTTTTGGGTGTTCTAGCCCTTTAACAGCTTTCTGTTGAACTATCCCTTTAAACAAGCAGGCCTCTTTGAAGAAGGACACAGATGTTTTGGAAAGAGTCTTCTCTCCAGCACTCACGTCCTTCAGAGGTCACAGCTGTAATAGATGGCGCTGGACTCAAGAGTCAGAACGGCCCCATTAAACGGCCCTCGGGACGCCTGACGGATCATTTCCCTCTTAACTGTCACTGCTCTCATATAGAGCGGATGCCATCCCAAATAACCAGAGTCATGCTGGCATTCCTGAGCTTCATGACAACACGCTTTATTGTTTTAAGTACAATCACCTTATAGCAGAGCCGTAGCATTTTTTCACCAAGGCTTCTTTGTTTGATCAAAACTACAGTCAAATTTTTCAATATTATTACTATTTAAAAATATATATTTTCTATTTCTATTATATTTTCTAAAATCTATTTGTAATTTTTTATCACATGATCCTTAATAAATTAATGAAAATTATTAATCTACAATAAATCTTTAATAAAAGTATAATAAAATATTATTATTATTATTATTATTATTATTATTACTATTATTATTATTATTATTATTATGGTTGTTGTTATTATCAGTGTTGTAAATTATTGGGCTGCTTCATATTTCTGAGGAAACTTTTATTTTTATTAATCAAATACATTTATAATGTAATATACATATACATATATATATATATACGTTTTCCAATAAACTTTGAATTAGGGAAAAACATTCCAACATTCATAATTCTAAGAATCATTAATAATGATTGAGTACCAATAATAATGCTCATAACACAACAGCAAATCAGCAGAAACTGAAGATTGGATTAAATTCAGCTTTGAATCACAGGAATTTCATAAAAAATTACAATATAAATGTATGAAAATTAAAACAGCTATTTTCAATGTAAATAATTTTTACAATGTATCAAAATACAGGATCGATGGATCAAATACAGTTGAAGTCAGAATTATTAGCCCTTCTGAATTATTAGCCCCCCTGTATGTTTGTCTCCAATTTTTTTTTAGAATGCATTTCTAAATATAATAGTTTTAGTAATGAAGTTCCAATAACTGATTTCTTTTATCTTTGCCATGATGACAATCACAATATTACACTAGATGTTTTTCATGATACTAGTATTTAGCTCAAAGTGCCATTTAAAGGCAAGTTAGGGTAATTAGGCAAATCATGGTATAACATTGGTTTGTTCTGTAGACAATTAAAAAATATTGTTTAAGGAGGCTAATAATATTGACCCAAAATAAAACAAATTAGACTTTCTCCAGAAGAAAAAAATATTATAAGAAATACAGAAAAATCCCTTGCTCTGTTAAACATCATTTGGGAAATATTTCAGAAAAAAATATAAAAAAATCACAGGAGGGCCAATAATTATGACTTCAACTTTAAATGCAGCCTTGGTGAGCAAAAACAAAAATGTAATAAACTTAACTTATAAATAAACTTAAACTTACTAAAATAAAATAAATACCAATCCCAAACTTTTGACCGGTAGTATAAAAATCAGTGTCCAGTCTGAATTCATGGCTAAGATGATAAAGCATTCCAGCAAAAGTATAAAAGATTCATTGCAGATATCAAAGCAACTCTTGCAAACAGGAACTTAAATGAGATAAGCCAAAGAGGGAGGGAAAAAACAAAAATAGAGGAAGCGGAGAGGGAGGGTTTGTGCACTTGTGGGTTTTCTACAAAACACCCACATCATCATGGCAGTGTGTGGAGACTCAACCCACAGTGCAGAAGAAGAGGAGATCGAGAGAGGAGAGACAGAACGTTTATATCCTCCTGCTCTCCATTACAACACGAGCAGAGCCTGGGCATTTACGGCATACAGTTCATTTATACAGAGAAAATCACAGACTTCAGAGAACATGAAACCTGGTGAGTCACTGTTCATTTTACAGTTTGGGGATGATTTGAAATGATGCTGTTTTCATTCTTTTATTTTGTAGTAATAGCAATAACAACAACAAAACTAATACTACTACTAATAAAATGTTAATATTATTGCTATTATTTTTATTACAAAAAGTTCATTCTTTTATATTGTTTTTTCATTCGCGGTGGCGCAGTGGGTAGCACGTTCGCCTCACAGCAAGAAGGTCGCTGGTTCGAGCCTCGGCTGGGTCAGTTGGCATTTCTGTGTGGAGTTTGCATGTTCTCCCCGTGTTCGCGTAGGTTTCCTCCGGGTGCTCCGGTTTCCCCCACAAGTCCAAAGACATGCGGTATAGGTGAATTGGGTAAGCTAAAATTGTCCGTAGTGTATGTGTGTGTATGAATGTTTCCCAGTGATGGGTTGCAGCTGGAAGGGCATCCGCTGCGTAAAACATAAGCTGGATAAGTTGGCGGTTCATCCCGCTGTGGCGACCCCAGATTAATAAAGGGACTAAGCCGAAAAGAAAATGAATGAATGAATGAATGATGCATCTGACATTATGATCTCAGACCTCATGAGAGTTTTTATGAGGACAATATATTGTTAGAGCATACAATTATACGGGGATAAACAATAATAATACAATCAATTATCAAATGTTCTTTGCTATAAACAGAACCTGAATCGAACTAGCAAAATCCCAGAAGACAAAACAATGATAACCACTGCTGGAAACACATAAAATCACAGAGACCACAGAGACTGCAACAAATTATTCTAGAAATACATACTTGCATAACAGACTTATTTTTGTCCCAGTTAACCATATTATGTCTGCCATTGTTATCTTTTTACACTGCAGACTGTTCTTGTGCGTTAACAATATAATATTACAACACAAACTTGTTTGATAAAACATGAGCAAGGACACCCTGAACCAAACGTCAATATCATTTAACTTCAGTAAATGTTAATTAGAATGTTAAATCTTGGCAATGATGCCGATAACATGACATAAATCAGTAAAATGAGCAGGTCTCATCATGTCCCCGGGGTTTCAGAGAAACTGCAGAGAAAAACGATGTGAACACAAGAGCCTCTTACATGCCAAGACAAGTTCAGATAATGCAAAAGTATACTGAAGATATGTGGGAACGCAGGACCTAATACTTCGAACCAGTTCATCTTCACTTCAACAATAGCTTTGAGCTCTGGAAAGGCAGGGAAACAGATACACAGATTTGGTGTCATTTAATAGGATTTCTGCAAAAACAAGTTTTCAGAGAGTGAGTGTAACTGCAAAACTGAAATTATTGATGAAAGACACTGAAGAAAGTTGACTGTACTTAACAGAAAAATGTTATGGGAACTCAAAAGTTGATTATATTAAACTTAACTGAAACATGGATATCTGCGGCGCTTCGGTTCTCAGAATCCAACGCAGAATAAATAAATCATAAACTACAGCTTTCCTGAGCACAGTTTATTCAGTTATTTAGGTCAGTGAAATGACTGTTCCGATATATAAATGTATTTATTTAGATAAAATTTTAATTGAAGGGGACCTATTTTGTACAAGATGCCCCTTTTTACAAGATTTAAAATAAGTCTCTGATGTCCACAGAGTGTGTATGTGAAGTTTCAGCTCAAAATACCTCACAAATAATGGTTTATAACTCTTTGAAACTGACCCGTTTTGATCTTTGATCTTAATTGTGCTGTTTTGGTGACTGTCCCTTTAAATTCAAATGAGATTGTGCTTCCAGCCCTGTTTTTAAAAGGGGCGGAGCTACAAATGCCTACATGTCAGCATAGTGGCAAATTCAAAAACAAGACTAACGTCCTATGCTAATGAGGGAGAGATTGTCACTAATGGGGGGGCTTTCCCCCTCTGATTATAAAAAAAATAAAATTAATGTATTTTTTTTTACCTTTAGAAGCTGGTTATATTCACAGACTGTTGCCATACATGTGTATAAACCCCTTATAACAGTGATTTTAGCATAATAGTTCCCCCTTAAAGGAATACTTCACCCAAAAATAAAAATGACCCCATAATTTACTCAAGCCTCAAGCTTGATGTTCATGACTTTTGTTTTTTTTTGTCAGACACACACAGTCATAGTTTCACATTTTATCCTATGGTGTTGTAATGGTGTTGGATAGTAGCTTTTAGTTTGAAGCTTCCAAAAGCACATAAATCAATTGTCAAAATAACCCATTCACCACCAGGGGGTTAACCCATGCCTTATCAAGCAAGAAATATTTATACTTTTTCAATTATAAACTCCAATCACTGACTTCCAGCAGCAGCAGCCGGATGCATGTTATGTGAGACTGATACAGACGATGTATGACACATGATGTAACAAGTAGACACCCGGCATTGTAAGAATATATATGTTATACAGTAACATCAAGCCAACTAGTTTTCTTATTTGTTGTTGTCTTCTGTGGTAAACTAACTATGTGGTTCCTGCAAGATGCATCTATTCCCAGTGTTTCCGCTATGAATGACTCTTATGTCATGTGTCATATACGTGGAATACGTCAGTCGCACATAACGTACATTTGGTTGCCACCAGTCACCAAAGTCAGTGATTGGAGTGTATAATAAAATAATTTTTTTTCCAAAATATTTTGTTACAAAAACACATCGATCTGCTTCATATGACACACATTAACGCCTAGGCGGTGAATGGGTAAGTTTACGACCTATTTATGTGCTTTTGGAAGCTTCAAAATAAAAGCCAGTATCCAACACAGCATGAAAAAGCCAGGATAATTTTTTTTTTTTTTAAATGTATGATGACTCAAATAAACACCTGTGTACTACCACCAAGCATGTTCTTGTAGTACAAAAATTTTAAAAATGTAAAAGGTCTGTAAAAATATATATTCAAAATATTTAGTTTACTAAAATTTGTAAACTATTAAGTTTAACAGTGTAAAAAAGAGAGGACAGAAATCAGAAATGTAGATGGCCCTCCATGCCACATAAGTAAAGTATGTGTGTGACATTATATGACAATATTTGCTCATTTTACTTAAGCTAATGTAGGTATAGCTATAACAAGACCTGTATAGTTAAGTTGTAAATTTATCATAGCAGATGCAGTAATATGGATATCTGCAGCACTTTAGTTCTCAGCATCAAGCATGCAGAATAAATAAATCATACTCTACTGCTATAGTGAGTACAGTTTATTCAGTTATTTGGGTAAGTGACATGATGGTTCAGATCTATTAATTTGTTATTTTATTTTGTATTATACAAAAAAATGAATAAAAGGTATTAAAATAATTGTATTATTATTATTTTTAAAAATAAAAGCAAAAAAATATTCATAAAGTGATTTATATAAATTTCTTGCTGTTTCTTGCAATTATTTGTGAAATTCAGCATTTTAGGTAAAAACTGTTTCTAAAAGTTGTTCTCAGTGTAAAAATGTTTGGTTACTGAATAAACATTAAATAAAATGAATCATAAATTAAACATTAAATTGGGAAAAAATACTAAGTAAATGTAACTCAAAAACAAACAAATTAAAAGTTATACTGCCGATTAACAGAGATCGAAGTAAAAATACTAAAATAATAAAATACTGGAATAAAAAAAAAAACATATTTGTAAAAATACTTATAAAGACTAAAACACATGAATTTACTGAAAACTAAATTTAATATAAAGATATTAAAAAGCTATTTTAAAAACAATAGTAAAATGTAAGTAATACATAGTATTCTACAGTAAATAATAGAAAATATCAATGTAATTATCTTGATATTATAAAAAAGGGAATGAATAATACAAAAGAAAGTTAATAAGACAATCTTTAGTAGTTCAATTGGATAAAGTTTTCTAATAATAAAAAATTAAAATCCCAAACTTTATTTACAAAAAATTAATAAATGTCAGATAGAATCTTATAATTCCAAGATAAAGATTTTTTTTGTTTGGGGGGTTATCTCAGATAATTTGACCTTGTGAAAGGCCAGGGTTAGTTTAGATTGTGAAATGTCTTTTGTGCAACTCCGCAAAAATGTGATATTTATAAATGAATAATTAATTATATTTATGGCCCATTGGGCAAACTGGCCCTTATTTGGCCTTTCGCGCGTGCACACACACACACACCATATGTGCCGTATTAAACCTGACATTTTATCCTACCAGTATAAATGAAGCTTCCTGTTTTCCTTGTTTTCTTTTTTACTCTCTCTCTCTCTCTCACACACACACACACACAGAGACACATAGTCTCTGCATGTGGGAGGAACAGTTGGTGTTCAACTTCACCCTGAACAGACAAGTTTATCATCCCGTCTGAACACAGAGTCAGTTATTTTCCAGTTCGCTGGAAGTCCAAGACGTTTCACTCCCCGATCCTCATGCCAGACCTATTCACCAAAGAGCTCTTGAAAACACCTGTTTCCCTCCAAAAAAAAAAAGATCAATAACTCAACATGGCACTCAGGACAGTTTTGCGTCTAGTAGACAGACGGTTTATGATCTCATAAAAGATTCTGTTCCAGTTTGGCACCATTGAGTATTGCAAACATTCGGAGGCATTAGAGTTGCCCTTTAATGTGTATACAGTTAATCCTGCGAGGAGAGAGAGACATGTTTTTTCCTGCCTGCAGAAATTACTCATGTGTGCTTATGAAATGCTGTGTGGGTTGAGAGATGTGCTCGGGTGTGGAATATTGGCGCTCTACCGGTCGTCATGCAGTCACATTCTTTTAGGAGGAGAATTAAAAGGTGTTTTGGGATGTTACCGCTAATGCATGCTTTGTCACCAGCACCTTCAGGAGTGTAGTTATTCAGAATACACTAATTTAAAGTTTTCATTTAATTTCAGAGGTTTTAAAGGGGGCCTAGTATGCCTCTTTTTACAATATTAAGTCTCTTATGTCCCTAGAGTGTATATGTTAAGTGTCAGCTAAAAATACCACACAAATAGTGTTTAATAACTCTTTGAAATTGACCCTTTTAGGCTTTGATCCAAATTGTGCCATTTTGGTGACTGTCACTTTAAATTCAAATGAGATTGTGCTCTTTTCAAAAGAGAGCAGAGCTACAAATGCCTATGTGTCAGCATAGCGGCAGATTCAAAATAGGAGTAATGTCATATTTGTGAAAAACTGAAAATGTCAAAATAAGTGGCTCAGAAGAAGGCTAGGCATGGGCCGGTATAAGATTCTGACGGTATGATAACCCTAGATAAAAAATATCACCGTTTTGTGATTACTGCTCTAAAATATGTTCTTTTTAAATGTTTTTTTTTTTTTTTTTTTACCTTTTTCCTTATTAAGTGAAGTTTATTCATAAACTAATTTCGAGAGGAGCACGTGCTTATGATTGATAGCAGCTGGTCCCGTATTAGCTAATGCATGATCCACCAATCAGATGATTCCTAAATCACTATAAATAGCCAAAGTATCTTACCGTAGCCATCTTCGTCTTGAAGAATCCCCCTTTCCACCCCTACTCCTCCCCTTTCCTTGACAGGGCAGCACGGAGGCCCAGTGGTTAGCACCGCTGCCTCACAGCAAGAATGTCACTAACTCAAGCCTTTACCTGGCCAAGTTGACATTTCTGTGTGGAGTTTGCATGTTCTCCCCGTGTTTGCGTGGGTTTTCCCCGGGGTCTCCGGTTTCCTCCACAGATTAAAAAACATGTAACATAAGTAAATTGACCAACCAAATCAACACTACAGGCGAGTGATACAGCAATAAAAAACTCAAAATAAAATAGTTATTAAAAAAATGTATACCTTATACTTATACTTATACCGTAGCAGCGGTAAAACAAAAAATTTAGCTGTTTTAAAACCTTAACTTTTCCAAACCATGGTAAACCTTGAAACCGGCTATCGTCCCATGCCTAATGGAGGCTGAGATGTTCAATTGTGCATCCTAAAACGTTCCATTTATAATGCCTGTTAGTCGCTGACATTATCTTCAGTATGGTGTGAAAACTCTAATGACGGACGCCTGCTTCTCACTCAGGGCTGTCTATGCTAATGAGGGAGAGATCATCACTAATTGGTGGGACTTTCCCCATTTGATGACATGTACAAAGGGAGAATGTCAATCAAAGTGTTTCTGCAGACTGTTTTTATCAAGTGTGATTATAAGAAAATAGAATTAATTATTGGCTATATTCACACTGTTGCCATAAAACTGTGTTTAAACCCCTATTATGATAGACAATGATAGCATCAGATTAGTAAATTTTGAGGTTGTTTGTGCTTTCTTTGTTTGTTTTTTTGCCTTCGGGGATTGAAATCTGCATGATGTTGGTGTGACGCAGCACATTATAGTCACAATAATTTTGTGATGTTTCTGTGACTTGTAAATATTCATGAGACTGCATGTTTTTATCCTATGAGAAGATGCTCCTCTTAATTTTTCATGACAGCATGCATTGCTTTCCTGACAGAGACTTCAGTCTGTGAGATTTCATGCAGGAAGGAATTAACATGTTCATGGATCAAAAGTGGGTGTTTGTTTGTGGTTGGTAAAGGTTTCTAACTCTCTATAAACCCCAAGTTTGGACACAAATGCAATTGGGCTTTCTGTACACTAGTGTATTTTCATTAAAATTGTGTTTTAGAATGAATATGCTCCTCGTCTATACTGTAATTTTTATTGTATTTCAGCAAAAATGATCTCCATCCACATTGTACAACCTAAAATGAATGATACATGACTACTCACACACACTGGGCATGCACATATCTTGCCAGCACCAATACTCGTTTTCTCCTGGTAATGGTCATGTAAGAGAGGCTTGACAACTCAGGAAATGATACACAAAAGTCCAGAATATAAGTCAGAGAGCGATTGTGGACAGCTGCGACAAGTCTGTGTTTTGGTCAGTCCATACTGTAACGGAACACCCACATTTCCAGTCTAAAACAGGGTCTCGGGCCGAAAACGCTGGAGTAGGGTAAATGCTAGATGTAATTAAGTGTTTTAAAGCAAAAATGCACTAGTGTAAATGGCACCAGTTAATGTCAGTGTAATGAGACTTTAACATTTCCTTATATTGCCAATAAAGCCTTTAAAATTAATAATGGGTGCTTTAATGTTTGATTTATTTTGCTTGCCTGGTTCGCACCCACATGTTTATTGATAAACTGTATTAGGAATTGGCATGAGTCTTAGGCTATGTTCACACTGCAGGCAAAAGTGGCCTAAATCAGATTTTCTTTTTGCCCACATGTGGCTCAGATCTGTTTTTGCCATGACATTGTGAAAGCCCAAACCGCATGGAATCTGATCTTTTCAATTCCGATTTCTGCCACTTTCATATATTAAATCTGATACAGATCAGAATCGGTTTTATTCAGAATCAGAATCGGTTTTATTGCCAAGTGTGCTTACACACACAAGGAATTTGTTTTGGTTACAGAAGCTTCCAGTGTACATAAAGTGACAAGTGACAACACAAAATAAATATGAGAAAAATAAAATAAAATAAAATACGACAAACATTAAACAGAGATGCAGTTAGACAATAGAGCTCTGGATGATGAATTGTTGTACAGATTTGTTATAAATATACAAGTTTTACAAGTTATAAGGTGCTGTGTACAAATGCGTATGGAGAAAGTATTGCATTGTATACTGTTATAAGGTGCTGTGTACAAATGCGTAGGAGAAAGTATTGCATTGTATACTGTTTTAAGGTGCTGTGTACAAATGCGTATGAAAAAGTATTGCACATGTTTATTGCACAGTAGGGGAATAATTAACTGTTCATGAGGTAGATGGCCTGAGGAAAGAAACTTTTCCTGTGTCTGGCTGTTTTTGTGCTCGGTGCTCTGTAGCGCCGACCAGACGGTAACAGTTCAAACAGAAAGTGTGCTGGGTGTGAAGGGTCCAGAGTGATTTTGCAAGTCCTTTTACTCACTCTGGAAGAGTACAGTTCTTGAAGTGTAGGAAGGGTAGTGCCAGTGATTCGTTCAGCAGTCCGGACTATTCGCTGTAGCCTACGGAGGTCGGTTTTGGCAGCTGAGCCGAACCAGACGGTGATTGAAGTGCAGAGGATGGATTGGATGACAGCTGAGTAGAACTGTACGAGCAGCTCCTGTGGCAGGTTGAACTTCCTCAGCTGACGAAGGAAGTACAGTCTCTGCTGGGCTTTCTTCACAATAGAGTCTATGTGAATGTCCCACTTCAGATCCTGAGAGATGGTGGTGCCCAGGAACCTGAATGACTCTACTGCAGCCACAGTGCTGTTCATGATGGTGAGTGGGGGAAGTGCAGGGGGGTTTCTCCTAAAGTCCACTATCATCTCCACCGTTTTGAGCGTGTTCAGCTCCAGGTTGTTGCATCTGCACCATAGAGCCAGCCGCTCCACCTCCTGTCTGTATGCAGACTCATCACCGTTCCGGATGAGGCCGATAACAGTAGTGTCGTCAGCAAACTTCAAGAGTTTAATGGAGGGGTCTTTTGCAGTGCAGTCATTGGTATACAGGGAGAAGAGCAGTAGGGAGAGAACACATCCCGGGGGGGCACCGGTGCTGATGGTGCGGCTGTCGGATGTGATTTTGCCCATTCTGACTACCTGTTGTCTGTCTGTCAGAAAGCTGGTGATCCATTGACAGACAGAGCTAGGAACAGAGAGCTGGGTCAGTTTGTACTCGAGCAATGATGGGACGATGGTGTTAAAGGCAGAACTGAAGTCCACGAACAGAATCCTTGCGTAGTTCCCTGGTTTGTCCAGATGTTGTAGTGTATAATGCAGTCCCATGTTGACTGCATCATCCACAGACCGGTTTGCCCTATAGGCAAACTGCAGGGGGTCCAGCAAAGGTCCAGTGATGTCCTTCAGATATGCTAGCACCAGTCTTTCAAATGACTTCATGGCCACAGATGTTAAGGCAACAGGTCTGTAGTCATTGAGTCCTGTGATCTTTGGCTTCTTCTGGATTGGGATGATGGTGGAGCATTTGAAGCAGGATGGAACTTTGTGCTGTTCCAGTGATCTGTTGAAGATCTGTGAGAAAATGGGAGCCAGCTGGTCAGCGCAGGTTCTCAGACAGGCTGGTGAAACGCCATCTGGGCCAGGTGCTTTCCTTCTCTTCTGTTTCCTGAAGATCTGACGCACATTATCCTCACTGATCTGAAGTGCAGGGGGGGAAAGAGAGATGGCTGGAGGTGTTGATGGCTGTGTAGAGAGATCGTCAGGGTGGGTGTGGGGTGTCTCAAATCTACAGTAGAACTTATTCAGCTCGTTTGCAAGTTGTTTATTGCCATCAATGCTGGGGGATGGTGTCTTGTAGTTTGTGATGTCTTTCAGGCCTTTCCACATTGATGCCGGGTCGTTGGCAGAAAACTGGTTTTCCAGCTTTTTGGCATAGCTCTTCTTAGCCACACCAATCTCCTTTGTCAGTGTGTTCCTTGCCTGATTGTACAAGATCCTGTCCCCACTCCTGTAGGCATCCTCTTTGGCCTGACGAAGCTGTCTAAGTTTTGGTGTGAACCATGGTTTATCGTTGTTAAATGATAAGTAGGTCCTGATAGGGATGCATAGCTCCTCACAGAAACTGATGTATGATGTTACGGTATCTGTGAGTTCGTCGAGGTCGGTGGCTGCAGCTTCAAAAACACTCCAGTCAGTGCATTCAAAACAGGCTTGTAAGGCCTGTTCTGTGTCGTTGGTCCATCTCTTAACAGTCCTTAATACTGGCTTAGTAGTTTTAAGTTTTTGTCTGTAAGTTGGTATAAGATGAACCAGGCAGTGGTCGGAGAGTCCTAGAGCTGCTCTGGCGACGGAACGATATGCATCCTTTATTGTGGTGTAGCAATGGTCCAGAATATTATTGTCTCTGGTAGGGCATGTAATGTGCTGTTTGAATTTAGGCATCTCATGTGTGAGTTTCGCCTGATTAAAGTCACCGAGAATGATAAAAACAGAGTCCGGGTGTTGTTGCTCTGTCTCTGTGATCAGATCAGCCAGCTGTTGCAGTGCAGTACTCACGTGTGCTTGCGGTGGAATATAAACACTGATGAGAATGAACGAGGAAAACTCCCGCGGCGAGTAGAACGGCTTACAGTTAATGAAAAGCACTTCCACATCAGGACAGCACATCTTCTTTAACACAGTTACATCCGTACACCACCTTCTGTTGATGTAAAAGCATGTCCCACCACCGCGCGTTTTGCCCGCTGACTCCGTATCGCGGTCCGCTCTGTACAGCTGAAAGTCCGGTAGGTGTAACGCGCTGTCCGGAATGGCTTCGTTCAGCCAGGTTTCCGTGAAACACAGAGCAGCAGAGTTGTTAAAGTTCTTGTTTCTGCGTGCGAGCAGAAGTAGTTCGTCCATTTTGTTAGGAAGAGAGCGGAGATTCGCCAGATGGATGCTCGGCAGCGCCGTTCTGAAGCCGCGCTGTCTGAGCCTGACGAGCGCGCCGGCTCGCTTCCCACGCCTGCGCGTCCTGTAGCGTTTCCCTAGTGCAGCTACTCCGCCGACAACAATGTTCAGCAAAACGCCAGAGAAATCAAAAACCGGTTGGTAATTAATTGTAGTATACTGCCGAATGTTCAGCAGCTCCTCCCTGGAATAACTGATCTCGTACGATGAACATAAAACAGGACAAACGAACAAAAACAGTGCAAAAACTGGAGAGCTCCACACCGAGGCGGCCATCCGCGGCGCCATCTTATGACGTATCTGAAGTTTTGCAGTCCGACCACATGTGTGAACGGTTATGTAGGAATTCATGTGACACTCTAACGGTGGACAATGTTTCAGTTTCACTTTGGTGAGTTTTACTGGATACATCCTATGATATTTATACCAAATTTAAATTAATTTACAGTAGGCTAGGTTATCAGACTCTGCAAACAATTTAATTTTTAAGCACCGCAGTTTCCAGTCCATTAAAGAACAACTTGACTCGTATCCTCGTGTTCTTGGGAGTTTGTTCTCCCAAGTCGAACTTGGCAAGTCTGAACTTCCAAGGACACAAGTCCAAACTTTGAATATTAGTATTGAGTAACGACCTCCAGATGTTTTTTTTGCGTGTCTGTGTTTGGCACATCTTGATTGTTGTTCAGTCTGACATTTAATGACAACTGAGATCTTACAGTGTGACATGAGGATCATGTTTGTGCAGTCTTACAAGCTACAATTGTAAAGAATAATTAAAAATTGCGCAGTGTGAGCTGGCCTTAAGACAAATTTTACTATAATCCTAATGTAGGTTAAAATCTGTGGTCTTTGATTGTTGGTTTGACATGTTCACCGTCTGTCGATTAATGGCCATTGCAATCAAATTTACCCTCCAATGAAATTCTGGCATTGTCAGAAGGATTCAGAGACTTTCCTGCAGTGTGATTTCTCTTACGACAAGTGTCAAACCAAGAAACAACCATTTAATTACATCTTCCAACATGGTAAATCTCTCAGATATATCAATGATATCAGCTGCCTGTTCTGCTCACTGTACTGTCGGTTCGTGAAGGTTACCAACTGAATCTAAAAAGCACAAATGGAAATATTGTATTGCGCTGTCTCTATCTATTAAGGCATATTCAGAGAGGAGAGCATATCTGTAAATATTTCATGGAAATGACACAGAGCGTACATTTTCCAGATACGCTGGACTCTAAAACTTCTTTTGGAAGAATTCCAGAAGCTTCTAAGCTTTCAGGGAATCTTTGACGCTAGGAGCCAGACAACAGAGATCAATCAGAGACAAGAGTCTTGATACTTCATGACATCCGATCACATTATTTCCAATGGGAATCAGAGGCTAGGAAAGCAGAAATATGATAACGGAACAGTTAATGGCTGTCTTAGCATTCTCCAGATCAAATAAAGCTACTTTCCTCATCATCTTTCTGTAGTCTTATTATAAGTATATTTTACTTATGCCAGTATGAAATCTGTAAAAAATTGTCCATTGCCTTTTGCCTTTGCTCTCTTGGCTCCATTATAGGAATAATTTAGTGTTAGAAGTCAGGCTTAGGTAATTTTCTCTGTAATTAAATGTAGCTTTCTTTCATTTTGTAATGCACATTTATAATTCCTCCTTTATTGCCAAACTGCCCCTGTTGTCATTTTATTTTGAAAAATAATTTTAATATTATGACTTATCATTAAGTCCCTGATATCCACCTGAACATGCCTGCTGTATTTTAAATTATAAGTTGATTTCCAGTTTTTTCCAGATTTCCGGTTCATTCTGCTGTGGCGACCCTTGACAAAAAAGTGAAAAGGTTGCACTACAAATAATCCATATCCATACTGAAATATCCATACTGACGCTTTCTTTTTCCAAGCAACTTACAAATGAGGAAGACATTAAGTGACTCAACACGAAGAGTCAATAAACCCAAACAGTGCTACAGTACCTATACAAAGGTATTGATATTGTGCAGAGAAATACAAATTGGGGTAAAGAGGGAGAGGGAAGGTTCTTTTAATGAAGTTTTCAAATACTCAAGGAAGAGATTTGTTTTTTAAGTTGCCGATTGAATGATACCTGTGAATCAGCAGTTCTTGTGGGATTAGAAAGATTATTCCACCAGTGAGGAACAGTGAATGAAAAGGTTCTGGAAAGGATCAATGTTCACTTGATACTAGCTTTAACACGTGACTAGTGCAAAACGTTAAGCAAGGTTAAGAGGTACAGTATGACATGGGCTTTCTTGGGCTCATTGAAGAAGATGAGAGACCAGCCAAAAAAACATTACATTAGTCCAGCATAGCAATGACACGAGCTTGGACCAGAAATTGTGCAGTATGATCAGTCAGGAAGGGTCTAATCTTTTGGATGTTGAAAAGTGCAAATCTCCATGATCGAGTTGTGTTTGCAATGTGCTCTTTGAATGACTGCTGATCATATATGATCACCCCCAAGATTCCTAACTGAATTAGAGGGCATAATAGTTGATGATCCCAGCTGGATATAGAAATTAAGTTGAACATCTGCAGGCAACAGTTGCAGGCAAGACAAGATGTTTTGTGACAGAACAGGAAACAGAACTGTGACAGAAAGTGCAGTCTCAGTGGAATGTCTACTTTTGAAGCCTGAGTAAGAAATGTGGAAATCTGGTTGAAAACAAACCTTTCCGGTGTTTATTCAGTTCACCAAACTAAATAAAAGCATTCATTTAGCTGAAAATAAAAATTCAAAATAAAACTGAAACAAGAGGCGCCACGGTGGCTCAGTGGTTAGCACTGTCGCCTCACAGCAAGAAGGTCACTGGTTCGAGTTCCGGCTGGGTCAGTTGGCATTTCTGTGTGGAGTTTGCATGATCTCCCCGTGTTTGCATGGGATTCCTCCGGGTGCTCCGGTTTCCCCCACAGTCCAAAGACATACGCTATAGGTGAATTGAATAAGCTAAATTGGCTGTGGTGTATGTGTGTGAATGCAAGAGTGTATGGGTGTTTCCCAGTGTTGGGTTGCGGCTGGAAAGGCATCCGCTGCATAAAACCTATACTGGATAAGTTGGCGGTTCATTCCACTGTGGCGACCCCTGATTAATAAAGGGACTAAGCCAAAAAGAAAATGAATGAATGAAAACTGAAAGTTTTGAGTTCTGGCTGGGTCAGTTGGGATTTCTGTGTGGAGTTTGCATGTTCTCCCCGTTTTGGCGTGGGTTTCCTCCAGGTGCTCGTGTTTCCCCCACAGTCCAAAGACATGCGCTACAGGTGAATTGGGTAAACTAAATTGGCCGTAGTGTATGAGTGTGTGTGAATGAGTGTGTATGGGTGTTTCCCAGTACTGGGTTGCAGCTGGAAGGGCATCCGTTGTGTAAAACCTATGCTGGATAAGTTGGCGGTTCATTCCGCTGTGGCGACCCCTGATGAATAAAGGAACTAAACCGAAGGAAAATGAATGAAAACTGAAACAAATGTAAAATTTGAAAAAAGCATATATTTTCCTGACTTCAAAACTTAATAAAATAGAGTAAAAATAGAGAGATGAAAAGCGTCTTTAATTAATAGTTTTTTTTCACTCAATTATTCCTCTTGAAATTATTACTTAGAGTTATTCATTCATTCATTCATTTTCTTTTCGGCTTAGTCCCTTTATTAATCTGGGGTCGCCACAACGGGATGAACCGCCAACTTATCCAGCATATGTTTTACGCAGCGGATGCCCTTCCAGCTGCAACCCATCACTGGGAAACATTCATACACACTCATTCACACACATACACAACGGACAATTTTAGCTTACCCAATTCACCTATACCGCATGTCTTTGGACTTGTGGGGGAAACCGGAGCACCCGGAGGAAACCCACGCGAAGACGGGGAGAACATGCAAACTCCACACAGAAATGCCAACTGACCCAGCCGAGGCTCGAACCAGCGACCTTCTTGCTGTGAGGCGAACGTGCTACCCACTGCGCCACCGCGTCGCCCTAAAGAGTTATTATTATCATTATTATTTATAATATTGTCTGGATTCTGGTTTATTAGTCCAGCCAGCATTAAATATTCTGAATGTTAAATGATTTGGACTAACCCTTCATTAAACATTTTTTTAAATATTATTTGAACTTATTCTTTCTTTTCCATCATTTTGTTAATTTGCATTTTTACAGTATAATCAGAGTAAGAGAGAACAAATCTAATATGCAGTAAACAGCAATTATTTATAACAGTCTGAGATCTCTAAGCAGACAATAATATCAGAGTCAGAGATATCAAAGCTCTCAGAATTGGCAGAAAAACTAAAAGCACTTTCTAAGAGACAATGGCAGTGATTTATTTCTCCTCTGCCCAATTATACCTAAAACCTAACTTTAAAAGGAAGGCGTATCACTTAAGTGCTTGATGCGGTCGGCATGCATAAGTGACTGTTAGAGAGACTCTGAGTGATGCTAGAGGAGGAAATGTCCTTCCTTTTCAATTATTCACTCCATTGCCATAATGCATCTCCCGTCACATCCTTATTTCAAGAGTGCATTTATTCTCCACTGCTCCAGATGTGCCTGAAAGCTGGACTTTGACAATGTGACCAATGTGATGATAGTGTGTGTGTGCATATGTGTGTGTGAGTGCTTTACTTGAAGTAAATTTAAGAATATGATTGCTCTTTTTTTTTTTGTAGTCTGACATACTTTATGTACAATTCAATTATTTCTCCCTTGATCTCAATTCATCTGGCATGATATAAGTGCATTGCCTTGTTGAATATTAAAGGCCACAATCTGAAACCATCAATAATGACCTACAAAAGCCTTTATTAATTGTTACCATGCCCACTTGTGTTGGATGCTAAATGAATAATATTATTACAATAGTATAAAATAATATTATAGTACTAATACTAAACTTCTAAATGAATCAGGCATTTAAACAAATCATTTGAATGACTGATTTAGAAAATAACTCATTAATACAGAGAATTAACACCACCTACTTTTGGTTTTAATGTTAATTTTACTAGTCTATTATCTCTCCACCATCTCCAAAATAATCTTTTGTAAATAAATAAATAAATAAATAAATAAATAAATAAATAAATCAACCAATAAATCATTCAAAATTGTTTTCCAGTTTTATTGGCATCTTATTGGAAACTGAATTTTAGAGTTATGATTACGACAAACATTTAATATGTTTTTTTCTTTCATAGCAAACACAGAGTGCTGTGCATGAGAATAAACATTTAACAGTGTCACTATAACTACTCTTGCCAATATACCTTTGAATATAATTCAAGATGTTATCTGATAATGACAAATGTCTGATTTCACTGTGACAGATTGCCAGCATATTTCTCAAACATAATAATTCAACTTCAGAATTATGAATAGTTGTATTCTGTCATCACTTTCCTGTGCATTAACGACCAGGACAAATGTAAAGTCTATTCAAGTCCACCATTTCAAGTCTATACACAATTTAGCATTTTAACCAACAGTAGGCTTACACATAGGCCTAATATTATTATTGCTTTTTTACCATATTTGAGAAATAACAATAATAATAGCCTTCATTTTACATCTACAAATTCGTGAGAAAATCATGATTTTTATTCTAAAAAATATGATTCTCATTTTATCCAGAATCGTGCAGCCCTACTGCACACTAGGACATTTCCTCACATCTGGCCATCAATCTAAAATCCGTCCCTAAACCGGCTTTAAAGGGCTCCTATTTTACCCCTTTTACATGATATAAAATAAGTCTTTGGTGTCTTCAGAATGTGTCTGTGACGTTTCAGCTCAAAATACCCATCAGATCATTTATTGATGAGCACAATTGTCTGTTGTCGTAAAACTCACATGCATCTATTGACTAAACTGACAGAACACCTTGTTTGGAAACCATGTCCACCCAACCAGGTAAAATAGTCTGTGTTAAACCAGTGGTTCTCAAACTTTTTCAGCAGAAGGGCCTTTTGTGTATGGCGAATCCAAAAACTAAGATAAAATAAAAATGATGCAAAAAAATCCTCAATTTAACAACTTTATTTAAAACATTTTAAACTATTCCTGCTCTGGTTGAGTTCACGTGGTTTCAGCACTTTAACTAAAAAAGCATCTTCAAGCACAGTGTACACTGTGGTCTGTCCTCACTGTATTCCATAAAGCCATATTTTGTTATTTTGTCATCACATTTAAATTATATTGTAATGTTTGCCTTTACAAAGCAGATCGATGTTCCACTCATATGCGTTTCTATGGTGTACCTGTGTGTACTGGGTTGTTCACCCAAAGTCACAGTAGTGATTTCAGCTGACAGGAGGCAGATCTGATAGCCACAGCAGCAGAATTAATCTCGTTAGAAGTTATTCTATCACTTATATAATATTAGAGACATTGGTTGAAATATTTAAGGTTGGAAAAACTTAGTGCTGCTTTAAATGGAACAAGTGAACTAATATGAAGTTATAAAAATGTTGTTAAATTTAAGTTACCATTAAACAGGACCATATTATGATTATGATATTATGCTTTTTTTATTTTCCCGTTGCTTTGATTTGTAATATTGCAGTTTGTACAAAACTATCTATAAATTACAAACCAAATGTTAAATGATTCCATGTTTAAGGCTGTGACACGCCAAGCCATCGTCAAAAAACTAGTGGCAAAATATTTATAAATCCCAATGATATTGTTTCAAAATAGATATAATTTTTATTTTGTCACCACATTTTGTGTGAACAAAATAAAACATTTTAAAACCAGTCTAAATACAAAGAGAGAGAGAGAGAGAGAGAGAGAGAGAGAGAGAGAGAGAGAGAGAGAGAGAGAGA
>CAIGQV010017835.1:4903401-4916144 GCA_903798115.1 Danio jaintianensis | reverse complement strand
AGAGAGAGAGAGAGAGAGAGAGAGAGAGAGAGAGAGAGAGAGAGAGACAATCATGCTAGTAAACAGCACAGTTACAAAGAAACTGCATCATGGGGCAAAAAAGAAAACAACCATCAACATGTAAAACCGACTAACAACAACAATGCATTGTGTTTAAACCTTTCTCTGATTACACATAAATTGCTAGCTAATGAAAGAAAATGAACAGGGGCACATTGTTCCATGTGTAAAAGCTCTGGACACTGTGACGGGCTCAGCTCCAGATGGTCATTGTGTCCAGAATTTTTTTTATACTTGATTAGGAATGATAAGATCACATCTGCTGGTGGACACAGAGAGATACACGGCTAATAAGACTTTCCCCAATGGACCCTTAGCAGCTGCACACAATATACCACCAATTAAATCTCCCTGAATAGATGATGGATGAATCCATATAGGGCGGGCCACACACTTGAAGATTATAAGGTTGATTTTGGGCTCAAATCTGGCTGACCAATCATCTTCACCCGGCTCAAGAGTAATCCCACCTCCCTCCACCTCTCCACCTGCGTTTCCTGTTGCAACTAAATTTAGTTTGGGCTTGAGCTACAATTAGGCTTGGGTGGTATCCAAATTTTTATACCGTCAAACCTCCTCCCTATTTTACCTCGGTATACAGTATTACTGTAAATAATAAAAAAAATATGACGTAAGGCTCAGACAGCGTCACCAAACTGCTGGCTTGTGTCTAAACCGTTCATAAACTAAATACCAAATACTAATACTAAAACAATAACAAAATAACATGCACAACAATATTAACAACTTTTATTAGCAACAAATAGCACTTTATAAAAAAGTGCAAATACAACAGTCAAACAAAATTAAATAACATTAACATCCAGAACAGTTTTCGTGCAGAGACGCGCACACAAATCAATAAAATTTTACCATGTCCTTAAAGGACTTTTTTTTACAATGTGTGGAAAGAGACCATTTCCTTCGCCAAGTATTTTGTTTTACCGAAGGCGTACTGGCGGTGAACCTAGATGTTGTTGGTCCTGCATCGGGAGGCGCTGAAACTGTTGCACTGAGTGAACTCGGGTCCATCCACGCAGCAGTTAGTGGATGGTAGTTTCGTATATGCAACCTTAGGTTAGAGGTATTTCCATCTCTCGTGGTCACCTTTTTGTTGCAAAATTTGCAAATTGTCTCGTCCGTATTAACCGCCTCTCCCTTCTCGTTCGGTTAAAACCTGAAATACTGCCAAACTGCAGAAGTTGTGTTATTTTTCTAGACCAGGTCACTTGGTCGACACTTTGCTCAACTCGCAATCTTTCCCCACCTCTCTCTTTCTCCTCCACGCTGTCCCGTGATGACAACCACGCATACGCATTTTAAGACATTAAATAAATTATATTTAATATTTAATCCTGGTCTTCTATATAAATGTATTGTTTTTTATGACAATATAATGGTGTTGAAACTGATACTGTTGCTATTTTTAGATTCTGCAGTATACTATATTAACGCCCAAGCCTAGCTACAATAACGATACACAACTCAGTGTGTGGTCATTCTTGTTGTGTCTGAGGTGAGGAAAATGGAAATTTTTCAAATGGAAAACAAGTTAGTATGCACACCACAGACCAATTAGAATGGCAGCAACTGCAACAATATTGTTCTATAGGCATTCATATTTATATTTCGGCTACAAACCATAACATATTCAATGACACGTTAAAGGGTTAGTTCAGCCAAAAATGAAAATTTTGTTATAAATTACTCACCCGCATGTCATTCCAGACATTCATTAAGACCTTAATTAATCTTCGAAACAAAAAATATATATATAATAATAAATAAAAAATTCATGATGTAGTAAATATGGTAAAAAAGAAAACTAAAAAAACTCTTCGAAACACAAATAAACATATTTTAGATTAAATCAAACAGCTCTCTCATCCTCCATAGATGGCAACGATCACAAGATATTCAAAGTCCAGAAAAGGAACCAAAGACATTGTCAAAACATCCCATGTGACTTCAGTGGTTTAACTGTAATCATACGCAATTCCAAAAACAAAACAACTTCACATTTTTCTTCTCTTCTGTGTCAGCTCAAGGTGCTCGTTTTCTATGTGTAGTACAATGCATTTGCCATTAGAGAGGGTTTTTTTTTTTTTTTGGACTGAAGTCCCATGGAATGTTTCAACAATGTTTTTGCTTCCTTTTCTGGACTTTAGACCTCTATGGATGTTGAGAGAGCCAGATTTCATCTGAAATATGTTAATTTGTGTTTACAGATATGAACAAAGGTCTCAGGGGTTTGAAACAACATAAGGCAAAATTGTAATTTTGGGGTGAACTAACCCTTTTAAATCAAGTGAAACAGCCTCAACTTTCCAATAAAATTGATTAGAAAAAATATATACATATACAAAAAGTGCAGCAAACAAAAAAGTAGGAGGCTTTTAAATTCCCAAATCACTATCCTTACAGATATTTACAATGGAATAAAGGGATGCCATGGTGTGGAACCTTTTTACACAGGTAAATAAACAATGACACTGTTATTATAAGTAGCATGAGGCTTATATGTGTGTATGTAGATACTGTATATAATTTGCACGCATCATAGGGGAGAGCGGGGACGAAAGTAAAATTTTTCATAAAAACCTAATTTTAAAAGATAATGTTTTTAGCAGAAATATATTTTTGCTGTGGTTACTAACTCACAACAGTGGTCAATCAAAATCAGGTCTTATTTTGTATCAACGTAGAACAACTCCAATATAACATTGTTACAATATGTACATTGTAACAACAACAATGTAAGCTAGATTTACTGTCTTAATCTTGTTCATTTTAAATATACCTGACTATGACCTTGTTAATGTTAACTGCAAATATATTTTGTCCTTTATTTTTTGGCATTTTAATTTAAAATTTCACTTCCATCAAATGTTTCAAAAGCAATCCAACAATGCAAAATGTAAATATTTTCTAGAATTTTTGAATATTGTTTTATTATTATTGGCAATATGCATTAATCTTATAAAATATATGAGTCAAAACACTGAAAACTAATGTGGAACTGCAAAATAAGGTATGGCTATTATCAGTGGGACATAAATAACAGTGTTACTTTTGTCCCCACAGGAACTCTTGCCATTTAAACCTGATTTACTTTAAAACTGAAAAATCAGACACTTCAAACTTAAGTTCAAGAGTTCGCCCTTAGCTGATGATTGATTATAAAGCGTGTTTGGCATGCTGTCCCGGGAGAGAGCCCTCAGCTCATGAGATCCTCGAGCCCGGGGATCCCTCCCGTTGCAGGGCGAGAGGGGAGTTTGAGCTCAGGTAGATCTCGAGAACTCCCCTGCTTGATAAAGGTGAATTCGAATTATGAATAATTATGGAGAGAAATTGCTGAACTAATCGCTCGTCTATGGTGTCGATTTGGTTGGTCAATTTACTTATGTTACATGTTTTTGGTCTGTGGGAGGAAACCGGAGAGCCCGGGGAAAACCCACGCAAACTTGAGCAAGTGACATTCTTGCTGTGAGGCAACAGTGCTAACCACTGGGTCTCCGTGCTGCCCTGTCGAGGAAAGGGGAGGAGTAGGGGTGGAAGGGGGGATTCTTCAAGACGAAGATGGCTAAGGTGATTTAGGAATCATCTGATTGGTGGATCATGCATTAGCTAATGCGGGACCAGCTGCTATCAATCATAAGCACGTGCTCCTCTCGTAATTAGTTTATGAATAAACTTCACAATGTGTTATTGGACTAAATAACCTGAAGATTGATCATAAGTGCGACACATGAAAAGAGAAACACAACTTGTAATAAGTAAAAAAGGACCACTACAATAATTTACTTTTTGCACTTAAAAGCAGAAATTTGGAGCTAACTGCGGGACACGGTCCTGAAATCACATGATATTTGGCAGCTCCATAAGGGTTGCATGCTGAATGTGCTGTTATAGCCTGAAAATCAAATGTTGTCGGGCTTCGAGAAAATCGCTTTGTTACTTTCGTCCCACGTTACTTTTGTCCCCGCTCTCACCTACTAATTAATCCATCAATCTTTCAATAATATATATTTCAGCATAAAATCACCTTATTCATTTATTTACTGCACCTCATTACGCATGTAACAGATATAATTCAAAATTGTGCCAATGAAGTGAATGAATTTGTCAGTTCAGTTAATTAGCAGATGTGCTCATAGAGAGTGCTAGGGGAAAACAGCATTGTGACTGAGAAACATTATTCCCACAGGACACTCAGTCCTGGCGACTCTCCAGTACATTCATAACAGCCAGCCACAACTCTATGGACAAGTCTGATCGGTCTGTAAGCGTTCTAACATTTTACTATTTTCTGGAAATCCCCTGTCACAAAAGCATCACTGTTTTTATGATTAATAAATGACAAATCACATTACAAACAGAATTTGCATGGGGGAAAAAACAAAACTTAAATTTCAATATTAATGTGTACCTGAAATTTCTGTGCTTGCTAGCACTTTATTTTATAGTGTTGATTTAAATGTACAAACAATGAACTTACCATAGTGATTACTGTACATACTGTAATAACTCAATCCTAAACCTACCTAGCCTAATCTTAATTCATATAAGTTTTCTGATACAATTTCTAAAATTGAATATATAATACTTTGTTCTGACAAAAGGTCTACAAAATGCTTCAGCTTCAATTATCATGAAAAAAATAAGTCTAATTTTCATCTTTGTTTTTGTTTACCAATTTGACATTTGTACAAAACATCTATTTTCTGGATTTTTTGTAATTTTTGTTTAGAAAAAGATCATTTAAATAATATTTGTCTGTCTCTATATTCTGGTTACAACTCTGTTACATCGACTATAAAAAGAGCTGATAGAAAAAGCATGTGACTTGCTCCAAGTGATGTCACTTCCTATGGAAGGCATCGAGGCATGTTCTTTTTCTTCTCTTATTAATTTGTACAACATTTTTAGGAAACACTAATTGTTTGTTAACTCTATTATTGTGATATTTCGGTAAATTTCACTTTTTAAAAACAAATGCAAATGATCACTTTCTGTTTTAAACATGATATGTGGTATCTGATTTAAGGTTAGCATCTTGAGCTAACTCGCGAAATGGTGGAAAATGTCAGCTCTGTTATTGTCAACTCTGTTATGGCTTCAAAAGTTAAGTTAAACAACAATTAGTAACAGATTAGTATGTATAGTTTAAAAAAATATATATATCATGGCAACCCTAGGTCATACAAAACATGATAAAGAGGGACAAGTATTTTAATATAGAGCAAGATCAGATTCTTAACAGTGCAGATGCAAGTCTCTAGGTGCCATCTGGCCGTCCCAGGTGTGGTAAAGTGCAGCAGTGTATGCTTTGTTTAGACTGCAGTAAATCTTCTACAGTACAACAGCCTGAACCGGGTCTCTACGCGTGCAGTAATGGATTGGCCATGCATTGGATAACGTCTGCTGGCCACACTTCTCATAGGACGTCTTTGTCCCGCATAGGATGACAAACAAGTGGAACGTGTGAGGGGGAACAAAACCACACACACATAGTCTCAAAAGAGGCCCTCTGCCTGTGATAAAGGTCTTTCATGGCTAATTTAAGCAGCCCGACTTTCCACCTCAATAACATCTAAGCATCTATTAGCAGCAAAACCCCTCTGTCGCAGCTCCCGCTGAGCTTGACTCATTGACTGTATGATTAGGTCATATCGTGCTCATCTGTCTCTGCGAACAATGAAACAACAGCCTAGAGCATAAAGAGCCAAAAACCGGCCATCTGAAGTCTCATTACTGACTCTCCAACAAACTGTAAATCATGTGTCCTATTGCTGGGTGATTACAATGGTGTCTCAAATGGTGTAAATCTTAAAATTAAGCTCAAAAGATCTTCTCTAGAAGGGCAAAAGTGTCAGCTGTTAAATAGGCATTAGATGTAATTCATAATCCATAAATTTTAATGTACGCTCTTAAAGATCATCTGCATTAATGCCTTCATGAAGACTTTTTTACATCCATGGAACCTTTTTGATGAACAAAAATTTAGTTATAGTGGAAAAGTGCTTTTACTGTTATTAAACTGTTCTTTTGGCTTTTCTGACCAACTAAAAAGGATCTAAAAAGTGACAGTTTAATCTGAAATGAAAATCATGTCTTCATTTGCTCACTCAATTCAATTAATCTTTACTTCTGTGGTGCTTTTTACAGTGCTGATTTTGTCAAAGCAGATTAACATATGAAGAAAAGAGAATAAAAAGACATAAAATATTTCAAATTGTAGAACATTAATACAAGTCAGGCAGGCCACAGGAGAGTAGTGGTAGAATGCTGGTGTAGTTCTAGTCATTTAAAACGGATTCAGTTCAGTTTAGTATATAACTGTCACCAGTTGAAGTTTAGTTCAGCTGAATTAAGTTCACTTTTTTTTTATAAATCATAGAAATTTCTGTCACTCAAAATTCTAACTAGGCTGTGTAGCAATTCAAATGACTCTAGATTTTCCAACCAGAATATGGAATATGAACCATAAAAAAAATTGATTATATTATTGTTTTTAATTATTATTATTTTTTTTATTTATTTTTTATTATTATTTTTTTTTTTTTGCCCATAACTCTGATGTTTAAAAAAAATTATCCCATGAACACTAGGTGGCAATTAGCAAAAATTGTGCAGGTCATAGCACACCAAGAAAATTGTGCAGGTAAACTCATGGAGGTCATGACACACCAAGTGTGGTTTGAATATGACAAAGCGTTAAATTGACTTTACACAACAGCCTTAAGTGAAAATTCAGATGATTGGAAGATGTATGTCCATGCACACATCATGAGCAAGTTTGTGAAAATTGTTCAGAAGACGAATTCCAAAGCAATTGCAAGAAATTGTGCACCTAAAAACATGGACAGAGGAAAACATTGCTTTCAGAGCCACTCTCTCATTCTTTTTCTTCTCTCTCTCTCTATATATAAATATATATAAAACAGCTATTGATTAAAGCTGTGAATGTTTGCTACACTTTTTTCAGTACCTGGAAACCAGCACCTGGTCACCCTGTGTGTGTAAATGATAAATTCTAGTCCAATGTAAATCACACTTAAGCCCCGGTCAGATCACACGATTTTTATTGTCGGTTACGAAAGTCACTATATCAGATTATGCGATTTTTTTTCTTGATAAAATCTTGACTTGTCGTGGGTAACAAATGTGCCAGACTACACGTTCCTTCACGATCAGTCATCCCGTGATGTCTACGACAAGCGCTATTTCCCAAAGCAGCCACAAGTGTTGCTATAACTATATTTCTTATTTCAATTTCAATTTTTTTTTAATCTTATTTCAATCTCAATAAACACTGATGCTTGCAGACAACTAATAACTAAATTATTTAAGGGCATTCCTTACAACATGGATAGGATCAAACTTATGATTCCTTTTTTAATATTAAGATTTTCTTTGAAATCTAAATGTATATTTTCCTGCTATGGGTTTCTTATTAAACACACCGACGAAGAAAATGAAAGCACATAAGCAGCAGCAAGGAAAAATCAGATGCTCAACACATAATCTTTAAAATAATGACATATTAAAAAATTAGCAAATAGTTCTGTGATACAATCACAGTAAAGCATTCATTAAATCCTTATTTTCCTCAGAGCAAAATAAACCATCCACCGGTATAGTTGAGTAGTGCAGGGGCACAAACAAAAATAGAATTCATATATTTCTCTTGGAAAAAATATATTTTTAAAAGGAATTTCGTTTGCTATAATTTTTAACTTAATTTTAATGTATCTTTTGTTGGTCAGTTGTCTATAAACAAGAATAACGAATAACAATTGAGGTGACGCGCTTCAAAACAAGTCCGCTATATGCTCCAAAACACGAATTGCTGTGAGATTGTGTTGGTTTGTTAAATAAAATAATAATCTAGCCTAAATTAAATTAAAGTGAAATATTCACAGTTTCAGAGAAGCCTATTAAACTGTTTTCACTATAAATGACAAATTTGAATAAGCAGGAAATGCTTTTGCAATGTATTCGCAACACTGTTCCAAGATTAGGTTGCAGACATGGTATCGGTTGTAGTGAATTATGCCACATTACACGAGAAGAAACAATTGAATCTTGTGTCACGATGCCTATTTGTCGTTTACGACTCCCCACGACCAAAATCGTGTGATCTGACCGGGCTTAACATGTTTTTTTGTTTAAAAAACGCATATTTCTTATCATCCATCAACAATGAGACAGTACTTTTAGGCAACAAAAATGTATCTTTTTGAAAACACTCTCCAAAGTGGATAAATCATCAGTGTGCTGATGCATTTTTAGTCATGTGATCAATTCAGCTAAAATGCTGGATGACATTGTACAGCAGTTGTTTGTGGATGCTCTCTGTTTTGACACCATTTTTAAAGATTAATGTCAGTGTGTACAGGTACATCTACCAGATTGCTTTTCTTCAAAAAGACAGAATATTTACTCAGAGCTGCTGTTTTGGCATGTCTCCCAGTCTAAATTCTCCATCTCACTGTTGGCCCATTTAAAAAAAAAAAAAAAAAAACTCAGTGCTTTTCCTTGACATGTCATAATGTTTCAAAAAATCAGAAAGTAAATAAACGGCAGGCTTAAATGATGCAGCTCAAAATGTCTTTTGTCTTAACGCATGTACAGTGCAGAGACGTTCAACCTAAGGCTAAGGCTGCACAATATTGGAAAAGTTTTACATTACGATATTTTGTTATTCTGCGATACATATTACGATATGAATACAATTTCACCAGATGACTTGAATATCTCTATTTGTAAAGAATTTCTCATTTTAGATTGATGTAATATAATAAGGTAAAATAATACAGCATAGTCTTCATTTTATAAATAGTTCAATAAAATTAATCGTTATTAACAATATTACAATTTCTTTGGCCTGAATGCCTTTAAAAACCTCATACAGTCACATGCCTCAAAAACGCATGCAAATGATTAATTATAATCCAGACTCAACATTGCATATCCTGCGATGTGACCATTGCAAATGATCACATTGCAATATCGGTGCTAAAATGATATATTGTGCAGCCCTAGTGGACGTTGAGCATTTTTTAGGCAAACTTTCAAATTTATTCAAATTAGTGTAAGCAAAGCCTAAGTTCCTCTCATAGGGTATGAGCCACAACCACACAAGCATCAACGATTTCCATGCAAGTTCTGCTTATGGGAAAAAAATGAGTTAAAGCTCATAAAACAGCAAAAATAACAGCATGTGTGCCTGGCTTTATGTCAACTTCGGTGAGACCTTAATCATTTTTTTTGTTGTTTTTTCACAAGAATTAATCAACTTGAAATCCTTGTTTTGTTGTTGTTTGTTGACATAATCTGAAGATGATCTAGTTACATTTTTATGAAAATTGGAAAACAGTCTAGATTCTTAAGGGTTGAAGGTTTTCATGGTGGAATCTGAATTGTCTTAAGCCAAGGACGCAGTGGGGGGGGAAGTCAGCCCTTGTAAAATAGTTGCCCTGTCAAAATGTATTAGCATAAACATGAATTCAACTTTAGACAGCTAAATGTGTAAAAGATTTAAATTAATCACCAAAATAGGTATATGTGTGCCAATTATCACAACTTTTTACCATATATTGCTGCCACAGAATTCAAAAGCAGAAGAAGCTAACGAATAACGACTAATGTTGCATGACCCATAACACAATAAATTAGTCAGTTAAAGCTTATTTATTAGTTCAAAAACAGTCATCTGGCACATGGCCACATATGACACCAGTCGTCTCCCAATTGAGACTCTAGATCCACATCCAACTGAATATGTCATAAATCAAAATAGATCCTACACAGAAGTGACCAGCGAGTGCCTTTGACTTTATGCATATGAGCACATCTCATTATTACACTGCTGCCCTATCACTTTCATTGCAGGACACCATATTAAACAACAACTCCTCTGGGAACTCCTAGACACTTAAATCCACATTCATAATTTAAAGAAGTGCATTCAATGTGCTGTCTGTGGCCCCTGTCCCAAAGGGCCACAGCCGTAGACTGGGCGACCTTTGATTTCTCGCACTCTTGCAAATGTGCCAGTCCATTGTCCATGACTACGACCTGTTTTTACATATTGATTACATTGATCCCTTCACTAAGCACTTACAAAGAGCATCTGAAGGATCAATACCGTGCCTTCTGCTGTTGCCTTGCCAAATCAAACTTCACCCCAAAACAGAATCTTGTTAGGGTGCAATGAAATTAATACTTGCAAAAGATGTAGTGTGACAAAGCCGTGCTAATGCTTCAAAATAGCTTGAAGATTAGCATTTAAAATGTTATGCTAACATTCCCTGCTAACAACACAACTCTTCCAACCTTGGTGTTTTGGACAAAAGGGTGCATCCGCAGAGTTGGGATAGAGTTTCACGGCCAGATTGATTATCTGAAAGTCTGCCTTCTTTGTTCTGGTCCCCGCGGTGCTGAATTTGCGCTTCACATGAAAGTACACAGATGCAGAAACTTGGGTGCAAGAGCAATCGCTGTGTAGTGCTTTTTATGACATTTTGAGTTTACTGTTAGATATTTTTATCGTTTTCAGATACAGTTTATGACGACTTTAAATAAGAGTTTAAAACAATTGTTTGGGGAAAGTGAAAAGTCACAAAAAGAATCCAGACCTAGCAAAACAGAAAAAAAAAAGTGCTGAACTGAAGTTACAATGTGCCAAAAACATTTTAAAAAACAACTAGAATCTACTGTAATGAAGTGAATATTTTTAACAAACTTTTGTCTTGATTTTAAAACTAAATACATTTACATAAGAAGCATGACTGCATCTTAAAAACATCTTAAGATCAATTTCAGGAAATATTTTATTTAGATTTTCAGACACCCACTAAAATGTCATTCAGTGGAACGATATTTTTAACATATAATATCATATAAAACACAGATCAAATACTAATCATTTGTCATTTTATATATCTATACTTCACCACTATCCCACTTCACCACTGGGTTTTATTTAAATTTTAACCCAATTTTATTATTTTATTTGTTTGTTAGAATGTTGTGTTATCACTCATTATTTTACATATATTTTAATACAGAACATTGACTGGACATGTAGCATTAATTTACCCATGTTGACATTTTATTTTCCCCAAAGTTATGAAACATTAGATATCATTTAATGTTTTTATATAAATCAAATTCTTTAGTAAATTTTATTTGACACAACACACAAAATTAGTTGGATGTAATTGGATGTAATTTCTTTGTAATTGTAAAATTTACTATCAATTTCTGAGCGAAAAATAATTATTGTCTCTATAACTATTAACTATTTTATATGTCTCTATAAATGTTTTCAATCAGTGTGTTTAGTGCTAAGTACTTAATTTGGACAACTTTAAAGATGATTTTCCTTAGTATTAGGTTTTGTAACTCTCAGATTCCAAATGTCATATAGTTGTTTATCTCCTAATAAATGTCCTGTTCTAACAGTCAATACGCTAATGGAAAAATTATTTATAACATTTTTATAGATCTCAATTTCTGACTGATTTTGTAGTCCAGGATCTCAAATAAACAACACTAACTCTCAAACACCACTTGTATTTGACTATTCCAATAAGCATCAACTGGCTAATTTAAACATATCTTAAGCTGCTTTTGAAGGCTCTTAGAACATACACTTGTTTGCCGTTTTACAAACACCTGCACAAAAAAAAAGACACCTTCTCATTACGCCAACACTCTCTTTCTTGAGAGCTAGTTATGGAGTCATTAATTTTATGGTGTAAATGTAGCACTCAGCCTAAATAAATGTTCGAGCTCACTGAACCTCACACAAAACAAGCACACTTCAGTGGACAAAGACACAGACGGAGGGAGGGAGAATCCAGCTCTTCTTTCTTTTCCTGGAGGGGTGTTTGTTCAGAGTGGGTGCAGGGTTGAAAAAAAAAGGAGGGAGGACGGCAAACAGAGCCAACTGAAAGAAGTGTGTGTGTGTGTGTGTGTGTGTGTGTGTGTGCGTGTGTGTGTGTGTGCGTGTGTGTGTGTGTGCGCGTGTGTGTGTGTGTGTGTATGTGCGCGTGTGCGTGTGTGCACTTGTGCGTGTGTGTGCGTGTGCGCGTGCGTCTTGTATTCTTTACTTTGTGGACCAAATGTCCCCACAATATCAAAATGTACTAGTATTGCAATACTTGTGGGGACATTTGGTAAAGGATACAAAGCACACACACACACTTCTCCCAATTTTCCTCATGGGGACCCGAAAAATGTCCCTATAAGTCAAAATTTACTGGTATTGCTATATTTGTGGGGACCAAATGTCTTGTATTCCTGGTAAATCATTTGGTTACCAATTCCTGGTAACCAAATGTCCCCACAAGTATAGCAATACCAGTAAATTTTGACCTTGTGGGGACATTTATTTATGTATTTGGTCCCCATGAGGAAAACAGCCCCTTGAATCACACAGAATTAAGTATTTTGAAAATGTACAAATGCAGATTGTCACCTGTGAGGGTTGGGTTTAGGGGTATAGTGGGGGTAGAGGAACAGATAATATAGATTGTACAGTATAAAAATCATTACATCAGTGGGAAGTCCCCATAGCTGCACAAATGTGAGTATGAATGTGTGTGTGTGTGTGTGTGTGTGTGTGTGTGCGTGTGCGTGTGCGTGTGCGTGTGCGTGTGCGTGTGCGTGTG
>CAIGQV010017835.1:4887957-4903391 GCA_903798115.1 Danio jaintianensis | reverse complement strand
GTGTGCGTGTGCGTGTGCGTGTGCGTGTGCGTGTGCGTGTGCGTGTGCATGTGCATGTAAAAAAAAAAACAGTAAAAGATAACAACACAAATATGAGTCAGTCTCAAAAGTTACTCAATCTTGTGGTTTTGTTTGTGTATTCTGATTCTGGTGGTGTTGAGCCAAATGGTTTGTTGTAGGATAGAGAAAGAGCGGGAGTGAAAGTGAGTGACAGAGCGGGGGTTGGAGCTCATTGTGAGCAGCAGTGAGTTAATCTCTTTAGCGGCACACGTCTTATGTAAAGAGGTGTAATGGTCTCTGCCCCTTCTTGCCCCCAAGGGACCTCGGGGGGACACCAGGGTCCCATATCCCAGCAACATTTACATGTCGGTTATTCCAAAAAAAGATATGGAGGGGGGAAAAAACTCTGAATGGTAATAAGATCCGCCCCCTTTGCATGGTAGACTCTTGTCTACATCGCAGTCTACAGAGTATTCAGTGGTTCAGTCAAGGACAAACACATTCTGACTCATCGGGGAGAGAAATGCCAAGGAGATTTGATTCCGATTTGACAAACGCTGTGTCTGTGGATTTATTTGTTCCAAGAGTAAGTGTTATTTTGGTTATTCTGGGTTGCTTTTCAACTTAAATGTAAAAGATGGGGCGCCAGACAGATATTAAGAGAGTCAAACTGAGATTGTTTACCTGCAGCACATGGTAAGAAGTGATTCATGTGCCTGTCAAAGCACTTGATTTTCGTGGATTGTTTTGATGAACAAATAATGCATTCAAACCCCAACAGTATTAGCTAATGTTAATTTTAAATACTTAGCCTACAATACAAAAAGTGCAAACTCATCACAAAGACGTTTTCCATCTGTGGATTGTCAACAACAATGTGCTAGTTCCAGTGATTAATGGGAGTTGAATTAAATGGGTTTAATTTATGACAGCATGTCATGATGAAACATGTTAAATGATAATGATGTCAAGCAGCGTGATTTACTCGCAGCGCTAGTTTTGAAGAAGTGTATTAGCATTACATCATTGGTTGGCATGCGTTAAGCAGAAAATATGTGAGACTCTCTTAAACAAAGACGCTGATGAGATCGCTTTTCATTGGGCTGCCTGAAGCCATTAAGTCTTTCTGCTGAAAGAGATACGTTTACGAGAATGCAAGTAGTTTCTAATAACCTTATTTAAATGCCTGCATGTGCAAAACATAGCCACATGAATGATAATTGAGGTGTTCAGAGTATCATCTTTCTGGCAGTGCTAACGGAGTACAGACGTTTAAATGTCAACTTATGGAGCTATTACAAAATGGCAGAGCGTTTGTGCTTTTCTTTAAAAAAATAAATAAAAGCAGCTGTGGGGTGGCCAAGTTAAAACAATAGCAAAAAAAGAAACAATTTCTTTGGATTGCATAAATTCATAATGTGATATTAATAATTAAAAAACAGCTGGCATATTTGTTCATTATGTTCATTCTAGCTATAAAAGGCCTTAGAATATTAGCCATCACAATTAGGCCAGTTATACAAAGCCACTATGTGTGACGATTGTGGCAGGTCTTTTGTTCATAAAGCCCCTTTCTATCTGCTCTAAAGACAGATGGAAGGCATGATGTGTTGATTATGGATGTGTAATATATGCTTTAGGCACATATAAATCATAAAACAAGGTTGATTAGCTGGTGACAGAGTGCTGGTACGGTTGAACTGCTGTGGCAGGACCCATCTCCCTAGTGGCCTTCCATAATAAGAATATTAGGGCCAGTTTATTATAATGCTGGGTTACTTCAATGCATATTTAGGCAAAATATTGAAACAATTTTAATTAAACATTAAACCCAGTGGTTGGGTATCTTACCAAATTTGGATTGAACCCCAGCATTTTTACACTTCGAAAAAGATTTTCTTTCTTTGAGTTTTTGTCTTGTTTCTAGTCCAAATATCTAAACATTCTTAAATCAAGCAGCATTTTCTAGCAAAATAATCTGCCAATGAGGTATGCAAAATAATCTAGAAATAAGATTATTTTACTTACCCCATTGGCTGATTATTTTGCTTTTATTAAGGAAAACTTACTTAATATTGACATTTCTAAAAGCAAGACAATATTCAAGTCAAGAAAATCCTGTTGTTTTATGCATGAAAATAATTATTATTTTAATTGAGTTTATGTAAAGTAAAAAATATATAAATTAAGTTAGCATGCACATTATAATGACTTATAATGTAAGTATACACTACATAAATACACAGTAATATATTAATAAAAGATTTAAAGATTTAAATACACAAGCAAGCACGCAACACCAGGGCTAACTATATTTTCATTAACATGTTGGAGAAAGCAAAGCTAAAAATCACATCTAGGTCAATCTTAAACAAAAATATCCATCTGCATTTGGGACTGGGCTAAAGTACATTTTAAAAGAGAGAGACAAAAGTCTAACACAGAATACATGCAAGCATAACATTTGTTTATAGTCTGACAAAAAGCAAAATAATTGGCAGGTCTTTTGACCTACTGACCAAGAAACATGAATAGATGTGTGACCTAGTAACACTAATTTCACACTAATTCGCAAATGAATTTGCCTTAGTTTGTCAAAGAGGAGGGTGTTCATATTACTTGTTCAATGCATGCATTCAATGTGGTCTCAATATTGTAAATCAGGATTTGCAGGGTAACTGCCGTTATAGCTCTACCCCCACTGAATCCACTGTTGGCAAACAGCCATCAAGACATATTATAGTTCCTGTTATTGCAAAACCTGTTTGGCGAGCTGGTGGACGTTAGTTAAAGTAAACATTAGGGCAAATTCTACATAGACTCTGGAGCAATATTGCTTTATCGACAACAGAAGACATCTCACTACATTTTTTAAAATCCATGTTTTACCAGGTTTCCCAGTTGGGAATAAGAAGGATCTCCACACAAGGCTATGAATACATCAGACCTTCCTCCATCATTAAAATTCTGTAATTACACACCTGCCACCACCAAGACCACCACCTGCTTTCTACAGATGTCCCAGGAAACATGGGTAGTGTCAGCAGTTTGATTTCAGGCCATAGCCTCCACAGCAAACACTGCAAAGCTTCTGAAAACAAACTCAAAAAGGGGCTTCAGTCTAAGAAAACAGGCCGTAGTTTGGATGGGCTTCTGAAGTATGGCTTCACTCAGGACCATTGCAGCACCAACAACAACTCAAAAGTCAGCTATCATTCAGGCAAAAATGATGACTTCTATTACATCAAGGTCAGCAACAAGCCCCGAGCTGTTCAACATAACATAAATACAACTGAAGACAGTCAAGGAAGAGCAGCTGAGATGGACAATGAGGTGGACAGGAGAGGAGGGCCACCAGAATTAGTTCCGCTGTCTGGAAAACTAGAAAAGGTAACAGAATGCGAGTTAGCCAGAAAGTAAACAAAGTAAACCTTGGGCTAAATGTTTATAGCAAATTATCCTTTCTGTCTTTATTTGTTGTATTTCTATCCTATAAAAACTTGTTACAACAAGCGTGAAAGTACACAAAGCAGAACGTCTCCTTAGGAAGCATAATCAGCTCACATTAAAGCAGCCAAATTCCAAAGATTGTCCATCCCCGAGTCAGTTATCATACAAAATCAAACAACAGTCAAGTATAGTTGATGTTAAGTAATCCCCACCAGACTCTGACACTTTCACTAAGAGCTTAGCGGTGTCTGCTCCATTTAATTAAACCTCCAGATTGACGAGGTAAGAATGCCTTGATCTCTCCAGAGATTCGGTCCAATGGCGGTGTGGCGCTTGCAAGCAGGCAAGCACCTCTTTCCCTGAATAGCCTCATTTATGAAGGGTCTAGCTTGGAAAATGAACCCCTTAGGTGGGAATTTAATGCTAAACCAGCAGGGTAAACATACTACCAAGAGGAAAAGAAAAAAGTGGGGGGAATAAGGGTTAAGGGATTTCTTTCTTGAGTAACTGTGAGAGCATTTGTTTAATATGTTTAAACATGGATGGTGTCATTATAAACTTGATCTTCATCAATAATCAATTGCACATAGTGCACTTGAAATGCCAAAAAGTTCTAATTTGTCTTTTTTTTGTCCTCTCTCGATTAGAGCATAGAGACTGCTTTGATCCGACCCACTGCCTTCAAACCTGTTCTTCCACGAAGCAGCAGCTCCTCTGTTGAAACTCATAACCACTTGAGCACTATCCTGGGCAGGAGAATTAGTCCCATAGATAGACTCAAAGATCTTCAAGACCCTAAGCTGGAGACAAATTCAGGAACTTTTTCTGACTCTGGAAGGAACTCTATGTCCAGCCTGCCCACCCACAGTACCAGTGGCAGCAGCCAGATGGACAACCTAAGCACTTCAACTAACCACATGGCACGCCATGGAGGCCTTGCTCAAAACACAGACACATCTCAGAACCCACAGGGGGGAAAAGCAGGGATGAATGGCAACTCTGGATTCAGTTGGATGAGTAGTGGGACAAATGGAAATGTGTGGGCCAATGGATTTAGCGAAACAAACAGAAATTGTGAGTCCACAAATGGCAACACAAGATCCATCGGCGTCCTCAGTGAAAGTGTGGCAGCTGCGATAAGTTTGAACAGAGAAATAACTGCTGCAGCACTGACAGTTTTATCCACAGAGCCAAAGACTGATTTCACTGGAAATCAAGAGCAGCTTCTGGAACACAGGTTTACCTTTTCAGAGCAAAGCTCAAAAAAACCTTCACCTTCTGGGGGCTGTGTTCGATCACCAATTTCAATGGATGAATCGCTCATACAGCAACTCGAGCAGAAACTTCTGGAACGTGAATCTGAGTTGGCAGAGTTACAGACAAGCCTTGAGGAAAAAGAGACAGACACATGCCAGCTATTTGAGGAGAAGCAACGCTACTGTGCAGAGGAGATGGAGGGGTTAAAACAACATTGTTCTACAAAACTTCGTCAAGTGAGTTTCTTACAATGTAGACTTTAAATGGGTTTGGAAATTAAATCTTAGAATCAAAATACAGAATACTATTGACCTTTATTAAGTTTATTTGTGTAACCTGCAGGTATCCCAAAGGGCTGTGAAAGCCCAACAGCTATTGCAGCTTCAGGTGATACAACTTCAGCAGGACAAGGAACGTCTGCAGGAGGAGGTGGACCAGCTTAATCATGACAGGGACACTGCAGAAAGCCGAATCCGAATGTATGAAAGCCAGAAAAATCTTGTACCCACACTAGAGGAGACTCAGTGGGAGGTCAGTCTGTAAACCTTGTTGTGGTATAATGACAAATGTGGATACACGGGAACTAAATTGTGCCATGTGTTTGATAAAGAGCTCAATTTAAAAGCTGAACAGTTGAGTTAATAGGAAAAAGACCAAAAACTCTACTCCGATGGTCCGCTTTATGCTGGGTTTACACTTACTCTAGTTTACTCGAAGAATGTTTTTTGCCTCAAGCAAATTTTCAGCTTGAGCTGAATTATCTAAACTTGTGCTAAAGACATGATTGAGGTGAATTCCGCATGCTTGCTGCAAACGCGTCACGCATTCTTCACCATTCCTGCTGCTCAATGGAAATTTGCCTATATTATACACAAGTTTGCATAGACTTATGAACAGTTAATAACTTTATGGATAATTAATTTCACTTTTGTTGTGAACCCAGTATTAGACTTTCTGTTGACGGCAAGTAAGTCAATTTATTTTGTAAACCCTAACGGCCATCTAATAATCTAATCAGATTTAGTTGATATGTACTTGCAAAGTACTTTCAACAGAATATCTAAACGAGACCAAAAATAAAGTAAAAAAATAATAATAATAAATAACATTCATTATTTATTTTTCACCCAATGTTATTTTCTTAGGTGTGCCAGAAGTCAGGTGAGATTTCTCTGCTAAAGCAGCAACTTAGGGACTCTCAGACTGATGCTGGGAATAAACTCAGCGAGATTGTCACTCTCAAAGCTTCTTTGAAAGAGTCCAAATGCAAGATGGAAGAACTGAAACAGAAAATCAAAGAGTGTGAGGACACTCTTCATCAACGGAGTGCCGAGGTCGAGGTATGTGTTCAATGACAATAGACCAGGGGTGTCCAAACTCAGTCCTGGAGGGCCGGTGTCCTGCATATTTTAGTTTAAGTCCCCAATTAAACACACCTGAACCAGCTAATATAGCTCTTCCTAGGTGTACTAGAAACTTCCAGGCAGGTGTGTTGAAGGAAGTTGGAGCTAAACTATGCAGGACACCGGCCCTCCAGGACACCCCTGCAATAGACTAACGTGCAGATTGATACTCCTTACTGTTCTGTTACTTTTAGCTGACTATGATATACGTTTCTATAAAGGTGTCTAAGAACGAGTTTCAAAGAAAGAAAAATGAGGCTGATCTCCTCAGGGAGAAGGTGAACAAGCTGGAAACAGACATCAAGGGCATGAAGCAGGACCTTGCCATGGCCAAAGAGGAGCAACAGCAGCTAATGGCCATGAGGGCCAAGGTTGAGGAGCAACAGCTGCAGCTGCAGATAAGCCAAGCACGAATGGAGGCCATTGGATCTGGTCATGCCAAATTGAATGCCCAGGAGGGAACAGGTGCCTGTAAAACACTGAACCATAATGGAGCAGCCATAAACTTGGATAACTTACAGAAGGAGGTAGAAAGGCTAAGAGGGGAACTGAAGGAAGAGAAGCAAAAGAAACAAAAGATGATGAATAGCTTCCAGCAGGAAAGACAAACATGGAATAAAGAAAAGGACAAAGTAATCAGATACCAAAAACAGTTGCAATACAATTACCTGCAGATGTACAGAAAGAACAGAGACCTGGAGAAGATTCTGAGGGAGTTGACTGCTGAGATGGACAAAAGGACAGAGTTGGACTTGGACAGCCATAGTGCTGACCTGAACTTTGATAAAATTGTAGCTACAGAGATATGAGGTCATAGAGGATGAGTGTTTTCACAAATGGTCTTCAAAAGGGTGAATTCACAAAGCAGGATACAAGATTCCAAGATGTCAGGAGTAGAAACTAAAGATTATAACATTCTTTGTACAGACCATGAAAAGCTTTTCTTCTTTTAGATCTATCACATCATTTGGATAAAGGTCTTCACAGGTCCAATTGTATCCGAAACACCAAGGTCCCACCTAAGACCCAAATGGGTTCAGGTCCAAAACTTTGTTGAGTGCCTTGGCCATGGGTTGTTTTCGGTATTTTAATTAAAAATATATATATTCCATACGGACCCAACAAGACCCGAAATGTTATAAGATGTAATGAATTATCAGGGCGTAATTTGCAGGTTCCTGTGAACTGCATTTTTGAGAACAATAAGAAACATTTGGAACCTTGCACACAAAAATCCATCTTAAGACATGAGATTGATCAGGAAATTACACTCGCTTCATTATGCAGCATATTCATACAAGGCATTTATTTATAGGCAGAGTCAAGTTAAATAGTATTACAGATGACACTGGCAAATCCATGATTTATTAAGCAGAGCTGTTGAAAAAAAAAAAAAACTGGTCACAACTGAAAGTAATTGAACTCAAGAAAAAAACGTGTATCCTTCAGACTGGAAATAATAAGTAAAAATAAATATTGACTATAAGGCTGCAGGCTGTACACATCTCAATGCCAAAAGTTCAGGTCCAGTTGGGTTAAAAAAAAAAATGGCATCAGATCTGGTCGAACTTTGGGGGAAAAATTACTTGGACTGTCTAAGATCAGGTTATTCTTTAAAAAATATAATAATTTCACCCATTTGGCTTCAGGTAAGAAGTGATTCAGGTTGAGTACCTATTTTAGGACCCAAGAAGACAGTATGATATCAACCATTTACATTTCTGAATAAGTTCCTATTAAAGGTACAGTAACCAATTGAATGGTGCTCAGTAAATATTCCTCTATTTAACAGATCTCACTGAATTGGTGCTCACTATACTATCACATCTATATCTGTTGTCACAAAGAATCGTTAATTCTGTATTGACCACAGTTTTCTGTCTGTCAGCCATTTTATGCATTTGTATGCATAAGGACAGCCCATATATGGTTAACAAGTGTGTAAGAGAGTATAAGGTACAGCAAATAATTCAAGTCAAGCACCATGTTCAGTTTTATAAGCAGTTGACAATTGTCAGTTTGTCATGCAAGGCAAACATGATGCTAGCGTTTAGCGTTTTGATCTCTGATTTCATTGGTCTCAACATTATAACTAGGGGCGTTAATATAGAAAAGGGGGGTGTGTTCAATTTAATGATTCAATTTGCAAAAGTTGCTTACAGCACCTTTATTACTCAACCAAATGCTTCACCTCCAAATAATCTCAAATATCCAGCCCTTATTGCCTGAACCTACAGTAATTGTATGGCCTCACTGCTGGGTTGGCGAAGTGATGTGAATGTTTTCTTTGCTGTAATTGCTAGTTTTGCACTGTCTCTTTCTTATAAATGACAATAATCCTTATCACTGATGTCACAGCAGACAGGCTCGTAGAAACACATCTTGTATACAGGGATATAGTAGCTTCTAGAATGAGATGATGTTACGATTGTAAATGCACTGTTCACAGATGTCCAGATACATTGTTTATTTAAAGTATTTAATACATCATTGGCAGCTTATAAACTGGGCACTACACCATTACTGTACTTGCAACTTTGAAACCTTGACATTGTACATCTCAGCTTTTGTTGGGAGTTTGGAGATTCAAGTAGATGGTGTGACTGTAAATGAAAATACTATGATCCTCGGACACGATATTTTAATTAAACAACAAATAGTTCACATATTTAAAGCAGCACATTTGTAATAGAGAAACAGAGCATTTTGAAGATTGTACAATTACCGCCTAGTTACTACAATAAAAACACAAAACTATATGAATATCATAGCTTTTGCTTAGAAGTCAACATTTTAAAAAAAAGCTTCACAATCACATTAAAATTTATGTGAAACACATGCTTCTTATGTAATCATGCCTTTAGCTTAACATTCTAATTGAAAAAGCATAAACCAAATTTAAGATTATTAGTGAACAAACATAGCGAACAAACCCTTTTTGGCCAACTGCATGATTTCAGAAGGCCTAGAATAAAGTGGACTAATTCTTAATTACTACTAACATGTGCAAATGTTTTTAGCACTATCCAGTATCCACTTTGTATTTAATGGAAGATAAAGAACTGTATTGAGTTGGAACAAATAGAATGAGTACTGTACATAATGACAAAAAAAAATGGAACTTTCCAAAGAAATTGTCTTATCAATGGAAAAAAGAAGGCTTAAGTAACTGGACAACAGTGATCTGCTGTATTTTACTCTCCAATATAAGGTCTCTGAACACTTGAATTATTTATTTCTTCAAAATGCTCTACAAAACAGTATAAAAATACACCATACCCAAGTTTTTCAGCAGAACACATTCATGTGCCCTACTTTATAGCACTTAAACCCTAAAAACGCACATGTAACACAATACTATACTTAACGTTTCACGGAGAAATTTTTCCTTAAAATTGCAAACAGTAAGGCTGAGGTGAGACAGCAGTGAGACTGTTTCTGTTTATCATTGTTACACAGTGTTCCATCATGCAAAAATGTCCAAAATGCTGCCTTGTAAACTGTCATTGTCAGAGCTTCCAGAAGTCTTAATTCGATGAGAAGAGTTTGATAATCATATTATTGATGGTGCAGGGTGCCTGTCTGTAGGTGCATCTGAATGCTTGTATATTTCTTATTTATTGTCTTATTTTTAATTAAATAAATTAAGGTTTGTTTCTGAATAATGTATCAGTTGATTTTTCAATTAGCTGAAGTTAGTTTATCAGCTCACAAATCTGCCCAAATATACAGAACAGAGAAAAAAAATCAAGGTTGCTAAAAGAGGATTTTGGCTGCCAGAGCAAATGATGATGACATCGGTCTGCAACACAGGTCAGACCAGACAAATGTAATTCTTTGTTGTAATTTTCTGCATTTGATCCCATATTTTAGCACTCTCGTGTGACCTGAGAGAATAAAGGGAAGTGTAATTATTGTAAATCATCTCCAAATGCAGCAAAATGTAGTAGAATCTTAACTAAGATTAGTGATTCATTTTTTGTATTGTATAAAATGCCAATCTCTAATCTCAATGTTTTCTATGGGGTTGATTCTTTTAGATACCTTATGTGAGAAATGAGGAAAGGATACAGTTTTAAGCCTAAACTAAGTTCAAACTTCAACTGGATTGTAGCTGGAAACAAAACAATAAAAGTGAAACAGCTTTATTATTATTTTATTATAGTTATTATTATTATCATCATCAACATCATCATCATCATCATCATTATTATTATTATTGTACTGTATTGTTTTTCCAAGCAGACATTTTTCACCCACAATTTACAGACACCCATTAAAATGTCATCAATGTCAAAAATCTTGTCAGGCATTTTTATAACGATTGTTGTCTCATTCTCTGATTCTAATTCTGCTAGATTATTTTTCTATACATTTTCAAAATGTGAGTGCTATATGACTACTATGAATTGTCTGACTGACTGAAAAAAATAATGAAGTTGTAAATAAAGAAAATAAATTATAAATATTCTCAAAAATATAAGAATATTATTATTATTATTATTTAGGCTACTTATTTACAAAAATACATTGTTTACGTGTATTTTAAAATATTTTTCGTATTTTATTGTGTGCATTTCTATAAAGTTGTCAGTGTCTTTTAAAACGGACAACCTAAAAAATATCTTTGGCGCTGTAGAGTCGCCCTCTTGTGATAACATGTTGTATTTAAATATTTAATATGTTTTTAGATCTCAGATGTTTCTCCATCTCCTCCAAAGTGGCATGAAGTGTGGTTCATTCCAACTTGTGTCTAACATCAGATAAAATGCAAGCAGACGATTTGTAAACACAATTAGCCTACTGCATACAGCAATTTCTAGGCTTCTACATAAGTGAAAAACAGAGAAGAAAGGTCAAGGTGAGTGTGAGCCACAAATATTTTTAACTCATTTCCTGTTTTGTCTTCATCTGATATTAATTAAATAAACATAAGCGGCAGTGAAATGACTGCTTACCGTATATCTTGATCCTCTAGTCCGCCACATTTCTTCCCGCGAGTTTTCCAGAAAGCAGTTTACAAACCCAGGTGACTTTTCGGATAAATTAACAGATAACCTAAACTTTAGCTTCTAAAAACATAAGTAGCTGCCTATTAGGCTACTCAGCGGGGATGCACAATATATAAAATGATCGTTGTCGTGATAATAGTATGGATATTTTAAGTCAAAAGCATTTGTTTGATGCAAATTTTGGTTTATTGTCTAAATATGACCAATCAGATAGTGGAGTTAGTATTTTACACCCGCCTCCACACTAGGTGCTGTTCTGCTATTGGCTAGCGGTGCCCAAAGGTAAACCTTGTCAGAAAGTAAATACTAATGGCGGGAGTCGAGAAGAGAGAGGAAAATGACAACAATCAGAATATCAGCTGAGGTTTTCACTCATTCATAGTGTTTTAATGTCTAAATGCTGACATTTTTTATATTGTTGTTGTTGTTGTTGTTGTTGTTTAGCTTGAATTAGATTTAGTTGGATTATTAAATAAATAAATGATTTTAAAAAGTAATAATAATAATAATAATTCCTTACATTTATATAGCGCTTTTCTATACACTCAAAGCGCTTTACACATTGGGGGAATCTCCTTATCCACCACCAGTGTGCAGCATCCACCTGGATGACGCGACGGCAGCCATATTGCGCCAGACCGCACACCACACACCAGCTGATTGGTGGAGAGGAGACAGAGTGATGAAGCCAATTATGATATGGGGATGGTTAGGAGGCCATGATGGACAGAGGCCAGTGGGCAAATTTGGCCAGGATGCCGGGGTTAAACCCCTACTCTTTTTCGAAGGACATCCTGGGATTTTTAATGACCACAGAGAGTCAGGACCTCGGTTTAACGTCTCATCCGAAAGACGGCGCTCACTGAGCAGTATAGAGTCCCCATCAATGTACTGGGGCGTTAGGACCCACACAGACCACAGGTTGAGCACCCCCTGTTGGCCTCACTAACACCACTTCCAGCAGCAACCTAGCTTTCCCATGTGGTCTCCCATCCAGGTACTGACCAGGCACAGCCCTGCTTAGCTTCAGTGGGCGACCATGTGAGAGTTGCAGAGAGCTAGCTGCCGGCATAAGCATTTTAGTAGCTAATAAAAATAGCATTACTATAGGAAAATCTTAAATCACAAGAAATATCTTTATCGCAATGCTTAACAATAATATTCCATATCGCAATATTTTCCCAGTACCCTAATACTATGATATACACTCACCGGCCACTTTATTAGGTACACCTTACTAGTACCGGGTTGGACCCCCTTTTGCCTTTAGAACGGCCTTCGTGGCATAGATTCAACAAGGTAATGGAAAATTCCTCCGAGATTTTGATCCATATTGACATGATAGCATCACGCAGTTGCTGCAGATCTGTTGGCTGCACATCCATGATGCAAATCTCCCATTCCACCACATCCCAAAGGTGCTCTATTGGATTGAGTTCTGGTAACTGTGGAGGCCATTTGAGTACAGTGAACTCATTGTCATGTTCAAGAAACCAGTCTGAGATGATTCGCGCTTTATGACATGGCGTGTTATCTTGCTGTAAGTAGCCATCAGAAGATGGGTACATGTGGTCATAAAGGGATGGATATGGTCAGCAACAATACTCAGGTAGACTGTGGTGTTGACACGATGCTCAATTGGTACTAATGGGCCCAAAGTGTGCCAAGAATATATCCCCCACACCATTACACCACCACAACCAGCCTGAACCGTTGATACAAGGCAGGATGGATTCATGTTTTCATGTTGTTGATGCCAAATGCTGAAATCGAGACTATGATGACTATGATGCCAAATCGCAGCAGAAATCGAGACTCATCAGACCAGGCAACGTTTTTCCAATCTTCTATTGTCCAATTTTGATGAGCCTGTGTGAATTGTAGCCTCAGTTTCCTGTTCTTAGCTGACAGGAGTGGCACCCAATGTGGTCTTCTGCTGCTGTAGCCCATCCGCCTCAAGGTTCGAAGTGTTGTGTGTTTAGAGATGCTCTTCTGCATACCTCGGTTGTAACGAGAGGTTATTTGAGTTACTGTTGCCTTTCTATCAGCTGGAACCAGTCTGGCTATTCTCCTCTGACCTCTGGCATCAACAAGGCAATTGCGCCCACAAAAATTGCCGTTCACTGGATATTTTCTCTTTTTCGGACCATTCTCTGTAAACTCTAGAGATGGTTGTACGTGAAAATCCCAGCAGATCAGTAGTTTCTGAAATACTCAAACCAGCCAGTCTGGCACCAACAACCATGCCACGTTCAAAGTCACTTAAATAACCTTTCTTCCCCATTCTGATGCTCGATTTGAACTGCAGCACATCGTCTTGACCATGTCTACATGCCTAAATGCATTGAGTTGCTGCCATGTGATTGGCTGATTATAAATTTGCGTTAACAAGCAGTTGGACAGGTGTACCTAATAAAGTGGCCGGTGAGTGTATGATTCAGGGTTAGTAGTCCAGGTATCAGCATAAGCTTGCTCTATGTGTGAAAATCACACATTGTAATTTTATTACTGAAATACAGCTTATATAACAAATGTAGAAAAAAAGAATTTAAAAGATTTTGAAAAACACCCATGACAACAGCTGCTCATGCCTTTTCTTTATTTTAAATGAGTTAATAATTATTAATTTAATATTACCTTGAGTTAAACAGTTTTGGAAGGATTTTTCCTGCATTTTTTATTTTAAAATAAAATATTAACATTACATAGTGAAAGAAAAATTGGAAAACTTTACTTTTATTCCTACTTTATGTAATCTTTGCTGTTCAAAATTTTGGTTATGGTTATACTGTGCTAGTAGAGCAGTTTTAGAAAATAACCAAGGCACATTTTGTGGAAAACACAGTAATCAAAATTAGACAGCATTAGCAAAAAGTAACGTTACAACTAAACTTCTGAAGGTTGCAACAGTCAAAAATAAGTGGTAATTAAATCCTATTTTGTATAAATCTTCATGTATTTTATGGCACAGCTTCAGTGGTGGAAAGAGTACTGAAAAATCATACTTAAGTAAAAGTACCGTTACTTGCCCAAAAATGTAGTGCAAGTAGAGTAAAAGTATCAGTCGCAAATATTACTCAAAGTATGAGTAAAAAGTAGAACTTTCAAAAGTACTCAAGAGTAGTGAGTAGTGAGTATTACGCTGTAAAAAGCTCATGTATTTACATGTAATTTGTGGATGTGTGTAAACGTAACATTCTCTAGTGCATTTAGTTATTGCCCAGCAGGCACACAACGTCATAAGATGTTAATATTAGGTTAGATTTAGGTTGTGATATCAGGTGACCAAAATTAAATGTCTAGCTAGCGTCTAAGGACAACATTATTTTGATGTCCAAATACGACGTTAAATGACGTTGATATTTGGTTGATTTTAGGTTGTGTTAGAAAGTGTCCAAAATCCAATGTCGAGCCAACATCTTAAACCAACGACATATCAAATATTGACATTTATTCGTCAGGTATGGCAACCAAAATTCAACGTCTGATAGACGTCATAGTGGCAACGTCCACACAATGTCAAGCTGTAACATCATTAGACATTGATATTTGGTTGATTTTAGGTTGGACGTTGGACATTGATGTCGGCCTGACATTGGGTTCTGATGTCAACCCGATTTTCATTTCCAAACAAAATGCAACGTCCCCACGACGTTGGGGTACAACGTCAATCTAACGTTATGTTGATGTCTTTGTGTCTGCTGGGTGTTTAAGGCCATTTTGGTCATCATACAGTAAACATCCGTCATCTTCTCATCAGTGACCTGCATCTAAACAGTCTCTGGGTCAATGCGTGTAAAGATTTTAAACATCTTCTTGGACACTTTTCCCATGTCTTTAGGTAGTTCATTATGGTTTACCTTCTATGTGATTTGATTGGACATGAATCACAGGACTGATTTTTCTAATCCCCATAGATAAGAAAAAAGTAGTGACTGCAGGTTGAAGGAAAGTAGTGGAGTAAAAGTACCGATACAGCACTGAAAATGTACTCAAATTAAAGTAAAAGTACACATTTTTAAAACTACTTGGTAAATTACAATTCGTTACAATACAAAAGTAATTTGTTACTTTACACCACTGCACAGCTTGTAATTTAAGCAGGAGACATGTATTTCAGGATTCTTTAGCGTTGCAGAGTCTCTGAGAATCAAACACCTTGTTCTGGAAAATAAATGTGACATTTTCTAGAATATTGTATTATTGTTTTTAATCCTATTCTACATTTCAGTATATTTGATTTTTGTAACACTGCACCTAAGCATTTAGTTAGTTAGTTAGTTAGTTAGTTAGTTAGTTAGTTAGTTAGTTA
>CAIGQV010017835.1:4869283-4881548 GCA_903798115.1 Danio jaintianensis | reverse complement strand
ATAGATAGATAGATAGATAGATAGATAGATAGATAGATAGATAGATAATTAAACATTTTAATTTAAATGCACACAAACATACACAGGCTACATGCATAAAGCAAGTTACAGTAATAATGAATCTTCGAGACAGAGACCGCCAGCTTGAGCAGTTGATGCCGAATCATTTCAGCTGTGATGTCATCGTCGTGTCACGGAGGAAGGTAATCCTCCACTGACTCCCGGTCAGTTCTCGAGGACTCCCGTGTTTCACGCCGGGACTGGACCAAGAGAGAGGTGGAGTCTTTGGGCTTTGAGCTCTAACTCACCCCATGCCAATCCCCCTCTCCACACTTTCTGCCTCCTTTCTCGCACCAGACTCGGACGGGATACACAGCCGCGCAATGGAGTCGGAAGGCAGCCAAAGTAACCTGTCCTCCTCGGACTCACCGCACGACCCCTGGTAAAAACAAACAAACAAGCTTTATCTCATACTAAACTTACACATAAGATCGTCAGACCGAAATCAATTAAAAAGTAACTCTAGAAAGAGAGGGCGACGTGTTTTGGCGGTGTCCAGCGCACCTCACTTCCAGTCGGATGGGAATCACTGCCGTTATTTGAATCTCCGAGTAGCTTGAAGTGTTTTACGATTCAAACGCAGCACTTGTTGATCACTTGTTTCGTTCTTTTACAGCAAAATGTTTATCGGTGGACTAAGCTGGCAGACTACACAAGGTGAGTAACACTTTACGAAGTATCTACATGTCAGCCGTAGGATAAAACACGTCACACACTGAATTACTGTGTAATTATGGCGTAAATAAAACCTTAGTAACATTTTCAACCAACAACAGTATACACGTTGCAACCTGCAAGTTTAATGCATTTTTACATTCAATGTGCTTAATTACAGTTAAAGAAAATGCCATTTATTTGGTTTTAAATATTTAAAAATAATATTGTGACGAGTTGTAAATCAAAGACAATGATGAAAGCTTTGTGTGTGTGACTCCAGCTATGTCGTTCACATTATGCATGCGATTAATAAGTATTCCTGGAAGAAAAAGAAAGTCCATTGGGTTGCTCTGTAATTTGGCTTGATCTTTTGTGCAAAGCCTATACAACAGGTTTAGCCGAGTGAATGCAGAAAGTTTCGCCAACTGCTGTCATGCTGTAGGCTGTCCTTAGTATGTAGGACATGTTGTTTTGAATTACGCCGAGGTATTGTTCACCACTCTTAACAGCCTTCCTGTCATCTGATTCTGCCAGCTATTATGATCATTTTACAGATGAACATTTTCATTAAGCTTTATCGGCCTGGCAGACACCTGCACGCTGTATCAACGAAGCTGGTAACTAAGCATTATCTTCATGTTAGTCTACATTTTAACCAACTGTATCAAAGATAGGCCTCGGATGATGTGATTCAAATCATAAAAAAGCATCTACACGATGATGACCTCACCTTGGATTTCACATCAGGCATCTTAGATCATCTCCACTGATGATGTCATTCATTCACTGTTGATGTCATCGACCCATACTCTCGGTTTTCCACGCCGTTTAAGCTTTTCACCCTTACTGTGATGAAATAATCTTCTCCTGCTTTCGCAGAGGGTTTGAAGGACTACTTCTGCAAGTTTGGTGAAGTGAAAGAGAGTATGGTGATGAGAGATCCAGTTACAAAACGCTCGAGGTAAGGGAACGACCAACCTGACCGGGAAGCGAACGCCAACATACAAAGGCTTTTATTATTGACTGTATTGTCAGTTTTACACAGAATGGGTGGAGGTGTTGTAATTTTGATCTCTCTATTGTCTAGGGGTTTCGGATTTGTCACATTTGTTGACCAAGCTGGTGTGGACAAAGTCCTGGCCCAGACCAGACACGAGCTGGACTCCAAAACTGTGAGTTTTTAACATTTTAAACTGTTGAGGAGCATTGACATTTTTTGGCTTGTTTTGTCAAACAGTCAAGTGTTATGTAGAGTAACAGTGTGTTCACACTTGATTTAAACAAACTTTGGTGCGATTGCTTTGTTCACTGAGTTTAGTTCTGTTCATTTGAGTAAGTGTGAACGCTGCCATTCGTAACTTAAGTGCTGTTTACACTAATTCGTTTTTGTTTTAAAATACATTTGCATTGTTATGGTTCTGCATGCCATCCAAACTACTCTGACATCTTTGACCCACAGAAACGTCCCCATTTTAGTTTGGAAACTATGGTGATCTGTTTCAGTGTAAATGGAGTGAAACACAAACTTTTGAATAAGAGGTGCGACTATCCACAACTGCTCTTGTGTTATGCCTTTTAGGCTGTAAAGTGTGGACGGAGATCGTTTTTCTGAAAGACAATAAAAACATCAGTCTGTACAAGGAGTGTTTTCATTCAAAAATGCCATTTTAAAACAAAAACACACTAGTGTGAAAGGCACTTTAATGCGCACCAGACAAGTGTATCGAGACCTCTAAAAAATATGTTTTAGTCCACTTCCAAACAAACTCCAATGCAGTTTAACAGAAATCCAAATGAAAGATGGAATAAAAAGAGATCTCAATGAACCATAAACAGGACATCATATCACAAAACTTGTGTCGATAATCAGTAATGCATTTTATTATGATAATGATCATTGATGATACTGTGGGCACTTTAAAATACCATAAATCATTTTTAGAATATGTATTTTAGAATATTGAGATTGTTGTTTATGCAGTGGTGCTTATGACATTTTTTTTCAAACATAAAATGTTCACGTTAATCTGGCCTGCGGCAAGCCCGAGATATTATTTGAAACTGTTCACTTACAGTATGTGTGTGACTGAGAAATGTCCTCAACAAGGGCATGTAGCACAGCAGACAACAAACAACTTGTTTTCAAAGTTTGTTAAGTTTAGTGGGGGGAAACAATGTATATCATAAAAATATTTTTTTAATTTGTGTTTTTATGTTTGGTGTTTAAAATGTGAACCAGAACTAAATAGATTGGGGTTTTTTTGGGTCCAAAATTAACCAAGAGAAGTGTGAACAAACCATTTTTTTATATTGCCAATATTTTTTGTCATAACTGAATATTACTGCAGCATCTGATTAACTGAAATGCCATGATATGGTGATTGTTAACCGTTGGAGTGGCAGATGCTGTGTATGCATGTGAGGTTTCATGCCTTTTCACTTTGGTTTTTGGTCAAACAATTCTGGAAGATTTGGGGAGAGAGAGAGAGAGAAAGTTCCCATCTCAGCCGTTGCTCAATGAGGTTGTCAGGGAAGCATTCCTATTCTGTGTCAATTGCTATGGTGACTAGGGGACCCGAGCAGGGTATGCTGGGAGTTGCTGGGAAGCCTTTGTGGTGCCTCGTCTCAAGAGTGCTCACCAAACACATTCGACTCAGGCGGAATTCAGATTTGTCCCCTGTGGAAACTAGTCCTCAAATCCTATGATGATCGAATGCTCTGTTTTTCTAACAGGTGTACTGTAGCTAAGATTTTTATTTAAGGCAAGACACTACAGGATAATGTGGTAAAAAAAAACAACCTTTCACCATACTTTTCCAGCTGACTGATGACATTATGGATTGCAGATTTTTCGAAGTGTTTAAAACTGCAAATGAGACGTTATTTAAAGCGATAGTTCACCCAAAAAGAACATTTACTCACTTTTTACTCGGCCTCAAGTGGTTCCAAACCTTTATGAGTTTCTTTTTTCTCTTGAACACAAAAGAAGATATTTTGAAGAAAGCTGAAACCCTGTTATCATCGACTTCCATAGTAGGAAAAAAACAAATACTATGGGAGTCAATAGTTACAGGTTTTTAACATTTTTCAAAATGTCTTCTTTTGTGTGTAATGGAAAAAAGAAAAGGTTTGAAACAAGTAAAGGGTAAATGATGTTGCAAATGTAAAAAAGTAAATGACAGAATTTTCATTTTGAGTGAATAATGCTACTAAACTTTCATACATTTCTGGCACAAAAAATCTGAACATTGGATGATATCAAAATTCGTGTTTTATTATTTCAACAATTCGTAAAATACTAGGAACAACCAGGAAAAATAAATAAATTTTCACTATTTTCCGTTGAATAAAATGTTGAATATAATCAGTCAAATTATGTAGGAATATAGCCAACTGTATTAACTCTCAGAATATAGATAAAAACTGTTAAGTTTGATGTAAGTAAAGATTTATAGCTCAGTGCAGGAGAAAAATACTTATTTACAGAAAACAGCCTCAAGAAATGTATTGTAATTAAAATTAATTAAGTGAAACTATTTTGTGTTCATGACACAAATCTCAAAATTGACAGGTGTTTTTGCCTACAGTGTCTCGCCTTAATGTTTGGTCTAGATTAAGTGACAGAAATGTAATTAGCACTCATGATTTTGCATCAAAACCGATTAGAAGTATCAGTAAGAGAGTTAAAAATGGGAAACTTTGATGGGAGTTTTGGTGTGTTGCGGTGCATCTATTTGTGAGAGTCTTTGTCACTGTGCAGAGCAGGCGGGTCCTGGGACAATGGTGCCCGTTGGTTGCCATGGCAATGGTGGAGTCACCCCCCAGGGGGTCAGTGGGGAGGGAGGGTGAGGCTTCAAGTAATAGAAAAAAAAAAAACTCTCCCTCTTCTGAAAGTTTGAACTAGTTCCTCATTTGAGTGAAAATCTGCCTCGCACTATGGCAACAGGTAATACCCGGCTAACCACAACGAAACTGCGTGTTTCCGCACTTCAGAGTCCTTAACACTTCAGGTAATTTGCCTGTAATGACCCCCCAAATTGAGCCATTTACAGAGTTTTTTTTGTGATGCTTGTTTCCGCCGTTAAATTCAAAATAAAATGTAATTGGAATTCCTAGTTTGTTTAGAATCAAAAGTTTACGTCTCACAATTATGACTTTCTTGTCACTGAAGTTTTTTCATCTCGCAGTTAGTTTTTTGATTCTGCCACCAAATAAAATGTAAATAAGGTTTTTATTCTGGCACTTTCTCACAATTTGTTTTCAGTTTTTGGAGTCCAGTGCAATTGCGAGGTTATATTTAACTTAAAAAAAAAATTGGAAACAACTTTTTGTTGTTAGAATGTAGAGACAACATCAGAGTTCTGTTTGGATCAAATATATTTTCCTTTTTTTCAAATTGCCGTATATCTTGCAATTACAACTTTTATTTGTCATAGTTCTGTTTTGTTCTGCCACGAAATAATAAAAAAGAGATCATTAAAAATGTTCGTTTCCCACCACGGTGCTGGGGGTGTTCACTGTGTAAAAAATATGCCAGAGAAGTTGGCGGTTCATTCCGCTGTGGCGACCTTTGATAAATCAGGGACTAAACTGAAGGATAATGAATGAATAAAAATGTTTGAAGAAACATTTCTGACAGTTTTTTTTTACAATTTCAAATTTGAACATATAATGGTTCACATACCGCATTTCTGATTTTAATTTTTTAGTTTGCATGGCAAAATTCAGACTTGTTTTCTCAGAATTGTGAGTCACAACATCTTACAATTCTAAAGCTTTTCTTAAAATTTTGAGTTTTCCTTTTTTTCTAATTGGCATTTCACAATTCAGATTTTCACTTATAATTCTGGGTTTTTTGTTTCGCCACAACACAAACATACATAAATTTTAAAAATGCTAATAAAAAAAATGAAAAAAAATTCTCACAATTTGCAAGTTATCGGAAATAAGTCTCAAAACTAACCTAAAGGCTGACAGGGAGCTGATGGAAATTGACTGCGAAATAAACCCGACACAACAACTCCAGAGCACATTCAGAAGTGTCTCTCAGCTCCAGTCTTCCACAGCGCGGCCGCTTGTGCTGTTTTTGAGTGCCTCCCCCCCCGAGAGAGAGCCAGGGGAACATGGAGGCCTTTGTCCTGCTTTACCTCTATGACTGTGCCCCTGTGAAGGTGCCTTATGGCTGCTCGCCTGGGCCGACTTTAAACTGGAGATTAGCTTAACGAGCTCAGCGATGGGCCGGTGGAGGAGGGGAGAAAGAAAGAATGAAAGAAAGAAATGTGTGCGGCACAACTCATAAACAACCATGTTTTAAGTCAGCGGTGTTTGGACACACTGTTCTTGCGGATGGAGTGGATTGTTCTTTAAGGTTGTGTGATTAAGCGTTTGTCTGCTTGCGATTGATACACACCGCTAACAGGTTTCTAGTGGCTGACCCTAAAGGATTGACCTGGTTAGTTAAGTCAATTGACTTAAAATAGTTTTGATAGGGATGGCAATTTTGTCCTTTAAAGACACGCTGTTGTCAATAGTGTTAGAATGTATCTTTTTTCTTTTACTGTATTTGAGAAATCGTGTGAGTTTGAATATTTATATGTTAAAGAAAGAAAGCTGTGTATAGGTAGATGTTTATATTTCCACCAAATGGAGAACTTGTCGTTTTGAGCTACAGAGAGGTATTGACAGCATTTTAAAACACCCTCAAAATAAACACACAAATCACAATCTCTATACAAAGAGTGTGTCTGTAGTGTGTACACTTTCAAATCCGGTAGTCATACTCAGAAAAAGTGCATAAGATTAGGAAAAGGAATTTTGTGGAAACAGTACTGTCATCAGGTACTTAGGAATTAGTTTTTTGTATTCATGCGTTACATATGGTTTTGAAAAACTTTTAGAAATTTTTGCAGAAGTTTAACATGAAAAAATGTATTCTATAAATAAAAAAAAAGGCATAAAAATTAATTTAATAAAATATTTTCCTTGCACCTTTAGTACACGAGTATACTAGTGTGTCTTAATATTAAAACAAAATAATTATTTTTCACAAATATACAGCGATGAATTATTATTTCATAAATTCCAAGGTCAGCAGGATCACATAACATTTTGCCAGTTTTAAGAAATTATTTTATATAAGCTATATTACTTTCCTGATAATTTTAGCTATGATTTTTGGTCACACAACATTTTGTTTTTCAATTAAGAGAGTTTTTAACACAAGCAGATTTGTTAAAATACATCAGTCATTTCATTGAACAACTTATTTTAATTAAATACAACAAATGATGTGAGAAAATATTACAGACTGAAAAAGTGTCAAAGTTAAAAACTCATTTTTATAAATCATAGATCTGAATTGAGAAAATATATATAGTTGTTCTATATCTATAGTCTGTATGTAAGAAGCATACTAATGCAATTGCAATTTAATGCAATTGAATTTCTGAATAATAAATAGGCAAAACAAAATTCAGTCATTCATCGAACACTTACTCGATAAAATTGTCAAACTTAATTAACCACTAATCTGAGTTTAGCAAATGCCATGTGGTGGTCAAACACACAAACCACTAACGTTTAAAAAAAATCTACTCTAATTACAATCTGTTTCACGTGACCATCCATTTTATCCTCAGCTTTCCTCTCATGTGCGTCGCTGGCTGTATGTTGATTTTGTTTGTTTGTGTGTGTGTGTCTGTTTGTTTTTGATTGTGCGCAGGAGTGGTGCGGCCTCAGCAATGTTGTGGACCGGAGGTGACTATCAGAGTAGTCTAGAAAACTAGCCATAAAACCGTAGCCTCTGCATCAGATCTCTGTTCAGATTAGCCTAGCCTCTTCATTTTTACTCTCTATAGCTTCACAAAAGAAACTCTCGTAGTCTGGTGTATGGAAACGACTCTGGACAACTGCTGTCGTTTACCTCAGCGATGCTAGCTCTTTAGCGTAGCTCTATTTGAAAGAGACTAATCATTATCGCTGCTATTGCTGTACTGCCTTCTCTGTCTTCTAGAGTTTAACCTCAGTACAGCATGACGTAGACTAGCGTTTGGTCAATAGATGGACTAGACTATAGACTAATATAGAGTATCTTGAGTTTCTGTAATCTAGTTTTGTCTACTGTTGAAACGGGCGCCGATCATCATCAAGTTATCTGCACTTCTGAAGGTGTTGTTGCTACATTTACACAAATCTGCTAGCTTTTAGCGACTTCAATGTTTTAAATTCAAACATAGAGTATTTTTTAAAGTACTTGAGATACTGTTTTTGATGATTTACTGGTCATTTTTCATTTAGATATATGTCGAAAGTAAAAAGACATGCAAAAACAAACAAACACAAACAAACAAAATAGTTTTGTTTGGCTGTCAGAAGAATGTGTGGGTCAAGGATGTTTTTTCTACTTTTATTTTGGTTGTGGTGTTTGTTTTTTTGTTTGTTTCCTGTCGTCCGGTGATGTTTGCAGTCACAGATGGCCACGACAGCATCGTCTGTCTAGTCAAACTCCTTCATGTCCACTTGCCTCTCATAGAAACCTGTACACTTTTCATTTCATGAGTCGTTTGTGAATGTTTACTCTATTTGATTTAGCGGTTGTTCACACTGACAGAGATCAAGCCAGACTGAGTTTGCTGGATAACAATGATGAATGTTGCAGATGATAAATGTGGTATATCTTGTTTATTTATTTATTTATTTATTTATTTAAATGTGTGTGTGTGTGTATATATATATATATTTAAAGATATTGAGCAAAAACTCAATTTTCTTATATTATAAAAAAAAAAATGTATTTACTTCATGTGACATCTGAAGACTGAAGTAACAAATTCTGAAAATTCAGCTTAGAATCACAGGAATAAGTTACATATTATATTCAAATAGATGAAATTTGAGTTGGCATACAATTTCAATATTTTACAGTTTTGATTTGTTTTTTTTATTAATTAAATGTAGCTTTGGTAAGCAACCAAGACTTGTTTTTTAAAATTCATCTTTGCTGCTCTCAAATACAGTCATATGTGTAAAAATTTCATCATTACTCATATTACCTAAAAAAAATAATAATAATTGAATGGTTTTAGCTAACTCTACAAATCCTGCAATAGGCTCTATTCATGCAGCCTTTTAATTTTGTGATAATGCCCCGCCCAGGCTTCCGGTGAACCATTATGCCATCATAAACTCTTAAACTGAGTTTAAGATATGCCTTGTTCAAACTCAATGATCTTCACTGATTGATTGAGACACAATATAATGTGGGTCTCACGCCAGACAAGCATCACTGCATTAAATTGCATTGTGCCACGCCGTGTCTTTGAAATATAAACATTTACTTTACCACAGTATTTTCTATGGGGTTTTCAGTGCTTGCCTGCTGCTCCTCACAACACTTACATTTAGGGATAGATATCGTTTAGATTTTTTTGATACCAATACTGATTCCGATATTGCTTATCAAAACCGGCGTTTATCAATACAGTTGACGATACTAATTTCTATGATCTGCTGCAAAAAGATAAGAAAATATGTTGTCAAATTATTTTATTACTGTTAAACTTCACATCAGTTAAAAAATACCTATGAGCAAACAGAAATAGAGCCGTAAAGTACAGAGACATAAATACAGTGCATCGCTTGAGTTGGATGGTATGTTTTGTTAGTTTTATTATATTACTAATGTTGCCACCTTTGTTTACTATTACACTACTGCATGTTCATTTCCAGACATCCCTGCTCATTAATACAACAAAACATTCAAATTCATCAGCCGCATGATGACATCATTCAGGAAGGTAAAATGATAAGCAGCACCATTTAGTTTGCTATTAACACAGAAGTATATGGAGTCAAAGCAGCTCAAGAATTGATAACAGTACCGTTTGTCCTGAAGTTTACCGGTACTCAAGTATCGACCCAATTACAAAACGGTTAAAAAAAAATACCGGTTTTCGGTACCCATTCCTACTTACATTTAAACATCTTTTCATCTCCTTTTATGCTTGAACAACTGAATGAATTCTATTTAACTGACTGGATTCTGATTATATTACACTGTCATTACTGCTCAAGAAATGAAAATGAAATTAAATGAAAATTGAAGATAAAATCACGGCATCACTTATACCAGAATTTTTATGATGGCCTCAGACACGCCCCGTGCTTAAAGCCCATTACGAACAGCTGCAATGTATATACATATAAGCACCCTGAAAATATACATTTTGTAGCAGTCAAATAAATACAAGTATCATTATGTACAGGTGCATCTTATTTTTACTTGCGCTTCATTTCGAAATGCAACCAGCCAACCACGCAGGCCACCAATAACATTAAGATCACCAACAACAGCACATCAACCTGATGCCATCCAGCAATAAAATCACTGTCAGTGTGAACGGAGCTTCATTCTCATCTTCATAGCTTCTCTCTGTCACTGTTGTTCTTTCTTCAGATGAATCTGCATCTCGTTTCGCTTCTCTCACCTGTCTTGTCCTTTCCTCAACTCTGCATGTATGAATGTACCATGATCACTCTTCTCCGACAATACAGTTAAAAAAAAGAGTAAAGAGAAAGCAGCACAGCTTCTGACTGATGCTCTCATTTACAGTCCCAGCCGGCTCTGTGCTGCTGTCAGTGTTCCTCTTTCTCCAGAATTTCTAAACTTAGACCTTCTCCTCTCAAACTCTCCTCTAGATCGACCCGAAAGTTGCCTTCCCTCGGCGAGCCCAGCCTAAGGTATGTATGTTTCCGTTTGACTGGTCAACATGGTGGTCAACAGGATGAAAGATCATATCAGGTTTATTGTTGTTGTTGGTTTTTTTTGGAGGGGGAGATTTTGGTTTCTCTTTAGCTACTCTTTTGTTTTGCAGTTGGTGACTCGGACAAAGAAGATCTTTGTTGGAGGTCTGTCAGTGAACACGACTATTGAAGATGTGAAGCAGTACTTTGACCAGTTTGGAAAGGTAAGTCGTCTTTGTATGAGACAATTGAAGGTATTATGGGATAGCGTGGTGATGGAGGAAAGCGATAAGAGTTCAGAGGCAGCTTGTTACTGTGGTTTTACTATGGGTAAGTGATGTTATTAGGGTTGGCAAAAGGGATATGAGGGAATACAAATGCATTTTAGTAATGCTAAATATACTGGGGAAAAGAAAATAATGTTAAAACAGTTCTGACTACATTTCACAGTTAGTTTGAAATAATTTTGCGAGAATTAAATGTAAAACATTTTAAAATAGAAATTATCATGTACCATTAAAAAGTTTATAATTTTGTGCTTTTGTTTGATTATTATATTGTTAAATATGATTACATGTTCATACTGTTTTTTAACACATTTAAAAATGTAATTTAATTGAGATAGATCAAATCCCCATCTTTACTCCAGTTTTCGATGTCACTTTGATCTTTCAGACGTCATTCTAATATGCTGATTTGATGATCAAGAAACATTTATTGATGTTATCGAATAATTATAACAAAATTGTGGAAACTATGATATTTGTTCTCGATTCCTTGCTACATAGAAAGTTCAAAAGAACAGAATTAAATTAGTAAAAATTACAAACATTTTGAATAAAGGTTTACTGTCATTTTTCAATTTATGATTGGTCAAAAAATAATAAAATATAATTTTAACCTTCCGTTCTGAATTAAGGTATTAAATTCTTTTTTTTAATATATATATTTTTTGTATTAGCTTATATATAATATTATACCATTTATATTCCACATGCTTCCATATATTCCATGAGCCGGAATCCAAATTTTTTTTCACATTTTAAAATTAAAAATAAAAAGTAAGAAACAAGTTTATATTTCATAATTCTGAGGAAGAAAGTTTGAATTGTAAGATACAAAAACTTAGAACTGTGAGAAATATGGTCAGAATTGTAAGAAAGCCTATTTTAAAAATAAAATAAATCACAGTTCTTGAAAAAAAAGAGAGTATAAAATATAACTATAAAATAGAAACTTGCACTGTAAGAACAAAGTCACAATTGTGAGACAAATAGTCAGAATTAACATATGCATGTTTGTATAACTATAAATTATACAGTAGTCAATATTTGAAGTGGATCAAAATCTTTCATCAACATTGTATAAAACTTGAAAAAACATTTTTGTTTTATGTGAAAATCAAACATGACTCATCAGATCAGAAATTACAATCAGATTCAGGGTGAGTCATTTTAACTTTACATCAAATAGCTGAGGGTTTTACAGAGGTGTGCTGAGTGAAATCTGAGCCAGTTCTTTGGGGAAGCATGAAAGAGAGCAGAAGAAGGGCTCTGAGAGAAAGAGTTGAGCTGGAGTTGGAGAGTTTGAGGGTTGAGTTTTGTTTGCAGGGGAAGGTGGGGGAGATTACTTGAATCTGAATTAATTTGATGGAACAGCTGCTCCTGCTCTCCTACCCCCCCTCCTACCCGGTTACCACGGTGACCCTGCCCATCTATTGTCCCCAAGTAATTTAGCGGGCAAAAGGTTTTGTGTTTGGGGTGTGTGTGTGTGTGTGTGTGTGTGTGTGTGTGTGTGTGTGTGTGTG
>CAIGQV010017835.1:4830787-4851291 GCA_903798115.1 Danio jaintianensis | reverse complement strand
TATATATATATATATATATATCAATTTAGATTTAAATCCAAATACATTTTTGGTTTGTTTGCTTTTTTATTCATTTTTTAAGGTTCAAAGTATTGAATAATTTGAATGAATAGATTCTGAATATATACTAATATAGCCATTTTATTTAATAAATTGATGCCTATTAATAATAAACTGTTTAAATGAATCTTCCACCTTTCTGAAATAAAAGAATCAACGGTACATTTGGAACTCCCACATGAGTTCAACTGCACATTTCCATATCTAAAATAATATATTTCCATACTTAAGAACTCCCATGTGGTTTAGAACTACACATTTCCATGCTGTAGCAGCACTTTTGCCAAATTTGTTTCCATAGCACAATGACGTTCATCTTTATAACAGATTTAAAGATTTTGGTGCTGATAAAAAAAAATTAATCATTTGAAAATATAAATTATTTGAAATTTCAGAACACCTACATGACCTGAAAACAGCACGCATGACTCACTTGACACCACAGGTTGCGTGTTAATTTTGTTAGACGTTTTTTTTATGCTCCTGTGGTTTCACGGCATGTCAAATCACCCACGGTCTTTTACTGATTCTCTCTGCTCGACACCTCTGCACCAAAATCTCTATTCGCGGGACATTTGTGAAAATCCTCTGAATGAAATGGATGAAACAGCATTTATCTTGTCGTTCAAGTGTATCATATGACTACATCATTTACCGTTAAGTTGCTTTGTAAGGTTACGTAGGTGGTAACGCGATAATCATCTTTTCTTTCATAAACATCTTTTTTTCTGTCCATTAATAGTACATTTCTTGGCATCCTGTGACACGTATTACAACAACAAAGTCCCTCTAATTTTCAATCGGCTGATATGAGAAATAATATTAAAATAATTGAAATCACTCGGCTGCACACAGAAAAATAAAATAAAAGTCATCTTTTAAAGTAGTTTTTGCTTGCCTTAAAATTGTTGTTAATTCATAGGCTCTGAAAAATGCTGGGTTGTCATATAACTCTGGGTTGACCCAAAACTTTTGGTCAAATATGGACAAACAGGTTTTTTTATTATTCAATTAAATTTAATGGACACTTTGTAACCCAGTAGTTGGATTCGTCAATATCTGATCCAATGTTGTTACAACAACCCATGTATGAAATAATTTTTTAAAATGTATTGTCAGTGCACCTAAGGAAAGACACTATACAGGCAAAAAAACACTATTCTTTCATGTACCTGCTTTTATATCGATTTTCAGTCTATGAAAAACGTCCAAAACACACTTTTAAAAGTTTATTTTTTTACACTTTAAGCATTTTGTGTCTGTAGATTTCATGCATATTTTTAAAGGCCGTTTTGAACCGGACTTCATCCAGTGTTTAGATTTTTGTGTTGCAAATTTGGACAAATTTCATGTTGAATATTTAAATGTAAAATATTAGGAACCTTGTATTAAAATAAAATTTCTTTGTTTTGTTTATTTTGTTTACCCTGTTTACCTGCAGTGTCTTGCTTTAAGCAGGCTAAAAATATATAAAAGTGATGACAAATAAACCACTTGCAAAGCATCATATTGGTTACAAATCAGTTTGACAGTCATCTTTTTTTTTTTTTCAATGAATAAATATATGTTAAAGCACCTGAAATCCAAATTTATAATTAAAAAAAAAAAAGTTATTCTCAGAGTTAAAATAGACTCATATGTGAGTGGACATAATATAGTATTTACAGAAATACATTCACAAAACTATTGCACAGGCTCTCAGGAACACACCGCCCCACATGCAGGGTGAAAACGATCATAATATGAATAGAATTCCATCAAAAGATGCTCATCCCTCATCCTTCTGTATTTTCTTGATGTGGACCTCAGAGTATGTCACCGTAATCTCTGTGCAGCTCTCTGAAGTAAGAGCCGCAGCAGCATAGTTCTGAAATACATAAGTCATAAATCATAACTTGCAATAAGTATATAACCAGGTGCAGTTATGATGTCAAGTGTAAAAAAAAATCTGCTCATTTACTTATGAAATTATTAACATCTAGCAACTAAAAAGTTAATTTATCCTTACAAAAAGATATGTTTATGTAAGTGTACTAACAGTATACTTGTTTAAATTGATATACTAATACTAACAATTTAGGTAAAGTATACCTCTCACTGTAAATATACTAACAGAAGAGTATATTTAGTCTGTATTCATACTCAACATTTTGATTGAGATAAAAAGTACAAACAAACATAGTTGTTTAGCCTTTTGGTTGAGTAGCCTATTACATTTTTTTTACATTTTTAGTTTTACATTTTCAAGTTTACAACAAGGTTTGCTGTGGAATAATCTAGAGTAAAAAAAAAATGCATGAAATAGAACCTGATCTTCTTTGGTTTACTTCAAATCGAGTACAGTTATAGGTATTTTTCTCATATAAAATTATTACCAAATAGGAGTACAGCGGTATATTTTAAGTACAACATATATATATATATATATATATATATACTCCTCCATGAACCGCCACCTTATCGTGGTGGAGGGCTTTGAGTGCCTGAGTGATCCTAAGAGCTATGTTGTCGGGGGCTAATGCCCCTGGTAGGGTCTCCCAAGGCAAAAAGGTCTTAGGTGACAGGTCAGACTAAGTGCGGTTCAAAAACCCCTTATGAGTAAAGTAATACCGAGGACCGTGACGTCGCCCAGTATGGCGCAGCCGGGGCACCACCCTGGAGCCAGGCCTGGGGTTGGGGCTCGTATGCGAGCGCCTGGTGGCCAGGTTTTCTCCCACGTAACCCGGCCGGGCTTAGCCCGAAGGAGCGACGTGGGACCATCCTCCTGCAGGGGGAGCCGTAAGGGGCCGGTGCATTGTGGAACAGGTGGTGGTCGAAGGTTGGGACCACGACAACCCGATCGCCGGGCACAGAAACTGGCTCTTGGGACATGGAATGTCACCTCACTGGGAGGGAAGGAGACTGAGCTTGTGCGGGAGGTGGAACGGTACCGACTAGAGATAGTTGGGCTCACCTCCACGCACAACTGGGGCTCTGGAACTCAACTTCTTGAGAAGGGCTGGACTTTCGTCTACTCTGGAGTTGCTCATGGTGAGAGGCGGCGGGCTGGTGTGGGCTTGCTTATAGCTCCCCAACTTAGCCGCCATGTGTTGGAGTTTTCCCTGGTGAACGAGAGGGTCGCCTCCCTGCGCCTTCGGGTCAGGGATAGGTCTCTCACTGTGGTTTGTGCCTACGGGCCAAACACCAGTGTAGAGTACCCGGCCTTCTTGGAGTCCTTGAGAGGGGTGCTGGAAGGTGCTCAGACTGAGGACTCCGTTGTTCTACTGGGGGACTTCAATGCCCAAGTGGGCAATGACAGTGATAACTGGAGAGGCGTGATTGGGAGGAACGGCCTCCCTGATCTGAATCCGAGTGGTGTTTTGTTATTGGACTTCTGTGCTAATCACAGTTTGTCCATAACGAACACCATGTTCGAGCATAAGGGTGTTCATCAGTGCACATGGCACCAGGACACCCTAGGGCGGAGGTCAATGATCGACTTTGTGGTTGTATCATCTGATCTCCGACCGTATGTCTTGGACACTCGGGTAAAGAGAGGGGCAGAGCTGTCAACTGATCACCACCTGGTGGTGAGTTGGATCCGCTGGCAGGGGGGAAAGCTGGACAGACCTGGCAGGCTAAAGCGTATTGTGAGGGTCTTCTGGGAACGTCTGGCTGAACCTCAAGTCAGAGGGATTTTCAACTCTCACCTCCGGAAGAGCTTTGACCAGATCCCGAGGGAGGCTGGAGACATTGAGACCGAGTGGTCCATGTTCTCAGATTCCATTGTTAACGCAGCCGTGAGGAGCTGTGGCCGTAAGGTCTGTGGTGCCTGTCGGGGCGGCAATCCACGAACCCTGTGGTGGACACCGGAAGTAAGGGATGCTGTCAAGCTGAAGAAGGAGTCCTACAGGGCTTGGTTGGCTTGCAGGACTCCCGAGGCAGCTGATGGGTACCGACAGGCCAAGCGTGCTGCAGCCCGGGCGGTTGCGGAAGCAAAAACTCGGGCCTGGGAAGAGTTCGGGGAGACCATGGAGGAAGACTATCGGTCGGCCCCAAAGAGATTCTGGCAAACCGTTCGGCGCCTCAGGAGGGGAAAGCAGCTCCACATCAACACTGTTTACAGTGGAAGTGGGGAGCTGTTGACCTCGACTGGGGATGTTGTCGGACGGTGGAAGGAATACTTTGAGGATCTCCTTAACCCCACCGACATGTCTTTCATTGAGGAAGCAGAGACTGGGGATGCAGGGGTGGACTCACCCATCACCCAAGCTGAATTCACTGAGGTAGTTTGTAAGCTCCGCAGTGGCAAAGCAGCCGGGGTGGATGAGATTCACCCTGTGTATCTTAGGTCTCTGGATGTTGCAGGGCTGTCTTGGCTGACACGTCTCTACAATATCGCATGGAGGTTGGGGACAGTACCTCTGGACTGGGCAACCGGGGTGGTGGTTCCCATTTTTAAGACGGGGGACCGGAGGGTGTGCTCCAACTATAGGGGGATCACACTCCTCAGCCTCCCTGGGAAAGTCTATGCCAGGGTACTGGAGAGGAGGATCCGGCCAATGGTTGAACCTAGGATCCAGGAGGAACAATGCGGTTTTCGTCCAGGCCGTGGTACACTGGACCAGCTCTATACCCTCACCAGGGTGCTCGAGGGTTCATGGGAGTATGCCCAACCAGTCCACATGTGTTTTGTGGACTTGGAGAAGGCATTCGACCGTGTCCCTCGTGGCATTCTGTAGAGGGTGCTCTGGGAGTATGGGGTCAGAGGCGCTCTGTTAAGGGCTGTCTCATCCCTGTATGTACAGAGTAGGAGTTTGGTTCGCATTGCCGGCAATAAGTCAGACTTGTTTCCAGTGCATGTTGGACTCCGGCAGGGCTGCCCTTTGTCACCAATTCTGTTCATAATTTATATGGACGGAATTTCAAAGCGCAGCCTTGGACTGGAGGGGGTCCGGTTCGGGGGCCACAGGATTTCATCTCTGTTATTCTTAGACGATGTTGTTCTGTTGGCTGCATCGAACATGGACCTTTAGCATGCACTGGAGCGGTTTGCTGCCGAGTGTGGCACGGCTGGGATGAGAATCAGCACCTCCAAGTCCGAGGCCATGGTGCTCCACCGGAAAAAGGTGGTTTCCCATCTCCAGGTTGGAGGAAAGTCCTTACCCCAGGTGTAGGAGTTCAAGTATCTTGGGGTTTTGTTCACGAGTGAGGGAAAGATGGAACGGGAGATTGACAGGCGGATTGTTGCAGCGGCAGCAGTAATGCGGAAGGAGCTGAGCCGAAAGGCAAAGCTCTCGATTTACCGGTCAATCTACGTTCCTACTCTCACCTATGGTCATGAGCTTTGGGTCATGACCGAAAGGACAAGATCTCGGATACAAGCGGCCGAAATGAGTTTCCTTCGAAGGGTGGCAGGGCGCACCCTTATAGATAGGGCGAGGAGCTCTGTCACCCGGGAGGAGCTCGGAGTAGAGCCGCTGCTCCTCCACATCGAGAGAAGTCAGCTGAGGTTTCGGATGCCTCCTGGACGCCTACCTAGGGAGATGTTCCAGGCGTGTCCCACCGGTAGGAGGCCTCGGGGAAGACCCAGGACACGCTGGAGGGACTATGTCTCTCGGCTGGCCTGGGAACGCCTCGGGATCCCCCCGGAGGGGCTGGAGGAAGTGTCTGGGGAGAGGGAAATCTGGGGTTCTCTCCTAAGACTGCTGCCCCCGCGACCCGGCCCCGGAAAAGCGGTTGAAAATGAATGAATGAATGAATATATATATATATATATATATATATACATACATACATACATACATACATATACACACACACACTCACCGGCCACTTTATTAGGTACACCTTACTAGTACCGGGTTGGACCCCCTTTTGCCTTCAGAACTGCCTTAATCCTTCATGGCATAGATTCAACAAGGTCCTGAAAATATTCCTTAGAGATTTTGGTCCATATTGACATGATAGCATCACGCAGTTGCTGCAGATTTGTCGGCTGCACATCCATGATCCGAATCTCCCATTTCACCACATCCCAAAAGTGCTCTATTGGATTGAGATCTGGTGACTGTGGAGGCCATTTGAGTACAGTGAACTCATTGTCATGTTCAAGAAACCAGTCTGAGATGATTCATGCTTTATGACATGGTGCGTTATCCTGCTGGAAGTAGCCATCAGAAGATGGGTACATGTGGTCATAAAGGAATGGATATGGTCAGCAACAATAATCTGGTAGGCTGTGGAGTTGACACGATGCTCAATTGGTACTAATGGGCCCAAAGTGTGCCAAGAAGATATCCCCTACACCATTACACCACCACCATCAGCCTGAACCTCGGTTGTAACGAGTGGTTATTTGAGTTACTGTTGCCTTTCTATCAGCTGGAACCAGTCTGGCCATTCTCCTCTGACCTCTGGCATCAACAAGGCATTTGCGCCCACAGAACTGCCGCTCACTGGATATTTTCTCTTTTTTGGACCATTCTCTGTAAACCCTAGAGATGATTGTGTGTGAAAATCCCAGCAGATCAGAAGTTTCTGAAATACTCAGACCAGCCCGTCTGGCACTAACAACCAAGCCACGTTCAGAGTCACTTGAATCACCTTTCTTCCCCATTCTGATACTCGGTTTGAACTGCAGCAGGTCGTCTTGACCATGTCTACATGCCTAAATGCATTGAGTTGCTGCCATGTGATTGGCTGATTATAAATTTGCGTTAATGAGCAGTTGGACAGGTGTACCTAATAAAATGTATATATATATAAAAAGAATAGTTGTAAACTAGTTGTGTGCTCAAAGCTTACTACTCTGTCACTTAAAGTACACTTACAGACCCGTAGCCAGGAGGGGTTCGGGTGGTTTGAAAGACCCACCCCTCGATGACAAAGGTCCAGAATTTGTCCCATACATGAGCTCATTTGTCCTACTTTGACTGCTACACCATCATAAATTGTGAAAATAACCCATTGAAAAAGGCTTTAAGACCAAGCCGAATTCTCTGTTGACCGTCACATCAGTTTTGGCCAGTGAAAACAGTTATTTTTCATGAGTCAATGAGTTTCATGACTTTTATTATTATTATGTTTTAATTTTTTATTATTCAAAGGGCCAAAATCTGACTGAGGAAAGTTGAATGTGCTGGCCAGTTTGTTATCTGCCTAATAAATGACAACAGGCTACAGTTTTTTTTATTTAAAACTTTAACAGATTCCTATTTTTTTCTAATGATACATGAAGTAATACATTTGTATTTTAAAATAAGTTTGTTCACATTTCTTTATTCGAAACCTTTAGGAAATATTTTGGTATATTAAAAAGTGTGGTTATAGTGACCATCCGACAAGCTAAAAAATAGTGCTTAAAGAGTCACTAAATGCAGTATTTTAATCTCACAATTAAATAAAAAAAGAGGTGAATTACTGCAAAAAGGTCCACATTTTGAGAAAAAAGAGCAACCCCTTTCACCAGGCTGGCTACAGGCCTGACTTAGCAGTATACATTTACAAACTAAAAAGCAGAACAATGCAGTTCCAAATAATACTGAAATAGCACAAATGTACAGTATAAGAGTACTGCTAGTACATTGAAATTGGTATACCTAATAAATCACATACATTTCAAAATATACTCGAGCATAAGATACTTAATAAAAACAAAGGGCAAGCACTTGAATACTGCAGATTACCAAAGTCAGCGACAAGCACTATTTACCTCATTTCTTGATTTCACACTGTCTCGAGGAATGTTTAATGCTGCGTAAATGACTCTTTCAGGAGCGTCAGTACAAGGTGATTCACTGCTAGCAGCAACCTGAGAGTCAAACAGTATATTATTTGAAAGCTATTTACTGTATTTATGCATACTTTTTGACCATCATCTCAGCTAATATTAATTAAAGGGATAGTTCACTCAAAAATGACAATTTTCCCATCATTTACTCAAAGTCAAGTGGTTCACTCAATTTTTTCTGTTGAACACAAAACCAGATATCCTGAAGAATGTTGGGGAAAACAGCCACTGACATCCATAGTAGGAACAAAAAAATACTATGAAAGTTAAGAGTTGTTTTTTTCCAGCATTGTTTAGGATATTTTTCATTTGTATTCAACAGAAGAAAGAAAATCAGATGGGTTTGGAACAAGTAAATGATGACAAATTTCTAATTTTGGGCAAACTATCGCTTTAAACGTTACAAAAAAACATTACTCACTAGTCCATGTTTTGCTCCAGGTTCTATTTTGCTGTGTCCTAGTTTAAAAGAAAAAAGTATTCAGCCAATTAAACTTCAAAATCGCTTTGTTTTTTATACTAGTCTTTTAAACTTCAATCACATTGTGATATTTCACAGTTGTTGTTTTTTTTCATACCTTTAAAACATATATGAATTCCACAGGCAATGCAGATGATCAGAACAACAAAACCCAAGCCTAAGAGCAGTGACCACACCACTGTGTTATTGTGCATCACTGTGTTATTGTGCAGGCTTCCTGAATCTTCCACAGTCGCCCGTGCAGACTCTGTAAGCATAATAATGAGAATTAGAAATGTTTATAATGCAGATTATTCATTATTTTGTAAGCGCACAATATACTGTTGAGTGTTCCTTTCAACAACAAATGTTAACTATGAGTATTGCATTTTCAGTTTTTAAAGGAATAGCTTAAACATTAAAACTTTATTCTGTTGCAATTTAGTTCAAGATTTATGATATGAAAAAGTAAGGGAGAAAAACATTCAGACATTTCTAAAAAATATATATATATCTACCTTTTGCTTTCTTCAGAAGAGTCATAAGGATGTATGACATAATATATATAAAAATAAAAAACAAAGCTCACCCACATATATGCGTGTCCCCTTTCCATATTCAAGAGATCCAAGTTCAGGTAAATCAAACCGTGCAGAGCAGTAATACACACGACTATGATTTGAATGTACTGACAGGTTCAAGGTTGAAATTATAAACGTATATCCATTTACAGGCAGATTGGCAAATTCTTCAATCCCTTCACTCTTCACCTCTGTTTCATTGTCTTGCAACCATTTAACTAGGATTCTTTTCACATGTGAATCAGCTTTAATTTGACAGGTGATGCTGACATTTGTGCCTTCTTTTGCTGTTATCTTAGGTGGTTGCCACACAGATATGGGTAGACGAGATGAAAATGCATCTCTATAGACGAGTCCTGTAAGAAAATGTAAAACTTTAGTAATTAATTTAATCATGCCGTTGACATCACTTCAACAACAATTTGTGTTATCAGTGAAGAAAAATGATATTACCAGTGAAACAGACGGTTAGGATGAGAGCAGAGAATCTTGAGCGTGTCATTTTATGTGAACTGCAGAGACAGCGGTTTTCTCACGTTAAGCAGAGGCAGGTGTTTTTCATTTTTCCTGTGTGGTGTATCCTGCCGTTTGAAACACAGCAGCTCCTTATATGCATAAAGTCAGACGCTAGTGACACCCACAGACAGGCCACTTCATCGCACTACAGCTCTCACCAGCTTTTTCACTCGTTTTTGTCAAAGCTACATTATTTGTTTAGCAAATCTATTTGTTTAGCAAATCTATTCAAAATAAAACAAGGAAAAAAATGGTAACACTTTACAATAACAGTACATGAATAATGATGTATTAATATGTAAACTAAACATTACTTTATTATGAATTAATGATGAGTTAAGTCGTGCGCTAATCATGAACTAACTTTAACTACATGAGTCACAAGAGTTCATGTGTGAAATAGGGGCTACCTTAATTAGTTGTTAGTACATGTTGTTAATAAATGTATTAATTAACATTTAAGTTTAACATTATGAACTCATGAGTGGTTAATGTATAATTATATCATGACTTTACTTGGCGGGGCACATCACCAATAACTCATCCTTAACTACTCATAAACTGCTGTGTTTAAAGTGTTGATGTTGACTGAACACTTTTCTATTCCTAATCAGTGTAAACGAACTTGACGGATGTGCATATGGAGTTCATTAGTAGTTAAGAATGGGTTAATGATGATGTCCCCCTCATCATGTAAAGTCATGATATAATTATACATTAACATATCATGAGTTCATGATGGTTAAATTAAGCATAAACTAATGTGGTAATTAATACATTAATTAACAATCAAGCATGTACTAACAAGTAATTAAGGTAGCCGTTACTCACACATGAACTCATGTGACTCATGTTGTAGTAGTTAGTTCATGATTAGCGCATACATTATTATATCATCATTAGTCCATAATAAAGTAATGTTTAGTTTACATATTAATACATCATTATTCATGTACTGTTATTATAAAGTCTTACCAAAAAATAATGTATTAACAATCAGAAATGCAAGGTATACATATATTAAAGGGACAGTTCATCCAAAATAAAAAAATGATGTCATCGTTTACTCATCCTTCATCTGTCACAAACCTGTTTGAGTTTCCTTTTTCTGTTGAACACGAAATAATATATATTTTTTAAATGCTGCAAACATGTAACCATTGACTTCCATAGTATTTGTTTTTCCTACTATGGAAGTCAATACAGGTTTCTAACAGAAACGGAAACTCATAGATGTTTGGAACGACTTGAGAGTGAGTAAATGATGACTGAATTTTTTATTTTTGGTTGAACTATCCCTTTAAGCCTTTAATGTACTTACATTTTCTGTGATAAGCATGCTTGTAACTTTTGCAGTAAAATTCCCTTTTTGATTTTCTGGCCAGAATAAAGTATAAAAATAAAAAAAATACTGGTTGAAACAAGTGTCATGATTTCACAATGAAGATGAGACTTCTGTAACTGCTAGAATGGTGACATTAGAAGACTGTACCAAATTTAATTACTGTAACATTTTTACATTCAAAACTTCTATCGATATTTTAGCAAATAGGTTTTAGTTTTCATATTTATAGGAATTCATTACCCTAATTTTATTTTAGTAATATAGTCTTATAAGTGTGTTTTGTGGACCTAAGCAGCCAGGAGGGCAAAGGTTTTTCACTGCAGTGAAAATATTGTTTTTGAAAGACATGTCAGAAGTAAAGTTGTGTTTTTGCCTTCAGAAAGATGTTTTTGTTAGCACAAAGTTGCTAGGCAACATAGAAACGCATATTCAAAGGCATGGGAAAATGTAGCAGACGTTGAAATGCATGCAGTCAATTTGACCTTTATGGCCATTCAAGGTAGAAATACTCAGAACTAGAATTTTATACATACATACTGTATAGAAAAAGTCAGGGTACTACAGTAACAAAGAAAATGCTATAAACAACAAAATTTAAAAATGGTTCTTGGAAAGACTACCTTACAAAGTAGCTACCAGACATGATTATGTATTACATCTTGTGTATTACAACTGCTTTACTGATTGAAATTGGAGGAAAAATTACTTTTGCACAATACATACAGAATACAACATGCAGATTAAAACATAAAAAGGAAATTACATCATAGAGAGGACCCCTAAAGACCCCATGTCTGTGAGTTAATGTCAAAAAGCCTGAAAATGTATGAAAAAAAAAATTTTTTTACTTGACGATTATGGCACATTATATTTAAATTAGATTTAAATGCATGGCGTTTTTAAACCACACAAAAAAAACAACATTAACATTACTATGAACATTAGAAAAGCTTTATTAAGTATAACGGTATTAAGAAAAACAATACTTTTAACCAAGATTTGGACTTAACTAAGATTACACTTAATTTTAAGGTATACTTGTTAGAGTGTAATTATACATTTAAATACTTACTATAGGGTTTTGATTAAGACTATTGTTTAAATAGATGCATGTAACAGTACAGCCAACTTTACTAAAGGGTTTTGTGGTGATATGTAAATACCAGTGTGCATCAGGGTGCAAGAACTGATCACATTATGTTTCAGTGTGTCAAAGTGAATGGAGATGCGCAAAAACAGTAGCATTTTTTTTAAGTTTGTGGGTGGGTTTTTATCAGCATGGTAGCTTTAAGGTAACCTAGTGTGCTCCAAAACAATAAGCAAGGTTGCCTTTGGTAATAGTGGTGTGGATAGTCACAGAAGTGACCCGACTTCCCACAGTAGAGGCAGCATCCCAGTTTCATCTGTTGATCACATTCAGTCTGTATTAATCTAATCTAGTTCATTCCAGTTGTATGGGTTCCTCAAGATCATTGGGTGATCGCTGACCCTATCCATTCTCTGAAGCCAGCGTGCAAAGTCCATATAGCAAACTTGGCCACACTCTGAGAGTAAGTTGAAGCAGAACATAATCCACATCTCCTCTACTGTCCAATTAGTGGAAGTCTCTTAATTTCAGCATTGACTGAAGAGACTGATCAAAAGACTGACCCCAGATCCTGGGCTGTAACTGAAGGGCCATTGTACACTGGGTGACAAACCCTGGTACTGTTAACTTGGGCTCAGACGAAGAAAAAACTACTTCCCTGCATGGATCATATCTTGGAAAGAGAGAGCTGGAGGTTGGACACTTGAGCCCCATTCATACCACCAGCGACTTTATCACTGCTTGTCGCCAACGGCTGACAGTTTGGTCGCTAGTGGGCATTCCTGGTTACTTAGTTATGTTTGTTTCCTTTATGCATAGAATGATTTGGCTTTCTTGCCACTAAAAACAAACATCTGAGGGGAATTGGTGCATAAAGTGTTTAACGCCAACAATGAATGAGAAACCAATGCATGAATTTGGCCTTTTAGGCTATATTTCCATATAAATACAAGTGCCTGTCTGTCTAGGTTCACAAAACAATTCAGGTTTGAGTCAGCACAGCAAGTACACACCACTACAGCAGATTAATCACGTGCACTTCACTGACTTCACTCCCATTAGTAATCAAGGTTAATGAGCATTAGATTTAGAAAATAAACAAATAATTTTTTCTTAGAAGACGGAGGCAACAAAGTCCAACAAAATTACTGAAGAAGAGATTGCAGTAAACAAGCAAAACAGAAACAAGTGTTAAAAAGTTAGCAAATCAAATTTGATTTCTCAGTTGATCACTGATAACAATGGCTCAAGACACAATTGGTACAAACAGACTTATAAAGGGCAAAATAAGTCTGACTTGTTACCAAAAGTGGTGCCATTCACAGGCCTTGAGGTGCATAAGCACTGGTGCCTCAAACTGGCAAACAGAATTAGGCTGAGATTCGAAAAGTGGTGCCATCTACTGGCACAATTATGCATTAAGGGTATATAATGGCCGAAAACGGGGAGCTTATAAGCATCATCAAAAATTGTGAGGGACACCCTAAGGTCTGCTTGACCACAAGTGCATATGGAGTGTGCCATTCGGATGTGATATGGCTTTTGTCCTCTAGTCTGTGCTCTCTTCACTTACAGTACTATTAAAAACAGTGGGAAAATTGCCAGTGTGCATTTCTTGGCAGCCTTGTAATGTGATTTTGGGGCCATTATCCATATGGCTATATCAGTTGTAACTTTAACACTCCCTTCTCCCTTTGACAGATAATGGTAATATGGGCAAGCAGACAGACTTTTTTTTTCTTCAGCTTGCCTCTCCTCTTTCATCTTACATTGCTTCAGCGTCCCGCACACAGTCTCCCTCTCTCTCTCCCTCTCTGAAGTGGGATAGTTTTCGGCCCGGGTGGTAATTAGGTCATAAGCCATCTCTGACTCACTCAACATCTCATCCATTGCCTTTCACACTTACCCAATCATCTGTTCATCCCCCATGAGTGTCTTCATGAGCTCTTGCCCTCGCATTTCTTCTTCGGTCTTTCATTCAGTTTCTTGATCTTCTCTGCACAGCACTTGTAAATGTTCTCACCGTCTCCTGCTCCTTCATAACTCATAGCACTTCATACTCCTGCATCATGAGTCCTGGTCTCCAACGGTCAGATGGAAAGACAAACCACTCGATCGATGGAAGTTCAGACCACAGTTTGGGAAGGAGTGAGGCTCAAGGGGCACCGCCACTGAAAAACTACATTTTTCTGACTATTTTCACATGTTTTTGTCCAGCATGGCCTATAAACATTGTGGCATTGGTCTTTTCTTTGATGGTAAGTAGAAATCCTTTATTTTTGGTTATTATGAACAGTAAAGATTATGTGAATTCTTCTGTATATACAAATGGAAGTCAGTTGTGTCCAAAACTACTTGGTTCTTTAAAATATCTCCATTTGTGTTTCCCAAAGTTATTGAGTGAACTCTTTACTTAAATTTCTAACTTAAAACACATCATATTGTATAGTGTATCCATCATCACAAAATACTTTTTCTTATGGTATGTTTCTTCTGGGTTTATAGTTGTCCACTTGGCAGAGTGTTAAACATGTGGCTATGAAATCTGACTAAACCTAATGTTCTTATGGTCCAGATAGACATATAAGTGTTATAAATAGATAGGCCTCAAGTATCTGTGCAGTTCACTTCGTAGCACTCCTACGCATGAAAACAGGACTGCATAGACTCACTCACATCTCTCTCACACACTTTTACCCTACTCAAACATTCACACGACACAGTGGTCTGCAGGTGTGCTCACTTGCACAAGGCACGTTGTTGGCTGTTGTTTTTGAGCATTCTTCATGCTATAGATAATCAGCAAAGCCTTTCTTCTTTGTTTTCAGTGGTTTTCTACTGACTTTTCACTTTTCTCAGAATGAGAGACGAAGTTCTATGGTTTGGCTACATTACATGTAGACCCAGCAAGTCACTTCCATTTTAATGTCAATGCATGTTGTTTTTGCAATGAATTTACTGGTTATTAAAGGGATAGTTCAGCCAAAAAAAAAAAAAGTCTCTTCCAACCCAGTTTGAGTTGTTTTTTTTCCCCTCTGTTGAACACAAAAGAAAATATTTTAAAGAATGTTGGAAACCTGTGACCATTAATTTCCAAATTATTTGGATTATATGGATTTCAAGGGTTACAGGTTTCCAACATTCATCAAAACATCTTTTTGTGTTCATCAGAAAGAAAGAAAACATGTGGTAGAATTAAATTTTTTTGGTGAACTATCCCTTTATTTAAGGCAGTGTATCTCATTCCTTTTTTAACTTAAAATATTACTGTGAAAAAAATTAACAGTTTCCTGTGATTTGTTATTCATAAGTGTTTTCTGTTTATTTATGCTTTATTTATTATGGAGCCTGGATCTTTGTTTTCACAATTTTGGTGTTGAAAAGTTAAATAAAATCACTCAAATATTATTTGACCCCTTAATATTATTATTAAAGATTTTTAGAATTAAATCCTAATATAAAAATACTGGATAATATTTTTTTTATAATAATTGATATTTTTCTGGTGAAAGACCTATGTTTTATTTTGGCTGGAATAAAAGCATTTTTTTTTTAATGTTTTAGGGTCAATATTAATAGCCCTCTAAAGCTTTTTTTTTTTCAATTGTCTACAATACAAACCATTGTTATACAAAGCCCCTGCATTGTGCAATCAATCTGAGCATTTCAAATGCTTGTGGCAGACTGGAGGCGGTGGGGTGTGAATGGGGTGAAGTGCAGGGGATTGCTGTGGAGAGCAACACCATAGTTTCAGATTGACTCTACCTCCGCTACACAGTAAAAGTTGAGGGCTCACTGACTACAGCAGCTGCAGCCGCCACAGCACCACACAGCCTGTGAGATGCTAGATGAGTATCACAAATCACGCAAGCTGGCGCACTGCCCTCTGACACACTGGGGGCTTTATGCACAAGGTAACAAGTGGTTAACAGTAGGTGTTTATCCTAATAGGCACAGGTTTAACATATTTAATTTTTAATTTAGTCTCACTTTTGTTGTTACACTTTGTTGACACTTGACAAAAACATATCAGCATTAAAATATGTATTATCAATAAAACAAGGTCACTGGCCTTTACATTTACTAGGAAATGCAAAGTAAAATATAAAGCACGTGTTTCTAAGCAACAACTTTGTCATTAAGGATTTTTACTCAGGTTTAGATCAGGACTCTGTGCTGCCATTTCATTACTTCAGTGTTACTTCAGTGCTTCGAGAAACTGCTTTACTCATTTTGCTGCAATGAGCTCATTGTCCTGCATGACAATTCTGGCTGATTATAAGTCCAATTTTTGCTGCAGAAAACAAAACAAGCTCAAACCATGACACTTCACCTCCTTTCACTGACGTCTTTACACAGGGTTCAATCAGGGTTAAGCCTTTCCTCAGTTTGACCCAGTTTGACCATGTTTTAATGATAATATCAGACCCAAATAAATTAAACATGCTTTCATAACTAAAGATAAGTTTGGACCAGTTGCAAACAAGACTAACCTAACAAATGTTAGTCTTGTCTTTTCATTTATTTCTGCTGGTTTAGTCACTGCAGGGCTTTCAGTTCAAATTATTTTAATCATCAAGAAACATTGTATATGATGAAACAGATCCTTACACTGTTCAGCTCTTAGGTGACACCTTCCAGTTGCATTGTTAAACTTAATTGGCCATAGCAATCCTCCACATTATCTTGTCCTCTTTTGCTTTTGTCTTTCATGGACAACTAGCTTTTTGGAGGATTTGAATGAGTTAGTGACATTGTAAAGGTGCAATGTTCTAGAAATGACAGCTTTGGAAATATGAACTTCCCTTGCTATAGCTGAAAGGGCCATCTCCCATTGGGGTTACAATCACTAATGAATGGCTCACCATGGCCCTGTCCCAAACACTTCATGTTGACTTTCGATCTTGTGGGTTTGTACATGCTTACTAAGTGTACGAGTCCTTACAGTAGGTTGTTGCATCTGTCATTTTTATGCTCTGATGTGTGCTCATCATTTGCTTCTGTGTTTGGAGTTGCAAAATGTCTCTGTTGACATCAGTTTGATGGCTTCAGCTACAATATTCTTAACCATGCCCCTCTTATTGCTAGTTTGCTATAAGGGAATGAGGAGCAAGAAAGCCTTGTCCCTACTCAGTATTCCATTTCAGTTGGAAGTACATTAACATACTGAAATAAATGTCTCAGCAACTTCTGGTTCATGACAACTTTAGGCATGTTCTTAAACACCACTGTTTGGCTACTTTATGTGCTCAACAGATATGATATGACTGTGATTGGCTCTGAAGGTCACTTCATGACTCTTCACCATTGATCACCAAGTGTGAACACAGATACACGGCCACTCAGCAGATAGATGTTAAAATGCTCCAGTGTCTGTGTATCTGTGAAGAGGCCTTCAACGCCAATCACAGTTATATCTGTTGATCATGTAAACACAATAGCCAATGACGTCATTAAAGTGTGAACTTTGTACACAAGTGTGCCATTTGGGACAGGGCTCATCTTGCAAAGTGATTGAAAACTGGAAAGTTAGGCTTCCAATTTAATAGGGTTTGTCAGATATTCAAAGAAATTAACCCCAGCTGCAAGATTAACACAATACATGGAAGGATCTTAAAAGTACAGAAGGACACACTGTACAATAGCCCTGTTTAATCTAAACTCATTTAAGTTTTTGTCATTTAAACATTTAATTTCATGGCGCAAAGAGAACTCACACTCGAGATTTGTGAAGTGCCTTATTTGAACAGGTGAATGAAAGTCATGACGTGAAAAATGTCTTGCTTCTGAACGGTAATGTCAAATTGCCAACTATGCATCTATGGATTGTCACTATACACTAAAACACTATATTCCTGCTGTCTGTGTTTTAATCAAACATCAAAAGATAATGAAATGACTGAATAGCTGTTGCAACTTCAATAATGTTTAATGTTTCAATAATGTTTTTAATTTATACAGTGATGTTCACATACAGTATGCAGTGTTATATTTGATTAAATTATTCAGTTTCTGTACCTGAAAACTACTGTTAGATACCCGAAAAGAACAGATTATTTTAGTAGTATCTTTACTTTAGTACTAGATTTTCATTTGTGCTTTTGCTTGTAGATAGATTTTTCTTTCTTTATTTTTTTGACTGTCCTGATCTTTTTTACTGAACATATCATACCAAACCATACAAAAAAAAAATTTAAAAATTAAAACCATGATACACACCAAACCATGAAAATCTATACCATTGCACCCCTATTAAAAACAGCTCTTTTACTCCTAGGATAACTTCAATAGGAATAAGCAATGATGTCAAAATTTAGCAAACTGTAGATTCTCTAATTTTGATCTCCACTGTTATGGATAATTTTAAGGAATAAATTGAACAATGTTAACACCTAAAAGAATTTAGACTAGAGTCTCAAATGTTCTCGAACCAGAAAACTCTGATTTTAAACAGTAATTCATCTTAGCGAACTCAGACCATCTTTGTCATCGCAGTAAAAGTGATTTAGTGCTTGTGATTCATATGTCCAAAGTCTCGGCTTGCTGTCTGATCTTATTAGGAGAGCTGAAATGAGGTTGGCATCATCACTATGCCCCTCGTTGCTGTCTGCTTTATGAGGTCTAGTTTTCTTTTGGAGACCTGCCACTGATGTTGCAATCAAAATATGCTACACACATATTTTCATATTAAACTTAATTCTGTTTACCGTCAATCTATGACTATCCATTCCATCCTGAAATTATTCTGTCAAACAGTGCATTTCACCATTATTATTTTTCTGTGTCATTCAGTCTCAAAGCAGTTATGATGCTGAAGACTATGAAGGAGCTCGGCGGCTGGGGAGGAAGGCTCTTCACATGGGAATCGCTTCTCTAGTCATTGGCCTTCTCATCATAATGGTCTTCTGTATTGTACACTTCACCACGGTATTGATTTGCACAAAGCCTGACTCATATTTTTGAGTTCACTGTAAATTGAAAATTCTGTCATTATTTACTTCCGAGAGTATCCTATAGCCTTTTCAGTGTAATTAATGTAGACGAAAATATTACTTTGTAAAAGTATTAGAAATGTGGTTATGACCAGTGCAATATTTCTCAAGTCTTCGAAAGTCTTCATATGAAAGCTTTAAATGAGAAACTTAAAATGAAATTATTAATTGCTAAAATTGTCTACTTTATTAAAGAAAGAAGCAATATGCAACTTTTATATGGAATGTTTGATACTGTTCAATTACTCAAACTAATTTGATAGTCTGATTATAGTGATTAAATTAGACTGAGCAATTTATGTGCTATAGATATTAAGACTTCATAAATCCAAAGTTTTCTTGTCATAGATAGATAGGTCAACTTATTATAAGGATCTATGGGCTTGTTGTCAATCAAGTTTGATTTCATATAATTTATAATAATGATAATGATAATTTGGATTTATTTTGGATTATTATTATTATTATTATTATGGACTTGTTCTCGTGTGTATTTTTTCTACAAACTCTGACAACACAAATTAATTAATGTTTGTGTGTCTTGCTCTGTGTTGTTGGTTATTATTGTGGATAAAGACAAGAGAAGAGATAAGAGAAGAGATAAGAGAAACACCTAGGATTAAATCGTTAAATACGTCATTACTGGTTCAGTTTCATACTTACTAGGGATGCGTGGTATACCAGTACTGGAAAAATACTGGTACACAGGCTACTATATTTCAAACAGTAATTTTGCTCAAATCTGTATTTCACACGGCGACGCGGTGGCGCAGTGGGTAGCACGTTCGCCTCACAGCAAGAAGGTCACTGGTTCGAGCCTCGGCTGGGTCAGTTGGCATTTCTGTGTGGAGTTTGCATGTTCTCCCCGTGTTCGCGTGGGTTTCCTCCGGGTGCTCCGGTTTCCCCCACAAGTCCAAAGACATGCGGTATAGGTGAATTGGGTAAACTAAAATTGTCCGTAGTGTATGTGTGTGAATGAGTGTGTATGAATGTTTCCCAGAGATGGGTTGCAGCTGGAAGGGCATCCGCTGCGTAAAAACATATGCTGGATAAGTTGGCGGTTCATCCCGCTGTGGCGACCCCAGATTAATAAAGGGACTAAGCCGAAAAGAAAACGAATGAATGTATGTGTGTGAATGGGTGTGTAAGGATGTTTCCCAGAGATGGGTTGCGGCTGGAAGGGCATCCGCTGCGTAAAACATATGCTGGATAAGTTGGCGGTTCATCCCGCTGTGGCGACCCCAGATTAATAAAGGGACTAAGCCGAAAAGAAAATGAATGAATGAATGAATGTATTTCACACGTTGATGCTCTGAAGTTAACCTGTAGGTGGCACTGGCAGTGTTTTACAATTTGCTGCAGAAACCAGCAAACTTGACAAAAAAAACAACACAATGGTTTATCAAACTGATTAAATTCCATCAGTGTGCCCGAAACTAGTAATTAATAACAATACTAGAAGTAAAATGCTCACGGCCATTGCATCAGTTGAGAATTGCTTGTCCAATTCAGTCAGTGCCTCGATTGTGGTGGCAGTAATTAAAATACTTCAAGCATTTAGTTGTGGGTGTATTAAAAAAAAACAGCAAATATATCAATTTTTCAGATTAAAGCAGCAACTGGGAACAGAACACAAAGAGAGTCCACTCATGTAATATGTTAAGATTCACTTTGAGAGTGGTGAAAGTAGAG
>CAIGQV010017835.1:4793160-4826085 GCA_903798115.1 Danio jaintianensis | reverse complement strand
ATACATACATACATACATACATACATACATACATACATACATACATAAATAAGTCAATCACTTGGAAGGACTGAAAGAAACAAAAAAAATACTCTGCTAGCACTTTTTAGTAAATTGTCATTTTTTTGGCTAACAATCCCTTCAAACCTGTTAAAAAGTACTCTATAATTGAATAGATTCTATACACTTAATAAATGAGATGAATTGTTTAAAAAAAAAAAAAGCTCTTGTCCAGATCTGGAAGTCTCATTAACATGCATGTAAATAAGGTGCAGCATGGGCAACACCAGCAGTGAGAGAAGCGGAGCAGAGAAGACGCACCGGCGGGAGAGCCGTAGTGGAAAAGATGGAGCTCGACCCAAAATCCTGATGGACAGCGCGGAAGATGGAGACATCTTCCAGTCAGATGATGCTAAGGTGATGTGTTTACAGTGAAACATTAGCTGTTACAATATGTTCCCTAACTAATTTATTACAGCAATAGCTCCATTTCCTTTAGACACCTCATCCATCTTTCGCTGTCATTCTAGGAGTTCCTAGCCTGGCGACAAGATCAGGAGTCGGATAGTAAAGCCCCGCTGGAGGAAAGTCCCACTGTGTTCCGCTGGAAAGGTCCAGGTAAAGAGATCTACTTGTCTGGCTCCTTCAACAACTGGGCCACCAAAATCCCCTTGAATAAGAGGTGAGTGCTGACAGACCATTAAATCATTAGCATGACATATTAGACTGTGTTTACACAACAAACATAACAGGAGGTGTTTATCACCCTAAAAATCATAGAGTTCTGCAAGTAAGCCAGCTGGTTCTAAATAGTGGCTCTGTTTGGATAAACATAGACAGCATATTTTGGGGGCTTGAAAATAAAAGTAAAGCAACTAATGTGAAAATGGGATTAAAAGTGTAACTTTTTGAAAATATTGTTATAGTTTCTGCGTAAACTACAAAAAAATGCCACTTTGTGACAACTCTGGGGATGTGCTTATAACATGTTCAGTGTATAGGACTGTATGTCTGTAATGTTTTTTTTACAGTGACATCAAAGCATTTGTTAGTCATTTTTGAAAAGATGAATGTTAGACTGACAACAAATGTTGTATGTACATTACATTTATGTAAAAGCAGACATTTTTAGTAGATAGTTTTAGTAAAAACTGGCAGCACAATGTTAATTAGTACAAATACATTTTATAAAACAGCAAAAATCTAATACTTGAAGAAGTGTAATGAAACAGGGCATGTCTGTAAGTCTGCTTACTGTTTTGCTAATATATTTATTTTATTTTATTATAGTTTTGACAATGCCATCACCATGTAACACCTAAACACTATAAAATACACTGTAAAAATAACAAAAACGACTTTGCTGCATAAATAAAACCAGTTTCACCAGTGCAGGGATGAATACTGCCCTTCAGAAGTTTGGGGTCAGTCAGATTTAATGTTAAAGAAATTAAATATTTTTATTCATCAAGGAACAATAAATTGGTAATGATGATCTTATTCAACATTAAACTTTGAGCCAAACATTCTTTCATTCATTATTGTGCATCATTAGGATAACTTCACAACTTTTAAGGAGGAAAGAAAACACGTCCCATGACAGAAAACTGGGAAATTTAAAGGGATAGTTCACCCCAAATCCTTAGCATTTACTCAAAAATTAGTGTTTCTAAACTTTTATGAATTTCTTTCTTCTGTTGAACACAGAAGATGTGTTGAAGATTGTTGGAAACCACCAGCCATTGATATTCTGAAACGGAACAAAAACTAATATGAAAGTCAATGGCTGTTTCTTTTCAGTATCTTCAGAATATCTTTTGTGTTTAGGAGAAGAAAAATACTCAAACAGGTTTTGAACAAGTGAAGGGTGAGTTATTATTAATATTATTCAGGGCTCTAGACTAACTTTTTGCACTGGTGACCACTGACCACTGATAAGCCAACCGCAGAGAAACAAAGCAACCACAGAAATCGCGGAAACCGCAGTAATCACTTTTTCCGCTTTTCTTTTTTTGCACTTAATTATTGTGTGTTGAAAAAATGAAAAAAAAATAAATAAATCAAAGGGTGACTAACTTGTATTAATGTGTTTTAATGTTAATAAAAAATATGCTTAGCCTATTTAAGCTTAACGGCTATACGCTGCCAATAGGCTAGCCATTCAAAAATATTATTTTACTGTGTACTGGGTTATAATGTATATTTTACAATAAAAACTAAGTGTAGCATGTCTCACTGTAATTTAAACCATGCAATGCATAACACACCATAGCTGTAGGCCTATAGCCTATGCAGTGTGTAAACTTAACAGGAAGGTGTTGGTTAATAGCCATACTGCACACCACGTTATTGAACGCCAATATGGGAGATTGTTACCCGATAGCCTATATTAACTTGAGAGATTTAAAAAATAAATGACATTTTAAAAAAAGGAACAACACGCAAATTGGCAACAAATAAAACTGTTCGCGTGCTTCAGCACTTGTCATCTTGCCACTGGATACCAAGGAGATGGGGCTGTGTAGTGTCTAGCGCCCTTATGCAGCGCGTGTGAACTGCTGCTGGTGAGCGAGAGCGTGCGTGAGAGCTCAAAGCCGGTATCGATATAACCAAAAGCAAAATCATATCGTTATAAATATTTCATTAACGATACTTATCGAAATATTTATATTTTTGACTGTTGAACCAAAGTCGCGGAGACTTAAATATTCATTTATTTTTTCCCCTCGAATAGCTGGTCGCACCAGTGCGACCTCTGATTTTTTTTAGTCGCACCATTAAGAAATTAGGTCGCACTCTAGAGTCGTTATAATTGAGATGCTGCTCGCTGCAGAGCCACTTGGGCTCCAACAAGGGGGAGCTTGAGCTCCAGCTCCTCCTCCTATAAGCTGTTTTAATGCGTTTCCTCACCCCACCCCTAACCACAACCCCCAGTGACATCACTAGTAGAAGAAGTGCAGCAAGGAGGAGCTAGAGCTCAAGCTCCCCCTTGCTGGAGCTCAGCTCTGCCCATGTGGCTCTGCAGTGAGTACCATTTGTTATAATTGGGTTTACTATCTCTTTAAGACATCACTTGTTTTTGTGCTTTTTCATGTTCAACACTAGGGGTCAGTGTGCATTTACAAGAAACTTTTTAGAAAAAAACATGGCCATAACAACTGTCATCTGTACACACAAAATCTGCCTTTTGTACACGCAATCTGCCTTTACTCCTTTATCCTATTATCATCACTACTAGGAAAAGAGCAGAGCCTTCTGCTTCCTTTCCCTCATTGTTTTTGTTCTCTTTTAACAGTCATAATAATTTTGTGGCCATAATTGACCTGCCAGAAGGAGAGCATCAGTATAAGTTCTATGTGGACGGACACTGGACTTTAGACCCTAAAGAGGTAAGAGAAAGTCTCAGATAGCTTTTGATTTTCCTATAATTCTCATATACAACCTAATTTGTCAGGTTTCATGCTTGCTTAAATTAAAATATAATTTTTTCCCTAGCCTGTTGTGACCAATAAGTCAGGAGTGGTGAATAATGTAATTAAAGTGAGGAAAACAGACTTTGAGGTTTTTGACGCACTGAAGACAGACTCTGAGAAATGTGCCGACATGTCAGGTAAATCTATATCAATTTAAAGCTCTTCACCATTAAGCAGAAGAAATATTCTACAGGTTATGATCTGTGTGAAATCAAAATTTACAAGGTTTATTTTGCTAGAGCGCATTGTTATTTTTTAGGTGAACAATTAATCTGTTCAAGTTAATGTAAGTTGGCCGTAGTGTATGTGTGCGTGTGTATGGATGTTTCCTAGTACTGGGTCGCAGCTGGAAGGGCATCCTCTGTGTAAAACATATGCTGGATAAGTTGGCGGTTCATTCCGCTGTGGCGACCCCTGATGAATAAAGGGACTAAGCCGAAGGAAAATTAATGAATGAATGAATGAATGTAGTTAATGTAAGTTTAACTTATAAAGTAAGGTGCTTCTTTGTTGACGTCAGTATGACAGCTTCAGCCACAATATTCTTAACCACGTCCCTCTTACCGTTAGAGGTAATGATGCACAAAACGAAAGCTCCACCCCCTTCTCAATATTCCGTTTCAGTTTGAAGTACATTAACATACTGAAATAAGTCTCAGCTACTTCTAGTTCACGCTGACTTTAAATGTTTTCTGTCAGACTTGTCCAGCTCTCCACCCGGCCCATATCATCAGGATCCCTACTCAACTAAATCCGAGGACAAACTGCGCTCTCCTCCTATCCTGCCTCCACACCTGCTGCAGGTGCTCCTCAACAAAGACACTGGAATCTCTGTAAGTACTGACATCTTCTGATTTAAAGCTGCATGATTAATCGAAGGTGATTTTCATGCGCATTTTGTCAGAAAAGCAGGGTGTTCAGATGGAGCAACATGTAGTGCCCAGAGTTCATTTATAAGAAAAACTAATCACGTACAAAATATAAAAGTTTGTATTTACATAATATATGTGCCTTACATAATAAATATGCTCAGCCTTGGTGAGCATAAAATACTTCTTTCAAAACCATGAACAACTCTTTATTCACAGTTTTATGAAAATTAATCAATCAGTCAACACCTACCAATATCTAATTATTTCATCACATGGATATTAAAGGGACATTTCATACAAAAATTAAAATGTACCCACCATTTACTCAATTTCAAGTACTTCCTAACCTTTTTTTTCCCACTTGAACACAAAAGAACATATTTTGAAGTGTGTTGGAAACCAGTAGCCATTGATATACATAGTAGGGGGAAAGTACTATGTAGTTTCCAACATTGTTCAAAATATCTTCTTTTGTGTTCAACAGGAGAAATAAACTCACACAAGAGGAGAGGGAGTAAATGATCACTGAATTTATATTTTTGGGTGACCGGTGAATTCAAACAATTTTCATACAGTTTAAAAATGGACACCAAGCTACTCTTTGTACAAACTTTTTGGGCTTAAAAAGATTACAAAAGATAAAGAGTCCATTGTTAAAATTAGCTGTTATTTGTAGAAAGAGTTTCTCTAACAGGCTCTTCTGTCTGATTTTCACAGTGTGACCCAACCCTACTGCCTGAACCAAACCATGTGATGCTCAACCACCTGTACGCCCTTTCCATCAAGGTTTGCTAACATGCTACACACACTTTAGAATTGCATTAATTAAAGAAATTATCCAAAAAAAAAGTCCACACCCTCAGTAATAATTCACCCTAAAATGAATTAATTTAATGACCTTAATTTCAGGATACAAATGTGTTCTTCATAAGAAAACATGTGTAATGACAAAGCTGCTTTCCACACAAATAAAGTACTTTAAAGGGCACCTATGATGAAAATCTTCTTTTTTAAGCTGTTTGGACAGAACTGTGTGTAGGTATAGTGTGTCCACAGTCATATTGGGGTGAAATAAACACAATAAGTCTCTTTTTTTTTTATTTCCTGACATTAAAATAGCATCCAAATCCCTCCCATTTTGAGGCCAACCGCAACTTCACATAGGAGTGCGGTTTCCCCGCCCACCAAATTGATTGACAGCTGCGTATTAACATGTCTCCGTAGTAACGCATATAATCATATTAACAAGACAGGACGTGCGCAAAGCAACCGGGAATTAAAGATCTGTTCAGTTCGCTAGGATCATCAATCATCATCAAATGTGATCAAGAGTGAGTTTTACAAGTTTGACACGTTTTTAAAACAGTGCATGTTTGTAATGAATTACAGCGATTTACTTCAGCTTTACTTGATCACCACAGCCGCGTGTCAGTACAATTATAAAAGAAGACGCTTCAATCCCAGGTTGTGGATGTTAAATCAGGTTTATTTTGTACATTAACATAACGGATATCCATACAGCGGTGGATATTAATGTGTATCCTGTCACATTTGCCGTGCAAAAACAGTGCAAAGCTAAACGTGCTCGCTGTCTGTCTGTGTGTGTGTGCGTGAACTTTGTAACGACATTGTGTGTGACTCATTGTTGCAACTCCACAACAAATACATCAAATAATCATTGGGAAAGTTCTTACTGTAATATTTCTCACCAACGTTACGTGAGATCTGCTTCCTTCATGTCTGTCTGTTATCTGAGGTAGCCGAGGGCGGAGATTGAGGCACACTGACAGGCACGTGGGAACGGTGGGCGGGGAGGACTAGCATTAAAGGCACAGTCCACCAAAACAGCTATAAGATGCTAAGAGCTAAAAAATTGCAAACTTCTGAAAGGTATAATAAATAATCTGATGGGTGTTTTGAGCTGAGACTTTACAGACACATTCTGGAGACACAAAAGACTTTTATTAAATCTGGAAAAAATGGGTAAACTAGGTGCCCTTTAATAGATATGACTAGTGTCTTGTATTCCTGAAAATATGACTGTTTGGAACAACAGTAAACAGAGTTAGTAAATGATGACAGACCTTTCAGTTTGATTTGTGCCTTTAAATGTTTTGTTTTTGAATATTGTTGTGATTACCTGTGTCTTGTTTAATTTCTACTCACAGGATGGTGTGATGGTCCTTAGTGCGACACATCGATACAAAAAGAAGTACGTGACCACACTCCTGTACAAGCCTATCTGATCTCAGACCACCCGCAGGACCACCAACATGTTCATCCTTCAAAAAAGGGACCATACCTACCAACCATACTAAAACGCGTCTATTTTTTAGTTTCTGATCCATAAGCCTATATATATATATATATATATATATATATATATATATATATATATATACATACAGTGTTTGCACAAATAATATAATCCGTTTTTCAAATGTTAAAAAATGATTTATACAGCTTTCAGATATTCATAATTGTATTTGTACATGGCTTTTCACTTTTGGAACTCTAAAATTCTTCTAGATCATTCTAAGAACATCTGTGATGTCTTTTCTTTGCAGCCTTGATTCCAGGGATGTCACGTATATGTTTTTGACATTTGATGTGCCTAACTTTATTTAACATTCCCAACAAGTTGCGCTTGATATAAAAATATCTGCAAATAAAGTGGAGATTCATAAATATAACTGTTCATAAATCGACCATTATGCTGATAAAGTGCACAGGAACACATTGTTTGTAAAAAGAAATACATCTGGGTTTTTATGTTAATCTTGAACCAACACAGGAAAGGAAAGTAAGAAAAGTAAAACTTGCTACAATAGAAAAAAAACCATCTGGATCCGTAATGAAAAGCTGAACATTCATTAGTATTTTTTCCTCCATTTTTATAGATTTGGTTAATTTAACAAAGTATTTAGCTTATGTAGATTTTGTATCTATGGATTAGCTCAATGCTAACTGCAGCTATGTTCTGAAAATGTAGTCTATGTTGTTACAGTAAATTTCCGAGCCTTGTAAAATAATGTTTTTAAAAAAAACACTATACTTAAAAAAAATAATAATTTATCAATTCACCTAGAGTTAAACAGTTTACTTTTTCCATTTCTGAATCCAGTTGATCTCAGGGTCTGGTGGCAGCACTTTTAGCTTAGCTTAGCACAGATCATTGAATCAGATAACATATCTGTTTATAGATATCAGATAACATATCTGTCTGGGCATATCATTTAAAAATGACCAAAGAGTTTCAATAATTTTCCTTTTTTAAGCTTGTGTTCTGTAGTTGCATTGTGTAGGCTACCAGGCCTGACAGAAAATGAAAAGTAGCTATAAGGCTAAGAACTCTCATTCCACTGTAATAATAAGTAAATTTGCTTCCATAGCATAGCTGCAGCAGATGCAAGATTATTACGCAGTACCTGAAAATAGTTCCCAGGTAGGTAACTTTTAACATGACCACCTGTTTGCAGAGGAAGCATGTTGTGCTGCGTAATATTGTGCCTGCTGCTGCCATGGCAAAATAGCAACTTTTCATTTTTTGTCTGTCTTAGTACATGACGTAACTACAAAAGAGTTGAGCTTTAAATGGGAAAATTATCGAAACTCTAATGTCATTTTTGATCGAGATGCTAATGGTCTAATCTGATTCAATGATTTATGCTAAGCTAGAAGGTGGAAATGCTAGCTTGTAATCACTATAGCCTCTGTTAAAACAGCTTTACTATTTTTCCTACTCTAAATGTTATATTTTTATATGCTTTAATATAAGAATAACTTCTGTGTTACTCATATTAGCTGAACAGTACAATAGTTCACATTTCACACATGGGTGGCACGGTGGCTCAGTGGTTAGCACTGTTGCCTCACAGCAAGAAGGTGACTGGTTCGAGTGGCATTTCTGTGTGGACTTTGCATGTTCTCCCCATGTTCGTGTTTCCTCCGGGTGCTCTGGTTTCCCTCACAGTCCAAAGACGTGATGTAGGTGAATTGGATAAAAAAAATAAAAAATAAATTAGTGTATGAGTGCTTGTGTGAATGTGAGAGTTTCCAGTACTGGAATGAGGCTAGAAGGGCATCCGCTGTGTACAACATGCCAGAAAAGTTGACAATTCATTCCGCTGTGGTGACCCCTGATAAATAAGGGACTAAGTCAAAGCAGAACGAATGAATGAAGGTACTAATATGCACCTCAAAGGTACAAATATGGGCACTGTGTAACTTTCAAAAAGGTAAAGCCCCAGTGACTGCTTGTGTACGTTTATTTCTGAGAGTGTGTTGAGTATGATGCATTGTTTGTTTGTCTTAATATACAGTATGGTTTTCTTTCTGTCACATTTGCTCTGAGATAATTGAAGGTTCTACAAACTGAGATGATTTCTGTCCCTACACCATTATCATGGGTACTGCTTTTGTCAGTGCTGAGATATGATCTGGCCTGAGAACTTTGCAAGCGTGATGTGATGTTAGCAGATGACAATCTTAAAAGGCCTGCTAAGTGGAGCTAAATAACTGAGGTTTTCTAGCAGGTTTGATCAGAAACTTAGTATCACACACATACAATTTAATGGTGTATATGCAGTACAAGAAAAAAAGTAATTAGTTGATTTTTTATTTTTTTTAAGTGAGTAATCCCGTTTCCTTTCAAGTTCACTTAAAAAGTGAGTGTTCTTAATTATAAAAGTTAAGTTAAATTCACAATTCCAAGTAATGGGTTTACTCACTTTTTTAAGTAAAATCAACTTAACTTGCTGTTTTTAAGGCAACAACTTTACTAACTTTTTTTTTTATAAGTAACTAATTACTTTTTACAGTGTAAAACATGCTATTATAAACTCAACAACCACGTTATTAGGTGCAATTTGGTAGTGCAGATTTGAACCCCCTTTTTTCTTCAGAACGTCCCTTTTTGGCACAGATTTAGCAAGACAGAGTATTCCTCAGAGATTTTGATCCAAACTGATAGTAGAATAGTAGCTGCATATTTTTTGACTACAAATTTTGAGTAAATTTAACTCAAGAAACTATATGATTTGAGCTTTGTGACATGGTGCGTTATCCTAGCACCGCAAAGTGGGTCCTAGCACCAACCACATGGGCAGGCTTTAGTGTTGTTTTCACCAAATTCTGCCACTACCATCTGAATGCTGCAGCAGAAATTTCACTCTTGTCTAATTTAGAGACCCCGGTTGAATAGCCACCATTTGCTGTTGTTATCTGAAAGGTCAGATGTGCTCTTCCTCTGTTGTTGTAGCTCACCTGCTTCAAAGTTTTGACAGAGATGCTCTTCTGAAGACCTCGTGTGGTTATTTGAGCTTCTGTTGCCTTTCCACTGACCTCTGACATCAACAGGATATTTTTGGTCACATAACTTGTTTCCTGGATATTTTCTTTTTTATGACTATACTTTGTAAACCCTACAGATAGTTGTGCAGTTTCTGAATACTCAGACCAGTCTGTCTGGCACCAACAATAATCCGACGATCAAAGTTAAACCACCTTTCTTGTCCTTTCTGACTTCTTGACCACATCTGCTTCCTTAAATACATTGTGTTGGTGCAGCTGCGTAATAGATATTTACGTTAACAAGAAAAGATGTACCTGAAAAGTGGCTGATCTGAGTGTAAGTTCTATTTTATTTTAAGCAACAAATCTTTTCTTTGTTTTGTTTAAGTTTAGTTGTGTAACCCTGGCCGCAAGCACAACAATCATTAGTCATACAGTATGTTTTGTTGTAACCAGCTTTTTTATCAAAATAAAAACACAATGGCAGAGAAAGAAAAATATTGCCTGTTGGCAGCAACTTTTTATTTCTTCTCTTTCCCCCTTCTTTTTCTTTTTGTTTATTTTTTTTCTGATTCATAAATGTAAGTGACAGCTTTAATGAAGAATGCAAAGTATGTAATGCACTAGTTGACAGACTGGTTGAATAGAATAATTGTTGCCATGTAACAAAAAACTATAAAAGAAGGTTGTCAGTATGACAAAAGACTTTGGTGCAAGTTACAAACAGCATAGAACATTTACCTTGGTATTACTGTATAGAAAAACAGCTCTTTTTTTAATCAGACAGTAAACCAGAGAGGAGGTCATTGGATCATTTAAGGTAAGAATAGAGAAAAATATTATGTTTAACATTATTGTAATAATTTAATCACTGTAAGTGTATGCATAATACAATGTAAGTAGTTCTAAGTTAAGCAGTAATCTTTTTTGGTTGTTTTTGCACATGATATTATTTAAATTAATACCTTCAATATTTGATCAAATATCATTAACAATATTGATCCATATATAATTTAAGTCATTTGTAATTATTAAAATTGAATCTACAAGAATTGTGATATTCCATGTCTGGAAGTTATTTCAACCATTCCATAATTTGCACGACCCTGTGTTCAATATGGATAATTATAAACACACTCGCACAAAAAAGTAATCCCTGCTGAAAAAAAAACTGCATATGCACAAAACCAGCTGAAGAACCAATTGTGTGTGAGTGCGTGCATTTAAAACCGATAAGTAAACAGTGATTATAAGCAGATAAAAAAGTAAATGGAGCAACAGCAGTGTAAAGTATTTAATTGTAATGTGAATATGAGTTTTGCATCATAGCCTACAGTTGGTTTGCGCTCTGAAGAATGTTTAGTGTTTAATCACCTCAAGAGAAACGAGTGTTTACAAGTGAAAGTCACATGTAGTCACACCCAAAAACCCCGATCATTCAGACTGAATGATTATTCATGCATATGACATAGTGACAATGACATTGAGGGTTAAAATCAACATTTTGCTTAAGCGTTTTATAACTAGGGGAGGAGACTAGAAGAATGGATGTGGAGTTCAGAAAATGTTTGTAACTGAAGGCAGGAATATTATAATTTTTATATAATTAATACAGAAGCAAACACTTTTGAACCCCCTGTTAAACTTTATGATCTCAGAGAAGTTGTTTTCACAATCATTTATTTTTTTTCAAATGAGAGAAAAATTTTACAATAAGATAGACTTACAATAAGATAGCCTAATGTAATTTACTATACATTAAATTAAACTGTAATATCCAAGAACAGAATTTCACCATGACAATATAATTTTTTAATAAAATGTTTTAACTTTGTTACAGTTCATCACTTTTACATTTAGTATGGATGTCTATATTACACTCCTAATCTTTGCCGTAACTCTACCAACATGTAAGTATTGTTTGCCATGTTATGTTGATATAAAATGTTACCTTGTTTTAGCTGTCATGTTAATACACATTTTACATGATAAAATGCTTCAAATATCCGCAATAAAATATACTGGGGTTAAAAAATGTTTTGCTTTTAGGAAACTCTTATGTTAATCAAGGCTGAATTTATTTTATCAAAGACATTATTTTTGTATTATATTTAAAAGCAATCTATGATCTTAATGACAGCTGAATTTGCATCATTAATGCTTCAAACTTCAGTGTCACATGATTGTTAATTGATTATGATGATTTGCTGAGAAGTATCTTTTATGTTTATTAATGTTAAATGATCTGCTGTTTTATTCGTTTAATAAAATCATTATACATTTTTAGAATTATTTTATAATAAAAAAAAGTACTTGCTTTTTTCTGCAACAGAAATCCTTTTGGTCAATTTTACTGTCACTTCGGATAAATCCTTTCTAAATAAAAGTATTCTAAATAAAGATCAATGCTCAAATGCTAACATGTCAGTTTATTTGTTTTATTGGATTTCTTTTCTTTTCTTTTTGTTTGTTTTGATCCAAAACTAAAATGTTACTAAAGCCACATTTTTAATGTCTCCACTTGAGAAACATTTAAGATCATGGATTCAAAAATCTTGGATTTTTATTAGTCACATTTTTGAAAGAATCTAAAGCTAAATAAATTTTGTTTTCAACATGAACATTGACTATTTGATTTATTGACAATTTGACAAATTTAATTAATTTGATTTTAATTCTCAATTACACTCTTTAAAAATAAGGTTCTTAGAAAAGAAAAGAACCTTTTACCACATGGAACCCTTACACTTCACAAAAGGTTCTTTATGCAGCAAAAAGGGTATTTAGAATATTTTCATGGCATAAGAAAAAGCCCTGTGTGTGTTCTATCGTTTAAGTTTGAGTAACTTGATCAAACTTGTTTGCCAAGCACATGCCATAGATGCTCAACTGGATAGATATCTGAGGAATCTGCGGCTGGTGCAACACCCTAAACTCTTCATCATGTTCTTCAAACCATTGCTGAACAATGTGTGCCAGCTGACAGCCTGCATTATCATGTATTACTGGTCTGCAACAGTGCTCAATTCAAACAAGTACCCAAACCATGGGTTTCCTAGCAGAACATTGCCGAAAAAGTGCATCCTGGTGCCATGAATTCATTCATTAGTTTTCCTTCTGCTTAGTCCCTGATTTATCAGGGGTCGCCACAGCGGAATGAACCACCAATTAGTCTGAAATTTGTTTTACCCAGCGGATTCCCTTCCAGCCGCAACCCAGGACCATGCTGGGAAACACCCATACACTTATACATTCATACACTATATCCAATTTTGATTATCAACTCACCTACTGCATGTCTTTGGACTGTGGGGGAAACCGGAGAACCCGGAGGAAACACGGGAGAACATGCAAACTCCACACGGAAATGCCACCTGGCCCATCCAGGACTCGAACCAGTGACCTTTTTGCTGTGAGGTGACAATGCTAACCACTGAGAAAAAATCTCAGTGATTTCAAGAGTAAAAAAAAATGTAAAAATGCTACAGCAGTAATCCGTAACCTGATTAACACTATTTCCTTAATATATATGGTGAATATCCATAAATGTACTTTCCCAGATTTCCCTGCATTACACTTTTATTCTTTTTGTTGGCATTACTGTGGTTCTTTTTAGTTTTTTTTCCGATGAGTTATGTACATTAGAGTTTTATGTTGCATCTAATGTTGATAAATAATATTAATTACATTATTTTCATTTCATGTGTGTTACCATGATGGTATTTAGTAGTTGTGTGAATGATACCTTCTATATGCTACCATGTTTCTCTGCTTGTGAGAATAGTTGTCGTATTTTTATGTTAAAAAATGTTTTACAGATTTTTTTTTAAAGTGTAATATTTAAATAATTGTTGTTTTTTTACCATTAAAATCATGGCCAATTTTACAGTGTATGCCTTTGATTAGTTTGTCAGGCTTTTTGCCCAAACTGCTTTTGCATCACTGATAGTTTCTATTTTGCTGGGTTCGACACTACTGAAGTTCCCCCTAAACAGCACAGATAAATGCAACTAGGTTAGACCTTACTTTGCAGTAAGAGATCATTTAGTTCCCCCAAAACAGATTGCTATACTTCAGATACTTATACTTAAGTCCCTAGTTCCTAAAGTGTAAACATGCCCAAAACAAACTACCACCAGACATTTTAGGAATTATAAAAATGATCAATTGGTGCAAAAGCCCCTTTAGGTACTCTAATTGGTCTAATTAGGTACTCTAGTTGCAATGTAACCGTAATCACTCACATAACCATAAAAATCATTAACATTTTCTGATACTTGTGTCACAGAGGGCTTTCTGTGAACTGTACCAAACAAGATTTGATGCCATCATGGATCAATATTTTGGCCTCAGTCCACATCTGATCCCAATCAGGGGTTATTTCAGACTCTCACTCGTCTGAAAACATGGGCATGAGCAGAGGCATCTGGCTAAAATATTCCCCCCCAAAAAACTTCCTTTGGCCCCAAGAGAGCTCAGACAAGGCCGGATAAATCCCCAAAAGTGATAATGGAAACGAGACACAAATAACATGCTCAATTTAGGCCCAAAAGTGCAAATGCTGCCAATGAGCTGGTTTGTCCTTCCTCATATCACATTTGGTAAATTTTCACCACTGCTGGCTGGCAGTGAACCACAAGCCTTGGTGTTTCAGAGATACACTGACCCAGTCAACTTGCCATAAGGATCTGGCCCTCATCAAAGTTCTTCAAATCTTTATTCCAGCCAATTTCTCCTTCATCCAACATTTACAGCGTGAATGAGAACTGATTGTTTCCTTATATAGGTGCCATATACTGCATTGGTTTAATAAGTTAAATTGTTCTCTGATATCTACATAGTAGGTATATGGCTTAGGTAAGTAAACACCTTTAGGTGCAAACCCAGGTAAGTAGACAACTTGAGGTGATTATATTAATGATCCTGTTTGCAGTTGGCTAGTTGTCAGGTCCAGACGACAAAGAAGTGACCTAAAGTACATGCAAATGATGAGGACATGTCCAGTTAGTCACGCAACAGTCTGTTTTGTTTTCTGATTGGCCTATAGTCCACCGGGGTTTTACACTCGCATTATTTACATTAGAACAAGGAAACAATGGTATCTGAGGGTCACGGTATGGCCATTTCCATATACTAATCACTTATTATTCAACTATGCCTAGGCATACCCAGATTTTCTTTATTGGGCACCTTTAACATCTACACTTCTCTGACCTTAATATGTGGTTTGTTAGCACTAGCAGATGATCAATGATATCCTCATTACCTGCCACTGGTCACATTTTAGCTCATTTGTGTACAATATTTTTTTGTCTTTTTCTACCAATTTTTCCAATCTTATGTGTCATCCCATGCTGTGATCTTGACTATAACATTAATATCTTCTCTTTAGCACATCTGTCTTATGTGAAAAACTTGCTGCAGTTTGAGAACATGATCGAGTGCACAATACCCAGCAGTTCACCACTGATCGACTTTGCAGATTATGGCTGCTATTGTGGATTTGGAGGTCAAGGGCTTCCTGTTGACCTACTCGACTTGTCAGTATATTTTATTATATACAGTGATAATATTTAATGCTGTACACCCCCTCACATTGTTTATTGTTATTGATTTTATTTAATCTTTGTAATAATTATAATACAAATGTTCTTTCTCCTTACCTGGTAGTTGTTGTTTTAAGCATGATTCCTGCTATGCTCAAGCCAAAAACCTTGAGTCCTGCTCACTGTTTGACGGTCCATACACAAACACATATTACTACAATTGCGATAAGATTACAAGAACCATCACGTGTTTGGGTGAGTAAAAATAAAACCCATGATTCCATCACATATCAGTGACTCTTTTCGCAGGTGGGTTAATGTGAATAATGGAAGATGGAAACACATTTGCTGAATAAACTCTGACATAGTGAACACTATTAACCTATCTCCAATATGCTTGCCTTGTTTACTGTTACTACGTTACTAGGTTACCAATACTACAGTCAGCCACTCTAACAACATACCATCGTCATTTACCATTCTATCCCGCTATCTTCCCATTAAAATATTTTCCCATATTTCTCCCATATTTTATACTTTCTATGGAAAGTGGCGTTAAACTCTACACAGAGCCGATCCACTGAGGTACAGTATGTCTAACAACTTGATGAAAATGCATCCAATTTTTGCATTTTAGGATTTTTTTCCCTTTTTGCAAACTTTGAAAAGATTTGCTTTATATTCGGATGGAAACTTGGAATGGATTCCATTCTGAAGGACTCATCCCTATGCCTTAATCCCTTCGGAGTGTCCCTAAGAATGAGCCTTTCTGAATTTACTGGAGTGTTACACCAAACAGCAGTGTCCATCAGATGTATTCTTCAAAATCCTTCATTCAAAAGGCCCTTCGAAGTGGCCAGTTTTGATCACTTCGGTTTGGAATGACACTTCAATATGGCGGCCATGATTTTTTCACTCTCCTCCAAAGTGCCCTTCAGAGGATGATATATCCTGTTTGGAATGCACTGCTGGCTATTGTTAGTGAACGAATCGGCTAATTCAGTGGCTCATTCATAAAGATAGCACACTTACTGATGAAACATATAACTGCAGAAAGATTCAGTTAAAATCATTCATTCATTCATTTTCTTTCGGCTTAGTCTCTACTTCAGAGGTTGCCACAGCGGAATGAACTGCCAACTATTCCAGCATATGTTTTACACAGCGGATGCCCTTCCAGCCACAACTCAGTACTGGGAAACACCCACACACATTAATTCACACTCATACACTACAACCAATTTAGTTTGGACTGTGGGGGAAACCAGAGCAAACCCACGCGAACACGGGCAGAACATGCAAACTCCACACAGAAATACCAACTGGCCCAGCCGTGACTCATACCAGCGACATTTTTTCTGTGAGGTGACAGTGCTAACCACTGAGCTACCGTGCCACCCTTCAGTTAAAATCATCACCACTAATACACAGACAGTCAACAGACAAGCAAACAAATCAAACTGATTACAACAATAAGAAAATAACAGAAATAACTGTTATAAAATTTCACATTTATTGAATGGATAATGTACATCCTGCCAGATGGTCTCGCAGAATAATGCTGACAGGCTGTCACCTGTTGCAGTGCCCTCATGTGGATACTTGAGGTCACTAGCATTTGTTTTGGTTTTTGCATGTATTCCCTGTATCCCTGCACACGTGATCACTCATTGTTTTCAGCTGTTCCTTGTTTGTTTAATTGAGTCCTGTCTTTATAAGCCCAGTTCTGTTGTGTTTTAGTCATCTTTGGATTTTTGCTTTGTGCTTTTGTTCCTCGTGGTTTGGTTTGGTTTGGTTTGTTTGTTTGATCACTTTGTTTTGTATCTTCTTGATGTTTTGGATTCCTGATTTATTTCTAGTCTGAACTTCCTGTTTTTGGTATCACTGATTTTTGTATTCTTGCTCGTTTCTTGTCTGCACTGTGTTTTTTGGATCATCGTTGTTTTGTTTAATAAATTATTTTTGCTGCACTTGGATCTTTTCTTGTTTTTGTAAAACCCTATCGTGACACAGGCTTATCAGTCTAATCAGAAAAAATGATGGAACCTCTCATTAGTTCCTGGAAGTTAGCACTTACAGTTGAGTTACAGCTGAAGACTTTCACTTTTGCTTTGCACTTTTAAAAGGTACAAAGATTTTAAAAATAAGATTGTGTATGTTTTAACATTATCTAACATATACACATATTGGAATTAACTTCAAATTGCTCCCTGGAACTATTTGAGTCTACATGAATCACATGAAGATTAAACATTTGGACTCCCGTTGTGACAACCATCTCTCTCTCTCTCTCTATGGCTGCATTCCAGTCCAATTTTTTATGCCCTTCCTTCACTAACTTCCCTCTGTCTTGTTCTCTTCGATATATGTTATAGTAGTGTTCACAGTAGTGTCCACTACTGGTGGAAAATCTGAATGGATTTAAATGAAATCCCCTAAACCCTTAAGCACTTGGGAATTACACTGTTGCAATGTGACATCACAATCACATTGCATTATGGGACATACAGGAGCTGTAGTGAACATATGAAGTCAACTCGCTCCCTTAATTTTATTTGAGGATATGTCTATGTAAGCTTCTCTCATTCACTTGATGAAGTGGAACGCACTTTAAAATGGTGGCGGGGATTCCCTTGAAGGGAACAAAGGAAGGGAAGTTCACGAGTGAATTTCTAAAAGTGGAGTGAAATCCAGCCTATAAGACTCTGGGAATAACATACCTTGGTGATTGACCAATCAGAATCAAGTATTCCAGAGAGCCATGTTTTAATACCTGACTTAACAACAGTCATTAAGGTAAACTGTTTTAGTGGGCTTTCATTTTTTTTTAACATAAAATCAGCAAATGCAGTTTTTTGTAAATATACTTTTAAGATATTAAGTACACTGTAAGTGCACATTCAATACAGATTAGTGGATTTCTTTTGCACAATGACTATCTCTCTGTGTCTCTCTTTCAGCCAGTAATGATGCCTGTAAAATGTTCATCTGCAAGTGCGACAAGGCTGCAGCTGAGTGTTTCGCTCAGGCTCCTTATAACTCCTCCAATAATCATCTGTCCTCCAGTGTTTGCAGTGCAGCATCCAGAGACATCAGCAGCGTCATCGCCACTCTTACTGCATTCACATTCACTCTCATAATCTCCCTGTTCACCCGCAGCAGTCAGTGAAATGTGCATACATGCAATGTGCAATGAATATTATTGTGTTTGGTCCAAAAAAAAACAACAACTTTGTGTGGTGGTGGCAGCTGTTTTGCATGTACTCTTGTAATGGACTCTTAGTAACCTTTTCAAGGCCTTATGACATTTTTGCCTTTTTTGGGGAAACTGAATTCTTGTACCAGCTGTGCAAATCGCCAACATATGCTGATGTTCCCAAAGAGCAAAACACACACACACACATACACACACACAAACAAGTGGACATAAACACTCAGCTTGCACTGTAAATAGCTCTACAGCTAACGCTATATATTAGGTGGCCCGAACTACAATGTACATACATTTGAATTAATTGTTTGGTACAATGTACTTATTGTGTATATTTTTTTACATTCTACTTATGTATTAAAATGATCTGATTGTATTTACATGTCTAATTAATTTCTGTAAATACATTTATAATTACACTGTTGACCCATCCCTTAAATCATAATCCAACCTTGTGTGTGAATAATATATTTTGCATGTTCCTAATATACACAGAAATGGTTTATCAATTAGCTCCACCCACAAGGTTGTAAAAATGATATAAATAATTGTCCACTAACACCTGTTCAGCTAGTCTTCACCATGAACACATTCCTGTCTCTCGTGGTCTTGAGCGTGAGTTTGCCCACCTGTGAGTACATCAGATGTGTTTTACTGTACAGGAGCATTTTGTTGAATGTTTTCTGTAATATTCTATAAAATTAAATTACATTTTTAAAGTCTTTACTTATTAGAAGTGTTTGGTTAGTTACTTAATAAAATTATATATATATATATAAAATTATTTTTGTAATTACTATGTCTGAAAAGTAATTTATTTACTCAATAAGGAATTTAATTTCTTGACTCGATATTACTTTAAATGCCTATAAATCACAACGGATTAGACAATAGGAATTACAATAGGACAATAGGAGTCACGCATGGCATTTAGCTATATTAAAAAATCATTTAAAAAAAAATTATGACAAACATAACATTCTTTAGTTAACTAACAGAATTACTCAGAAGTTAAACATTATATTTATTGAATTATGAAACATTTCAAAGCAAAGACACCATATGTCATACCACATATTGTCATCGACTAATTTCTTACTTAATGTATTGTTTTCTAAGCATGTGCAATTTTCTGACAAATGTAACCTTTGGTTGAAAATATAATTTTTCTGCAAAATATCTGAATAACAACAAAAAATGTGCAATTATTTTGAAAAATGTACCCTCTTTTGTTGAAAATTTGTATTATTTTTATATATTAGTCTGCATTATATTAGTATGCAAATACAATTACTCTCTAAATTGATTACAAAACTGTTGAATGTATTTAGTTTAAGGCAAGTAACTGTAATTAAATGACAACAACACTGCATATTAGTATGTTCAATAATAACACATTTTATTGTTTGCTTATTAAAACAATGTCTATTTTTATTTTAAGAATGCTGTTGTGAAATAAACCACCCTAAATTGAAATTTGATATTCTGAGGAACATTGATGAACAAAATGAAATATTTTGATAACTTCCTTTTGTCTACAGTGGAACTGAAGTGGTTCCAACTTTGTTTGGTTCCTGGGGTTCGTTAAATTATATTTTGGGATGCAATTTAAAAAATAATAAGAAGAAGAATTGTGTGACTACATGAGATTGAAGTATGGTTGAAGTATCTCTTTACACAATACCACATTGCAGACAAGTGGCTATGTTAAAAACACTTTGTTGCAAAGTCTGTATTTTTGAATATTTGAAATTCAGCTTTTTTTATTTTTATATGATTTGATATTTTGCTTATATTGCATCATTGTTTTTCTAATCAGTACATGAAGCACTAAAAAAAACTATCACTATCTACAGTGCTGGCGACTCTAGACTATCGTGCACTGTGGCAGTTCAGGTCCATGATCCTCTGTACCATCCCTGACAGCTGGCCTGCACTGGATTACGCAGACTACGGGTGCTACTGCGGCAAGGGAGGCTCGGGCACCCCGGTGGATGCACTGGACAGGTCAGATTTCAACATCAGCTTCTGCGAATAAATCCTTTAAATTAGTTTTGTCAATCGCAGTTTAGTTAACATGCAGAATACTTCATAAATTGCACATTCATTTATTGTTGCAGGCATTGAAAATCTATTTTGGATGAGATCACTTGTTGACAATGAATACATTTAAACCATTATATATATTTAGTTCAGAACGCTTTGACTTTTCTGCACAGTACTTAAACCTATCAGCTTGTCTTAGTAATATGAATTAAATTATATCCTTTTTGGCGGCACGGTGGCTCAGTGGTTAGCACTGTCGCCTCACAGCAAGAAGGTTGTTGGTTTGAGTCCCCCTGTATATTTTTTCCCCAATTTCTGTTTAACAGAAAGAAGATTTCTTTCAACACATTTATAAACATAATAATTTTAATAACTAATTTCTAATAACTGATTTATTTGATCTTTGCCATGATGACAGTACATAATATTTTACTAGATATTTTTAAGGACACTAGTATTCAGCTTAAAGTGCAATTTAAAGGTTTTACCTAGGTTAACTAGGCAAGTTAGAGTAATAAGGGAAAGTCATTGTTTAACGATGGTTTGTTCTGTAGACAATTTAAAAAATATTGCTTAAGGGGGCTAATAATATTGACCTTAAAATGTTTTTAAAAAAAATAAAAACTGCTATTATTCCAGCCAAAATAAAACAAATAAGAATATTATCTGAAATACTGTGAAAAATTCCTAGCTCTGTTGAACATCATTTGGGAAATATTTGCAAAAGATTCACAGGAGGGTTTAATAATTTTGACTTCAACTGTACTTCTGATAATGGTATGCCTTAATTTTCAAAAGAGAAGTGAATTGCTAACTCCCTTGTGAGCAATGAATCATAATCAAACATTCTTATCACTGTGATCCATAGTTATACACATATTCTGAGCTAAATCCAGAGTTGACGTTTAAACCAACTGTTGTGAAAGCACTTAATGGGACAGTTCACCCCCCAAAAATAAAAAAAATTACTGACAATTTACTGACCCTTAAGTTGCTATAAAAACTTTATGAGTTTCTTTCTTCTGTTAAAACAAAATCTATGTAAGTCAATGGTTACAGGTTTCCAGCTTTCTTCAAAATGTCTTCTGATTAAAGAAACTCATAAAGGTTTGAAGAAAGTAGGGTGACTAAATGATGACAGAATTTGCATTTCTGTCTTTAACCTGATCTTAACAAGGTTGGATTTTTGGCTTTGTAAACCTGAAGCTTGCTCCAAAACACGCAGTTTGTTCAACTTGTTTTGTGCAACAATCCTGTGATGTGAACGCAAGTGTATTAAATCACAGAAACTGTGTATGTGGTTGCTTTTTTGTGAGGAGCGTGACTAACATGCTGCAAGCAGATCTAATTTCCTCTGCAAAGAGATCTAATTTTTTTTATAGCTCATTTCTGCTCATAGTAATGAACTTCTGTGTCCTTTTGAAGCTTTGCATCACATTGGGGGGAAAAACAAAGATGCGTGTGCCTTTCTGTGTCATCGCTTTAAAATGAAACTACACTTAAAGTTCAGAGTACAAAAATAACCCGAGCATAAGGAGCAAACAACTAGTGCTTTGATGATGAAAATATACAGTGGTTTTGAACCAAAAACCAGGGCAATGGTGGATTAATCACAGTTGAGTTTGAGTCAGCCAATCAGGCAAGTATGCAAGCACCCTTATATTATTCTTAAAGGAATACTCCACTTTTTTTGTTGGAAATAGGCTCATTTTACAATTCCCGTAGAGTTAAAAAGTCGAGGTTTACCATCCTTGAATCCATTCAGCCAATCTTCAGATCTAGCGGGAGCACTTTTAGCTTAACTTAGCATAGATCATTGAATCACATTAGACCATTAGCCTCTCACTCAAAACAGATTTCCTAGTTAAAGCTTGACTCTTCTCTAGTTACATCACGTAAAAACCAACAGAAAATGAAAAGTTGCTATATTATACATCGATATGACTAGGAACTATACTCTCATTCTGGCATTAATGATCAAGAAACTTTATATTTCTTTAAGTAGGTGCAATGATATTACACAGTGCTTTTATAGTTATACAACTACGTGTACTGTTATATACTATATGTTATAGGCTAAAAATGTGTCTTCAACTGTATATAATTTGAGAATTGTTTTAAATTTTTCTATAAGAAAAAACATTTGAAATTTATTTAATTTAATTTTTTAATTTAAATTTATTTAAGTCTTTTTATAGAGTTTTATTCATTAAATTTAGCTATTATTATTGAAAAACCAGAGGTTTGTTTTTTGTTTTCTTCCAAGGTGCAGGGTTGTGCTATTGATCAAAAAGAGAATGTGAAAAACTTTATAAGGATATTCCTGCTTTTTTTGTATCTATAGCTGCTGTCAGGTACATGATCAGTGCTATTCTGACTCGTGGCAACATGACGACTGCTGGGGAATCTTGGACAACCCCTACACTGAAATCTACTCATTTGCATGTGACAAACCAGCAAAGAAAGTCTCCTGCAATGGTAAGACACATTACTCAGTGAAACAGACTGTGCTAAACAAGCAAACACTAACTCTTATTTGATCTGCATCCGCATTGTGGCACATGGCTGGAATGTTGTTTTTTTTCTTTCTGTTTCTTGTAGCTGACAAGAATCGCCCCTGTGAGATGTTCATCTGTGAATGTGACAGAAAAGCAGCCCATTGCTTTGCAGAAGCGGGTTACAACCCAGAGTACGAGCACTATCCTAGTAAAAACTGCAAATGAAGAAAGTGAGAAAGTTTAAAAAAAAGTGTTCTCAAAGTTGCATTAAACAGAGCAATGGTTAATTTTTTCATGCCAGCTGTTTTTTTTATTTAAAGCAGACAGATTAAAATTATTTATTGTACATGTCTTAAAGTTTTTGTATTTTATTTTTCCAGTAAAAACATCCAACAAAGTGTCAAAACATCAAGATCTGTTTTCAGAGGATAAAGCTTTATTAGAGTGAATATAATTTTGCTTCTCATTGGCAAAGTGTTTTTTCTTGTTTTATGAAAATTGTTTGAAATAGGTAAGAATGATTGGTAACACTTTAAAATAATGGTCCATTAGTTAATGTCAATTAATGTATTTAATAACATACATTTATTAAAGTATTTATTTATGTTTGTTAATGCTAATAAAATAATTTTGTTAACTTGTTAACTCACTGTGCATTAACTAATGTTAACAAGCACAACTATGGATTTTAATATTTCATTAGTAAATGTTGAACTATGATTAATAAATAACAAGAATAACATAGATTGAATAATAAAATAACAAGATTGTAATCTTCAATTTTTATAGTCAAATAAATATATCTTGCTTTGAGGATGTTTAGATATTTCCAAAAAATAAACCAAAATGAAGTTTAAGTAAGTGAATTAGTACTGTTGGAGGTTAGTTGTTTGTCACTGGCTCTTGGGTTTGCCTTCACAGAGGTAAGGGTATGGAAGTGTGCAGTCCGCATCGTTCCACAGCCTCCGTCTGTTCTCAGTTAGTCGAGCGTGAAGCTGCCCACAATCCTCACCATTCATACGGACGTCCCAGTCATCTGGCTGACCTACATCCCAGTAGCTGAAACACACATTAGTAATTAGATTAACACTAGAACCACCATGTGGTCAATAGCCATAGCTGCTTTTCAAAAAATATCCAAATTTCTCAGTCAAATTGTGTTGTTTTTTTTTACAGTCCCATAGTTGTAATCAAAAACAGATTAGATGGAACTACATAATAAGTACTACTTATTGAAACTACTAATAAGCACCAGAAGGTCAAATTTACCCATACTGTAAAACCAAACAAGTTAAGAGAACCCAAGCCATTTTTGAAAACCAATTGCATTAAAGGGCTTCTATTATGCCCCTTTTTAAAAGATGGAGAATAAGTGTTTGGTGTCTCCAGAATGTGTCTGAGAACTTTCAGTTCATACCAATCAGATCATTTATTGTACCCTGCTGAAAATGTCATTTTTTGCCTAAGAGGAAAGCGTAGCTGTTGCGCCTGTGCCTTTAAAGGCAAATGAGCAGGTTCCCCCCGCCCACCTAGCATCAGATGACAAATAAACAAAGCAAACTGACAGACAGCAACTTAGACACTGATGAAGCAGAGACCCGCAGTCACAAATAGCACAGTTGAGACTGGACCAGGAAGTTTCCAAATGGTTTTTTGAGTTGTTGTAGAGTTTATTCAGCCTTTGTGCAACAATGAATGAGCCACACACAAATGTTGTTACAAAGTGTGCTATTAATACAAAAAAGGACAATCTTAAAGGGGACAAATTATGCAAAAAAGACTTTTATAAGGGGTTTAAACAAAGTTGTGTGGCAACAGCCTGTGAATATAACCAGCTTCTAATGGTAAAATGTATTAATTTAATTTTTTTATAATCACACTTGATAAAAACAGTCTGCAGAAACACTTTGATTGACATTCTCCATTTGTACGTGCCATCAGAGGGGGAAAGCCCTGCCCATTAGTGACAATCTCTCCCTCATGAGCATAGGACATTAGTCTTGTTTTTGAATCTGCCACTATGCTGACACATAGGCATTTGTAGCTCCGCCCCTTTCGAAATGATTGCTGGGAGCGCAATCTCATTTAAATTTAAAGCGACAGTCACCAAAATGGTACAATTAGGATCAAAGCCTAAAAGGGGCAGTTTCAAAGAGTTATAAAACATTATTTGTGGGATATTGTGAGCTAAAACTTCACATAAACACTCTAGGGACATCAGAGAAGCACAATAGGTCTCCTTAAACTTCCGTTTTATGCCGACTTTAAGTTTAAAAATGAATATTTATGAGTACTGCTAACTTAATCCATTTGAGTAAACAAATGTTCTTACTGTTCAGTAGCGCTAAATTCTGTTCCATCCACCCAAGACCACTGTCCCTCTTCTTTCTCAACAAGCCCGATCCAGTAGCTGTCAGACAGCTTCACGATTGAAGACAGAAAGTCCTGGTTTAAAAAGAAACTAAACTCAAACTGAACCTCATCTTCAGACTTTAACAGATATCTGTAAGGTGTGTTCTTGTCTTACCAGTTCAGCCAAGTCATTAACAACCACTAAGTGTGATCCTTTCTGGATACAGTTGCTCTCAGCTGTTTTCCAGTTCCTCTTTATCGCAGAATGAAAGTAGCATGAGCCTTTATAAAACACCCAGTTTTCCTGACAGGGGCCTGTACAAACATACAGTTACACATGTATAATCTAAATAAATAATAACTTTAAAGGACAGTTCACCCAAATTTGAAAACTTTCTTAATTGACTTCAGGGCATCTGAGATGTAGGTGATTTTTTTTTCTTGAGTAAAATATTAAAGAAGGTTTTTAGATGAAACTGTGGTCCTTGGTCACTCATAAAATGCAAGTCAGTGTATTGGCTACCGTCATTTTGAAAGTATTAAAAGAAAAACAAAACGTATACAGGCCAAACAGAAGATATACTGAGGTCTTATGAAGCTAAATGATTTCACTCACAGCCTCAGCACACAGTCCTGTCCCACATAGACTAGGCTACATCATTTAAAATTTTTTGTACATTTTGAATTCCAACTAAATTCATTAATTCATTCTTTTTTCTTCAGCTTAGTCTCTGATTTATCAGAGGTCGCCACAGCGGAATGAACCACCAACTATTCCGGCATATGCCCTTCCACTCACAGCCCAGTACTGGGAAACACCCATACACACTCTCATTCACACATGCAATCATATACTACAGTCAAATTAGCTTATTCAATTCACCTATACCTCATGTCTTTGGACTGTGGGGGAAACCGGAGCACCCAGAGGAAAGCCATGCCAACACGGGGAGAACATGCAAACTCCACACAGAAATGCCAACTGGCCCAGCCGGGGCTCGAATCAGCAACCTTCTTGCTGTGAGGTGACAGTGCTAACCACTGAGCCACCGTTCCGCCCTCCAACTAAGTTGTTATGCTAATTATATATTTAGTTGTTTTTTTTTTGTAATTATTGTTAATAACAAACCTTGCACCGGCACTGGCACCTGCATCACAAGCTCAGAGAAATGACCATCCTCTGTGAGAAAAACATGAATAAATTCATTATTACACAACAAATTAGATTAGTTTTCCCTTTAATGACACTTTTGAATTGCATTGTGGGATCATAATATTGTTTACATAATGCATATAACATTTTATTGAGGAACAGGTCCTTACCAAATTGTGGAGATTTGGGGGCATCAACGAGGGTCTTCATAGAAAGTCTAACATCAGCAACCTCTTGGCTGATCTGAGAGACTTTAAAGAATCATAGTCAAAATCAAACTCCAAAAAGACAAATTACAATATCAAAAAACATAATAGGTGTAAGAAAAATGCCTAAACATACTTTTAATTCCAACAGCCAGTGTCAGTATAAACACATAAAGGGCAAGAATGGCATATATTATATACATCATTCTGTTTCTTCTACCTGTAGAAAGAAAGAAAACTTATAAAAATAAAGAACAAACTAACTGAAAAAAAAATCTCAATTCAACGTCATTCAACAAACAATGATTTACTATAGTATTTCATCATCATGTTGTTACTAAAAGTCAGACTTTCTATGGTGATGTGGAAGATTTATGCTGTTTTTGGAGTTTTTTTTTTTACAAGAGTACTTTTAATTATTTTAAACATTCTTTTCACGAAAGAAAAAAAAATCGTCTTTCTCACCTGATTCCATTATGAATTTTTGGCCTGTATGATTAATTTCTGCCTCGGCTGATGTAAATCGATCATATGATACAGTTTCCATGTCTGAGAAATGCAGGATGAAGGACGTATTCAGATTAAATGATTAAAAATGAATTGAAATGTGTTTTTTTTTTCCCTTTATACAAAAGCCAAGACTAATATTGAGGCGTAAATAAACAGCCTGAATGTACAAAACGCAAGAGTTTCAAGGCCATGTAACAGGCAGTTGAATATTAACTATATATGAACTTCATCCATCACAAACATGGCGAAGAGCAAATGAAAATGTCTGTCCATACTGTTAGTTATAATACAAAAAAAAGCAGAATGAAGGCCCTTTTATATAGTAGAGATTTATTACCCAACATATCTTAGTCAAAGAAATTTATTTTAAAGCTGGAAACATTCTCATTACATTGAGAAACACTTAAAACATTCTCAGTACACTCTAATTTTAAAACAAAATAAATAAAATATTGACAAACTCAATAATTGGGTTAAAAGTTTCATTCATTTTAAATTACATATTTAAAGATAATGGTTGTGTTTGTCCTAATTTAACCCACGTTTGGATTAAAAAAAAAAAAAACAGCATTTCACCTGAAATTAGGATTTTAGCATTAAAGTTCATATAAAAGGAAATTTATTATGTAAAAATACAGAAAATCAAACAGTGAAGTGCAGCGAATCTTACTGTATAAAGTGAGTTCTGTGGACTCTTCCTCGTCTGCTGCGGTCAGTGTCCTGATGGCTGTTTTCATGGCATTCTGCCCTTACGCAACAACTCCTATCCATTTCCGAGAGGGAAATCGACCATACTAATGTCTACTGGACTTATTATAAGACTCACATTTGCACGTGTGTGAAATATCACAAAATATTCAGTTAAAAAAAGACCATAATTTCATAATGGGCTACAGAAAGTCTTTGCAGGGCTTGACCTTTTCCATATTTTGTACAGCATGCATTACTTTCCCTGTGCACTTAACAAATCATACACCATAATGACAACATGAAAGAAGTTTGTGTGAAATCTTTGCAAATTTATTTAAAATATATTTAAGTACCAGTTACAGTCTTAAGCAACCAATTTAATCTTGATGTTGTTGTTTCTAAATGCTTTGAAGCATCATCGCCACCTACTGTATCGTATGTCAGTTTAAACTTGCATTGTTGATGGGTCTGAAGTTTAAAAGGGACAGGAAGAGGGGTTTGGGGGGGTGAGTATAAAAGAGTGGTAGAGACAGGACATAGATACACTAGGTATCGCATCCTGGCCCTGAGCATTTGTCAATACCGCCGCCATATTGGTACAGGGTTCCCATGACAAAAGTAAGTTAAAGTAAGTTAACCACACTTAGTCAAGACCAAAGACGCTTTTGTACTGTGTACTGGTGTATTAATCACCGAACAAAGAATAAACTATAACCTTTTACCTTTATATACCTTTTCAGTGATTCACCACTGGGGGGGCGAGCTGAGTGTGTCTGCACGCTTCATGTGGATTTTATACATTCTCTGAAGAAAATGTGTGGTGTTTTCTGAAGAAAAACTTTACCTCCAGGACGTTAATGTTGGCATAAAAATGAGGTTAATTTGTCCTTGCCAACATGATTAGCCTAATGCAATATTACTGTAGCTACTATTTGTTTTGAATTTTTGAACAAATGAAGTTTTGTGGTGAGCAAAAGAAGAAGCATCTTTAAAAAATCTTTCCAGCCTATATCCTGTAGTGCTGTCTATGAATATGCAACCCCAAACTGGAAAGTACTCTCTTGATTTAAACATGATTTGGTTTTTGGAGCTATTTGCTCATTATGTTTATGAAGGAACTAAAACACCTGCATATGTGAAGAGGAACTGGAGTCTTGAGGTGTAATTAATTGTAATCTTGGATTTTACTGATTACTTTTATTACCTCCATTCCAAATAAGGCATGTCTGTTAAAGTTAGAATTCTCCCAAAATATAAAAGTTTCAAGTGGTTCTGAACGTTCTAAACACAAAACAAGATATTCAGAAGAATGTTGGGAAAAATCAACCATTGACATCCATAGTTAAAACAAAAAATACTATGGAAGTCAATGGACATTTTTTTCAACATTCTGAAAGAATATCTTCCTTTGTGAAGTAAACAAGAGGAGGCTGAGTAAATGGTAACATAATTTCAATTTTTGGGTGAACTATCCCTTTAAATCCAAGTGGGTATATATTTTGGTCACTATGCGCCATCGATGAATACTTCTGAATGTGTTTGTAAAATCCTTTTCACACACTATTTAATTACAATAATTCTGAATTGAAATTATAGTTGTGCTACTGTAAATCAAAAGAGCTTTTGTAAGTGACATTTACAAATTATAATAATAATTATGTAACATACAATGATATCTTCTCAAATAAAATAACTTCAAAGACAAGATAAACAATATAAGAATTTTTGAAAAACATTTACTTTAACAGGTTATGTTCATATAACAGGTCTTTACATTTGAGTAAAAGTAAAAAGACAAAGCACATGTGCACCAGTCAAGCAGGTACAGTTTAAAACCAAAAAGAAGACACATTTAAACATCTAACAAACAATCTGAAGGTGTTTATCCAAAGCAGGATTTTAGGAGAACAGGCAACGTTTTGTCCACGCAGTTTCTATAGTTGGTGTTCACAAATGTGAAAACACTGACTGCTGCAGTCAGAATCATGAAACAGCTTATGATGCACTGTGTCAGTTCCTTTTAAGTAGACACAGGACTCCATACCACCATGAGCAGGCTGATTTTCATCCCAGAAACTGAAAAGTACACAAAACACAATCAATTCAGAAAACAAAGTGTAAGTCTTTTGGTATGTCATCTGTTTGTGGTCTGGTTTACGATGTTTTCTGTGGACTCATACTTTAACATTCAGTTTTTTTGTTGTTGTTTCTATTTGCTGGTGTTTCTCAACTTCGTTTTCAACTAAAAACAGAAAACAGTTCTTATGAGTTTCTTATATGTTGTGCACTTACTCTAGAATCTTGCAGAGCAGTTCTGGATTTGTCCTGCTGAAGATATTAAGCAACATTGCAAAACACTGACCATGCATACAACATTTTTAGGCCATTTACACACTAATACATTTTCTTTTAAAAATGCATATTTTTCTCTTGTGGATAGCCACGCCTCCATTTTCAAAAGTGTGTGTTTCTAACGCAATCTCACGGCAATTTGTAACTTTTAGATTTAGTGGCTAATTCGTATGAATTCGTACGATCTAATTCATACAATTTAGTATGATTTGCTCATCACACAACGACGGTTGGGTTTAGGGGTGGGGTTCTTTTTTAAAATCATATATTTTCGTACGACTAATACAAATTTGTACGAATTAGCCACTAAACTGACAAAACGTAAAATACTTACGTTTTCTCGTGAGATCAGGCTGGTGTTTCAGTGAATCTATACCTAAATGGAACACCAGCATTTCTAATCTAAAACAGGATCTTCAGCATTTTCTAAATTTTGCTGGTCGAAGACGCTAGTGTGGATGCCAGGCATAACCGTAACAAAAACATTACATTGCATTACAAAAATGTGCTAGCTAGTGTAAAAAGAGATGGCATTTTTAGGCAACGGAAATGTATCTTTTTGAAAAAACGTTTTTTTGCGTCTCAGTGTGGACTGGACCACAACTGGACCCCAGCAACTTAGCTAATTATAGAAAACTAAAATACTAGAAAAAGTTGTTTCTACCCAATTATGCTCCTTTCTGCAGATGAACAATGTTTTTGAAGTGTTTCAGTCAGGTTTCAGGCCTCATCACAGTACAGAAACCGCATTAGTGAAAATAACCAACGATTTACTCTTAGCTGCTGACCAAGGGTGCATTTCGTTATTAGTTTTACTTGATCTCAGTGCTGCATTTGACACCATCGACCACAATATCCTCATATATCGCTTAAATTCTACTGGCGTCCAGGGACAGGCTCTACAATGGTTTAAGTCATACTTAACTGACCGTTACCAGTTTGTGAATATAAATGGACAGCTTTCACAGGTCAGGCCAGTACAGTATGGGGTGCCTCAAGGATCAGTTTTAGGCCCTTTGCTGTTCACAATATACATGCTACCCCTGGGAGGCATTATAAGAAGACACGGGATCAGCTTTCACTGCTACGCAGATGATACTTAATTATATATTTCAACAAAACCTGATGAGACGTCTGAACTGTCTAAGCTAACTGAATGTATTAAAGATGTTAAAGACTGGATGACCAACAATTTCCTTCTCTTAAATTCAGACAAAACAGAATTATTACCATTTTTGCATCTCGTTTAAATACACTATGAACAGCAGCTACGCTAATTATTTTCTTTATTCTCTATTTCCACCTGGGGATACTCATTCCGAGGTCCCTAGAGACTATGCAGCGCCATTGATGCGATCCAAGACCTGTGAAGAGATGATCCCAAGGTATCCATAATCCTGGACCAGGTCGTATCCCGAGCTGATGCTGTGGTCGTCATGGAGAAATGGAGTGCATGAGACTGATTCCTGAATGACCACTGTGATAAAGGAGTCCCCACATTGATCCTGCGGGCCAACCTGACCGCCTGCCGGTGCCCTACTCACACCTGCAGCTTCTCCACGATGGACGTCCAGCTTCTTCAGCCTCCAGCACCTAGACTGCAGCTCTAAACAGGAAGTTTGGCCAGATGAAAAATGGTCGTGCCTAACAGAGCCTAGTTTCTCTCTAGGTTTTTTTTTCCCTTCACTTCGTCAATTGGTGAAGTTTTTTTTCTTTGCTACTGTCGCCACTGGCTTGCTCGGATCGGGACTTGTGGAGCTGTGCTTCGGTGGATTTGCTCTGCGGTGTTTGAACTTTCAGCAGTGAAATTTAAACCACACTGAACTAAACTAAACTGAACTTCAACTCTGAAATCTGGACTTTACTAGAACTATGTTAAGCTGCTTTGACACAATCTACATTGTAAAAAGCGCTATATAAATAAACTTGACTGTGAAAATGAAGGCTTTCGAAAAGGATTGTCATGTGACCAATTCAGCTAAAACAGTGGATGACATTGTGCAGCAGTTGCTTTGGATGCTCTCTATTTTGACAGCATTGTTAAGGATTAACATCAGTTTGCATGTGCTACAGATTACTATCGCTCACTTTTGCAACTTTATACTCTTGTGTTACTTTCAGGAACAACGCCACCTCACTGTCGGTCCATTAAAAGTAAACTCTGTCCTTTACCCCAACATATTGTTTTGATAAACATTTCCAGGCAAAAATCACACAAAGTGTCTTACATCTTAAAGCATGCGAAGCACATGACCGAAAGCGTTTTAGTGTAGATGACCTAGTTTTGGGAAATGTTTGAAACATAATATGTGTTTGGATGTAGAGTGGGGGGTCTTCAGCATTTTCTAAGACACTAAGACTAAGAAGTTTTCACAGGTCGAATGTAATGATTCACTCAACTCATCATTTGATACATCTTTCTATACTGATCTCTCAATACTATTTTTTTCCACAAATATTTTCCAAAGAATGAACAAAATTTTGGAAGAAGTTCCCTTTTATTATTTACACATTTCTTTGTAAAATAAATATATATTTTGTCAAATAATACAATTTTCATACAAATTCAGTATGTTCAGTAAATTTTTGCATGTTTTATTGTTATTATTTTTTGAGAGAGAAAGAATCATTACATTCGACCTGTGAAAATGGAGTGTCTTAGAAAACTCACACACACACACACACACACACACACACACACACACACACACACACACACACACA
>CAIGQV010017835.1:4712766-4793150 GCA_903798115.1 Danio jaintianensis | reverse complement strand
ACACACACACACACACACACACACACACACACACACACACACACACATCTAGATTATTATAAATTAGTCATTCATTCATTCATTCATTCATTCATTCATTTTCTTTTCGGCTTAGTTCCTTTATTAATCAGGGGTCGCCACAGCGGAATGAACCACCAACTTATCCAGCATATGTTTTACACAACGGCTGCCCTTCCAGCCGCAACCCAACACTGGGAAACACCCATGCACACTCTTTCACACACATACACTACGGCCAATTTAGCTTATTCAATTCACATATAGCACATGTCTTTGGACTGTGGGGGAAACCGGAGCACCCGGAGGAAACCCACGCCAACACGGGGAGAACATGCAAACTCCACACAGAAATGCCAACTGATCCAGCCGGGGCTCGAACCAGCGACCTTCTTGCTGTGAGGCAATCCTGCTACCACTGCATCACCGTGACGCCCATAAATTAATCATTGTAAATATATTGATTATTATGTTGCATTGATGATTATTGTTATATTACATATATACTGATTTATTCTAAAATGTTGATTGTTAAATGTACAATTTATTCTGAATTTTTATTTAATTATTATTATTAATATCATTATTTTTATTATTATTATTATTATTTACTACTACTGTTTACTATGGTTTTATTATTTAATATATATGTATGTTTTTTAATGTAAACTTTATAAATGCTTTGGCAATACATTTGTAATGCCAATAAAGCAATTATTGAATTGAATTGAGAGAGAGAGAGAGAGAGAGAGAGAGAGGGAGAGAGAGGGACTGCAGGCACTGCTGTCTTACTGTAGATTTGAATGATAATCGCCTCCATTAACCCAGGACCATTTGCCCATTTTGTCCCTCTTGAGACCTATCCAGTAGTCAGTCCGTTTCTGAACAACTCTTGAAATGAACTCCTAAAACAAAGAGGTACAAAATGTGCTTTAATTATACAGCTGGTTATTTGGTTGAAGTATATACAGTAATATTATACAATAGAAAAAAGTGATTAACCAAGAATCTAAAATAACTGCTTTCTGTTTTAGCATATATTTTTAAACATAATTTATTCACATGTAGGCAAAGCTGAATTCTCAAAAGAACAGTTCAAAAAACAGCATTATGCAGGTTTGTCCTGTCACTTTAAGAGTATTTTTACTGAAAGCATTTGTTCTTACCAGCTCCTCCTCGCTGTCCACAACCATCAGATGTGCCCCACGGCTGAGGCATAAAGACTTTGAGGATTCCCATGTCCCATAAACATTCTCTAACAAATAACAGGTGTTCTTATATAAAAGCCAACCATCTGAGCAGAGGCCTGTATTTAACAGAACAAAACACAGCACTATTGACACAGCTTTTTATAAATCAACCTTAAATGTGCCTCAGTTGAAATGAAAAGGTTTATATTAGAATGTGTCCTTATTCATTTGTATTTCTGAGCCCAAAATTATGACTGTCATACATTTTTCATAATATTCAAAAAGCTATTCAAAAAACATTATGTCAAAAAACACACCAAAAGATCTGCACACTGTTAATATTTCATTCATAAAATATTTAAACTAGCAACATTTTGGATCAAATACTTTCATCAGGCTCACACGTTTGTAAGCAAAGACAGCAACTTAAGTTCTCAAAGTCAAACGTGATTTACAGAAAACATCCTCTAAAAAAACCCTCATTCAATATATTTACATAGCAATAAATCTTATCAGGCATATTCATAACAGGAATCATTAGATGACACAAAAAACAATATATTTAATATATTTAGTTCACCCAAAAATGAAAATTCTGTTATCATTTACTCACCCTTGACTTGTTTTTGAAAATCATCACATAGTAGGAAAAACAAATACTATGGAAGTCAATGGTTACAGGTTTCCAACGTTTTTCAAAATATCTTTGTTTGGGTTCAACAGAAGAAGAAAAAACTCTGGAACAAGTACAGGGTAAGTAAATGAAGACAGAATTTTCTTTTTGGGGGAATCTATCCGTTTAAGGATCATAGTAAAGCCCAAAATACTAATTAACTATCAATTTGTAAATCTTTATACTTTAAGATTTAAATCATTGTCACTTTCCTTCAAACCACTATACCTATTTGTCAACAAAAAGCCTTAATATCTTTTATATATCTCAATAAGTACAGGTCAAAATAACTATGTTTCATTTTCAAACAAATATATCTGTTATGCTCATCGACAATGGAACATTATGTCACAAATATATTGATACTTAAATTATTTTAAACATAATACACTTTATTCAATAAATCACTTTTGTAAATTTAGACACTGTTTTTGATATAATTATAAAACACGTTTTAAATTAATTTAAGGTTCATCATTTCACTACAGTCCTTTTATATCTCGAATTGCCATTGCGTTCATTTTCTTACATTTTGTACCTTTATCACTTTTATACTGGAACGGGATTGGCGTGATGTCATCAGAAAGAAGACCTCTGTTCTGATCCTCTTGTGAACTCTTCTTGACTGAAAGATAGTGAAGTATAAAAACAAGCCAGTTACACATTTATTAGGTGTCCAAACTTGGTGCTGGAGGACCGGTGTCCTGCTGAGTTTAGCTCCAACTTGCTTCAACACACAGGAAGTTTCTATGTAGTAAGAGCTTAATTAGCTGGTTCAGGTGTGTTTGATTAGGGTTGGAGCTAAATTCTCCAGGACACCGGCCCTCCGGAACCGAGTTTGGACACCCCATACAATTAGCCCATACAAATGTGCTGAAAGACAATTAAAGGGATAGTTCACCCAAAAATAAAAATACAAAAATTACCATTTACTGATCCTTAAATGGTTCCAAACCTTTATGTTGTTGTTTTTTTTATGTTGAACACTAGAGAAGATATTTTGAAGAATGCTGGAAACCATTGACATCTATAGTAGGAAATATATACTATGGAAGTCAATGGTTACAGGTTTCCAGCTTTCTTTAAAATATCTTCTTTTTTGTTCAACAGAAGAAAGAAACTCATAAAGGTTTGTGACAAGTGAAGGGTTTTTCATTTTTGGGAGAACTGTCCCTTTAATAATATTATAAACGAGACTTACAGTTGAGACCTGTTACGATTCCTATAACCAAGAATGAAAAGAGGAGGAGAACTGTGAACATGGCACAAGCCACTTTGCCTGAAAAAATATATGGGGGAAATGACAGTAAATAGACTTGCTAAATGTCAGCAATTTCTATAGAAATGGATTAGAAATGAACCGTTACTAACAACACAGGCTCATTTGGAATATGTGCCCAGGGCTACATTTTTGGAAACCACAAAATATGTGTTTGGGGCTACGTCTGGCTGGATTTTGTGTGTAAAACGAATGCTAGAGGGCAGTATGTTGCTGCAGACAACTTTGGTTCCTTTTTGCCCCACTTTTCCTTTTCCTGACCCCTCTTACCTCTGTATGGGCGGTTTTTCAGGGATGCTCAGTTTGCTTGGTAGCTTGCCTTATATAGTGTTGGACTTCAGATGCGGAGCAGATCAGGGTTTGAGTCCGCCAAAGGACAGTTCCAGCAATCAGGTAAAATAAAAAGCTATGTAAAATCGTGATAAAAGCACACGGCCACGATGTGCATTTCTCTTCTAGTTTGCTTTTGAAAACACTATCGGTTGGGTTTAGGGAAGGTTATTGTGCATGATAACTGATGGATTTATGAAAGGGATGTGTAAATGGCACAAGAAAACGTGGTATGAGAAAACAAGGCCCAGTAATGCCTCATTCACACTAGCAGCGCCTTTGTAGCTTTGTATCTCTCTGGATGGCAATTGAAGTTGCTTCCTAAGTTGGGCGTTCCCATCTTGAGGTTGCTTAGGTAACGTTTATGATGATATTCACCAAGAGTGAATGAGTTTACGTGCCACTGAAGGAAAAATGCTAAATATAAATTAAATCAGTACATAAAATGCTTCATTACGAAGAAGAACAAGAAAAAAGTGTGCTCTCCGTCATTGTGGCTATTTATCTGCTGCAAACGTGGGTCTGTGTAGGTCTACAGCACAGAAAATACAACAGGCTGCTGCAGAAGCTGGATCATGTGAGCTCTACTGATGCTCCTATTGGCCGTCGCTCAAGAAAGCCACTCTTTATTTGTATAAAGTTGAAGGATTCTCAACTTTGTTGCGTTGCTCAACACGCCCACATCTGGTCGCCAGCGGTTACTGTCGCTCGCGTAGCCGGAGGTCGCCGGAAACCACTCACTCTTCATTGAAATGAATGGTCTCTTGTCACCTTTGTCGCTGTTTGTGCCTCTCATAATGTGAATGGGGTATAATGTATTGGAGATTGTCAAAAATTTACACAGCGGCCTCTAGTGAATTTATGATGACAAAAACTGCAAGCAGACGTAGCGCCAGGCACATATTTTGTGGTTCCCAAAAATGCAGCCCTGGACAGGTATCTCCAATGAGCCTGGGTTGAATACTAAATTTATCAGCTAAAATTATTCAGAGTGAAAATCAGCTATTAACGATGCTGACTTTGACCTTCTTTTAAAACAATTGTATTATACAAAAACTGAAAGAATATATAGTTTTTGTCCTAACCAACACCAGAAATTTATATTTTAGAAACGGTTTCTATTTCTTGCAGCTGAACAACAGGATAAACTGACATTAGCTATGTTTCCATCCAAAAATGTGAATTAACTTTATGCGCAAAACTGGAATATCGCATAAAAGATGTGCGAATAAAGCAGCGTTTCCATCCAACGAGTCAAAGAGAACAAAATCGTCACTTCCTGATTAAATGGCGCCAAATATCAACAGTAAAAACAGAATTTGCTGAGGTAGGAGAAGCTGCGTGAATCTTTTCTTCATTTATTATATGACTTGCGCCTCAGAAGGCAATGCTGACACTCAGTGAACGCGTGGTGGCGTTTGAAGGCGTGAGACGTGGAGCACAGACGCTCTTAACAATTATGGAGGTCATTAATAATATAATAACACTAATACTGAAATGGTTAAGGCATTTTAGAATGACCAAAACAACATTTCAGATGTTTTACAATGTGGTCAGCCTGCTGGTTTGTCCATTTACAAACATTTTTATCATCACATGATCTCTTATAACCAAATCACATGACCTTTTTTTAATGCGCATACTGGAATTTGTTCGGTAAAAGTGTTTCCATCGTAGTTTATGCGCATCTTTTCTTATCGAATAAAAAGTTTATCCTACTCAGTTATGCGCATACATTTTTTATGCGCATTTTCAAAATTTATGCGCAACTTAGCGTTTCCATCAACCGATTTTTTTTTTATACGCATATCCAAAATGCGCATAAAAATAGGTGGATGGAAACGTAGCTAGTGTTTACCTCAGGTACACCTCATGTGCTTTATTCAGTGTTAAATGCTAATAATGTGAGTTTGAATGCCATTTTACCTGACATTTATTGTCATACTACTGAAAGCAGCAGCAGCAGATAGTTTACCTCAGATCTTGAAAATAAAATAAACCGTTTGCAATTTAACATTAGAACTGTGACAAACCAACACACATCAGTGATTCAGCATATACATGTAATAATGTTAAAGAGGTTTAATATGTATTAATTATAGACCTTACCATTTCGTTAGAATGCCGTAAGTGCACTATTCTGTGCTTCTGAATGGCTGTATTTAAATTTCTGTCGTGTTTCGTCTGGTGCAAACAGCTAAATTGCTTATCACTGCAAATCTTGTCACGTAGCTTGTTAGGACAAGGGGTTATAATGTAAACTGCTCACCTAATGTTTAAATTCGTAATATTTATATTATTTGCTAATTAATAAGCTAATGTGGAATCTGCATCTCATTTCGGAGTCTGCTATTGTCCACCGGAAGTCGCATTTTGGTCACGGACGCATGATTTGAGAGGCTTTCTGACTGAATGAATGAAATACTCAGTTTTCCAACAAGGGGGGTGCTGAAATATAATTGGCTAAACTGGCATTAGGCAGTTAAGCAGACATTCCGGCACCTAACTCACATTTTCAAAGCAGAATAACTGACTTCAGCATTGTTTTTCATATGAACAAGAATGTTCACTTAGCATGTTTCTTAAATATCTGCCAACATATTGTATTTTTATGCTTTAGAAGAGTCAAAAACTTACATTCTTTAAATATTTTGAGTGAACCATCCCTTTAACTCAATAACTAAATCCTGAAGATAAAATTAGATTTCTTAATTGTTTAATATTAACAATTCGTATTAGCTATAACTATAATTATAAAAATCGTACAAACCAGAAGCAAACCAGAAGCTATGACTTTTACCGCAATAAACTCCTAATTTGCAACTAACTATTGAGATAGTAGGTTTAGGTATTCAGTAGGATAAGAGATGTAGAATATGATCATGCAGATTATGTACTTTATAAGTCCAAATAAAGAGCCAGTATCTTAATAATAGGCAGGCAATGAGCCTCTATAGTTAATAGTGAGAATTGGTATTTAAACTAAAGAGTAACCAAACGTTTTAGGCAAAGTTCCAAAAAGAGCTTACAAACTGCAATTTTGTCTTAATTATACTCAGTTCAAAGTAATTTCACAAGAGAGACATTTTCTTCACACACAGCACAGGTTTGATGTATTACTGGCAGAATATAATCAATAATAATAATAAATAGGTCCAGATTTCACAATATCTTACTTTAAATCTTTCCTGTAGCTGACATTTTATTTAAGCAACATATACCCTGTAAAATAAATCCATAAATTAACAGTTGTCTGTATATTGTGATTCATGTTTTTTGGTTTTTGTTTATACATTTTGAATTGCATTATGAGTCATTGATCTTCCCTCCAACAACTTTTGGTGTTGAAAGGTTTTAAAAAGTGACTTTCATTGACATTTTTAATAGTTTGAAGCGATACATTGGCTAAGTTGAATTTATAAATTACACTACAAAACCAGAAATAAACTGCCAGTATTTGTTCAGTTATATTACAAACCTATTTCTCTATATATTATTTCTCATTCAATATAATGTTTCAAACTACATAAACATCAATAAAAGTCACTTTGTTAAACAGCACAGTTGAATTTTCAACATCAAAAGTCAACTGAGCAGAGATAAAGGTCCCATAATGCAATTCACAACCATAAATAAAAACAAATGTGAATTGAAATACAGAACCTGTAAATTAACAGATACTTTTTACAGTGCAATTACTGTAAATGCCTAATGAGCACTGATGACATAACATATCATTTCCAGTTCATAGATACTAGAGCATCCAACTTTTACCCACCGTTTGAGCAAGCCAACACCCATACAGCCATTTTCTCTGCTATAATAAGCTTCAGTGAGACTACATTGCTTGCCTTGCTGGTAGTAGGGATCCACCCTGTCAGGATTTCCCTCCACATCTTCTGCGAGTTTGTCGGTCTGCATTCCTTGAGGTCAGCCTATAAGCCTGATCGTGGCGATACAATATAAATCAAGTGTTCATCTGCAAATGTTAAAGAAAACACCTCTTTAAGACTTTCTCTGAGGCAGCAAATCTGCACATCACTTAAAAACAATGAGCATAAACACATACAAAAATAATAAAGCATAAATATTCTTTAAGAAAGCTTCAACTTACTGATCAGCTTGTTTCCTTGCGTTTTCCATGGCACAGCATGGAAAGTGAAGACTTGTGTGGAATGGCAGGATGACGCCAGAGGGGCTGGTCTCCTCCACCCAGCCAAACCAAAGCTCTGGGTTTTCTGCCAAGAACATTGCAGCTGCCAGAGAAGCATGACAAAGTAGTTATAAAATATAAATATATTAGTGGGAAGTCAGAAAAACAACTGCGCCGAGCTCTTCGCATGCCCACTGGCCTTTTGAAGTTAGATCTGTCAGTTCAAACCTAAAATTAACTGTCATGTGCAATCTTGTTATTACATTTAATGAACCATTATACTCTAGCCACTGTTAATTGAGTACAGCTAATTCCCATGTGCATTTCCCATGTGCTCAAATAGCAATACTACAACAAATAGTGAACTCCATGATAGAGTTTTGACAACTCTCAAAAAAAAGTTTTAAAAATGAAATGAGAGAACAATGTCAAATTTACTTTACATCCAACAGACGATGTTGTCACACTGTAAAAACGTAAGGAAAAAAGCCAAGACACACAAATACTTTTGTGGTGCTTTAACTTACTTTAAAAAGTACTCCATTTTTCAACTACATTTTTTAAGTTATACAAAGTTTAGCTTAATATTTTTGGTCAATTTGATTAATGGAAGATGAGATGACTAGAAAAGTTTATTTGATTCAACTAAAAAAATTAAGGCTGCAAGAATTTAACAGCATTTTACGAAATATGGAAACAAGGCTTAATTTAACCTCTGATAAACATGGACATTTAAATCATTCAAGAGAATGTAATATTATATAACATAAATATAGCATAATATAGCATAAAGAATAATGCAGGTTTTTTTTTCTTTACATATGCAATCCATAATTTTCACAACATCAGAACTACTTTACAATGAAATATCATGTAAAACACATAAAACAAAACAAGTAAAATACTTCCGGTTTTGTAAATTGTGAATTGTATCTTCTAACCATAAGCTATATGTTTTTTCTTACCATAAGCCTTTTATTTATTTATTTTACTATAGACTATCAATTTACCGTACGTCATATAAATTATATTTCAGAACAAAATACTACTATTACTACAACAAGTACTACTAATAATAATAATTATAACAATAATATTAATGATAATAATAATAATAATAATAATCTGTACAGTAGTAATCTACAGTAGGAGTGCAAAAACCTACAGAAGACTATAAGTCTTTGATTGCAAACAAATTATGTTTTTTATTGGCTCTTCACATCAACTTGCTTTTTATATATATCTATTTTAGATATTTTATATATCTGAAAAAAGAACACTTAGTATTAACACAGTTAAAACATGTTGAAAATCTTCTATATACATTTTGAGCTCTTCGTATTTTCATAAAAAAGAGAAATCACAGACAAGAGGTCTTAACTGCTGAAAGAATATACTTTCATATGACCTGGGTTAATATAAGAAATCCATCAAAATATATACAAGATGTGTATATGTGACCCTGGCCCTAAAAACCTAGTCTTATGGGTATATGTTTTTGGAAATATGGGTCAAAATATTTTTTTTATGCCAAAAATCATTAGAATATTAAGTAAGATAATATTAAGTCATATAATAATTAGAATATTTTTGACTAGTAATGTGAATTGCTAAACATTTCATTTAGACAAGCAATTATTCTCTTTTTTTTTTTTTAGCTTTTTCTTTTTTAAATAGTTGCATCTCAGGCAAATATTATCCTATACTAAGAAATTATGCATCAATGGAAAGCCTATTTCCTCTTTTTCCATCAAAAAATCTATTATGTTTTTGGGAAGCAGGTTTTACAAAAACTGATCTACAAAATGTTATACAAAATATTTATGAGCCCAATCAACACTGTCATCCCGAGGCCAGGCTACACTGTTTAATCATGACAAAGCTGAATATTCAGCAACATTACTCCAGTGTCACATGGTCCTTTTAATCATTGAAATATGTGGAACTGCGGGTGAATAATTATTATAAATAATATATGTAAACATGCACTTTTTAAAATGATTTTAAGATCATTTTTTTTAGATCCTGATTATTATTTTGTGTGCGTGTGTGTGTGAAGGAATTCCAGATTCAACTCACTGGTCTTGAATCAGGGCCTGTCCCAAATGCCCACACTCTTGGCCACCTGAGAATACATACATGCAACAGTAAGTAAATGGACAAGACTCTCCCAAGTCTGAAAAATTGAGTAATGTAAAGTTGCAACGAGTGCTCTTAATGCACATTCAGCACACATTATGGTTGTGTTCCACTGCACATTTACACACAACCTTGCGTTCCACTTTTGTCAAAGTGAACATCATACTTCATATGTAGCCTACACTCCAAGCACAACTGTGTCATATAAAATTATCCCCCAAGTAAGTTGTCTTCAGCTCAACCTGATTATTGAGTGAACATAGATAGATATTTACCTCAATTGCCAAATATTTGCTAACTTACAATGCAAATGTTTCTGCAAACAAAGTCTCACAATTTATTTCCAGAACATGATGCATGACACTTAGACTTGAATACTGCTCTGAAGAAGGATTAAAAATAAGCTGTGTTCCAGTATAATCTTTTTCTGCCCTTCCCTTGCTAGCAAGAAGGTTTTGGCTGCAGACCAGTGGCACATGTAAGCTGAGACTGCTTGCAATGCTTGGTTCATGCACACACCTAACCCCGCCCCTAAGCCCACCCCATCACTAACTCTATTTAGTGCATGTGTCTGAGACTGCATGTCTCAGCTTGCATGTGCAAGTTTGCAGCCAGACACTATTGAAGCTTGCTTCCATCCATTTTGTTGACTCAGATTCAGCGTATGTCATTGATTAGATTGCACAAGTGCCCAGTACTGGCTGGCAGAACATCCAAAATTGGTTTTAATGGAACACCATAAACCCTATAAAACTAAAACGCAGTGTGAATGAAAGCTGCTGTTGTGACATCATTATTGCATTGTGAAACATCTAACAACAATGAAATCTGGTGCCTACAGTATGAATTTTGATGTGGTGTAATGTGATATGAGACCATAACCCCCAAACCTCAAAACCATTCAAAAACAGTGTTGGTAGCTTTATCCGACAGGATAAAACGTCAGGACACCCCACCAAATAATTTTTTTTTTAATGAATAAACATCCCTTTTCATGCATTTATTTACAAAATAGAAAAGAAAGCTTTACGCTTGTTTAAGTCAAGTAGTCCTCAAACATTCAAAGAGAAACAAGAGGAAGACGAACTAAACATAACACTGGAACTCTTAAACAATTATTATTAACAGATAAAAGAAATGAAGTATAGTTTTCTTCTTAGAAGATATGCAGAGCATAAAGCTCAAATTCACAATAAAGCCTGGGAAAATCAACATACCCAGTCGTTGACCCTACATAAATAAATAAATAATACTAAAGTCTACATAGAGCTATATCAGTGGTGGAAAGAGTACGGAAAAATCATACTCAAGTAAAAGTACCATTACTTGCCCAAAAATGTAGTGCAGAGTAAAAGCATCTGTTGTAAATATTACTCAAAGTATGAGTAAAAAGTAGCCCTTTTAAAAGTACTCAAGAGTAGTGAGTAGTGTATTATGCTGTAAAAAGCTGATGTGTTTACATGCAGTTTGTGGATGTGTGACGTAATTTGTGGATGTGTGTAAACGTAATATTCTGTAGTGAATTTAGTTATTGTTTAAGGCCATTTCGGTCATCATACAGTAAACAGTAAAGTTCCTTGGTCATTGCATGTAAATTTTGGACATCTTCTTGGACACTTTTAATGCTTCCAAAGTGGTTTGCTGAATTTATAAAGCGCCCATGTCTTGAGGTTGTTCAGTATGATGCGAGTTAGTTTCTGTGTGCGATTTGATTGAACTGGAATCGCAGGACTGATTTTTCTAATCCCCATATACAAGAAAAAATAAAGTAGTGTCTGCAGGTTGAAGGAAAGTAGTGGAGTAAAAGTATTGACTGATACAGCACTAAAAATGTAGTTAAGGGAAAGTAAAAGTACACATTTTTAAAATTACAATTTTGGAGAAAAACTACTCAGTTACAGTAATTTGAGTATTTTTAATTTGTTACTTTACACCACTGGGCTAAATATGTATGAAATTAAAATGATATAAAAAACGTATACATTATACATACAATTATACATAACGTTTAGTATTTTTTTATTTACTAACATCTATTAAATATTAGTTTTTATTCATTACATAATAGTAGCTATTTTCTGGTTGATATATTCTTAGCTATTCTTATTTCATATGACACTAGTAAAAAAAAATTTTTTAAACAAAAAAAAAACAGTTGGGTTTATTAGAATAATTACTAGTGACAATATCAAAACATTCATTCATTAATTTTTCATTCATTGCTTAGTTACTTTATTAATCAGGGGTTGCCACAGTGGAATGAACCGCCAACTTATCCAGAATATGTTTTACACAGCGGATGCCCTTCCAGCTGCAACCCATCACTGGGAAACACCCATACACTCTCATTCACACACATACACTACAGCCAATTTTTAGCTTACCCAATTCACCTATAACGCATGTCTTTGGACTGTGGGGGAAACCGGAGAACCCGGAGGAAACCCACGCAAAAACACAGGGAGAACATGCAAACTACACACAGAAATGCCAACTGACCCAGCCAGGGCTCGAACCAGCGACCTTTTTGCTGTGAGGCGATCATGGTACCCACTGTGCCACTGTGACGCCCCGACAATTATAAAACATACTAGTGTCTAATAAACATGTACCTAATAAATAACATCAAGTATCTGTTTAAAAAGTACTAGCTAACCAGTAAGTACTATAATCTACTTATTTGGCACAACTATCTAATTAATGAGCACTAGTATATAGTATCTTATGAATAAATACTAATATGTAATAATTTAAAACTATCTATATCTATTTTGATTATCTAACTATTAATACTCAAATCTAATAAACAATTATTAGTATATAAAAATATGTACTAGTCACAGACCCTTTTGGTTTCAAAGTCTCTTCTTAAAGGGATAGTTCATCTAAAAATGAAAATTTTGTTGATTTTGCCATTTGTTAAGACTGCTGTACCTCCTCTGAGTACACGGAATATCATAATTACTGTCATTTCGAGATACATAATGTTCTGTTCTCAGAAATCTACACGGTTATAATGACTAAACAAGTCAGATTGTACAAGTTGCAGCTCTCTTCCTGTGTCTGGAATCATTCACTATACACTACGTAGTGCACTATATAGGTGTCGACCATTCTGTAGTGGTGTCCTACATTCCCTATTCCTTCACTTTTATACACAATCCACTGTAGTGCACATCCAATATACATTTGTTGAAGTACCATTTCCTGAAATACAAAGTTAGACGAAGTTAGAACAAAAATAAATGAAGACAGAAACTTTCATTCATCATTTTTGCAAGGATTATCTCTGAAATCACCTCGAGGGCATTAACCAGCAAAAGATGAACATACTGTTATATCTGACAGTATTGACAGTAGTGTTTTTGACGAGTTTTTATATATGCTGATTGGTTTTTGGTGGTAGAGATCGAAAGTGTTACAACTGTCCTGTGTTACAACTATCCCCAGTCTCGCCTAAATGACATATCTTTGAATTTGGACTTTGGCAGACTGACGCGAAGCATCTGGAGAAACAGAAAATACAGGTATTTTAACACAGCAATGACAGGTAAGTGAGAGTCAGGTGTTTCTGTTGCAGGTAATGAGACACAGCAAGGGGATCACTGGAGAACATCTTGTGAATCACTAGAGATCAACAATCAGGTACAGAACTGTTCCCATTGTCATTTACAATATGTAGGGTAGGTAGAAAAATAAATAGGTGGTTGTGGGAATATAGGAAGGAAAAAAGAAAAAAAAAGAAAAAAAAAGAAAGAAAAAAATATGTCTTTCTAAGCGGAAGGGGTGGGAATAGGGAATAGGAAGGCAAAAAAAAGAAAAGAAAAGATGTTTTCCCAAGAAAAAAAGTATTTTCAAGAGGAATGGGTGGTTGTGGAAATATAGGAAGAAAAAAAAAGAAAAGAAAAGATGTCCTTCCAAAGGAAGAAAAAAAGATGTCATTCCAAGCAGAAGAGGTGGTGGTGGGAATATAGGAAGGAAAAAAAAGAAAAGATATCCGGGGCGGTGCGGTGGCCATTTGTTATTTGTTTGCATGTTCTCCCCGTGTTCGTGTGGGTTTCCTCCGGGTGCTCCGGTTTCCCCCACAAGTCCAAAGACATGCACTATAGGTGAATTGGGTAGGCTAAATTGTTCGTAGTGTATAGTGTCCGTAGCTAAAAAAAAAAGAGAGAAAGAAAAAAAAAGTCCTTCCATGTAGAAGGGGATGCTGGTGGGAATATATATATATATACATATACATATATATATGTATACATATATATTGGGGTTTGACTTAAAAAAATAAATATGAAATAAATATTGACTTAAAAAAATATATGAAACATTCCTGTTTATAGCGTGGAATACAATTCTTTGTTATAATATACAACAAATTAATTTGTTATTTTATGGTATATTTAAAATTGTATTTTATGTGATGTGTGCCACTTGGACAAATAAATTTCCCTCTGGGATTAATAAAGTGGAATTAATCAATCAAAGTCTCTTCTCTTCAGTTTTTTGGCATCACTGTTTTGGTTTTACATTTGGTTTCTTTAGTTTTCCTGCAGTAAACTAATGAAAACTGTAAACTTGGTCCTGTAGTCACTATTACAGGCAACTCTGCTTTTTTATATAGAGTGGGGGGGGGAAAAGTATTGAACATGTCAACATTTTTCTCAGAAAACATATTTCTAAAGGTGCTGTTGACTTAAAAAAATGCTAATCCATATATGCAAAGGAAACAAAATGGGTAACACATTAAAATAATGGTCCATTAGTTAATGTTAGTTAATATATTTACTAACATAAACAATTAGTAATAAATTTATTACAGTAATTATTCATCTTTGTTAACATTAGTTAATGTTATTTAAGTAAAATAATGTTTGTTCATGTTAGCTCACTGTGCATTAACTAATGTTAACGAGCACAACTTTTGATTTGAATAATGCATTAGTTCATGTTGAACTATGATTAATAAATGCTGTACAAGATTATTCATACTTAGTTTAATATTAGTAAATACATTTTGTACTAACATTAACTAATAGACCATTATTCTAAAGTGTTACCAAAAAAATGTATTGCCTATTATTAGATACTAGCACTGCTCAAACTCTAAGATTTTTAGTGACTGGTCACATCACCCAAATGGAATTCGGCAAACTGATTTTTCTCAATTAGAGCAACAGCCTGTTAACATTGGCTCAATGAGAAATTATGTGCTGAGCCAATTGAAAAATCATCAAGTCTGGCCGATCATGTTATTGGCCCAATTGGATATTTTAAATTGTTGTAGCATGCTTTTTTGGTTTCACTTCATTTAAAAATGTATATTAATGACTTTACATTGCTAAAGCATCTTTACTGAATTGTTTATTCCCTCGTTGTCCCAAAAGAAAATGAATAATAAAATATACAAAATAATTACACACTAAACACTGCCACATTTATTTATTTATTTTTATTTAACAGGCACTGTTGTGAAAATGCTTTAAAATAACATATACATTTAACATTTCTACAAAGTCAACCTTACGACGTCATGCATTTTAATTCTCATAATATAAAAAAATCTGGTGTAATTAAAACATTCACAGACATGTGCAAAAAATGTCAAAAACACCATAAACCGTAATTATATTTTCTGAGGTTACTTCAGCCATTGTTTAGTCTAATGTCAACAGAATATTACCATTCCACAAAAGGTAATCTGAACTCATGAAATCACATTTTTAATTGTTAAAACCAGTTTTAAATTAACATTAAACACCTAATATATTTACATATTAAAAAAAACGTCAAAAACACCATCAAATCTAAACAATGAATTACTTAACCCAGTTGACACAGATGTTTGCATCTTCAAATATTTACCATGTTTAGAAAGTCATTGTTGTACTCCACATTGAGAAGAAAAATCCAGAAAGCACAAAAAATGCATTGATAAAGTCTTGTAAGTTGTCGAGCACCATCTCCTCTTCTGGGACAGCAGACATTCTGTCAGACATTCTTAAAGTTCATCATGCTGCTGCTACTTACTGTTTCCCATCTTCGTTGTAGTCCCGTATGTAAAAAAGTAAAAATATAGCAATGCCAATACTAAGTCCACATATATCAAATACATATACAAATGTCACCATGTCATTAATATCATGTTCAAAAATACTACTCCTGTTGGGTCACAAAATGTAACTTTAAGTGTTTTCAAGGAAGAATGTGGTTGTTTACATAATTTTTAGCATAGTTACAATATAGTAATTAACTGTTCCATACTGTGAGAATGCTATGTGATAAATTGCATATTCACATGTAAAATGTAAGTCATTGTGACTGGGCACCTGTTTGTTTACAGCAATTCTTCAAAATATCATATTTTGTTTAACAAAAGAAGGAATCTTCTACAAGTTTGAACAACTAGATGGTGAGTAAATAAAGTCAGAAGACAAAAAAACAGGGTTCTGTTATAATTTACTCTCCCTTTACTTCCAAACCTGTTTGTTTTTCTTTCTTCTGTTGAACACAAAAGAAGATATTCTGAAGAAAGCTGGAAACCTGTAACTATTGACAGTCGTAGTATCTGTTTTTCCTACTATAAAAGTCAATGGTTACAGGTTTTCAGCTTTCTTCAAAATATCTTCTTTTGTGTTCAACAGTAGAAAGAAACTCACAAAAGTTTGAAACCACATGAGGCTGAGTAAAACGTTAGTACATTTTAATGTTTGGGTGAACTATACCTTTAAGAACCGCTACAAATCAATGTTTACAAATCATTTACAAAACCGCTACACATGCTGTTCATTTATTTATTTATTTATTGTTTCTCGCCTCCTTCCTTACTGAGATTAAATACTGTAGGGACTTTGGTGAGGTCTTCCAGTCACGCAGACTTGCGACCTTCACGCCCACTATGGGAATAAGTAAACAAAAAGTCAAGTGACCAAGACCGCATGTGAGTATTTGTGCAGGCCTGTCAATAGTCCTCCCCCCAGTAGGGGCGGGCGCGTCCATCTCCAGCAGCAGAAGCGGTTTTAAAGCTTCCGCCGCCGCTGTGCCTCTAGTCTCCGCAAAAATGGCTGCGATCGGACGCTTGTCGCAGAAGCTCTTCAAGTCCGCTGCCCTGACCCAAAGCCGTCAGCTTTCGGCTGCAGCTCATGGTGAAAATGCAGGTGAGTTTTCAACGTTTAATAGCTTAAAACAGTCGCTGTACTAAATACATCAACCATTTTAAACAGCCGCAACTCGACATTTGACCTTGCGGATGTGACGCGAATGGCTGTCTAGTGTTGTCCTATCGCTGACATTGTTGCAAAATATCAATGAATAAGTATTTTGTCTAATAAGATAACGAAAAATGGGTTTTCTATGTATGAGGAGTATAATAAGAAATACAGCGACGCAAACTAACGTTAACATTAAACGACTAGCCAGTTAGACGGTTCGACTGACTTTATTGTTATGGGACTATTTAACACGTGTCATACACATTTATTTATAATACGACTTTGTTTATGTATGTTCATATAGCAAAGACCTGGAAGATCCTGACGTTTGTCGTGGCTCTGCCTGGAGTGGCTGTGTGCATGTTGAACATGTATCTGCGGTCTCAGCACCACCATGAGCAGCCCGAGTTCGTGCCCTACACCCACCTGCGCATCCGCTCCAAGGTGAAAACACACACTTTACCCAAACAAAAACAATCACCTCCATCTAACTTTTCCTATGACCCCTAATAAATTATGAGAGAAACTTCTGTTAAATAAGCAGTCAGTGAAGTGTTTAAAAAAACTGATTACAAAATGAAGTTGTTAGAATTAACAAATGACTTTGAGCAGACTATGAGTAACCTATAAAAAAAAGACTAATTTTGAGTTTTCCACACAAACATTAATGACATGTTTAATAGTACTTTACTGGAGGAACAAAACACTGTGAACTCTAGGGGTGTAACAGTAACGTTAGTCATATTTGTATTGTTCCGGTACGGTATGCATTACAAATTGAACATTTCTCCACGGTTGTTTGGAAAACCAACATTTGGACATTTAAAAGCCTAAAATGTGTGAAATGTAATGTTCTCAATGCCAGTGTGCTTAACAAAGCAGCCCAAATGACATAATGTGACAGTCAATGTGGGCTCTGCTTCTCTCAACTATCAAAGAAAAATTTACCAGAACATCCTTGGTGTGTGTGTCCACCAAAGCTATTTTGTGCATCATAATAAATCCAGCCTTCCAAAAATGCTCCTCTGTGAGTGCCTGAGAACGCTTCTGCAGCTCTGCATTTAGCTCATTCTCAGACTGTCAGTGCATTTTAAAAAAACATGCGTAGAAAATGTGTTCTCATTGGAATGTTTACATCGAGCCCCTTTATAATATTCCTCCATGAAAGTTATTTTCTTTGCATTTGTTTATAAATGCTACAATATCACTTTTTTTCACACCACTGTGTTGTATCAAACCAAACTATAAATTTTGTGAACCGTTACACCCCTGTTGATCTCATTAGCATCACAAGTGTGTATGTATTTTGTTACAATAAAATACCAAACATAACGTTATTTTCATGATGGATAATAAAGGCAAACATACCTTTAACTTTAGTTGTCCATATGGATATAGATAGTTTTAAGCACAGCCTTGTCATCTGAATTGATTTAATCTCTTTTAAATGGAAATTTCCCAAACTGGAAGTACAGCCAGTATTTTGAAATGCCGTAATCACATGCAGGAAAATGTGGATAAAGGCTACAGGAGCTTTAATAGGAGTTCATGTCTTTAATGAAATTAGTTCATTGGAGTCTCTTCATATGCATCTTTATATAGTCAAAGTTGCGAATACTCCTTTTTAAATGCTGTTAATTATTTAAATGTGATGAAACCAAATAGAAAGAGTAACATTATTAGTTTTATTGCGTATTTTACAATGTACCATGGTGTCAGTGGTTTTGAAACCAATGCCATTCAAGATCAGTTGGTTGTTTATGAATTTGATTTATTTGTCAGAATTTTAATGATTTAATTTATACTACTAACACTTCTGGAAGTGTATTTATGTTTGAAGACATTTGCTAAGAATAAAAGTGACCGAGTAGTGTTATCAAAATCACCTTTTAACATGTTTTGTACCCGTGTATAATACTTTTAAAAGTTCTATTATGGTCATTAATGCAGATTCAGAGTTTTTAATATGTGATCCTGCACTGTTTCTGTTGCACAGTATATATTTTTTTGCAATATCTAAAAATACAGTATGTTGAATCAGTCAAAATGATTTATGAAAATTTATGCAAAAAAGTTATTAGAATATTAAATCATGTTCCTTGGAGATAGTATGTCAATTTCCTACTGTAATTGTATAAACTACATTTTTGATTAGTAATGTGCATTGCAAAATACTTCCTTCAGGCAGCTTTAATTGTAATTTTCTCAGAATCTCTGCCAAATATCATTCTATCCTGAAGTATACATCATTAGAATAGAAAACACATTTATTCAGCGTTCAGGTGATCTATAAACAACAATGAAGTTTGACCCAGAAGAATATCATTGCTTAAATGTTCCACATTGCTCAATTTAACGCAAGCAGCTCGTGATCCAATGTCTTGAGTGTCCCAGAGGAGATATGACTGCTTTTTATTCACTAATGTCATTCATTTAAAAACTGAACGCTTGTCTACTGTCTTTTCATAACTGTACGGAAAATTGTTACATTTGACATTTAAAGTATTTTATTATAATAATAATAATAATAATAATAATAATATGTTGTTGTTTTTTTAATAGTAATGCTGTAATATGGTTTATCAAGTCCCAAAGATTGTGTTGGAAATGGAATTTTATAAATATGGTAATATTTTAACATGAGCAGCTCGTGATAATAGTTTTCAGCTTCTTCGAGCGACTCAGTTTGCACTTGATGATTCACATGAACTCCAACTCTGTAATTGCTGTTGATCCTACCTAGGCCCAGACAGAATCTGTAGATTTTTTTGCGATTTCTGCGCAGAATTAAAAAAAAAAAAAAAGTTTGGATTTGTGCAGAATGATTTTATCATAACTAATAACTTAATATGAAATATAAAAATAATACCTTTTTAACTTTTATTTAATGTTTACAATGCAAAGCATATTAGATCCACTTATTTTGCTAACAAAGCAAGTCTCTTATGTAAGATATCTACTAATAGACAGAAACTATTACTTTAGAAACTGTGTTGTAAATAAATCATATGAAAACTTTCATATTTGTCAATAATATTACTGACATAAAATTTTTTTAAATAATTTAAAAACTGAATAAATATAAATTTACACACATTTCCACAAGTAAATAAATAGACTCAATGATGCACACAGATTCCATGTGGGTCTAGTCCTAACCAATTATAATAAGCATTTGAAAATGCACCAAACATCTTCCCAAGTTTGTAATAATGGGGGTTTAAAAATTTACCTGTTGTTGTTCACCAAAATACAAGCTCTGATTTACGGTTTAACATATTAAAACATAAAAAACAACTATAAATACTAGTTTAGTAATTTTATTGTTATTTTATTTTGACTTGTTAATACAGATTAAATCTTGTAAAGTGACCTGTGGCTTTTTTGTGTATTTCGTCCTCGACAGTTTTTAAAATATGTATGAATTAGTCTAATTGGACTTGTTTCTATATTTTTGTTAAAATTGCCAAATAAAAACAAACAAATTATAGTTTTGTTTAATAAATCTAAATTATTAATATATTACATTTTAGTAGTATTACAGTATTGGTTTTCTTTTATAAGTTATATAATTAAAAAAAAGCATATTAACGAAGTGATGCACACCACACAGAGTTTCACTCACAATGTTAAAAAAAAAAGTAAATAAAGGCAAAATGTTAGTTGAAGTCTCTGATCATATTGATGGAAAGCTGATCAGATACCTGATATTAATAACAAAATTGCCTGTTTACATTTAACAGAACATTTGCTAAATGCATGAAGTTTCACATGGACTCTTCTTATCATTTTAGACTAATAATTTTAGTTAATCATGCACATTTCTCATCTGTGCCCTATTTTTTCCCCTCTCTCTAACATCAGCGTTTCCCATGGGGTGACGGCAACAAGTCGCTCTTCCACAACTCCCATGTAAATGCCCTGCCTGACGGCTTCGAGCACCATGATGAGTAAAGGGCGTCAGGAGCTCTCCAGATCCCCCCTACAGGGACCACAAGGCCCTCCGTCTGCTGGCCTGGACCACTCCTCACGTTCTTTCAGTTTACATGACACTTGTCCAGTTTGTCGATCTTACCTCTGTGCTGTCCACACCTTGGGGGAGGCACCTTAAGGAAACAGTTACATTTACTCATGGACCATTGTATCACATTGTCTGCTTAAACTGAAAAATAAACATCTATTAGTTAAATTATAAACTGTCTGAAGTCTCATTTTTGAACACATGATCTGACAGCTTAATAGATCTAGCTGGCTTTCCATTGCCCTTGCCTCTTTACAAATTGACGTTTTTAATTGAACCATTGAAATTGAGTAAATTTAGCAAATATTACACACATAATATATTACACAATGGTTTTTTTTTTACACAAGACATGATTTTTCAGGCAATTCAAAAAAGGAATGTTTGACAAAGCTACAATAAATAGTTTTTTCACATTCATAGGTCACTTGGTGTTTGCAAGTCACATTATCATTGCGTTTAATGGATTTTTTTTGTTTTTTTATTTAAAAAATATTCCAGTGTTTTTTGCAAATATAAAATGTAAACCAGACTGAAGTGTTTTACTTGTAAAGGTTTAGGGAGGATTTGTTTTATTTTATTATTATTATTATTTTTTACATGCTGTCAAGTCATTTTTATTTATTTATTACTTTTTGTGTGTGTCATTGGAATGGTAAGACTCTGTAACGGTTTTGCCACTTGCCATACAAAATATCTAACCAATTGAGAAGGTTAAATATTTAGTTTGCTGTCAAAAATAACCTGATTGTCAACTAGGGATGCTCTGATCGATTGGCCGGAGATGGGTATTGGCCGATAATCACATTTCAAGATTCGATCGGTACTCACTGATCTGGCTGATCTCATGAACCGATCACAAGTGTTTGTTTACAAGTTTATAACCCATCTTATACATCCACAGCGCTACAACACGCGAGCAGTGTTTCTAAATTGCACTATCAGTAATTTTTCTTTTTATCTGTTTATCTAATTATTATTATTATTTTTTTTGTAAAGCTGCTTCTGACCATTACATGTATGCAACATCCTTAATTTATTCTCTTAGGTAAGGCGAGATCTCATACATAGAGGAAAATGTGCTCATGCAATGGCAAAGTTATATAAAGCTTGAAGCGTCAGAATCGGGACTTGGTATCGGCTGATCACAGTGACAAGGAATCGGTACTCTGTATCGGCTGCAAGAATCGTGATTGGAGCATCCCTATTGTCAACATAAGAAACCAGTAGAAATTATGTTTAGTACTGTGCCCTAGCAAAATTTTACTGAGAACTTTTTTTTTGAGATGCTAACCTCAAATTTACAACATAACTAAAGATTTTCTATGTTTAAAATAGTAGTTAAATTCACAAATCGTTCATAACCACTGCTTAAATACAACTTACTACTTTTAAAACCAGCTAAAATAAAAAAAATTATGAAAAATCCTAATAGTATATTAATTTAATTCAAATATAAAAGGCGTATTTTGTCAACGCCAGAGGGTTACACGTATTAATACTTGTATGAAATCTACACCACCATTCACTGAAAACGCAAGACTGAAATGGAGAGTGTTTGTCCCTCAAGGCGTGCCGTACTGTCAAGACACACTCACATGACTTTACTCTTGTGACACACATTCCACAAAAACCCAAATATTGTGGCTTAATGAAACATCATGAAACGTCGTTTTTTGTTGGTAGTGTCGAGTAAACGTTTGGCTAATTGTAAGATGTTTACAGCGGTCTTTAAGAGTGATTAAGGCGGTGCGAGTGGATTCATGAACTCTGAAGCTGAAGATTGTGACACCAGTGAAGTTTATCTGCTGTCCATTCAAGTCTCCGACGGTGAGTCAAAACTATCCTCGTATGGGTTTTTGTTTGGACGAGGAACATCATGTACCGTTTTGTTTGTCTGCAAAGCTGTGTGTTTAGTTCGGTGCAATCATATTTGTCGTGCATCTGGTGTAAACGAGCAACAAATCTGCAGCAACTGTTTGAAATGTTGAATCTCTTTAGAAATGAATACTTTTTCCTGCATTTGGAGCACAAATTATTATTGTTGTGTTGACAGCAAACATTGTTATCTCACACGAGTTGAATATCTAAATAACTGACTATATTTACACATTCTGTTGTTATTTCTAATTATGATTATTTCGTTTTTTATGTTATATAGTATGGCAAACTCGTATATAATTGTACTATTTTGCTGTATTTGCTTTAAGAAAACAAGTTTAATGCAACATTTAATGTTGTCATTCAGTGTAACAATAGTTTGTATACAAAATATTGTCAGACATATTTAGAATAAAACAATTATTTAATGATATATTGTGTTATATTTATTTTGTAATAGGAAATTTTGCATTTCAAAATCAAAACATTTATTCACAAATGTTAAAAGTAATGTTAATTTATTAAATGAATGTTAAAAATATAAAATTAATTAAAATTAATTTCAAGTATCTTATTTGGAATATAAATCATATTTAATTATAATGTTTTAATAATTTCAATAGTTCACTGATTGACAACAGAAGTCACTTCTTTTTTGCATTAAACAAAAATAAATGGTTTCCTTATAATATTGTCAACTCTGTTATGTTAGTAACATGAGTTTGACTGTAACAGAGTTGACAATTTAAAAGATTTTCAGAAAAAATCCCACATGCTATCATAAATACTAAGAGCACATGGCACTAATGAAATCACACAAAAAAAAATTATATATATATCATATTATAATTATTTATGACATATGTTACACTGAATGACTGTCACATATAATTATACCCATATTTTGACTGTGTTTTCAGAAAAGTAAAGAAAATTACATGTACTGTGAAAATTACAGTAATTCAACGTCACTTGGGAAATATTTGAAAAAGAATTAAAATTTCACATTCGGCCTTATAATTTTGTCTTCAACTGTATTCAGACACTAAAAGCATCTCCATCAACAGATCACCAATGGCTGAAAGTGCTGTTTTGGCCGATTCCAGACGGTGAGAGTAATATTCAGCTTATTATATTAGTGTGTATATCTTTTTTGCCTTTCTTCAAACAAAGTGATAGTTTGTGGTCTTAATCCAACGTGCATGCAGCTTCTTAACCTTTCTTTAGAAATGCATTTTTACGATGTGACCCATCATTGCCATCACAGAGAACAGAACACTCATTGTCCAGCATATTATACATGCTTGCAGATAATATCCTCAAGATTATTGCATCAGTTTCTTCATGTTATATCAGTAAGTCTGGAAGGCAAAGGAGGTTGGTTAAAAAAAACAACAACTAACTGTTTCTCTTTGGTCATATTTCCAGATGCTGTTTCTTTCTGTATGACAGTTCAAAGGTGCAGGAGGAAGGTGACCTGACTAGAGATGGCATTTATTACTTCTATCCTGAAGATGTAAGCCATCCAGTGCTGTTTATATTGACTCATTATTATTTTTTAAGAAGTTTAAAGGGTAAAAAAGCAATGGTACCTTAAAGGAGCACTCCACTTTTTCTTTAGGAATAGGCTCATTTTAAGCAGTTGAGTTCTAACATTTTGGAATCCATTCAGCTGGGTCTGGTAGCATAGATATGTACAAATTTTTGTGCTCAACAAGTAACGTTATTGATGATAATACAGTCACTTACTGCATTGACCATAAGGCAAAGTAGCACCAACTTGCACTAAATTCTAGGCTTATGCTATTTTTGTTGAATAAAATCAGCAAACATGTAAATGAAATATGACAACAAGATGCTGTGGTGCCAGAAACTTGTTTTATTGTCAGCTAAGTGAAGTATTGGCTAGTTTTTGAAATAACTTATAAGAGTGCCTGATAACGTAACAGTGCCTGCGCCTCAATGAGCATACTTTCCACCCTAAATTATTGAATATTACAAATGTTATATGCCATTTAGATCAGAAAGGTGGATATGCACATTGAGATGCAGGGATATTGATGGTTCACACGATTCATTCATAACAGAGATTCATTCACAAACAAATCGCTTCCTCCGTTAGAATTAGAACTGAAAGCGGGAGAGGGTGTGTTTCAGGACATGGATTAGATCAAATTTAACAGGGAGGGAGGATAATACATTTCCATGCACACAAACACACGCTCTGTGTCGGCAATGCCTGTGCCGTCATTTATCCATCGATGTAGAAAAGTGATGTATTATTATAATTTTCGTAATTGAAAAAAATATTTGCATACTGACCACCGGAAAACTCCCGATCATAGATATATGTATATATGTGTATATATCTATGGCTCTGGAGGGCCAGTCCTCCACTGCACCTTGGTCCCACATTCATTTCAAAGGAGCGCTACCCTGTACCAAAATGGCGGCTCTATTGATGCATTTCTTCCAATAGCATAGGCGACATATAATGTTATCTATGGTCTGGTGGAAGCACTTTTAGCTTAACTTAGCATAGGTGATTGAATCAGATTACAGAAGTTAACATTTGAAGTAGATAAAAAATATTTTACAAAGCTGTTCTAAGACAAGAATGGGTGTTGTTCAACAGTTTTAGGACAACTTTGATGAAAGGTTTTGATCCACCTCAAATGCTAAATGACGGTTAGCATCTTGCTCTAAAAATGTAAAAAAAAGTTTCAGTAATTTTCCTATTTAAAGCTTGACTCTTCTGTAGTTGCATTGTATACCAAGACCGACCGAAAATGAAAAGTTGCAATTTTCTAGGTCGATTATGGCTAGGAACAATACTCTCATTCTGGCACAATGAGATTCATTCTCATAAAGAACTTTGCTGCCATATTATGTGCAATGATATTAGACAACACAATGTAACTACAGAAGTGTCAAGCTTTAAATAGGAAACTTGTCAAACACTTTTTTTTAAATTTGAGTGAGATGCTAATGGTGTTATCCAATTCAATGATCTTTGCTAAGCTAAGCTAAAAGTGTTCTCGCCAGACCCAGAGATCGGCTGAATGGATTAAAGAATTGTAAAACTCAACCGTTTAACCTTAGGAGACTTGTAAAATTAGCCTATTTCTATGTTTATAACATAGTGTGTGTTGTTACAGACACCGATAGACCAGCAAGAGCTGCTTTGTGGACAGTTGGCTGGTGTGTGTCGCTGTGTGTCTGAACTGTCCTCATCTCCTGTACGTCTGCTCCGTCTGCGCAAAAGCAAATATGCCGTGCGAATGAAGGATAACTTTCTTTGGGTGAGAGACATTTTGGCTTCATGGATTATTCTGTACTTGGAGATGAATTTTGCGTTTAAAAAAAGTTTGCAATAATATTTTTTTTCTGTTATCATGTATATTTTAATAATTCACAGATTGCCAAACACGTCACTTTTTTTTAATTACTTTTTACAAAAAAAAGCTGATTTCTTTATAATATTGTCAACTCTGTTATATTCTATTATGTGACAATTTAACACTTTTTTTACTAGTCAAAAACCCCACTTGATGGCATAAATGCTAAGGGCACGTCAATAATGAAATCATGAATAAAAGATTTGGGATAGATTTTGTGTTTGTTTTGATAACATAGTAACAGTTTGATGTTTTTCAAAATAACTCTTGGTTATAAAATATTTTCTCACCAAGACCACATATGTTTTTCAGTGCTTCAGATCAGTGAGGGGAAAGTCCTTCATTTCCGATATCCTACATAGTTTTAGGAGATATTTTATTTAATGTTGTTGCATTAGGGAAATGACCATTTAGTGTAGGATGTGTTACCAAAAGGAAAATAAAATATAATTAAATTGTTTAAATTTGCAGAATTATGCAGCAAAAAATAAACTGACTAATTTGGACAACAATGAATAATGATTTTCAGCCATCGAAGACACTTTTATTTGCAGATATTAAATTGTTATGGCTAGTAACATTATGTGATCCATAACATTGAGTGACAAATTTATAAATATAATCAAAATAAATATATATATATATATATATATATATATATATATATATATAACCAATTAATAATGATTTTGTAAACAAACTGTACCTGCAGTTATAGAATCACACTTATGTAAGGACATGAGCTCTGTTACAAAACCTAATGCTACCTCCAGACAGGGTTTTGAAATGGATTGTTTTGGTTGAAAGCAAGCCTTTTGTGTGCTATTTTAGTGGTTGTACAACACTTTTAAGTTAGACTTGTCTCTGGTTTTCAGGCATTAAGCTGTGCAGTGGAAATTCCGGATGTGAGCATATGTGACGTTCTGGATCAGCTGATTGCCCTCTTCTGTTTTTACAATGGACCAGTGCGGCAGAGCTACCAGGTGCAGCATCACAGTCTACAGTATTCTATTCCCTGGTTATGATTTCTGCATGGATACATATTTTTGATGGGAAAAAATTTTGATTGGAGTAAAAATGTTTAAAAGTATAGTTCACCCAAAAATTCATGTTTCCTCATCATTTACTCACACTTAAGTGGTTCTAAGCTTTTATGAATTTCTTTCCTCTGTTGAACACAAAACAAGGTATTCTGAAGAATACTGGAAAACAAATCAACCATTGACATCCATAGTAGAAACAAAACATACTATGGAAGTAAATGGCTGTTTTTTCTCCAACATTCTTCGTTATATTATCCTTTGTGTTTAACAGAAGAAAGAAACTCAAACCAGTTTGAAAGAAGTAGAGGATGAGTAAATTTATTTCAGAATTTCACTTTCTCTTTAAATGCTTTTGATGCCAATGACAAGAAATCTAGTGTTCTCTCAGAAATGCAAAACTTCTGCTTACTTAGAGAAATATTGTTTTTACTGTAAAAACTTTTGCTTTTCTATGTTGTGTTTACCATGTTTTTGCACTTTTGCCGATTAACTTTGCGTTCTCTCTAAAAACTTTTGCACTCCCCTGAGAAACTGTTTGCTAGCAAACCTTTGTTTCCATAAGAAACATTGTATTTGCAAAAGCCTTATCATCCCTGAGCTTTGGGGTGACTCATGAAACCTTTGTGTTTCAGTTAACTATGCATTCTCTCCTAAATGTTTTGGATATACCTGAGAAACTTTGTGTTCTCACAGATATTTTTTCCCTTTTAAAAACCTTATGCTCATTCTCAAAGGCTTTGTGCAAATGTAGTATTTCTTTCCTCTAAGAAACTTTGCATTCCCTTTCAAAACTGTTTGAACTGTTTTGATTGACATAAAAAAAATTATTGACATCTAAAATTTGATTTGAAATTTGATAACTTGACATCTAAAAAAATATTGACATCTAAAAAGAAAGAAATTAATGTTTGTATTCAGCAAGAATGCATAGAATTGGTCAAATTGACATCAAAGCATTTATAATAAACAGATGCTTTTCCACACAAATATGAGTAGGACAGCTCTTTTCAATGTTGATTCTTGTTGAATATGTTGTGTTGTGTTTCTGCGTGAACGTAGTTGTACAGTCAGGAGGAGCTGGCTCTGCGATGGGCCAGATATCTCCATCACCTGCAGTGCGGCTCTACTGAGCTCCACAGTATCTTCAGCTGCCTGAGGACCATCGACTTCACATATGTAAGTAAGAATGGAATTATTGCAAGGCACATGTACTTATTAAGTTAGCAATGTGCCTCAAAACAAGTTTTAAAAAGTATTTTAGTCAATACTGCAACAGAAAATTTGCCTAAACCACTCTATGATAATGGGTGTTTCTGTTTACCAGTTTTGTAATACAACCCCAAATCAGAAAAGGTTGGGACAGTATGGAAAATGCGACTGTGTTCATATTGTCTACAATGAAATACAAGTTTTGAAATGAAATACAAATAAATTTAGAAATCACTACTTTTTGTATTTGCGTTTTCCATACTGTCCCAACTTTTTCTGATTTGGGGTTGTATGTAAACAATAGAGATGATAATTTAATGAGTTAATTTAAAGGTGCCATAGTGTTCATTGAGTGTTAAATTGTTTACTGATATCTACATAGTAGTGTTGTAACGGATCACAAATCTCACGGTTCGGATCACGCTGTGGTTTTTGTGTCACGGATTGGACCATTTTTCGAATCAGCAAAAAAGGGAGGAGACAAATGTAATTTGCTTTCCATTTATTACAAAAACATTACTGCAAGAAACTTTTAGTTTTAACAAACATAACTTAGAAATGGTAATTTTAATAAAAGAAAAAAAAAAAATCAAGAAAAACACCTGAATAAAAAAATGAAATATTCAATATTGTGAAAAATGATCTTTGCTACTGTTCCTGGTAATGCTAAATGTATAAATCTAACAGTATAATCTTGTACAACACATCATATTTATTTTTTTGTCTCATTTTCAATTAATGATTCAATAATTCACACATAAAACGTCATGTTTCATTGCTAGATGTATCATTTTTGAAGAATTATTCAGTGACCCATTTTTGATGGTTGGTTGTCACCACCTATTGGTTAAATAATGTAATTGCTACAACATTCAACAGCGTCAAGTTGCATTAAACAGTGATTTGAAACTTTAACACAAACATCAGTGTTTATATCTGAACTATAAACTGTTATCCCAGTACTTCTGTGTTATTTGATTGCTTGTAACTTTGTAACTAACTGAAAAGTTTAAAAACCGAAAGTCTCAATCAAATTGAATAAAAATATGCAAATCATCATCATTCATTCATTTTCTTTTCGGCTTAGTCCCTTTATTAATCTGTGGTCGCCACAGCGGAATGAACAGCCAACTTATCCAGCATATGTTTTACGCAGCGGATGCCCTTCCAGCTGCAACCCATCACTGGGAAACATTCATACACATACACTATACGGACAATTTAGCTTACCCAATTCACCTATAGCACATATCTTTGGACTTGTGGGGGAAACAGGAGCACCCGGAGGAAACGAACACGGGGAGAACATGCAAACTCCACACAGAAGTGCCAACTGACCCAGCCGAGGCTCGAACCAGCAACCTTCTTGCTGTGAGGCGAACGTGCTACCCACTGCGCCACCGTGCATCATTTATAGGCTAATTTAGGTTGCGTGGGTTTAAATTGAGATCCCGGTCTTTTAATGATGTATTCTGAAATACACACATGCAAAGTAATCACACTTCAGGTGTCAAAAAATATTTCAAACTGAGTAGATTCAATCTTCTCAACTAAAGATTTAGACAAGTGGTTTATTTTAGCTAGGAGGAGTGAGTGGAGATATCTTTAAGCCTCCAGAGTAACCTACTTTTCTCCTGAGGTGTTTTTTCAATGAAATATAGACTAAATCAAAATTATACTTGACAAATCGGACAGGCTGAGATGTTTTTTTAAATAATTGTGTATAATGGATATGAACACACCATATATATACTTTTCACTTGTCGATTGTCCTTTTAGATTGATCCTCTGTTATTGCTGAAGGCTGCGCTCATTCTTCAGGCATGTCAGCGATGTCCTCTCGTTCTTGCAGGTTGTATTCTCCACAGAGGCAGGTGAGCCTTCTCGCTGCAATTTGCTTTTCTATAATTCACATTTAAAAACTGATAACTGTAAGTAGCTATAGTAATTTAGAGTGACTTAGATTTAGAGAAATTTAGATGTCGCTGTTTATCCAGGGTTGTGAGTACTCAGATGCCTCCTGCCCTCACAGTGAAGGTGATGGTGTATGAGACACAAACATATAGCCAGGTAAAAATCACATTCATGATGATTCTTGATGCTGAACATACTGGACACAGTCTTATTTTGTTGTGTGTTTCGTCTTGTATTTGGTTCTACAGGATAACCGTGTGTCTGTTAATGGCCTGAGCTCATCTGTGGGATCAGCGGCGTCCGTCACAGTGACCACACAGGTGTATCTGACGCCCACTGAGCTGCACATGCTCCGCTCGCCACCAGTGGAAAGAGCATGCAGGTACAAATAGATTCTACTTGAAACTACTTTTTTTTTTTAAATATGGAGTTGAGTAAAATGAAGCTCTGATAACATTTCTTTCGAATTTCAAATACAGATTTATATTTTTAGAGCTTTTTTTGGAAGACAATGACAATTGGTCAGAAAAACAAAGGTTTTCATTTCATGATTGAAAATCTGGGTTATTCCACCAAATATGGATTTCTTAATTCTTAATGTTTTAAATTAAAGCACTGGTATTGTGTTGTCTGAAACTGAATATAAACATGTCTGAAAACATGACGTCTTTAAAAAAATAACATATTACTCATAAATATATCTATAAATCATTAATGCAGAGAATTTCCAAATAGTTTTCATAGCTGTACATCAACTACATTTGACAATATCTAAATTACGATGACATATTAAAAAAATAAGTTCCTTTTGCTCACCAAAATTGCATTAATTTGATAATAAATATAGTTTACATTAATAGAGGTATTTTGCTATAATTAAACATATTTATTTACATTATAATTACATATTTACATATATTACATTTTATTATTATCTTACTGACACCAAACTACTAATCTTATTTTTGAAATTGAATATTATTATTAAATAATATAAAATATTATTTATTTTACAGAAATCTTTTGTAACATTGTAAATCTTTACTGTCTTTACTGTCACATTTATTTAATTAAATATATATATATCATTTCTAAATAAAGACTTTAAAGGTGCAGTATGTACGTTTTTGAGCATAAAGCATGTTTGCAGATATTTAAAAAAACAGGCTAAGTAAACATACTTGTTTATCTGAAAAACAATGATAAAGTCAGTTATTCTTCTTTGCAAATGTCCGTTCCAGTATGTCTGTTTTTGTTTTGGTCTGTGTAACTCCGCCAACTGCTAGTTTACCTAATTATATTTCAGAGGAGAATGAGGGTCCAGGTGAAAACCCCCCCCACTCCAATGTTTTGAATTTGGACTGCAACACCTAGTTCAACCACTAGGAGTCCCACATACCGTTCATCCTTTCATAACAACAAAACCTTTTTGGACAGTAGTGTTTTGTAAATATTGTTACTTATATATTCATATTTTTAGGTCTCACTGCAATCCACCCCCCTGCCAACCCCGCAAGTCTCGCCTGTCCCGGACTTTATCTGACATCCTGAACTCAGATACTGACTCCTCAAGTTTAGACGCTCTTCAGTGTCCTCCAGTATCCTATCAAACGATGCCATCATCTCCTCGCTCCTCACTCTCTGATGAATCGTACTTCAGTCCATCCCCTTCACGGGTGAACACTCCCCTTCACTCTAACCTCCTCAACCAATCGGAGTACTTCACTCCCGAGTCACATGCCCACCGAACTGCATTAAAAGAACAAAGTCTGACAGGAAGTCTGAATAGAAAACAGGAGACCGACTCAAACTCTGAGTCCGAATCCAAAAGCGAAGGTTTGAATTCAGACCAGGACGTCCAGAGTGAAGAAATCAAATCCTTTACTAATGGCTTTCAAGAGTTGAACTGTCATGAAAACCACTTGGATGCTTTAGACAATGATGAGCAGATTCGAAGTACAGCAGATAAACTGGAATCTGACAGTCATGTGAGCAGTAAAAATGGCAAATTGCGAGGAGAAACGGAGGCAAGAACAACGAGCAAGCAGGTTGATGGAAGACATCAGGATAAATACAAGCCCACAAGTACGCCCTCACCAAATGAGACCACGGAAGACCCCTCGCTAGTCCCCTCGATATTATACCAGCATAGGGTCCGAGGCCTGGTTCTGGCTCTGCTGGTGGAGCCCGAATTTAACACGGACCCAACAGCCAGAGAAGAAGTGGTGAGAAGCGTACATATGTATCTGTTTGCAATATTTTCCACATTTTAAATCAATGAGTTATACTTGACATGGATGGGTATGGAGTCAGTAAGAGATTTTTTTTAATAAAAGAAATGAATAATCTGGTATTAGTCCACACGTGAGCCAATGATACATTCACTACTAATAAACTATGTAAATATTGATTTACAGTAATTGGACAGCATATTTTTTTAGCCTAGCATTTATTGTTTTTATTAATTAACATTTGTTAGACTAGGTAAATTTGTAGGCATTTTAACAGATTTAGTGAATCTTGAACTTTTTATGCTAGACCTGGCAGTTTTGAGCAGGACATTCTGTTGGCATGGATTTTGACATCCTATTTGCATGGATAATATTTTTTTTAATAGGAATAATTGACGTTGATGTTGGATTTCAAGATATTTGTCTAGTTTTTGTCCTTAAAATGCTCCTGTGTGTAGAACTGGTCTTTTATACATATCATCCACAGCCTTTTGTTTATTTTTTGCTTTGATTAAAAAAAAAAAAAAATTATATAGTTTTAAGAAGTGAAATAACTGAAATCATTCAGCGCAGTGATATGGAACTGTAATGCAGTCCAGACCTGCCTGGAACTACTTTAACTGTGTTGATCTGAAAATAACTGCGCACCTTAGAATGTGAATCAAGCATTCAGCTGCCCTGTAGTATAATGAAACACTAATTCATTTACACATTAATGAAACAGCACAGCTTAGTAATGCAACGTAATTGAACATTTTTTCAGTTAATACCTGGATTTGTAACAGTACAAGATCATCTAAGAAATGTGAGTGAGGGGGTTCAAACTAAAATGATCTTTAGTTTAAAAAGAATTTGATATTAACTAATTTTTTTATTTCATATAGAATTTCATGTATAGAAGCATCCCTATAGATGGAGTAAATTTAAATGTCATCAGCATATAAATGGTAGGTGGCACGGTGGCTCAGTGGTTAGCACTGCCGCCTCACAGCAAGAAGGTTGCTGGTTTGAGTCCCGGCTGGGTCAGTTGGCATTTCTGTGTGGAGTTTGCATGTTCTCCCCGTGTTCTCGTGGGTTTCCTGCGGGTGCTCCGGTTTCCCCCACAGTCCAAAGACATGCGCTATAGGTGAATTGGGTAAAACAAAATTGTCCATAGTGTATGTGTGTGAATGAGTGTGTATGGATGTTTCCCAGTGATGGGTTACAGCTGAAAGAGAATCCGCTGCGTGGAACATATGCTGGATAAGTTGGCAGTTCATTCTGCTGTGGCGACCCCAGATTAATAAAGGGACTAAGCCAAAAAGAAAATGAATGAATGAATAAAAATTGGCCGCAGTGTATGAGTGTGTGTGTGAATGCGACAGTTTATGGGTGTTTCCCAGTACTGGGTTGTGGCTGGAAGGGCATCTGCTATGGAGTTTGCATGTTCTCCCCGCGTTCACGTGGGTTTTCTCCGGTTGCTCCAGTTTTCCCCACAAGTCCAAAGACATGCGCTATAGGTGAATTGGATAAGCTAAATTGTCTGTAGTGTATGAGTGTGTGTGTGAATGTATGGGTGTTTCCCAGTTGGGTTGTAGCTGGAAGGGCATCCGCTTCGTAAAACATATGCTGGATAAATTGGCGGTTCATTCCGCTGTGGCGACCCCAGATTAATAAAGGGACTAAGCCGAAAAGAAAATGAATGAATGAATATAAATGGTAGTTATTAAAGCCATGTAGAAATGAGATTTGATCCAGGGGTAGTATTTAAATGATGAATAATAATGGGCCAAAAACAGAACCCTGGGGGACGCCTTGCTTCATTTGGATATAGAAATGTCTGTCAGATAGACAAGAAAAATAAGAAAGAACAGTACCAGGTATACTCGCATCAGAAAGATGAGAAATAAGTAAATCGTGGGAAACAGTGTCAAGACCCAATGTAGAGTATCAAAGGTACAGAAAGGGAGGAGAGTAAATAATTAATTACCTTTAGAAGTGCAGTTTCAGTGCTATACTATGTTTTGCTTGATGTCTTGCAATACCAGGACTGTTCTGTAACGTCGTCTCTCCAAAAGTCAAACTACTTTCTTTTTTAATCAATTTTAGAGTTTAGAAATTATGCAATCAATTTTAAAGGGATAGTTCAACCAAAAAATGTAAATTTACTTACCATTTACGTTTCCTCAAGTGGTTGTAAACCTTTGAGTTTCTTGCTTCAGTCAAATTTAAAAGATGGCATTTTGAAATCAGTGACTAAGTGTGTATCAAGATCAATACATCACTATATAAACATCATTTACTAGTTTTTTCCACAAAATTAGACTTTAACACTGTCTTTCTCTCTTTCTCACACTCTCGTTTCGCTGTTCTTGAAGCATCTTTCAGTTCTGCTATTAGTAGAGATGCACATTTGGCAGAAGCACAGATTGATTTTTCTCACATAACTATATTAATAATTGCATTAGTCTGCTGTTAATGACTCAAGTCTCCATTACTAGCTCTAAAATTATGTTTTGGAGTTAGCCCATTACATCCACAAAAAAATTACTCCTACACACAAGAATATTTTAAGCACAAAAACCTGACAATATCTTCAAATACAACATCTGAACAATGTCTTTGTATGTGGTAAAGTACAAGCAGAATTATAGAATCTGGCTGTAGTATTACTAGTAAATAACCCATATGCAATGTGTAATCTCACAGCCACATTACCTGTTCTTTAAATTTTTCTGTTTATGAAAACAAAAATCCTTAAAAAAAAAAAAACCTAATGATAATAATAAATGTTTGTTGAGCTCCAAATCAGCATATGAGAATCTTAATCATACATGATCGTCTGATATAAAAGTGTGTTTTCTCTACTGTTATTGCAGCAACACAGCAGCTTGGCGTCTCTGAATGGGCTTGAGGCTCACCTGAGGAACACCTCACAAGGGACCCCCGGCCCACCGGGGCCCTACACATTTGCCCACTATGACTGCATTCAAAATACTCTCACCAGTAAGTGCTACATGTTGTATCAACTTTTACTGGGTTTCCATCACCCGGTGAGTTAATGCTCATTTTGAAGCATCGCATGAGAAACAAGTGATGGAAATAATAACAGTCCCTTAAATTACAAAAAAAAAGGTTTTAATGCTCGCTTGAGGTGGTTTTGGACTATAGTCGAAAAAGGGTTAATGCAAATAATGGGAAATGGAAACACAATTGCCGAATAAACATACCGAACATTACACCCACATGACCAATCAGCTGTCTCCATTATGCTTGCCTTCCCTTGTTTACTGTTGGTTACTAAGTTACCAATACTACAGTTGGCTGCTCTAATAACGTGATGGAAATAGACCTAATTTGAGATTTTTTTTTTTACTTTGTGAAAAGATTTGCTTCACGTTAGGATGCAAACCTGGCTTATGATTATGACAAAATAACTGAGGATCTGCACTAAATCAGTGTATATGTTTGTGTATATTCCTGAAATAGATAATGACTTTTGTGTGTTCTGTAGCTAATGTGTGTGGACGCTCTGCCGGGCCCCAGGATCGTGCCTTTCTTAGGGCCACAGGACTGCTCCATTCACATTTCTCACACTTAGACACACTACAGGAGGCCATTGTCAGGTTAGTGTATGTGTCTGTGTATTTTATCTGTATTTTCTGATTAACTGTTGAATTTATCTCTTAATAAGAAAGGTGTTAAATTAGTAAAGTGTTTGTTTTTAAGGGATAGTTAGCCGACAATTATTTGCTTACTCTAGTGTTGTTTTAATGCCTTTTTATTTTTTGGACCACAAAAGGAGAATATAAAAAGCAGTCCATATAATTACAGTGAATGGCAACCAGAATTAAACTTTAAATTATGCTAAAGTATCAAAGAGTGGTCCCATGCAACACGTGTTGTATATTCCAAGCATTCATCAGGTATATGAAAGGGTTTGGTAAAAAGAAATAAACCAATATTTTGAATATAATAATATTTTGAAAATACCTTCCTTGACCATTGATCATTATTAGCACAGCTTATCACAGTAGCTCACCCACAGGGTTGCCAGGTTTTTGCAATAAAACTAGCCCAATGGCCAATCAAACTAGCCCAATAATAACACAAAACAAAATATGCCACTCCTATTTGTAAAATAAATTTTTACATCATTATGAATTATACACTGTTTTCTGCCTGCCAATCTGTTACCATAGAGACAAAAACAGTCTTTCATCTAGAGTGCCTAAAGTGTGCTGTGTTTTATCATCTTAGCACAGTTTTTCTAGGGATACACTGAACTTTTGGTCACCAAAAATTATCGGACAAAAATTCAATTTTTGCTCTTTCTCCAAAAGAGAAAGGCCGTGGTGGAAAATATGACCCCAAAAAAAAAAAAAAAACTATGCTGTGCTGCGCTGTCAAGTGTTCAGTGCGCTGGTTTCACTCTCACTGGCAATAAATATTTAAAATGCTTTGCTGTCAATAAAATGTGGTTATTTTATTGGCTTGTGTGTTTTTTTTTGTTTTTGTTTAAATGAGTATAATTTTAGTTATTGGGTTAAATTTCAAAGGTCTTACAAAATTCATTCATTCATTTTCCTTCGGCTTGGTACCTTTATTCATCAGGGGTCGCCACAGCGGAATGAACTACCAACTTATCCAGCATATGTTTTACACAGCGGATGCCCTTCTAGCTGCAACCCAGTACTGGGAAACATCCATACACACTCATTCACACACATACACTACGGCCAATTTTAGTTTATTCAATTCACCTATAACGCATGTCTTTGGACTGTGGGGGAAACCGGAGCAACCGAAGGAAACCCACACCAACACGGCAAGAACATGCAAACTCCACACAGAAATGCCAACTGACCCAGCCGGGACTCGAACTTTCTTGCTGTGAGGCGACAGTGCTAACCACTTAATATTATTAAATAAAATAATTATTAGAAAGCGTTTTCAGCCAGGAATTTTCATTTCAGTGCATCCCTAGTTTTTACCATTGGTAGAATATACATTTGCTAGAAGAAATATTTTAATGCAATCATATAATCAAACCTGATGCAATGTATCAAACTTTTAACCTGTGGAATGAAAAAAAAACCATAGCAAGTGGTTAAAAGTAAACGAATTCTTGGCAACCCTGCTCACACAGGAAAAAACACAAATAAGGTGCAAGAAATCAGGATAAATAGCAGTGATTAAAAAATACAATACAGAGAGTCTTCCTTGAGGTAAATAGATATTTAGTTGCCACATTTAACTGTTATTCTGACTGGAATAATCAAAGTGTCATTTGTTATTATTAATCTTCATTTATTTCTTCATTTCTAAGCTACTTTAAGTTGGAACCAGTTCACTTGTATTATGTATGAGCAGGGCATTTTTCTCTTTTGTGGTACACCATAAAAAGCGATTAGTTTACTTAAAAAAGCGAGTAAACCTGTTACTTTTAAAGTGATTAGTTGACTTTACTTTTAAAAGGTGAGTAAACCTGTTAATTTTAAAATGATTAGTTGACTTTTAAAAAGTGAGTAAACCTGTTGATTTTAATGCGATTAGTTTACTTTACTTAAAAAAGTGAGTAAAGCCATTGATTTTTAAAGTGAATAGTTGACTTTACATTTTAAAAGTTTGTAAAGCTATTGACTTTAAATCAGTAAGTTGACTTTACTTTAAAAAGTGAGTAAATCTGTGGCCTTAAAATTAAGTAAATGAATGCATAATTGGGCAGTACGGTGGCTCAGTGGTTAGCACTGTCGCCTCACAGCAAGAAGGTCGCTGGTTCGAGTCATTTCTGTGTGGAGTTTGCATGTTCTCCCTGTGTCCGGGTGCTCCGGTTTCCCTCACATCCAAAGACATGCTCTATAGGTTAATTGGACTAAATTAAAAATAACTAAATTGGCCCTAGTGTATGAGTGTGTGTATGGGTGTTTCCCAGTACTGGGTTGCGGCTGGAAGGGCATCTGCTGCGTAAAACATATGCTGGAATAGTTGGAGGTTCCTTCCACTGTGGTGATCTCTGAAATAGAGACTAAGCCGAAGGAGAATGAATGAATGAATGAATGCATAATTATAAAAATTAATTCAACTAAGAGTTCCAAGTTACAACAGATTTACTCACTTTAATTAACTAATTGCTTTTTACAGTGTATGAATAAGATCTCTTTTTTGGATGAACTAAACCTTAAAGCACATGTCAGTTATATAAACATTGTTTGTGTTCTGTCTTCCAGGAACGCTACTTCAGCAGTGTATGCGACCCGCAGCACAGCCCAGGAAACATACTTTCTCCAGCAGGGAACGCCTGTCAGAAACTCTGGAAGCCCGGATCCGCAGGACAGTGCATTCTTATTACCCAGAAAAGCCCGTCAGCGGCTCCTTAAACATGGAGTTAACCTGCTTTAAACTTCTTCTTTTTTTTAAGATTCTAACAGTTCTTCTATCTCTTTTACCATATTTATATTATAAATGTGCCTTAAATTACTCAAAGTACATAACTGCTTCTTGTTTATATCATAGGCTGCTATTTTATATAATATACTGCCATCCTAGTACTCCACATTTAAGAATAAAATATCGAGGAAGTGTCTCCTTCATGATAGTCTTGCTCTGTTGTAATCCTTCACTATTTAAATGGCACAGAGAGCTGAGCCAGGGTAAAAAATTGGCTGAGAAGCGTTCAGTGTTACAGTTCAATCTAGATGTGTATAGTTGTATTGCTGCCTCTTTTTTAATGCCACTAAAATATGCTTGAGTGTTAATAAATATCCTTTACTAAACTTTATGGGATGGTTAAGATAGAATTTTTAACATGCCAACATTTAGTACTACTTTATAAATAAATAAAAAAAAGATATTATTAGTTCTATTTAGCAAATTCACATTACAGATTGATCAAACTTGACTAAGACGTTTATAATATTGCAAAAAGGTTCAGTTTTCATAAAAACATTAAGCAGCACAGCTGTTTTTAATGACACTAATAAGAAATGTTTCTTGAGCAGTAAATCAGCATATTTGAATGATTTCTAAAAAATGACGTGACTTTGAAGACTGAAGTAATGGCTGCTGAAAACCTCGATTTAAATCACAGGAATAAATTACATTAGAAAATTACAATAGAAAATTCAATTAGAAAACAGCTTTTTTAAAACTCCATTAATAATTCAAAATGTCACAGTTATCGATCAAATAAATTCAACTTTCGTGAGTGAACAAAACTTACAGAACTTAAACTGTTGGACCATATATGGCATATAGTAAAGTGGCCCTGAATGTGTTTTCAGACATTTTTTTCTATTAATATGTTAAAATAATAAAACACCATATGTTGCACAAAACAAAGACACATGGCACTTTTTGGTATGCCAAATGTTGATGATTTACACCCGCACACTTTAAGAACAAAAAATGGATTTTCACAGTGTAGCTATAGAAGAACATTTCTTTTGGTTCCTCAAAGAAAGAACCTTTTAGTGAGAAGTTCTTTGAAGAACCATTTTTCAAATTGATAATTTGCTAAATAAGACTATACCTTTTTTCAACTTATCCAAGATGAACTTGTTCCATGGATGTAAAAGGTTCTTAATGAAATCATAAATCCAGATTAAGAACCTTTATCTTTCAGAGTATGAGCTTAAAAAAAACATGGATGGGACACCTGTGTGACCTTGAAGAGAACTGACTTCATGCATACATGGTTTAAAATTCATGGTTTAACCAACCTCAAAAATGATGTAAATTAAAACCATTCTGATTGATTGTTTATTATCTCTGCGATTAAATTCATACATTAGTATTAATATGGCTTACAAAGTGTAGCTTAAGTGTCCAGAATACTACTTGGGGCGTGTGTGTATGCACGCAGAAGAATGGTTGAATGGTTCCTATATACCATCAAGAGGAACAGCGGATTACCTCTCTGTCGGCTGTGGAGCTATTGTGACGGTAGGGCACTTTGGGAAAGTTTTATGCTTAAAGTTGTTTCTCTTGCAAATGAGCAGCTCGTTGGTGAAGGTGCAGATGTTCTGTAATGAGGGTCATTAGGAGCGGGAATAAGAATAGAGGCCACTGGCAGGACTCCGTGCGCCTCATTATGCACACATTTAAAAGGTCGATGGGGGTGCGAATGGGCTGCTTAAAGGGTCCCAAACAAAACCAGGGGGAGGAGAGTCAGAAGAAGCCAGAATTCAAATTCCACTAGTAGAAACTGAGCTTATTGTCAGAGCAGGAGGATTTACCTTCTCAGTCGAGTCGTGGAGAAGCAGCGAGAAGGAGCGCAAATAAGTGGATACTTAAAATGGCCTCGGTTACGCGCACACGGGTTTTACTGCTGGTTCTTGCACTCATGGGGACTATTATAGGAGTACAGTGCCGATCGCTTCGTACGCAGCTTCGCAAAGTGACATCGTTCCAAGGAGACCGTAAAATACGTATCGGACACGCCCCGAGACGGAGCCGTCGAGAACCGGGCACCGAGCAGGACCAGTGCGGCCTCCTGAGCGCACCGTGGACGGAGAGCAGTAGTCCACTGGAGGACTGGAGCCAGATGTATCATCTGAAGATACTGTCGGCGATCAATGACGGTCCGCGTAGAGCCGTTTTCCCAGAACAGCCTCTCTTCAGATTTGTTAGACGCGTTTATCGCTGTTGTCAAGCTGGGTACCACTGTGGAAGTGTTAAAGGAATACAGGGAGGAAAAGTTGGCAGTAAGTACCTCTTATGATAACCCTGCTGAAAAATTACGTTCAATTGAAGTATATAAACAAACTAGTTCTCAATATGGAACTGCAATATTACTTTTGATTGGCTTGTTACGGTTGAGTATCATTAAAAACGTGTTCTCATTTAACTTGTTTAAGAGGTTGTACCTCAAAATATTCTGTCAGAAGTTACCCTAAAAATCACCAAAACACCCCTAACGTAAACTAGAACCAATCCGACATTGACCAGTTTGGTCATTCATGGTGGCCTTTAATCCATTTCTAAATCTTAATTAATACTTTGCAGTAGGCCTACACTCTTAAAGAAAAGAGTTCTTTATTGGCATGGTTCTGTGAAAATTCATTTTCATTCCCAAAAGTGGAAAAAGGTTCTTCAGAACTTTTGAAGTCTTTTGACTAGAAAACCACAAGCCTCACATGAAACCTGTGGTTTTGGAAAATTCCTGTGATCACATTTTCCAAATCCACAATGTTTCGCATGTGTTTTCTTTTCTGTAAGGGACTCAAAATTCTTTGGGGAAGACAAAATAGTTCTAAAACAATCACAGAGCATATAACTAAACTTGAATGTTGCCAATTAGTGGCCAATTTCTTTGTACAATTTCCTTCATACAATCTGCTCACGTCCCAGAAACAGTTATGTTTAGTACTGACTTCTTTCTCTATAAATCTCGAATCAAATTACAGTACAAATTCATACAAAATCAAAAAACAAACAAAAATGTGCTCTTTTGAGGCATCACTTCAACAGCCTTTATTCTCTTACAGTGCATATTTATTTTGCGACAAACCTAATGTATCTCTTTCTGAATGTCAAGACAACATCGAGTTTCTCCTGGGCAAGGACGTCCTGTCAGCGCCACTGGAGAAAGCGGAAGTTCATTTCCATTTTTCAAACCCCCAACACCTCAACATCCAACCCATCCTGCCATCCCTGGAGAAACGAGGGTTTCCTACCAGGTGAGACAGAGCAATATGAAGCAAAAATGTTGTACGTACAGTATGTCCAAGACAATTATTGATCACAGTTTTCTTCATTTTCCCCCTGCAGGTACAGTGTTTGGTTAAAAGACAGTGTCGTGGAGCTGCGAGTGGATCTTCTTACCCTCTTCCAGGCCCTTCAGCTGCTCCTCGGAGGAGCCGGTCGAGGGCCGAGCATCATGGAAATGCATCGGGTGAGGGGCCTGACCAGACCAGGGGTCGTTGTCCAAAAGCAAAGCCCCCCGTCTCTTCATGACACAGTGTGGGGGGAAGTGAACGAAGCCCCCCTGCAGCCTGCTTTACAGCTGGGACTGGCATTACACTGCAGTCTAGCAGACAAAATCAATATCGCCTGTGACAATAACGGTGTACATCTAAAACACACACCCTTTATTGCTCTGACCTACAGATAGCAAGATTTTTGTTTTGTTTTTGGAGATGGCTTTTGTGTCCAGCTAAATGCTGTCAATCCCTGTAGCGCTCCCCCTTCATGAGTTCTTTGTGGCCATAAAATCTCGGTCCATTCAGTCCACTAACACCTGGTGTGAATGTTCCCTGGATGGTTTTTTTTTTTTCAAGAATTGCTAATGATCGCCATTGTTTTCAGACAATGGCACTTCAGTTCTAGAAGCTTACTGTGATTCAGAGAGGCCTACGTTATATTGGAACACTATGCACTTCGGCATGTAAATTGATTCTATTTATGGCTGTTATTTGTGAGATAAATGTAAATAGTGTATAATTACAGTTCTATATATTAAAACTTTTTTTTGTCATTGAAGGTGTGTGGAATTTGATGATTTTTCAAATTGTGTTGTTTTGTCTTGATTTTTGTGGCATGTCTGAATTTTAAAACCCCCTGAACGTACTTAATTTCTTCATCTTATAGGATTTAATAAGAGTTGAAGAGTAGTGAACTCATTTCGCATCGGGGTGCTGATTTTTTCTGTCAGACCAGCTGGATGCAACATTATCTCCTAACAAGACATATTCTTGATTTAATTGCATTTAGATTTTTTTCATTTTACAAAATGTAGCAGCTTCTGCAGAATTGGGGTTTTAAGCAGTCTCTTAATTTTTTTCTAGAGCTGTTTGCACAGTATTAAATGCAATATTTTTTTTAAAATGAAGTGATGCTGTAATTCATTCATTCATTTTCCTTTGGCTTAGTCCCTTTATTCATCAGGGGTAGCCACAGCGGAATGAACCGCCAACTTATCCAGCATATGTTTTATACAACGGATGCCCTTCCAGTTGCAGCCCAGTACTGGGAAACATGCTGTAATTAAATTTTATTTAAACAACGACTGTTTATTGAGATAGAAAGGCTTATTACAAATATGTTAATGATGCTAATATTGATATATGATAAATATTGGCATTTTTTGTTCATTTAAAATGGGTGTTTTTGCCTTTATCATTGTGGAAGGAATCTTTTAACAGATATTATTTAATTAGATAAAATCACACACTTTAGCGCTGATGCAGAAATTCTCAGTCAGTGACATCACATTTTAAGCATTTGATTCTGAAGAAGAAAAACAAAAACAGGTCAAACTCAGACAGTCTAATCATGAGCAATAATGAAAAGGGCCCAAACACATAAGACTTGCATACAGTCTTTTTATTTAATGCTTCCTGCTTAATTTAATTAGTAATTTTAATTAATCAAATTAGTGCCAAGCAGTATTTTGTGCTTTTAGTGCACAAATTAATGCAGAGATCAGTATTTTGTCTGTTGGTAAATGCTATGAAAGGGATAGATCACCCATAAAATGAAAATTCTGTCCATTTACACTGTAAAAATCCAAGAAAGTAAACCCATTGCCTTATGATTATTAAATAAACAAACTATGTGCCTAATTATTAAGTTAAGTCAATGGTTTACTGACGTTTTTTTAAGTAAAGTCAACTTGTTGCTTTTAAGGCAACAGGTTTAGTCACTTTTTTAAAGTAAAATAACTAATCGATTTTTAAAGTGTACTCACACTTCTCTTGTCACAAAGTTGTCAGATTATTTCTTCTGTTGTTCAAACTCATTTAAAAGTAGCTGAATCAACACAATTCTTCAGACTTTTTTGTGACAACTTAGTTGTTTTATGGTCAATCCACTTAAATTTGTGTTTTTTGATTTGTGTGGAACCCAGCATTTTTTACAGTGAACAAAAGAAGACATTTAGATTTTTTTTAAAATGGGTAGCCTTTGACTTCCATAGTATTTATTTTTCTTACTATGGAAGTCAGTCGTTACAGGTTTCTGACATTCCTCAAAATATCTTCTTTTGTGTTCAATAGAAGTAAGATACTCATAAAGGTTTGGAATCACTTGAGGGCAAGTACATTTTTAGTTTTGAGTGAACTATCCCTTGAAGGGAAACAAACCGGTGCAGTTTGACTAACATATGAGTGACACAAAATCTATCATGACGTGAATCAACCAAAAAATGGAAATTATATCAAAAACAAGACAAAACACTTACGCAGATTAAAATTTCTCATCAAAGTCACAATGTAGCTCATTAGCTACAATGCAATGCATCTACTTGCAGCAGATCTTCATTTGTGTTTTTACAGAGGAATTATTGCCACCGTTTTGTCTTTTTTTTTTTTTTTTTAGATTTTATAAGCTCTATGTGCATTTTCAACTGATGCCATTACATCTACGCACATAAAATGTGACCATTTGGTCCAGCACTCGGAATCGTTTTAAATGTTTTAAAATTTTAAACTTTAGGTTTTACATTTACATTTAGTCATTTGGCAGTACAGACAGGAAGTGCTAATTATACAAAGGAACTGTTAGTGCTCAGAGAATTAGGTGCTAGAGTAAGAGGGAGTGTTTTTTTAATAGACAGTGAAGAGTGAAGAGTGTTTCTACATGTGGTTTATCAAGCCCACTCACCTGTGTAAAGCACACTTAAGGTTATGTCTTGAGAACCACGTCAAAACATACAATTTTTAGTTTTCTTGGTCCAATTAAGACAAACTAAAAGAAGCTAACTATAGTGTGAACACATACTCCACTGAGTGGAGTTTATAATTAGTGGCCAACTCCTGTAAATCACGGGAATAAAAAAATCTAAGATAGTCATTATTTTGCTTTCCAAAGAGTGTGTTACACATTTACTGTTTTGACAGGTAAAATGCGATCTTTTACCTTACGCAATGTAATAATGTACAGTAGTCAACATCAGTCAAAAAAGTTTGTCCTATAATTGTTCTATAAGACATGAATGGCTGTTGTCGAATAGTTCTAGGAAAACTACGATAAATTTTTTGGTTGAATCAAATTAACTTTTCGGCGGGACGATGGCTCAGTGGTTAGCACTGTTACCTCACAGCAAGAAGGTTGCTGGTTCGAGTCCCGGCTGGGCCAGTTGGCATTTCTGTGTGGAGTTTGCATGTCCTCCCTGTGTTGGTGTGGATTTCCTCTGGGTGCTCCTATTCCCCCACAATCCAAAGACATGCGCTATAGGTGAATTGGGTAAACAAAATTGTCCACATTGTATGAGTGTGTGTGTGTGTGAATGAGAGTGTGTATGGGTGTTTCCCAGTACTGGGTTGCGGCTGGAAGGGCATGCGCTGCGTAAAACATATGCTGGAATAGTTGGCGGATCAATCTGCTGTGGCGACCACTGATAATCAAGGTCTAAGCCGAAGGTAAATGAATGAATGAATGAAATGAACTTTTCTAGTCATCTCAACTTACTTCTATCGAACTGACTAAAAATATTAAGTTAAACTTTGTATAACTTAAAGAATTTAGTTGAAACCTGATTAACTTATTAAAATAAGTTAAAGCAGCATAAAAATATTTGTTGTCTTGACTTTTATTTTTTTCATTACAACCTTGTTACACTTGAACAAATGAAGATTTTTCACCTCAATTTATTATAGTTTTCAAAAAAAAACTTAATTGGTTTAGATGTAACACGCTGAAGTAATTTACGCTTTTGTTTTGTTTTCAGTGTACAGTGTTGAACGTGTTTGTAATGTTCTTTTTCACTGAATGCTCAGACTCTACACTTTGCCCTTAAAACAGGCCGAGGCCAAAGTTCACAGAGGGAAAGAGAGAGAGAGAGCGACAGAGTGAAGGAGGAGGGGATGAAGGGAAAAGTAAGTAGCAAAAAAAAAGTCACATTTCAAAGCAAAAGGACAACAGCTGTCTAGAGCTAAAACAGCAGCAGAAATCGAAGAACCCTGAAACACAGAGAAAAAAACGATGAAAACAATCGACTGAGACACAGGTGAACACTAAACACCTCGGATGTTTGTTTGCCTTCTGCGAATGTCTGTTTGAGCATGTTAGTTATTACTTAAGCAAAACGGTCAGACAAAGCGTATCAAATCAAAGAAAAAAAAACAAAAACGTCTGCTGAGACACCTCCGAATCCAGAAAGATGGACGGAGGAGAGTCAAGGAGATCAGAAGGCAGCGGTCGGCTGTCAGCCCTACAGGAGCAGCTGGTGTGGTCTCTACTGGGCTCGGGACTGTCAAAAGAGCTGCTCATCCAGGCCATGGGAGATCTAGAACGAGAACGGGCCTCGTCTGGTGCCGAGAGGGCAGACTGCGAGAGCTCGGAGGAAGGAGAGATGGACAATCCACCTCCGATCTTCCACGAGCTGGAGAAACTGCCGGTGGAGGAGGCCGCGAGACAGAGGGCTCAAGTGGACCAGCTGCTACAGTAAGTCTTCTGCCTTCATCTGATACTCTTTCAGTCCGAACTTAATCTAAAACCTACAATCTAGTGGCTCTGATGTTGCTCCTCCATAAAAAAATCATAAGCAAAATTCATTATTGTCTTATACTAGGTTGTACAAATTCCTGGGTAAACCTTAGGTCTTCTTTTCATTGGCTTCCTCTTCTGTCTTGTGCTCTGCTTTCCAACTGATGGGGTGAATATAAAGGAGGTTCCACCTTTTTTAGTTACTAATTACCCACCCTATTCATTATTCTCTGGCCATTTCTATCTTTTTAATAAATGAGCTACATCGACTGGTTAAAATTAACAGAGTGATACAGTGTCCATGGCTCAGTGTGTGTGTGTGTGTGTGTGTGTGTGTGTGTGTTTGTGTACACATGAGTGGTGATATTGTAAAGATAGTGCTGTTGTGAGGGAAGGGTTGTTTTTTTAACTGTGTTGGTCTTTGAATTGATAAAAATGACTTTTGATGTACTTTATGTTAACATAAAAGGGAATTTGTGTGTGATTTGTATAGGTGAAATGTATTGTTGTTGGATGTGTTTGTCAGATTTTGAAGGCTTTGCATGTTTGTATTGCATTCACAAGGGTTGTTTGCAATCTTTTTTACTGGACTTTGGCCCCTTGTCTCTTGCCTTATCTTACAGTGTAAACACTGCACTGCTCTCACTCCATCTATATTATGCTTCCATACACCCTCCCAACTGTTCTTCCCCCCCCCCACACACACACACACAGTTATATATACTAGTTACATACACATATATATATATAATTTATTTTATTTTAACTAATTAAAGTTATATTAAATTAAAGATTTCAGAATATATGTTAGGTTCATTTTCAGGAAACTGCCTATTATTCAAACTGCCTATATAACAATACTAAACTCTCATATTTTTCTAAGAATTTTTTATCAGCCACTTAAATGAGTAATGCAGCCATTCTCACATTACAATTAAAGGCTTTGTGTATTTAAAACTGAATTCTATTTTGCACTAAAAGTAAAATATTAACTGTTTTCTAATATTCTGAGAAATCTCATCCATTATACATCTATAATGTGAAATGTAATAGATTATGCATTATAGATTGGTCATACACGGGCATATCTTTTACTTTGCAGTCTGTATCATTATCAATTGTATCTTGAACTTTTCATGCTGGTTAAAAGTAAATTTAATGTATTTACAGACTATTGTGTATTATATATTATAGCTATTAATGCTCACCACAGCTGTATTTGTTTCATTTTTATTTTATTCAGTAATCATTAATATAGTGAAATATTATTCCAATTAAAAATAACTGTTTTTGAAGATATAATACAATTTTAATTATCACTGTTATGGCTAAGCTGAACTTTCAGAGGCTGTTATTCCAGCCGTCAATGTCACCTAATACTTTTAATCTTAGTTATTGCAGTATATAAATTTTCTGCTTTTGAAACATTTCTTATTATTATTATCAATGTTGAAAACAGTTGTGCTGCTTAATATTTCTACAATTTAAGCCATCCTTGCTGAATAAAAGCTATTAAGTAAATAACCTTACCTCAAACATTTGAACCGTGAATATATAATTAATATGTATTGTACAATTTTTTTTTTATTAATAATAATAATAATATAGTATAATTTATAATTTAAACACTGTATCATAGTTAATATCATACATTTATAGATGGCTCATTGGTTTCTTTGGGTTGCTATGTAATCTGCCCGCCATATTGAAACTTTAAAAGCTGTTCAATGAACACCACAGGACAAGTTGACTGTGTTTACAACCATAGTTATCACCGATAGCATGTAGATATCGATAACATCAATATCTACAATATATTCAACAGAGGATGATGTTAAACTCGTAAACACAATATGACAAACACAAACCAGCACATTCTCCTGTGTGAAAGGTTTTCTGATTTCTTTGGACATTTAAATCTACATTTTGAACACCAGAGGCTTTGCAATGTTGGGAAATCTTCATTGATTTTTACTGTTTCAAGACGGCGGATGCGTCAACATGTTGGGAGCAGTCAAATGTGGAATCTACATATCCAATCTATGGTTAAAATAAATACAGCATGCCTCCCAAGTCCATATATACATATTTAGAAATCAAACACTTGAAACTTTCCCAGTAATAATCATTATGCATGTTTATAAACAATTGATTGCAAATATTCAAGCGTATTATGATGTGTAAATGTGTGTTAGAGCGGATCCTTGGCATGTGGCTAAAATGGTGAAGAGCTACATGCAGCAGCACAACCTTCCCCAGAGAGAGGTGGTGGAGTCCACTGGTCTCAACCAATCACATCTGTCGCAGCACCTCAATAAAGGCACACCCATGAAGAACCAAAAGCGCGCTGCTCTCTACAGCTGGTACACCAAGAAGCAGGCCGAGATCAGCCAGCGTGAGTATAACCATATCTCATTTCTCTTATACGCAACACCAATACTGAAGACAAGAACATTCAATGAAATAAACATGTAATATGTTTTATCCTCTTTAACTTTTATCTAATTGACAAACTACAAAGGAAAGATTTACAATGTTTTCACTGACAGAAGCTGCTTTTCCACTGTTCGGTACAGTACAGGTTGGCATGGCCTGGCGCTCAGTTTGCATTGCAGTCTAGTACTGCTTAAAGTGGACGGGATGCCTTGACTTCTGGCTTGTCCCATATAGCTCTCAGTGGATCCACTCCTTGGATACCATTAGCCATGTTTCCATCTACTTATTTTTTATTTTGGAATATCACATTAAAATGCTTATTGAAATGGATATGCTAATTGAAAATGTTAATTGAAATGCTAAGATGCGCATACATTTGTGAAATGGCATTCCAGGATCGACAAAGTTGTCGTTGTCTAACTCTAAATCTTAAATGTTGATTATTTACTGTATTGACTGTTGAGTTGACTTTTATTGTGTTGGATATATTATTTTATTTTGGATATATTCTTATATTATTATTAGATATTTAATTGAGTCATGTGACCCCTTAGTGCTCAAATGAACTCCAGATGCATTTGAAGATTTTTTATGATTTTAATTTTTCATTTTTTCACTTACTTTTCGGGTGCCTTGGATTTATGATATTGTTGTTTATTTTAAGTGTTGTTTTGGCCATTCTACAAACCCTGTCCAATGTGTTTTGGTAAGGAACTGTCTTGAGTGGCTGAGCTCCCAAAGAGTGGTCTCATGCCTCCAAAAGCCACTAAAACTTTTTCAAAATTGCGATTTGCCTTTAAGATTGACACTGCTATACACAAGTTAATATACACAATTCTGCCAAAGATGAAAAGCAGCATAAAATCCAGAGTAAATGTGCACCTGACCCAATTTAGCCCCTAGTTTAACAGTATGCAGTTCAAATATCTGATGTAAATGCATTTAAGCCACCTCAGAGCAGAGTCTGTCACTCCAGAGGCGCCTCTGTTCCACCTTTATACTAGAATGAATGGTTCTCTCTATCTGATCATTTCAGAATTCACCAATGCCAGTCGAGGAGTCATATCAGGTGAGGAACCCGGGGAAGATGTGAGAAAAGGACGGAGAAACCGATTTAAATGGGGTCCCGCCTCCCTGCAGATCCTGTTCCAGGCTTATGAACGACAGAAAAACCCCAGTAAAGAGGAGAGGGAGGGACTGGTGGAGGAGTGCAACAGGTAAGTCAACACAAGAGTCGAATAGGTACAATAACCTACAGTGCTTTTGATGTTTGGACAGGGATAATAGAGTGAAACGGACCAAAAAGAAGAACCCCAACAAAGCCAGGCTATAGGTGAATTATTATATATGTTATGGTGGATGAAAGTTTAATATTACTAATATTACCATGAACCCTTTTCCTGTTTTTTTAAACTGAAGTTTATTAATAGTTGATGCATTACAACCAGCGAACAGAGTATTACAGTAATCCAGCCTAGAGGTCATAAAAGCACGATCTAGCTTTTCTGCATCTAAAACAGATAGCAAGCTTCTTAGCTTAGCAATATATGAAAGATATGAAAATAATATATACAAAAATATATAAAGTAAGGCGAACAACATGATTTTCACCTAAATTTGATGAATAAGATGTGAGGCAATTTCTCTTGTTTTGTCACTTCTGGTTTCAGATCTGTGACTCCCTGTGTGCATGCATGTGTTTTGGAGGAGGTGTGGCTTTTGGACAGTGATTATCCAGTGCGGGCAGTATCTTTAGCTTTAGCAACTGCTAGCCTCTATGAAATCATCTACGCTACCTTTAATTATGAGGTGGCCAGAATTCTGAATTGGAAACTAGGGATGTTTTTCAAGTTCAACTATCAAAATATGATTGATATCACACTTGTTATCATCTGTGAATTATTGAAAGAGTAAGCTGACTGCTTATAACTAAAATGTAGCACTTTTAAAAACTTTAAAAAATCACTTGAATGAAAGAAAATAAAACTGTATACTTAAAATAAAACAACTATTTCTACTGTAATTACTTAATAGTTTACTGTAACTTTTCAATCTTATCTTATATTTGTGCTTTTCGGAACCTCAATCTTTACTACTCCAAATCAAGTCAGTCAGGAGTTGAATGCCAAGTGTTTACCTTCACTTTACATCATAATGATTTCTCATTTTGTCACTCCTTTGAATAGAATATTTAGTATTTTATATTAATGATATGTACTGTAGGCTATATAAAAATATGAATAAGAATCATATCAAAAGATATTCACATATTCCGTAAAAGTTTACACAGGAAGGATTGCCCCATTAGTGGAGATGACCTATTTGGATAATTTAACATTTTGTGATATGGCATCTATTTTGCCTAATAACTTTTTATTAAAAAGTTATTACAATATTAAATGAAAGTTACTTATGTTGGGGAATTTCCCCATCTTAACCTGCCTGGCATGTATTTGTTTCAGAGCTGAGTGTCTTCAGAGGGGAGTTTCTCCTTCTCAGCTGGCTGGCCTGGGCTCTAATCTGGTCACAGAGGTTCGTGTTTACAACTGGTTTGCAAATCGGCGTAAAGAGGAGGCCTTTCGCCACAAACTGGCACTAGATGTGCCCTATAGCAGCCAATCAGCTGCCTCCACATGCCAGACACTGCCATCCAGTCCGTCATCAGGTATTCAAGCTCATACCCATCCATACACTGTACATTTTCTTTTTAAAAATACATAAAAAAATAAATAAAAACTGTTTATGTTGTGATTCACAGGTGTTTTCCGTTTATTTACAGTTATGAACTGCATTATGGGACCTTGATCTCTGATCAGTTGACTTTCTGCAGTTTAAAAAGTGACTTTTATTGACATTTTAGTAGTTTGAATCAATATATTGTATAAGAAACTATATATACAGAATTAAGTCTGTAACATAACTGATAATGTATGACCGTTTATTCATTCATTCATTTTCTTTTCGGCTTAGTCCCTTTATTAATCCGGGGTCACCACAGCGGAATGAACCGGCAACTTATCCAGCACATGTTTTACGCAGAGGATGCCCTTCCAGCTGCAAACCATCACTGGGAAACATCCATACACACTCATTCACACACATACACTACGGACAATTTAGCTTACCCAATTCACCTATACCACATGTCTTTGGACTTGTGGGGGAAACCGGAGCACCCGGAGGAAACCCACACGAACACGGTGAGAACATGCAAACTCCACACAGAAATGCCAACTGACCCAGCTGAGGCTCGAACAAGCGGCCTTCTTGCTGTGAGGCGATCGTGCTACCCACTGTGCCACCGTGACGCCCTGTATGACCGTTTATTCCCAGCTTTTTGTGTCATAATTTACAACACCATCTCAGACAATATATTAATTCAAACTATTAAAAATGTCAGTAAAAGTCACTTTTTTTAAAGTCAGCTTAAAATGTTCTTGGAAGAAAAATCAAGGTCCCATAATGCAATTCAAAAGCATAAATTAACACACACACAAAAACATGAACCACTAAATATGGAAAACTGTGAACTGTGATCTGGTGACTGATGATTTGTCAGTTGCATAAAATTATTTACTTTATACTTTTGGGGGTGAACTTTTAGATATAAATATTTCTTCTTTCTCCCTATATCTGACCTTTCATCTTTTCTTCATAAACTGAAGGTCTGAAGTACAGCCAGACAGTGGTGTGTGAGAGTTTGAGAAGCTCTGGTGGTGAAGATAGAGGAGCCAGTGTTTGTCTAGCCAGTCCAGTCCAGCTTGAACCCAGTCACACACTCCTGGAGACACACCATCACAAACCAGTGAGATTGTGCTAACTATTATTTCATTTCATTTACTTTTTCAGTGACTGTCATTAGTTTCATTTAGTTTTTATTCTTGATATATTGTGAATTTTTTATTTTATTTCAGTTAACGAAAATGTTTTTGACCAATAGTTTGTCTTCATTTTAGTTTCCCTTTACTAAAATTACCATGGTAAGAATCATTGCTATCTCTGAACAATACCGTTTGCTCCCCGAATGAATCCACATCAAGAATCAGTTGAGTGAATAATTCAATGACCCATTCATAAAGTCAGACTCTGCATCCAGTTTCTCCACCATGTGGTAATTAAATCAGTGTGTGACAAAAAAATTATGCCTGAATTCAAAGGCAAAATATATATTTTATACCAGGATAACAACATAGAGAGTACATCCAAATTACATTTAAACTACACACATTAATACTTATATAAAATGTACTTTTGTTGGCTGTTGTGAAGTAATTATTAATTTTAAAAAAGTTTATTTTGTCTTTTTCCTCTCTCAGGCATCTGTTGGAGGCTCTTTACCTCCTGTCAGCACTCTGACTTCCCTGCATGGCATGTCCGGATCCTCTGCTGGTGCTCCAGGACTCTTCATACCGAGTGTCATGAGTCTGGGAGACTCCTCACTTCTCATCGGTGAAATACATACACAGATATTCTGAATTAGCAAAAGACAAATTGGATTAATTCGGGATTAATTAAGGTAAAAACAGAATGCTTATACATGTTTTTTTTTACTGCAGGATTGACATCCTCTCAAGCCCAGACTGTCCCTATCATCAATAATGTAGGGGGAGGGTTTACCACTCTTCAGCCAATCTCGTTTCAGCAGCCGCTTCACGCCTCACCTCAGCAGCCAATAGCGCAGCAGCTTCAGAGTCACATTGCCCCGAGCTCCTTTATGGCCACAATGGCACAGTTACCATGTCACAGTAAGTATTTATAAGGTTAATTCACTACAAAGTGAAAAGTCTGTCATCATGTACTCACACTCATGTCATTCCAAAGTTCTGTTCGTCTTCGAAACACACGTATTAGATATTTTTATTAAAATCTTAGAGATTTCTGTCCCTCCATTGAAGTCGTTTCCCTAATATTCCTCGCTGCAGCTTCTAGCGCAGTGATGTCATGAATGCACTACGTCGTGCACATAGAACTGCGCATACGCAATGTGACATACTGCATGGCTGTATCTGAAATCGCCCCTTATACCCTCAAGTAGTGCACTATTTGTGGAAGCAGCCATTTTAATGGTGTCCGAAACCATAGTGGATGTTATGAAGTGCACTCAAACAATCCCATAATGCACAGCAATAACAAGTCTACAACCCATGTACACTCAACAGCTAGAAAATCCCCATAATGCACAGTGAGAGTTGAATGAATGAGTGAATTTACGAATCTGACAAGAAGTTGGCACCTAAAGCACAATCCTATCAGTGTATAGTTTAAAAATAAAAAAGTATTTAATTAAAGTAACATTTGTATAATGGACAGAAATCTTGTTTCATTACTAATAGACCGCTCGCTAAGTGTTAAATAACAGGGTCTGACCAAGAAGTTGAAAATCTAAGTCTGAGGGATTTATCAACAAACAAACCACAAACAAAATGGCATTTTCACTCACTCGTTTTATCCACTCCTTTAATAGTGAATGAGAGTATAGCGGCAATTTCACATAGAGCACGTGTTTCAACCGCACATGCGCAAAAGATGTCCATTACGTAGTGGACATTGTAATGCACATGCTTACTGTGATGGTTGGGTTTAGGGTTGGGATAAGCGTTGACATTAATAACTGTGAAGGGAAGGTTTAGTTTTGGGGTAGGTGTAGAAAATAACACAATGTAATGGGTAATTTAATAAATAATAAAAATAATTATCTTTTCTAGCGGCAAAACCGCTCACACATGTACATCGACATAACCATTCTACATGCATTCATTCATGAAATCAACAGGACACTATGCTGTAAAGACATGCGCTATGCATGCACAATAACACATGCATCACGTCGACGAGTGTTGTCACTGAGCTATAGGCTGCAGTGAGGGGTGTCTCATCTTTTCACCCAAAATTTTGATACTTCAAATATTGGTAAAGAGCAAAACAATAAATAAATTTTAAAAAAATCTATGTGAACTGAGTAATTAATATGGAAAACATTTTATTTAGACTTTTATTCACATATAAAAATTGTTCAGTGTTTAAAAACAGAAGCTCAACCATATGTTTGATGCACAAGAACAAACCTGTTTTTGTGGACGCTCACAAGGATGAACCACATTGATTCTCACACATCAAGCAAGCATGACTGAGCTTCCATGATCAAAAATGAAGGCTGTAAACATTTTTTTAAGAAAAGCATCATTTTTATGGACATTTTTGACAACATTTAGTAATGTCTTTACTAGTCAGTGTCTAATTATAGCCCAATAACATTTTTATTTGTTTTATTTTGGCATTTTTGTCTTTATTATGACAGGAGAGGATATAGATATGAAGCAAAATTGGAGATAGAGAGGGGGTGCCAAAGACCTGTTTTAAATTTTAATGTTTTGTAATGTACTACAAGCTTTAAGTAATGTAATCTGGTTACTTTTAGATTACTTTCAACCTGACTTATCACATTGATTTGAGTAGGACAGTCTTGCACAAATTGATAAAAATAAATAAAGATCATGGAGTGCTTTAAAAATTCCTTTACTTGAGGTTTAGCAAACTAGGGTTTGAAAAGGAACTGCAGAATATGTTAAAATCTAAAATCTTAATTTTCAAATTCAATTAAATGATAAAAAAAACTGTTGAAATAAAACACATTATCGTTTATGCTGGGTGACCTTTAAATTTTCTGTGATAGTCACCTGACTCGTGGCCAGTTTGTGTGTGCAAATATAAAAATAGGAACACTTCTAAAAACGTGGACTTACTTTTAATTCTGCTTAAAACTCTGTGTTTTAGTGTACAGCAAGGCAGATCTGAGCTCTTACCCTTCCTCCAGTCTCCTGTCTCAGGCTATGGTCATCGCAGACAGCAGCAGCATCGGGACACTGACAAACCTCACAGCTGTTCGACAGGCATGAGCCAATCACAACTCCTCACAAACACCTTGTTTACATGCACAGGCTGAGTTCCATATACTGGCTTTTAATCATGTTTCATATGCTCAGACACTGGAGCTTATGTTTTATTTCCTTAGTGTGACTGAGTCTTTTTATTTTCTTGGGAACAAAAAAAAAAAACAATGAACAATTTTGTTGTCATTAACTAAAATTAACAAAGAACAATAAATACTGTAAGATATGTATATTGTTAATTGTTTGTGTTAGTAGATAAAATAATGGAACCTTACTCTAAAGTGTTACCATGTTTTTTTATCTGAATATTCTTTGGCATGGAAATAACAAAATAAGACAACATTATTAATGAATAATCAGTAAGCACCACTGTCTTTCATCACCATTGCAAAAATGTTTGTGATTCTTCTGACTTATCTATCATTGTTCTTTCATTATCAGATTCTCACCACAGATTCTGTGGGTCACACAGACACTGCCATTGAAGAGGAGTCATTACATCTGCAGTCCACTTCACCTGAACCAGGTATACACACTGTCCTAATACAGGGATAGTTCATCCAAAAAAGAAAAAAAATTCTGGTAATTTACTCACCTCGGGCCATCCATGTTGTTGATTTTTCTTCTTCAGTAGATCATTAAAACTGATTTTAGGTGGAATCAAGGTACTTTGTGATTCATAAAATGCAAAAGTCAATTGCTAACGTAAATAAGCAAAACTAAATTCGGATCCTGAAAATACATTGAGTACTTCTATAGTACTCAATGCATCAAACCATTGGTCTGTGCAAGAAACTGAACATTTACATTAATAGGCATTCTTAGACATTATTATTGCATTGTATTGCATATACAGGGTGATTCAAAAAGAATACCACAACTTTGAAAATCTCTATTTAATCAAAGAAACATGATGGAACTTGGGTAATTAATCAACGTGAAGAGTACTTAAAGTATTTTCAAACTTCAGAGCTTCCTTAAATCGACGACAGAAAGAGCTTAGCTCTCCTTTTCGTCTTTGCAGAGTTCTCGATTTTCAAAGTTGTGGTATTCTTTTTGAATCACCCTGTACATTATTAAGTGATGTCTTAAAAACAAATTTCAAGAGGAACACGTGCAGGTGATTGATCAAGGCTGGTCTTGCATCAACAATCACATGATCAACCAATCAGCCGGAATTCCAAGGCATATAAATAGTATAACTTGCCTTACTTTAGTCATCTTTAATTTTGAAGAATCCCTCCTCCACCCCAAATCCTCCCCCTCTTTCTTTCTAACTAAACAAGACAGGGAATTCTCAGGACTCTACCTAAGCTCGGACTCTTCTCTCTCCTGATTAAGGGGGGAGCCCCGGGCTCCTCGAAGATCAGGGCTGTCTCCGGGACAGCATGCCAAAAACGCATTTATCTAAGTGTGAAGTTTTGAATTTTAGTCCTCAAGAGTTCTTAAAGTCTGCATGATTTTTTTTTTCATTTTTCTAGCACGCATTATTAGTGTTATAAAGGCACAATATGCAAATGGTTTTCATTAATATATCCAAAAACCACTAGAACAGTGCTATATATTTTCCTGACCTATGTACTTACATTATCCCAGTTATTTTGAAGAATGTTCAAATCAAGAGAAATATGTAATTTTAACTAGTGACATGGACTGTGTTCTGTGTTGCCATGCTAAGGATGTCACACAGCCTCGATTTCTGGATTGGTTTTATAGAAAACAAGGAAACACCAAAGATGCTTTAATATTTTGTGGATTTTATTAGACTGCACAGAGCAGCATTATAACAGAACCGTGTGCATTTAGTATGATGAAACAGCACTGCTGCTTCTCCATGTGATCACGATCGGGAAAAACCAGAAGCGGTCAACTGTAGCATAATAAAAGCTTTGCTGCTTTCGTGCAGCGTGACGCTTGTTGCACTTGTATTTTGTTACTCTGCTTCATACTACCACGATAATAAGTTCTAAATACTTTTGCTCATCCATGAAAATGACTTCTGCAGAGTTCTGTAGGTTGTAATTAAGACGACAACTCCCAGGATTGCACACTCACGGCATTATCATGTGTGTTGTGAATACGTGCCCTCTAGAGGTGTGAAAATTACACACTGCGCCTTTAAGGTGAAATATGGTTAGCCACGCGCCTACAATCATTAGGTTGCTGTGAGTGAATGATGAGGAGTCCAAAAAAACCCTGCCTCCTTATTAGTATTCGGTCTCACTTGGAAATATGTCATCAACTAAAAGTCTGCAGCAACATCATGTTCATGCAAACTTTACAGCAGTCAGCGTAAAATATTCAGGTTTTTGCACAAATGGATCATTTAACTTCATAAAAACTCAATGTACACCTGAGTCACAGGTAATAATTTAGTTTTGCCTGAATGTGTTTTTGACTCTCAAAGTGCCAGCACCCATTGACTTGCATTTTAAGGATTCCCAAGGACCAGTTTCAGCTAGAAATCTCCTTTAATGTTCAACTAGAAGAAAAAAAAAATCATCTACATCTTCGATAGTCTTAAAGGGAGTAAATTAATTTCAGATGTTTCTAGTATAAGACTGCGACCTATCTCTGATTCTCCTCAAACCTCCAGGGTCTTCAGGCAGTTTGGATCTTTATCCTCAGAGCCAGACGAGTGAAACTCATTCTTCACATCTCCAGCTCTCCTCTCCAGCAGGAGACATTGATCCTTACATCCCTGCACAGATGGTCTCCACTGCACAATAGACTCAATAATTTTTTTTTTTTTAACTCCTCCAGAAGCTGCGGAGATATGCAGAAGAAAAACTTTTTAGATGCATTTTTTGAAGAAACAATATGTAAACAAAAAGTATCAGTCTTAAACACAGAAAAAAAAACATTGTTACCTGCTGCCTAGCTATGCTAATAATGAGTTGTTTTTTAATATATTCCACAGAAAGACAAGATTAAATTTAAAGTATTTTTTTCTCCTGTTAACATGTAATGTTTTTAAATGTCTGACTGTAATACGTAGTAGTGTTTTTATCCATTTAGTCGGCTATAATGATTGACACAAAAAAAAGTCTAAAAATTATAATTTCTGGTAAAATGGAAAAATAAACTTTATTGTTGATTCTTGGGGAAATTATGAAAGACTGAAACACAGGGAAAAAACTTTTGGTGCAAAAACATACTAGGCATTAATATGCACCTTTAAGGAGTAGATAAGTTTCAAAGTGGCATTGAATGAAAACTCTGATTAGGTTTCTGTTACTCTATCATGTATATTATAAACCAACATACAAACATCCAGAACGGTATTAACAGAATAACTACTTAAAAAAATGAAGTCTTTCATTCATCGTCTTTTGCTCCCTCCTCCAACTTTTTCCTTTTCTTTTTCTTCTTCTTTGTTTTTGTCAACCTCTCTCCAGCAGATGTTTGCTCTTTATTTCCTTCTACGTTCGACTGTTTCTCTGTCTGATGATTGATTTTGTCCTGACTTTCATTGGAGGCTGTTTTTCTTTTCTTCTTTTTCTTCTTCTTTGTGACTGTGTCCTCTGTCTCTTCTTTTGTGCTCTTCTCCTCTGTTTTCTCTGAGAGGTTTTGGGCTGAAGGTCCGAGAATGTCAGAGAGAGACACAGCAGCTTCTCGAAGCCTCATCTCCATCTCACTGTCACTGTCACTGCCGAAACACAAAAAAAGAGATGATTTTAACAGAAAACTGATGCTCAGTTATGCAAAATGTAAATGAACAAAAGTTGGGATAAGCTTTTTTAAATCTATCATTGGAATGTTATCAGAGTAAAAAAGTTTTTGTAAACAAGAATACAAAAAAATGTAGTTGTTTTCCGACTAGATTTCAATGCTGCTGCTACTTTGTGAACCCACTTTGTAACCTTTGTGAGTGACAGTTTTCTTATATATATATATAAAAAAATGAGAGAATACAATGACATGTGCATTTTACATTTAAACTACCCATAAGCTTGTGAAAGAATGCAATAGGTGTTTCACCTTTAAATGTCCATAATGTCCTTTTCTTTAATCATTTTTATTCACAAAGTTCACAATGTCTGAAATGACCATCTGACATGCACGCTGGATTTCAGTGCCAAGAATAGTTTGGAAAGCATGTCCAGACTCATTGTGGTATAATGATTTGTTTAAACGAATCAAAGTGGAACTAAAACGTACCAGCACAATGATTGAATTTGTCATTAACAGCGAAAACTTTAAAATGTGCTAGTCATTCATTTTTGATCATACAGACAAAAATAAGACATTATTCTAAACTGTGAATAGTTATTCTAAACTGTTTCCACCGCAGTGTGTGTCCGTTTACTATTTTGCAAGAGGCAGGTAAAGTTTAAGAAGGTAAGAAGCACTGTAATGGTGAACGCTTTTACACAAATAACATTAAAATAGCCTATCGCTGACCTGAAGCATAAAATGACACCTTGTAACCCTGTAAAATCCTAAATCATGCAATTCATTCAAATATTGAGTGTTCGCGGCAAACACCTATTCCTTGTCGTTTGCACCGTGGAATGGTAATCCGCCTCTGTTCTCATGTTTGCATTGACTTTGATGCAACGTACTTGCAAAAATACTTAATTCCCTGTTTGGTGTGAACCCAGCATAAAAGTGTCATTATCGTTGACTGTTGGTTCGGCATGCCCTTAACATGTATCACAGTGTGTTTTTGCATTTCATGGATGGAGATTTTTTTTTAAACAAAAGCGGGGAAAACTCTGTTTATAAAAATCCCCATATACGTGTGGACAAGGCCTGAGTTTCATTAATTAAGATGAATGAATCTTTTTTTAACGAAAATTAACAAAGTGCTCAAGAACAATCCATCACTAGCGCTAGAGCTGCACGATTCTGGCTAAAATGAGCATCACAATTTTTTTGCTTAAAATCAAGATTACGATTTTCTCTCAGTTCTGTAGATGTAAAATAAAGGTTAATATGAGTAGGCTATTATTATTGTTATTTCTCAAAAATATGGTAAAACAACAACAATAATAATATTAGGCTTATGTGTAGGTCTACTGTTGGTTAAAATGCTACATTCTGTATAGACATGTATTGGTAGATTTGAACAGACTTTAAATATGTCCTGGTTGTTATTTCACAGTAAAGTGATTACATCAGAATATTCATAATTCTAAAGTTGAATTATAATTTTTGAGACATATGTTTGTCATTTGTCATTATCAGATTCCCTCTTGCATTATATTCAACATTATATAGACTAGAGCAGTTATACTGACACTGTTAAATATTTATTTTCATGCTCAACACTGTGTTCGCTATGAAAGAAAAGAAAAACATCAAATGCTTGTCGTAATCATAACTCTAAAATGCGATATGATCATTTAAATTATGTGCGCGCCGGTTTCACTTTTACTGCCGAGTGCGGCTCATGGCTGCTGTCACTCTGAGAAAAAAAACATACATGCAAATCATACTTCCCACGCAGCTCCCAAACGATCGCTCTGTGCAACAAACTGAACGTTAGTTACAACTTTATTACCAGGTTGTCAGGGGCGCCTCCAAGGGGTGGCCACCCCAATATGATTTTGCTGTTGATATTATTAATTTAAATGTACTTACGTAAATTCACAATATTTCAATAAATAAATAAATAAATAAAATGCAGCCACTAAACTATTGTGGATTGATTGGTGCCACCGAAGTTCGCTTTTGATTACTACACATCTTTTAAAAATTAAATTAAGGGTAAAGTTCTTATAAGTTGTTTAGTATTGTTCGACGATGAGAGAATAAATAAATAAATGCATTTTGAAATCAGCTTTTCAGAATTTAGCACCTCCATATTTTGCTTGTTGACTTACAAGGGCCAGAAATCTCAATTGATTTTGTTCATGTATTTTGCAAAAAGGTACATTAATAAAAAAAAAAGCTGTATTAATAATACTGTAGGAATATGGATAAATGATATTATTAGAGTCTGTATAGTGAGTGTGTGTGTATGTAGCAATGCCTGTTGTTCAGTTTGTTCATTTGTCTGTTTTATTAATTCATTCATTAATCTTCGTCAATTTTAGACATGGCATATACTGTATGCTGTACAATAAAAGTATGTGAAAAATAACTGACATAAAAAGTGTTTTTAAACTAAATATTGATTTTTATTTGGTTTGCACATGTACTTGCTGATTTCAAGGAATAAATTGCAATATTTTAAGAGTAATTAATTAAATGAATTAAAACCACATTATTTCATTTACCAGAAACAAAAATATAACATTACACTAAATTCATTATTTCTTTGTGAGCCACCCCAAGATTTGGTGGCCCCTAAGAAAATTTTCTGGGGGCGCCACTGCCTGTTATTCACAGCCTACGCAGGTTCTGTTCACTAAAGTAGACATCATTGGCGTGTACGCGCCTCGGTAGTAAACAAACTCACGTGTGATTTTGCGGCCGTGACTACATCATTACATTAAGACAGAAATGATATTTCTGGCTGACTTATACCTTATAAATACAGTATGTGACACTTTTAACGCCATTTGGAGGTGTCCTGTGAAGGACTTGTGCGTCCGCCTTTACGCTTCTCTCCTGACCTTGAAAATATAATTGGCTGAATCGTAGAAAAGCTGAATTAAGATCGCATGTAGGGTCGAATGGAGATCGTGATCTTTTTTCAATTAATCGTGCAGCCAAAACTAGCGCTTACTTGTTTTACTACGAATTATGAGTGTGTGCAAGAGTGTGTGCATGTGTTAATAAGCAGGTGTAGGACTCACCTGGAGCTGGGAACTGGTCTCCTTTTTGGAGGTGGAGGAGGTGATTGCTCCATCCATTTACCAGGAGCAGATGAGGAGAAAAGACGAAAACCTTTAAAACATAACAGAAAACATGCAGCTTTATTAAATCCTGATAATAAGTAAAGGCATATGTGGATATAATCAATATATTGTGTATATAATATCATTAAATTAGTTTAAGAATGTTACTTAGATGTTTTGGAAAATATAGTCATTATGGAGAAAATTACATTCTGTGAATAATCAAAAAAGATACATTTGTTGACTTTTGGTCCAAATGGCTTGATTAAATAACTCCCATTCAACCTAATGTCTTCTTGCTATTCACCTTATTCTTCACGTACGAGCGGGCGCAGCCATTTGAATCTTTTTGGCTCGAGACTTCCGGTCTCATTCACTTCCATTCATTTTTAGACGTTAAAAACGGCTCGTTCTGCTGCTTGATGTTGCAAACTGATATTTTCTTATTATAATATTCTACTTTGTCTGTATAATCATGCAAACACTTGTTTGTAGAGCAACTAGTTTGACCGTTTAGTAATCCTAGTCATTTCTCCCATAGGCGACTGAATCAGACGTTCTAAAACAATTGCAAAAACGAGCACACTTCCGCATTGAAGAATAAGATTTATTTTATTGTAAATATTGCCTTCACATCCCCTTTCTCCTGCAAATAGTTTTGGTATAAAGGATGTACGATAAGATAAAGGGATATGTTGATCTGAAAGTTTTCTCCTTTCTCCCTGTTTAGGGAATTTAAATTGGAAAAGCTGTAAAAGTGACAAATGTCTAGCAGATGTTGTGAATTGTATCTCTTTGCAATAAAAAAAAAAACTTAAACACAATACGGTTCTTAAAATATGTTGTGCCAAAAAAGGTCTTAAAAGTATCATATATTAATATTTGTTCTACTTTTACTGACAGGGATGCATTTAACAGCAGCATCATAACTAATTTGATTATTTTAACCCTTTAAATTAAAGTTTGTTTACAAAAACACAAAATATTATATCTTTATAGTAAATGCTAAGTAGTTTTTATTATTATTATTATACTCTTGTATAAGTCAATTGTTAGAAACAACATATAAAAAATATACAGTGCCTTAAGAAAATCCTTCTATCATTACCATTTCAACTCACTCATAACAACGCACAAAATCTTTTAGCTAAATTTATACTATTTGTGTTAACACAAAATGACAAAAAAAACAAAACACAAAATAAGGATGGACAAAAGTATCAATTTTCAAGATAGTTAATGCTTGCAAATTGTTCATCTTAGTTTTCAAATCAGAGTCTAAATCTCCAAACTATATGATCACTACTGTCAGCTAGGAAATGTTCTTACCTTCTTCATCTTCTCTGTTTTCAGACTGAGCAGGTTCAACAGTGTCAGAGCACACTTCAGAAATACACCTACATTTGAGTGTGTTTGTAAACGAGAGAGAGATTTGAGGAATTATACTGACTGACAATCTCTTAAATTAAAATATCCAGATTAAGACTAATTTCTATTATTGTTTGTTATTGATTATGAACACGCGTCTCACCCATCCAAATAAGCTCCTAACTTTTTCGCAACATGGGATCTAAACTCTGGTGTTGTCCCGAGCTCATTCCCATCATGCTCATGCTTAGAAACATCAGCTCTGTGTAACAAAGAAAATCAAAACATCACAAAATAATAAGTAACATTTGGTCTAAAAGTGTTATTTCTTCATACAACTAAAGAGACGCTGGTTTAAATGCTCAATAATATTATAAAAGTGAACTCACCTATGACTTTGTTTACCGTTGTTGTCTATATGTGTGGGAGAAAAGCAGAACTGAGTTTAGCGAATTTATATGTAATATTCGATTGAGGTAAACTTGGTTTTATAGATTTTTTCCTGAGGTTTTTTTCCTTTCACTTTCGTCAATTGGTGAAGTTTGTTCCTTGCCACTGTCGCCACTGGCTTGCTTGGTTTGGGACTTGTGGAGCTGCGCATCGATGGATTTGCTCTTCAGTGTTTGAACTTTCAGCAGTGAAAATTAAACCACACTGAACTGAACTAAACTAAACTTCAACTCTGAAAACTGAACTGACAGTTTCAATTTACTAGAACTTATATGTTAAGCTGCTTTGACAATCTACATTGTAAAAGTGCTATAGAAATAAAGATGAATTTAATTGAATGGCTGCTAATATGATTTCCCTATTTAGAATTTGAAAAAAACAAAAAAAACAAAGACTTTTCAGAAATTATATTATTAAGGAGAAAGTCTGAATATGTGTAAATATAAAACCAACTTTACCCCAACTAATATTTGACCCTGGACCACAAAACCAGTCTTATGTTGCACCGGTATATTTATTTACATGGCAATAGCCAAAAATACATTGTATGGGTCAAGATGATTGATTTTTTGTTTTTAAAAAAGTTAATTAGAAAAAATTAAAAAATTAGAATAAGATCAAGTTCTATGAAGATTATATATTTTTATTTCCAACTGTAAATATCTGAAAATTTAATTTTTGATTAGTATTTTGATCTTTTTTGCACCCTCAGATTACAGTTTTTTTTTCCCTCACATAGTTGTATTGTATCTCGACTATAATTTGTCCCAAAACAAACCATAAATCAATGTAAAGCTTATTTATTCAGCATTCAAATTTCAAATATTGACACTTTTGACTGGTGTTGTGGTCCAGGGTCGCATACTGTAACGTTACGTGTCATTAACTTATTTGACAAAAGTTCCTTAAAAGAAAACACTGGTAACATACCTTTTCCATTGATGTTGACATCCTCTGGTTTAAAGTTCCACACAGCCTCTTTCAGTCTCGCAGTGTTTTCATCTTCACTGCTGCTTTCAGACATGTTTGAGATTCAACTTGTTTTAATAAACACATCGGTTTACTCAGGTAAGGTGAAGTAACTGTTATGTTACTGATTTAGATGTTTGACGTCACGTTTATAGACAGGAACGGGCTTTGGCAAACACAACATTTCGAAAGAAACGGTTTGAAATGCGACTGTTACAATACCTTTACATTAACACTTTAAACGCACACAATCAAAAACAAGTCTACAGCATGTTTCACCGAGTCACACATGCACTCAAAACGAAAAGGAATCTAAGAGGTTGCCGTTACAAGCATTTGGTGCTTTACTGCCCTCTGCTGTAATGGAGATAAAACATTATTTGTGAGGGGAAAGGAAATGTTGGCATGCAAAGTATTCATGATGACTTAAGTGCTTTAGGCAAATTTATGTTTGTACTGTGATTATTGTTTCCTATTTTTTCTGCTTTAGCCCTTTAACTTCCACTTTAAGTTTTTTTTTACCAGGTTTTGTTGTTGTTGTTGTTAAATTGTGTTCCTGACACACCACTCTCAGCAAATAGATTATTTGGTACATAGACTGTGAAAAAAAATAGTAGTAGTTTGGTTCTGAGTGTTGGTCATTTTCCTGACATATGGAATAAAGGATTAATAACATCCATATTCAAAAGTGGAGACAAATCAGACCCTAACAATTACAGAGGCATCTGTGTGTAAGCAGTAATCTGGGGAAGCTGTTCTGCAGCATCATCAACACCAGACTCATAGGCTTCCTTACAGAGCACAATGTCCTCAGCAAAAGTCAGATTGGGTTTCTGCCAAATTACAGAACATCAAACCATATCTTCACCCTTCAGACTCTGATTGACAAATACGTCAATCAAAACAAAAACAAAATATTTGCTTGCTTTGTAGATTTTCAGAAAGCGTTTGATGCAATTTGGCATGAAGGTCTGCTGTCTAAACTTCTAGAATCAGGTATTGGCGGTAAAACATACAACATTATAAAAACAATGTATTCCAACAATCAGTGCGCAATTAAAATGGGAAATAAGCTAACAGAATTCTTTACTCAGGGACGGGGTGTGAGACAGGGCTGTCCACTGTCACCGACCCTCTTCAATATTTACATCAATCAATTGGCAATGCTAGAGCAAGCAGATACGCCGGGTCTCACACTATATGACTCCAGTGTAAAGTTCCTGCTGTTTGCAGATGATCTGGTGCTGCTGTCGCCAACAGAAGAGGGTCTACAGCAGCAGCTGGATATCCTGCACGGCTTCTGTCAGACCTGGGGCCTGACCGTTAACCCAAAGAAAACCAAAACCCTAATATTCCAGAAAAACACAGCTTCACCCTTGGTATGACAAAAATTTAACTTGCCACAAGCTACACATACCTTGGGTTGAAAATAAGTGCTAATTGAAAACTAAATTTGGCTGTGAATGAACTGAAAGAGAAAGCAAGAAGGGCCTTTTACGCCATTAAAAAAATCAACACAAATAGAAATTCCAGTTCGAATCTGGCTCAAAATTTTCCAGTCAGTGATTGAACCTATAGTGCTATACGGGTATGCAGTGTGGGGTCCTCTCCTCAGTCATGAGTTTGATAAGTGGGATAAAAATCCAATTGAAAGCCTACATGCAGAGTTCTGTAGGAGCATCCTCAGGGTACAGAGGAACACACCCAGCAATGCATGCAGGGCAGAATTAGGCCAGTATCCTCTACTAATGCACATTGAAAAACGAGCCATCAAATTTTGGAAACACATAAAAATGAGTGACCCCAACTCTTATCATTTTAAAGCCCTCAAAAACCAAGAAATGGACATAGACAAAAGCCCCCTGAGTCAGGTGGTCCTGAAGCTGGAAACACAAACCAACACAACAAATATGACTAACAGCAGGCAGCATCAGGAAAATCATGAAAAAATCTGATTTACTGGAATGAAGCAGTAGGAAAACAAAGTAAACTTCAATGTTATTTAGACCTAAATAGAGATTATACGACAGTAACATATCTGAGTGCGGTAAAGTACAGTAAATTAAGAACAACACTGACTAAATACAGGCTGAGTGCTCACAGTCTGACTGTAGAGACGGGCCGATACAGACAGAACTGGCAACCCAGAGAGAGCCGCATCTGCCCACACTGTGCCCAGGCAGAGGTGGAGACGGAGGAACAGTTCTTCACCTGCTGCACAAACTATCAGCACATCAGAGAAATCAGAGAGCATTTACCCTCAATTCACTGAGTCAGACAATACAACACAACTGCAGTATTTACTAGGGGAAAAAAACGATTGTATCCTTCTAGTGGCACAATACATTAATGCCTGTTACAAAAAGAGAGAAGAGACCAATAAAAACATCAGTGATGCGCTTGCAACCACACATGCACACACACACACACATCTAGATTATTATAAATGAGTCATTGTAAATATACTGATTATTATTGTTTTTATTACTGTTTTATCCTAAAATGTTGATTGTTAAATGTACAGTTTATTCTGATCTATTATTATTTTTATTGACATGTATGAATAATATGATACATTGAATAATATATTATATATTGAATAATAATATGATATATTATTTATATTTCATTTCATTATTATATATAAATAAAAAATTTCACTACTACTACTACTATTTACTGTGTTTATATATGTATGTTCGACACTTAAAGGAACACTCCACTTTTTCTTTTTAATAGATTCATTTTCCCTGGAGTAAAACAGTTAAGTTTCACCGTTTTTTTTTTATCCATTCAACTGATCTCTGGGTCTGGCAGGAGCATTTATACCCTAGCTTAGCATAGCATAGCATAGACTATTGAATCAGATTAGAACATTAGCAAAAATGACCAAAGAGTTATAGTAGTCTAATCTAATTCAATGATCTAAGCTAAATGAAATCAAAACTCTTTTTAGTGGAGTTGTAAAACTGTAATAATAATTCACTTTATTTAATTAATCGTCATCATAACCTTTAGTAATCGTCATCCCAATCGTTACAGCCATGAATGCAATCATAACCCATATCACCATCATAATCATCACCATAATCATCGTAATATCCATCATAATCAAAATGATGTTCCACATCATCATATTCATCTGTATACTCTACCCCACCAAAATCCCCAATCTCCCACTCTTCTTCATAATTGTCTACATCCACAAAGCTTTGTTTAACAGCTGAAACTGCAAGATTGCTGAAGTTTGGAGCAAGATTTCCAACATCAGGATCCTCTTTGTTAATTTCTGTCTCAGGTCTGGAGACATCAGCACAAGTGGTCTCGATGTTATTCATCATAGACTCTAAAATTCTCTCAATTTCATCCTGCAAAATAATAAAAAATAAATTATAAATAAAATATTTATCAAAATCATTTAATAATTTTGTAAAGTTAATATATTCAGTCATTCATTCATTTTCTTTTTGGCTTAGTCCCTTTATTATTCTGGGGTCGCCACAGCGGAATGAACCACCGTCAATATAAAAATATATAATTTTTTTGATTACTCAGGTTGCCTTTCTTTTATGTTAAGGTATATTTACATTAGGGGTCATTTATACAGTAATGCCTTTTTGGGGTCTGAAGAAGAATTTTATTCATAAAAAGTGCAGAGTAAACATATAATGAAGTGAATAAATATAGTCATATATGAATTTACTAATATGTGTCCTGAGAAAACTGGTGGAATGTTTAAGAGGAGTGAACACAAAACAAGATATTTTGAAGACCGTTCGAAACATGTAACCATTGACATCCATAGTAGCAATAAGAAAATCTACAGAAGTCTATGGTTACAGGTTTCCAACATTATTCAATGTATCTTGTTTTAACAAAACAAAAACAACTGGTTTGGAACAAGACAAAATAGTTACGTCCTTCCACATATTCAGTCTATAGGCATGAGAAAATACTGGATAACCAGTAAAAATGATGGATTACAGTACTGTATGTGCGCAAGCATATAGTGTTTCTTTAGAAAATGACTTCTTCTGGCCTTTCATGTAATTGAAACCCTTACCAGTTTTTGTTTGTTAGTGTGTAAATGTACCTATGGGACATTTAGTTTTCAGATTTTTACCAATACAAATTATTTTAAGAAATGATTTTTAATTTACAGTTTTTCTCAGTCCCTTTGGTGCATTTCTCACAACACTATTTACATTTACACAACAGTTAATGCATTTCTCAAAACAATTAGTACAACCTGCAAAAGCTTGCTCAAAATGAATAGCTCATTCCTCAAAAGCACGTATATATGTCAATGCAAGTGTCAGTGTCATCGAGATGAAAAGTCCTGACACCATTGTTTATGAACAAGATAGTCAAATGGCTTTGTCATGTTTTCATTATGACAGTTTACTAATTTTTTCCAATGCAAAAAAGTCAGATTTTGGTGACACATCCTGAAAATGCTCAAGACAGCACTATATACTATTTGCACAGCCATTTGAAAACTACAGTAAAGTTAGACATCACTGCATTTAGTGAGGTATCTGAGTACAAGACACTGAATATGTATGTTTCACATTTTTACCACACATGTTCCTTGCAATTCTAATTTATTCACAGCATTGTGCAAAAAAATAAATACACCCTTATTTACAACAAACATAAACTCCCTTTGGGTAGAGCTGTGCACAACTGTAAACAATACTGCAGTACATATTGGAACTGAACCTACAACATACATAGGTCTGTAAATCATTCATGAAATTGTTAAATTTATAAGACATTTTCAGGATTTTTTTAATTTAATTTTTTTAATTTTATAAAATTAGCTTGACAGATTTTGACAACTAGTTCAACATTTTTGTATGTAATGACTCAAGTAATGAAATGAGGACTATTAGTTTTATATGGAATGACTATTCAGCATTCACAAGTTTAGTTAATTTTGACTGACATGACATAAGCAAACGATAATGTTATAAAACCGCAGAGAGTTGTATGAAAGCAATTGATGCATGTCCAAAAGCATTTGCAATTTGTTGGAAGGAATGAGAAACTACTACGATGTGCACAAATGACTAATTGTTTTGAGAAATGCATTAACTGTTGTGCAAATGTAAATAGTGTTGTGAGAAATGCACCAAAGCGACTGAGAAAAACTGTAATTGGCAGAGCCTCTTTTGATGACTTTAATATACCACATCATTTTAATATCAAACCTTTATAAGGTCTTGAGTTTCATCTGTCTGATTCTGTTGTCCACTAGTAATGTCATCTGGTTTCTGTTGCTCCAGTAAGAGTTTCATCTTCATCTGATCTTCTGCGGTCACGTCACGCAGTGTGTGTTTCTGTAGTGCTGGTATTGTGTAATGTTGCCTGATGTGAGTCTCACAGAGAAACACATCACATGTTGAACAAAACTTCACAGCTTTCAATCGGTTCTCGGTGCAGAAATCACAGGCCACGTCTTCTGGTCCGGCATAAGACTGTGGAGGAAGAGCTGGACTGAAGGTTTGCTGCAGGTTTTTCACCACCTCAGCCAGAGCTACATTTGTGTTCAGCACTGGACGTGTTTCTGATGCCTGACCGCAATGTGGACATGCAAAATCTCCTGCACAGTTGTCCCAGAATGCATTTATACAGTCTCTGCAGAAACTGTGTCCACATGTGATGGAGACTGGATCCTTCAACATCGATTTACACAGTGGACACTTTAAGTGATGCTCTGTCAACATTCTGGAAGTCACAAAATTAAATAAAATGTCAAAATATTAATTTGGGCATTTTGTTTTTATTATTAAGTGGGTCTTTTAAAGGGATGGTCCACTACGATATCATATTTTAAACTTTAGTTCATGGGTAATGTAGATGTGTGAACATAAACAACATCACTGAATGTAATATGCTCAAAGCTCAATGCAAAGGGAGACATTGGCTTTTACAGAGTTAGCTTAGCAAAGCCTACAGCGAACAAAGTTTGGGGACTATAAAAAAATACATCCGGGCTAGTGAGATCACAGGGGCTTCCGGTTACGCGCATTTACCACACGCATACACCGTGCGCAGCAACGGGGCATGGCCAGAGGCGATGTAATGCTGTAATGTAGCAGAGAAATCTAAAATGCCGTTCAAATGCTGCTATTTCCACAGAGCTCATTCTGTTTCTGTATTTGGGCTTCCAAAGGACATGACAGAGAGAGAGAAGTGCTTACAATTTAATTTTTATTATGTTCCAGAGAATTATAAAAAATATATAGCTCTAGCATTTGACAAAGGACAGCTTCCAGAATCTCTCCCAGTTCAGTGCTGGATTTGGCTAAAAACTCCTCCAACCGATGAAGATGTGAATTGTGAGCCACAAACTGTAAGTATTTTTATTTGTTAAAATTGATCAACTACAGGCACCGTTTCTAGCGTTAATGGTATGTTGTAGCAAGGACGTAAACAACGGGAAATGCAGTTTGGCACCGCTAACAATTTAGCTACGAATTCATATTTACCAGTCAAACCGCTGTAAACACCCACAATCTTCACCAGCGCTGCAGTGTCTCTCTATGCGGCCGCTTTCCCTGCGTTCTACATCTCAAATAACGAACTCGCAAAAGATATGAGAATGTTTCATATTACTTACACATGCTTATTCCGTATATATGTGAAAGACAGTTTTCAGACTTTATTTTAGAGAGCAGGCATGATGTTCAACTGTGTACTCTTCATTTTCTGTCAAATTCAAGCACAAACTGCTGCGGCTAACAGCTTCTCTGACTGACTATTTACACAGTGCAAAAAGCGTGTGCTTCCTGGTGACGTGGAGTCGATCTGCGAATCACAGCCCATTATGTTAGCTGACCAATCAGAGTCTCTTGAGGGCGAGCCTTTCAGAGGAACTAGGAAATATGAGTCATTTTCATGTTAGCTGAGTAGCTGCATATAATCAAAGTAAGAAAATAACGTGATTTTCTACAATGGAAGCATAAGCACACATTGCTTTGCATCTTATAAACACAACCAAGCCTTAAAAATACACTGTGGACCACCCCTTTAAGTGCATATTTTGTGACAGAACCTCTAAAACATTACTGTGGGCTGGGTTAAATGAGATCACTGAATTGGAAAGCATGTGATGGGAATGTTTATCAGTGGAGATCTTGAAGAGCTTATTAAATGAGTTGTTACTGTTCTGAGATTTCCCCATTATGGATCACTGCCTGATTAAGCTTTGTGATTTTGGATTATACATTTTCGAAACCTTGTATATATTGTATATACTTTTTTGTCACTTTAAGAGAAGTAGGGGACTGCCATTTTGTTTCATATCCGTTTGTATTGTTTTTATTTTTAGGGAGTTAGGAAAGTAAATTGTATTTTCTTTTCTTTTGTTTGTGTTCATGGTAATTAAGTTATTTAACAAAAGGTGTGTTTTGTTTATTATTTTGGCCTTGTCGGTCCAAGAAAAGCTTCCCAAACAAATCAAGAAATTACTTTCACTTTTGCCATATATCTGTAGTTCAATGCATTCTTTATACAATCGTTTCATTCCATTCATATTTTCTCACTCATAAAATTCCTAGAGATCAGTGACATTAAATTTGCCTTTGTTGTGTATATTTTTACTCCCACATTTTTTTAAATTGCAAATTGTACATTTTTTAATTAAACATAATTAAAATTACATAATAAAATAACTTCACCTTGGGTTAAACGGGAAATTGTCTTCCGCTTTGCCATTAATTGGTGGTTCAGCTGACCAATCTGAACATATCTGGGACAGGTGGCTGGGTGTAGGAGAAGGGGCCCTTTCTGGTCTTGCTCTGAAAGTAAAAAAAAAAAAACATGGTTGTCACACCCTTGGCTCGTTCCTGCAGTTCCAGTCACCACTCTCAGTCACCATCCACCACACACCACACACGCGAACCCTCACCTGATTACTAATCACCCACACCTGCACCTGCAATCACCAGCACACTATATATGCTCACCTCTCTCATTCACTCACCGGCTGGAATCGAAGACGGATGGTTCTCTTCGTCTTTTCTCCTGTGTTCTTCAGTGGATGATTCTCCTGTGCTATTCCGTGGATGTTCCCTTCCTCCTGTGGATGCAAACTCACCTATTTAAGGGAAGTGACTATTCTTATGTTGGCGTTTACCCAAGTACTGAGCTAACCAACAGAACTGTTTGTTGTGTGAAGATTGTGCTATCTTCACTACGCCATTATCCTGCTTCACCTTGTTGTTGCATTGCTCGAATAAATACCCCTATAATATCCCTCTTCGTCTTCCTTGTGTGACCGTGACAATGGTTAAGAGAAATGTTATCTTAAAGACCAATGGTTTAGATTCAGTTATGACATTTTGTTATTTTACCCTTAATGTATTGTCCATTGGTTGTTACAGTATATGTTGAGTGTGTGTTTGTCTTAGTTTATATTTATTTGATTAAATATTGTTTGATTCATCTATAATATAGTATCATACACATACACATACACTCTAGAAGAAAACCTTTTAAGTTGCTTGGTGGATCCATTGACCAGTCTGTTCTCAAAGACATGTAGGAGAAGCTGCTCTTTCCAGCTTTTCTCTGAAGAGACAATAGCAACTTAAATGAAACAGCAGTGATAACAATAAGTGTGTACATGTTTCTGTAATCCCTTTTAATTTGCTTTTAATAATAATAAAAAAAAAATACTAAAAAATATAATGGTCTTTTTTCTTAAAGTTTTTCAGTTGCAATATTTGCCCCTGGAATGGGTTCATCTTATCTTAAATATGTGGGGCATTCTTGTTTTTAATCTTTCTTTATAATTGTACTATGGTGTCATTTTTGACACAGGCACCCAATAATTGCCAAGGGTTAGTTATCAGCAAACATATATTATCACCATATACACTAATGAGCCAAAATAAAGTCACTGTGGGGATTTAAACAAATACTGAAAGATAGTTAACCCAAGAATAAAAATTGTCATTTCACTCAACATTCGCTTAAATTTTCAAAACCTTTTTGAGTTTTTTTTTTTTTTTTTTTTTTTTTTTTTTTTTTAAAATGAACACAAAAGGAGATATTTTTTTAAAATGCTGGTAGCTGGCACCCATTAACTTCCATAGAATTTTTTTTCCTGTGATGGAAGTCGATGGGTTCCCAGGAACCAGCATTATTCAAAATATCATCTTTTGTGTTCAGCAGAATAAATTTACTCATAAGGTTTAAACCACATTGGCAAGTGTAATTTTTTTTTGGGGTGAACTATCCCTTTAAGAGTCTGTGTCTTTATGGCAGCAATTGATATGCTTCTGTCTTGATGTTTAATTCCAAACAGTGATTTTAAAAAAATACATATGATAATTGTGAAAACCGCAAAGAAGACACTGAAAATACAATTAATTAGTTAGAGAGATTCAAATCCTGAAATTTACCTAGAATCCAAAGAATTCTCTTCTGCGCCTCTGAAGTTGGTTAGCGGATCCATTGAACGTTCTGATCTCAAAGACATAGAACTTGGGGCTGGAGAAAGTGGCCTCTCAGATTTTACACTGTGGAGACAATGCTACCTCAAACTGAAGCTTATGTTATACAAATTCATACATGCATGCATCATGTATTGTGAACATGCAGTCTGCTTGATTAAAAAAAATGTAACTGATCATACTTAACATATATAATTTATGAGTTAATGTAGGCTATATGCAATCCCAGCTAGAACAAAAACATTGACAGTTAATGTTGCATTAATGTTTTTATTTTTGTTCTCAGAATGTTCTGCCAAAAGGCACTTACTTTCCTTTGACTCCCTGATTTATCAGAGTCGCCACAGCAGAGTGAACATTGTTAGCTCCTCACATTTTGTAATAAACTGGTCCTTACATTTTATTTTCAACAGGAATTACTGGAATTGTTTTGGCAGATGTCTATGAAAGTGAATTGTTTAATTGTTGAGAATTAATTTAGTTTTATTGAAAATGTGAGTTTTCAGAAGTCAGTGGAGTGTTGCCTTATATTGAGTATCTGCATTTTAAAAGTAACTTGTCTTAGTTAGACTGCTGTGTATTGTGGCGAGAAAAACAAGAAACAATTTGACTTTCTTGGTTTGTCAAATAAGTTTTATTCGATGATCTGGGGTCTGTTCTTCGTTTGTGTATTACTCAATTAGCTGGATTTGACGATTTGACATGATCCAGGATCGTTTCGTTCATCAAAACTCATCCGAGAGTTCTGGTAGCTTAAACCTGCTCAGGAGCAGGCTTATTTCATATAAACAGGATTAGATCGGGTAATTTCAAGCAAAAGTAATACTGAAAGTATGGGCCACTTACAGTAGTAACCTATAGATTAAATACACTGGGGAAAATAGAAAAATAGTTTTAAAAAATGATAAATTTACATATAAATAGAAGTTTAAAAAATCTATAAATAAAACTGAAAAATAAATAAAAGCACAAAAACTGTCACGGGGGTGTTCTCTCCCCAAGGGGTTCAAAGAAAACATTAATTTATATGGACTTTTTAGATACAAATGCATACTATTTTAAGGTACCGACCCAGCTTTAGTACAATTTGTGTATGATAACGGACATGGACGATATTCTCATTTTTTTAAGGAAAGGAATAATGATGCAGTCATGCACAAGTTATGCCGGTGATTTTATGCTTCACATAACATCTTTACCGATATCAAAATGCTTTTTTGATGCAAAATTAATTTAAACAGCCATTTATTAAGAAACTTGAATAGGCCTACTATAATAAAGAAAATTTACTCTAAAAGTAAAACTAAACAAATTTCTAAATACTCTTGACACATGAAAGTGTAAAGCCTGCAGCCCACAACACATGTGGAAAGTTATTGCGTATAATATTTAACAAACCGTTTAGGCCTACTACAAATTTTATGTAATTTTGCTCACATGGATAATTGAATATTAATCAGATGATGTCATTACGCTGCTGTGCTGTCAGCCAATCGTTGCATTGCTGATCATGATTTCGAGGACCGATAGATCTGTCCTTCACAACACATGCAGCGATCTCAGATCAGATTATCCAGACATTTTAATCTGATTCGCGAACTTGTTTGAAGAACCAAATTAGCTGGAGATCAGTTATCAAGATTAAAAGATCCAGGATCTGTCAAATCATCTTAGCGAGGTACGAAGAACGGACCCCTGGTCAGGGATTTTTGTTGTTGCATAGTAATGTTACTTTGTCATTGATTAAACTGTACTGAGAATAGAGTGAGAGCCAGCAGTGCATTGGTCAGGTTTTAAAAACACATTCAACATTCATTCTTGTCACAGCGACAGCGCATGCTGGGAGTAATTGGTGTGATTCTGGGTGACACGATGGCTCAGTGGTTAGCATTGTCACCTCACAGCAAGAAGGTCGCTGGTTCGAGTCCCGGCTGGGTCAGTTGGCATTTCTGTGTGGAGTTTGCATGGGTTTCCTCCGGGTGCTTCGGTTTCCCCCATGCACTATATAGGTGAATTGAATAAACTAAATTGGCCGTAGTGTATGAGTGTGTATGGATGTTTTTCAGTACTGTTGCAGCAGAAAGGGCATCCGCTGTGTAAAACATATGCTGGATAAGTTGGCGGTTCATTTCGCTGTGGCGACCCCTGATGAATAAAGGGACTAAGCCGAAGGAAAATGAATGGTGATTACCCCAGCATGCACGACAGCATTAAGCATGTTACTACTGATGAGGTGCATATGCTGATTCTTGATATCTGTGTGTTGTGAGTGTTTCTGATGTTTAAAGTGTTATTAAAACCTGACCAATGCACTGCAGGGTCTCAGTAGGCATGGGCTGGTATAAGTTTCTGACGGTATGATAACCTTGGATAAAAATATCACGGTTTCACGGTATCACAGTATTGTGATTACTGCTCTATAATAAGTTATTTTTATATGTCTGGGTAAAAAAAAACAAAAAAACGTTTTCCCACATTGAACAAAATACATTTTATATTAGGAAACATTTATAATACTTTGGAACCGTAAACATGTCAGGCTAAATAATTAAAATAAATCATTGACTTCTGCTCTCTTCATTAGTCCAAAAACACAGATTTCTTTACAACACATTTAAAAAATGCCCTTACATATACCTCAGGTACGGTATAACAGAAAATTTTAGCGGTTTTAAAACCTTGACTTTTCCAAACCGCAGTAAACCTTGAAACCGGTTATCGTCCCATGCCTAGGACTTAGTATGTTCAACCACGTGATTTCTTTGATCATTTCAGTGAAATCAATACTACATTATTGTGCAGAACAAGACTTTAATCACTGACAAAATCAGTGAATCGAATCTGTTAAAGAACAACACAAAAATCACTTACATTTAGTCTGTCTGGCTATAACACAAAAGCTTCAACATATATAGAGAAGTTAACATGAGGAATGAAGAATCAAACAGGCCAAGTAAAGCAACCACTCTTCACCACAATTGGGGCAGTTGTGGCCTCATGCTAGTGAGCTGGACAGGTAACCCAAAGTTTGATTCCTGGTGCCGGCAGGAACTGAAGGTGGGGAAAGTGAATGAGCCGCACTCTCTCCATTTTCAATACCCCCTGAGCAAGACACCTAAACCCTAATTGCTCCAGGGCCCACTGCTGTGGGTGTATGATTACAGTATATGTGTGTGTGTTCTTTCACTCCTCACTCAAAATGTGTATGTGCACTTGGATGGGTTAAAAGCAGAGGACCAATTTCGAACATGGGTAAAACCATGCTTGACAAAGGCTCACATCACAATGGTGACATCTGAAAGCTTATATTATTAATAAAACTTAATAAAAGATTTTTTGTTCTCATTAAGTGTGACTGAGGTCTTTTGTGGAGTTTGACAGACATAAAGTCAAACAAGTTAGCACTAAGTGAAGCTGCTGATGCTGTTTGTGGAGTTAAATAATCATAAATATTCATCTTCTGAGGATGCTGCAATGCGTTTCTATAGGATTTTCTAATCAGATTTTTCTTTTTTTCTAAAGTCAATTAAATTTTAAATCTTAAATTTGGTTTAAGAGTGTATGCAATATTTTGCCAACATTTTAAGATAACAGAGTAAAATTTGTTCCCTCAGCTTAAAACATCATCATAATGATGCAGTTAAATTTTCTGCTTTGTAAAAGCATCACATTGTGAGTTTTTTTTAAAAACATCCCATCATCTCAGACCTCAGCGATGTTCTTATAACGTATTCCTGCTGTGGCTGACAGAAATGTTCTTCTTTTGTTATTGTGCTACAGTGTGCCAATGTTTTATAAGAAACAGTAGCCTATAACCTGTTACCTCAAAAACATTCTTAAGACATCTTTGAAATGTTACAGTGAAAATGCGATATCTTAGTTTTTATTTAACAATGTTATTTGGAATAAATCATCCTTAAAACATTGTTTTAAACACAATATTTGAATTTAATTTAATTAAACATTAGATTTAAATGTTTTCTTTAAAACATTAATCAAACTAGCGAAAGTTCTGGGAATGTTCTCTGCTAGCTGGGATATATATTGCCTTTTGTCAAAAATTTTACTTTTGAAGATTGCAGGCTTTTACTGTTTTTATATAGCCTACAGATTGGTGTATGTGCTATATCCATAATCAAAACCCTAAACTAAAAAAATTTTTAAACACACTTTTATCCATACCTTTCATTTTGGGCTGTGTGCTCATGAGTTGTGAATTTCAACTCGGCTGATGCCGACATTTTGGATTTGCTTCAAAATAATATGAGAGGTTGAAAGGATTAATTTCACCATTTAACGAAAGCATTTTTAAGGAAACATGTTTCAGCAAAGAAAAAACATCACTTGGGTTAAGTATAAAATTTCAAAACAGTGTCAGAAAGCAGGTAAACATTTCATTAAAAACTGTGCACCTTTGACGCTGTCCCTCAATGTCCATTAGGTGTAGCCGAATATGACTGTACTGTGAGTACGTATACAGAAAAAGAACACAAAACACCGTAATTGCAGAAACCGTAAACACTAAAGCATTCAGGCCTTTCAATTTGCAGAAATCGAAAGGCCTGGTTTTCACTTTCAAAAGTAACAAACCTTTTAAATAATGCAAACTTTTTGTTGGGGGGAAGAAAAGACGTTTATATTCTTACCTGTCCAGCTTTCTCTTTGCTACCTGCCAAACTGAAAAAGCGTGTGCACTGCGGTCACGCCAGCCGCGCTTTGAAAAACACGGTCAAGCCTTTTTTGGGATGCGCATCTAGTATCGCCATTACGGTACGGATGCTGAGAGCAGTCAAGATGCATGTAGAAAAGCTGTCATACCGGCGTTTCATTTATACACTTGCCTATTTTAACTTTTTGATATGTTAACGTTATATGTGTGTGTGTGTGTGTGTGTGTGTGTGTGTGTGTGTGTGTGTGTGTGTGTGTGTG